>CM076847.1:28523474-29723474 GCA_039519185.1 Astragalus membranaceus
TTCTTTCAACTACACCATTCTGTTGAGGAGTTCTTGGACAACAGAAGTTGTGAGACAGACCATTCTCTTCAAGAAAGGTTTTAAAGAAAGCATTTTCAAATTCTCCGCCATGGTCACTTCTAATTGCAACAATGTTAGAACCCTTCTCATTCTGAACTTTCTTAAAAAATGTTTTGAAACTCTCAAATGCTCCATCTTTGTATTTTAGAAAAATCACCCATGTGAACCTAGAATAATCATCAACTATAACAAAACCATATCTTTTTCCACTTAGGCTAGCATGCTTAGTGGGACCAAAATGATCCATGTGCAGAAGTTCCAAAGGTCGTTGAGTGGATATCATGTTGATAGGTTTAAAAGATGATTTAACATGCTTTCGTTGAATGCATGTTTCACATGACTTATCCTTCTCATACTTGATCTTTGGAAGTCCTCTGCCTAAATCAAGTTTGGACAATTTCGAAAGGGTTTTCATGCTAATGTGACCAAATCTCCTATGCCACATCCACTTATCATCTTCTTTTGAAATTAAACACATTTGATCTGGTAGGTCATCAAGACAGATGCTATAGAGGTTGTTTGTTCTACGACCAGTAAAAACTGTTTTTCCAGATTCTAAACTATTTATTCTACATACATCAGATTTAAAAGTTACTTCATGTCCAGAATCACATAACTGACTTACACTGAGTAAGTTATGTTTCAATCCTTTCACAAATTGAACATTTTGAATCTGAGCAGAGTTTATTTTACCAACAGTACCTACTGCTTTGATGAAGCCTTTGTCATTATTTCCAAACATGACAAGTCCTCCTTCAAAGCTCTCCAAGGAGAGGAATTTATCCTTCTCCCTTGTCATGTGCCTTGAGCTACCACTGTCTAGGTACCACAGTTTTCTTCTTGATGCTATGAGGCATGCCTGCATTAAGAGTTGACAAAGATTTAGGTACCCATTTGTTTCTGGGTCCTTGAGGGTTAGTCTTTACATTTATGGGATCTTTTTGCTTGTTGCTACAAACTGAAATATGATGTTCAGTTTGTGTGCATGTTGAGCATTTTACTTTGGGTTTTCTGTTACCCTTCTTATATATCTGATCCTTCTCAAGAGGAGTTAGACTCAGTTGAGAAGCTTCAAGATTCTGCGCACAAATCATAAGCTCATTTGTCAAATCACTAACTTGTTTTCTTAACCTTGTATTTTCATTTACAAGTTCTAAGTTAGAGACAATTGGTTTTTCTGATATCTTCAAGTTGAGAAGCTTGAATTGTTCTGATAAATTGAAATGGAATTTTTGTAAAGTGTGAATTGTTTTTCCCATTCTTTCATTTTGTGATTTCAGCTCCTCATTTTCCTTTCTCAAAACACATAACTGATCTTTGAAAAACATGCATTTCTGAGAAAGAATATTTGAATCATATAACAGACTATCAAAGGAGGATTCAACTTCTTTGCAAAATTCACATTTTAAGGGTTCAGAATCATATACCTCTTCTTGCTCAGTTCCTCCCATGAGACAGAGATTGGCTTCTTCCTCTTCATGCTCACTTGATGACTCTTCTGAATCATCCCAAGTTGCCATTAAGGCAATCTTGTTTTATGTGGCCAGGTTTCTTGCACTCATAGCAAGTGATTTTTGGTTTACTTCCTTCTCCTTTGAATGTGTCCCTTCTGAATTGAGGTTTTCCTCTTCTTTTTAACGATCTGTTGATTCTTTTAGATATAAGAGCTAATTCTTCTCCATCTGTATCATCTTCAGTTTCTTGTTCCTCATCATCCATTTTCTTGAGAAGATTTTAGTACCATTGATTTTCCTTTGAGAGGGGTTTTCTTCCTTCTGAGAAGCTTTTAGAGCAACTGCCTTTCTTTTTGGATGTAATTCCTCCATGAGTTCTTGTTCATGGATTTTCAATGAGCCAGCAAGTGATCAATATCAAGTGATGACAGTGTTTTTGCTTCTTCTATGGCAGTCTTCTTTGGTCTCCAAGATTTTGGAAGACATTTCAAGAGTTTGCTAACCTTCTCAGCATTTGGATATGTTAACGTTTTTCCTATAACACTTAACCCATTGATGATGGTGGTGAACCTGCTGAACGTTTCATCAATAGTTTCTTCTTCTGACGTTTTGAACATTTCAAATTCATGGATGAGCATGCCCTTTTTTGATTTTTCGATTTGATCATTTCCTTCATGACCAGTTTCAAAAGTATCCCATATTTCTTTTGCAGTTTCCTTCCCTACTATTTTGTCATACTCTGCTCTTCCCAAAGCACAAGTTAGATACTACTTTGCTTTAGCATTTTGTAGTACACGACGCTTCTCATCAGCAGTCCAGTCAGCCTTTGGTACTGGACCAGCCACAATTGGAACATATGGACCATTCTCAACAATGTCCCATATGTCAGTGTCCTGAAATTCAAGGAACAGCTTCATTTGACTTTTCCAGTAATAGTAGTGTTCTCCATTGAACTCAAGTGACCTGTTTGATGAAGCACCTTCTGATAGGAAGGCTACAGAATTTGGTTTGGCCATGACTTCTTCCAAGATCTTTTCCTCTCACACTGTTGAGTGTTCTCAACCCAGAGGCCGAGCTCTGATACCAATTGAAGTCAATAAGTGTCACAAGGAAGGGGGTTGGAATTGTGACCCTTTTAAAAATAACCTGAAACAAGATAACTATCTTCACAAGCATGATTTGATATTAATATAGTGAGTGTTCTTAGTTGTGAAGGGTGAATGAAAACAGTCTTCTTAACTATGATAGCAAGTTGAGAAGGTTTATGAAAAACTGTCTTCTCAACTATGTAACAGAGTTGAGAAAGGTCAATAAGTTTATTCCTCAACTTGCTTTCAGATATTGATTTTCAGCACTGCATTAAAATAAGAGATTGTGTGTTATAAAGTGATACTATAACGTTCAAAGATTTTTAAGAGGCATTACAATTTTTACATGCTTAGGAGAGATGTGGGAAAGGTTGAAAAGTGTTTTAAATAAAACAGTTTTTAGCAGTGAAGGGTCAACATGTTGTCTTCTCAGTTTTCATACATCAACTCCAGGAGGAGTGTTTTGTCTAACAGTGTAAAGCTGCTCAGAAAAAGTTAAAAATAACACAATGTTGTATAGTGGTTCACCCAAAACCCTGGGCTACGTCCACTCCTCACTCCCTGTGAGTGTTTCCACTATTTTCCAAATAGTTTACAACTTTTACAACCTCCCTTGGCTAAAAGTTCTCTTGGTAGTTTTCTTCACACAGCTCTACCTACTATTTTCACACCTAATACAATCCTTCTGATCTATTAGGCAGCTTCCAACATAGAAGCGACTCACTTGTCAAGTCCTATAGCAACACATGCCACTTAAGAAGGTTCCCCTATAGGTTTTCTGTTCGGTGTGTGGGTTTGTGGGATTTCTAGAGCTTGGTTGATACAAATGGTGTTTTCAACAGACATTACAACACAAACCAAAATACAGACTCTGAGATCTATTGAATCCCTTCTGTTTCGGAGCAGCTGAGTATTGATTAGAGAAAAACTTGACACTTGAGAAGGTTGGAAGTTTTGAGCTCGAAGTATTCTCACATAGATCAACGATGGCCAGATGTGTTTATTTATAGCTGAAATATTGTGTAATATCCTCTGAGTCGTTGGCAAAAGAATATAGCCGTTTGTAGCCGTTTATAGCCATTGCAAGGCTATTTGCTTTTAAGACAGCTGTTTTTCTGCTTTTCTGCAGAGGACAGCAGTTACCAGCTGTCATGATTCTTATCAGCTATGACTCTTCTCAGCTATGACTGTTTCTGGAGATGATGCTTCTCAAGTTTATGCTTCTTAAGTTTATGCTTCTCAACTTGACCGTTCTCATCATGACCCTTCTGATGAAGATTCTTCTAGTCATGATGTTTCTCAACTTGACTTTTCTTGTGATGAAGCTTCTCATCTCTATTCTTCTGAGAGCCTTTCTTTTGTTGGTTCTGTCATCCTGCTTCTTGAGTTAATTCTTCTGATTACCCTTCTTATGTTGACACGGGTTGAAATGATTCTTCTCACGATGATCTTTCTCAAGTTTCCCTATTTGGTCTTGATCTTTGATCTTGTCATGAGAAGCCTTTTTTCTTAAGGCCATGTGTACAACTTGTCTTAAGTCTTCTCATAGGCATATACCTTCTTGAGATTTACTTGATTTATACCTGTTCTTATTGTTCACTCAAGAAGAAACATTAGCAACGTATGAAATATGATAACTTAAGCTTCTCACATTTGAAGTTTGTTAATCATCAAAACTAATTAGGGATTTCTCACTTCCTAGTGTAAAGCCAATAGTCAATTTGTGGCTTGATTGTTTTTAAAAGAACTTGTTTTGGAAAGAAAACAATCGATTGATGACTTTGTGATTTTAAAGTGGAGAATCGATTATTCACTTGTTTTATAAAGCAAACAATCGATTTTGGACTTGATTCATCAAGCACAAAATCGATTATGAGCTTGATTGTGGGAAGCCCAAAATCGATTATCCACTTGATTTTTAAAAGGTCTCTTTTTCCTAAAGCACATAATCGATCATAACCTTATTTGTTTTAAAGCACAAAATAGATTATGATCCTATTTTGTTTAAGTACATAATCGATTTTTACACTTAGTTTTAGAAGCAATCAATCGATCATTCACTTATGAAGTTGTTCTCTTTTTAAAGCAAAGAATCGATTGCCGTTCTAAACGGGTTTTAATCAAACAATCGATTTTTTCACTTGTTAGAATTGTTCCAACGGTCACATTTTTTACAAACTCTATAAATAGGCTTAGGGTTGCTCACGATTTTTTTGAGAAGAGAGAAAAAGCGAACAACCTACAAAACCTAAAAAGGACAGAACGCGAACTCTCACCATCACACTCATTCTTCACGTTCTTCGTCACTGGTTAGGTTGGAAATCACGCTGATCCAAATATCTCATCTCTCTCAAATACATCATTGTCATATTCTTAAGTGATTGGATCCTAGTTCTAAATTGTAAACATCTATATCTGATTGTTGTGAAATCCTGAGAGTTGTCTTGGGTAATTCAATCAGGGAGATTGAATTGTAGTGAAATCCTTAGCGGGGAGCTTGGGTTCTCAATTTGGGAAAATTGAGATTGGTGTGATATCTATAGGGGATTTGCTTGTGTAACGCCCCCAAAATAATAGATTAATTTATTTAATTAATTAAATGAAATTGGGTGGTAGAAGTAATAATATAATTATTATTTATTACTTAATAAAATAATTATAGGTGTTATTATGTGCGAGCCTTAGTTGGGTTGGAAATAATTATTTTGAGGGGGGTGTGTAGCGTTTGGGCTTAAGTGGTGGAAGAAAGCCCGTGATCCAAGCCCAAGCATACTTAAGCTAGAAAATTAGGTTTAGCTCATTTTTGTGCCAAGGAGAGAAAATTAGCGAAATTGAGAGAGAGGAGCAGAGAGAGGGCGCGGCGCCCATGGAGAAAAAGAGAAGAGGAGGCGCGACTTGGAGGAAGAGAGAAAGGGGCGTGAGGCAAGAGGAGAGGGGGATCGGGTTGCGGTGATTCTTGGAGCTTACGTATAAGGAGATCGTGTTCGTCATAACCTAAGGTAAGGGTGAGCGTTTCAATTGATTATAATTGGGTATGTGGTGGGTTTCATGGGATTTTAGTGTTGTGATGTTTTAGGGAGGTATATGTTAAGGTGAATGAAAGACTTGATTAATTGTGATACTATTGTGATGATATGCGATTTGTCATATGATGGGATGAGGTGAAATTCGATTTTTTAGGTGTTGCAATGATTTAGAGATGTATATGTTAGGGTGGATGGAAATTTGATTAATTGTGATGCTATTTGGTGATTTGTTGTGTGGACATGCGAATTGCTCTATGATGTGATGAAGTGGATTTCGATTTTATTTTGGTGAATGTGGTGTAGCTAATTTCGCCTATGAATGGGTAAATTGGAATTGAAATAGGGGATGTTATAGTTTACTTGAGAATATGAGACTTAGGAGGTGATTGAATAATATGATTGTAATTAATTGATTGATACCAAGAAAATTGGAGATAGAAAATGTTGCTGTCCATAAAATAATAGTGTGGCTGTATGCAGTTTTTTTAAAGAAATTGTTGCTGTCCAGAATTTCAAAGTGTTGCTGTATGCAGTTTTTTTTTAGAAAATGTTGCTGTCCAGAATTTCAAAGTGTTGCTGTATGCAGTTTTTTTAAAAGAAATTGTTGCTGTCCAGAATTTCAAAGTGTTGCTGTATGCAGTTTTACCAAAAGAAAATGTGCTGTCCATAAACGAAAAATGCTGCTGTTCGCTGTTTATCAAAATAAAAAGGGTGCTGTTTATCAAAATAAAAGGGTGCTGTTTATCAAAATAAAAGGGTGCTGTCTTGCTGTTATTTTTATATAGGAGTTGCTGTTTTATGAAGGAAATGCGCTACTATTTACAAAAAGTGAAGCGCTGTTTTGTGGGTAAATTGTGCTGTTTTCTTGCTGCTGTTTGCGCTAAAAGGCCACTAATTTGATGCTGTTTTTGGACTCGAAAAATACTGCTGTTTTTCCACACTGTTTTTCTCAAGTGTGATTGTGATGTTGAAAATGAGATGTTTGTCCAAAATTAAATATGTTGCCATTCGAATTTTTTTTAAACAGGTTGTCACTTAAATTTTTATGTGTAGTTACCTAAATTTAAATAGATTGTCACTTGGACTTTTAATGTGTAGCTACTTACATTTAAAATAGTTTATCACTTAAAGTTTAAAGTGTTGTTACTTAAAAATTTAAGAGTATTGTTACTTAAGATTTAAAGATGTTGTTACTCCAATTTTTGAATGTAATGTTTACGAAGAAGTGGTGATATTATTATGGTGACTATGACGATTACACTCTATGAGTGTTCTATGATGACGATGACGAGTACTCCGGGTGAGTGAATTGGTGATTGCACATGTGTTCAATAGTGTCTCATAGCATGTGCATATTATGACGAATAGGCTTCGGCCTCTTATTGACGAAAACCAGTGACGATGTGCCCTAGTGGCTAACTCATGACGAGTATGGTACCATCATGCATATGCCCAGGCGTGGGTTGCATTTTCATGCGCATACATGTTTCGTGAATGGTGATATGAATTATGACTTTGGTTTGCGTGTAGTGATGATGAGGTTGATGATAATGACGATGTTGTATGATGGTTTGCTCATATTACTTTACTATATGCGTGATTATGTTTTATTGAAATTCTCACCCCTTCTGCTTGGAATGTTGCTCTATTGCGGCAACGCTGCAGGTAACCGCGAGTGAAGGTCCTACTACCTTCTTTGATAGCTGTTGGGATGTCTGTCGAGTCGCTCTCTGATACTGTAGCACCTAGGGGGCGTGGTTGAAGTTTGATAGTTTAATTAATTAACTGTTTAATGACTATGTGGAGTATATGAGGTGTGTTTGAGAGGCATTAGTGAGTTATTCTCTTATTCCGCTGTGATGTGTTGAATTTTTGTGAAGTCTAATTTTTATGATGGTGGTTTTATTGCACAAACTTTAATGAGTGCAAATGATGAGTTTTATGAATGACGATGTGACATTTCTTTTCTATCAGTTAAAATCAATATAAATGAAAAAGATTTTTGTACTCTGATAAATGACGTGTAAACTATGGGGTAGAAAAGGGGTGTTACATTAGTGGTATCAGAGCAGTTCGGTCTGTCCGGCCAAGTCGTATAGTCGTAGTGTACTTTGATGATTGAGTAGTGCTAAATTAGTCCTAACCATTGTCTGTGTAGTAAGTGATGTTCCTGCAGGTGGAGGACAAACCGAGTACTACTGATGGTAAGTGAATAAGTTGGGGAGATACCCCTGCTGATGATGTGTGTTGTATTGTGTATCTAATGATGGTGTATTAAATGATGAAATTGTGGTGTTGAGGTGAACTATGAACATATGTTGCCTACAAGTTGTTTTGATGATATTACCCTAAGAGTTTTGAAGGTGAAATTTCTATGCTTAAGTAGTATTTGATGTTGAAAATGGATATTTTTGGTGGGTAGGGGAATTTGGGGTGTCTTGATGGTTTAATGGGGTTGTAGTCAAAGTGTGCACATAGGTGTATGACCAAATGTCAATATGTTGATTGAATGCCCGAGTGTTGTTTGATGACATGAATTGTTGAATTTGAGCGTTGTTTGAGATTACTGTTTCGTGACTAAACATGATGAATTTTACTTGTTTACGGTTTGGTGCATTTCTGGACACTGCTTCGTTTTTCAAAAACTGGCACCGTTTAGTCGATCCAAAAATTATGTGGTTGATTGTTTTTGAAAATAGATTTAACGCCGGTCGTTTTGCCACTGGTTTCGTTCAATTTGGAGCTGTGTGGCTCAAGTTATGGTTGTTTCGAGTTAGGTCAAGTTTTAGGAATCAAACTGTGAGTAATGTTCGGTTTTGTAGTTTTTGTGTCATCAAACGAACTCCGTTTTGAATGATTCTTGTTTCTTTGAAAGGTAGACTGAATTCTCTACGAATTAGACACTGGTTTCGTAAAGTTTCATTAAGAGATGAGAAAGATAATTTGGTTGAAAGTTGAGTAAGAAGTTCTGTCCAAGTTGGTACCTCCGTGTAGTATTTTGAAAAACTGTACCAATTGGCTACTTATTTTAAAAGACGAAAACCATAGGTAGAAACTACACTCGGAGGGCTTTCCAACAAGTATTTAATTGTCGAAATCTGACACCGTTTACTATTTTAATTGATTCGCCAAAGTAGACGCATAGTTACAGAATTTTCTGCACCCGAGTTTGTGAAGATTAGCAAAAATGTTTGAACCGTAGGATTTAAAATGTGCATTTGCACTGTTTGTGCCCTTCTTTGAGTTACCTTTTGTTACCGTATGTTCTTAAGGATGTCTTATCCCGAAATGTTTAAGCTGATGTTCAGTCTGGTAAGGAAAAATCAATTTCTATAACATGTTTTATTTCCCGTGACGAAAGAATCCTAAATAAGTATGTTGTACATGTATGTGATTGAACCTTTCGTATATTTGCCTTTAGCTGTGAAATGATGTTTCCATGGATTGGCCCTTCTAGCTGTTTTAATGTTTTAACTGCTGTTCCCACGAGATAAATTATTTTTCCTACACCGAACTATATGGATGGTTATCATTAACTCTAAAAGGCCACTTTCTTTTGTGATTAGTAACTGCTACGTGCTGGCCATGATTCTTTCTTAAGTTGACCATCATACCATGATGCCTTGTTGAATTCGTATGATTGATGAATAATAATATGTACATCTCATGTTGCTGTTTCTCTAAAAATTATTGTTGTTATTTTCAGAAAATCATTTTTGCTGTTCTCCGAAAATTATTGTTAGTGTTTTTCTGAAAACTACTGCCGTTGTTTCTGAGAATGATTGTTGATGTATTCTGAAGCTTACTGTTACAGTCCCTAATTTTATGCACTGCTCCTATTGTTATGAGTTGTGCCTAATTTTTGTTGTGGTCGTGCTGTGTGGTCGTTATGATAGCGATGTTTTTGTTGTCGTCGTTGATGTGCCTGAGTGACAAGTTATATTGTTGTTGATGATGTTGCTTTGCTGTTGGTTTGTCGTTGTTGATGTCGCCTGAGTGGCAAAGTTGTTTGTTGATGTTGTTGTCGTGTTGCTAAAATTATGAGGCTTGTCGTACGACTGTTATGCACCCTGTGAGTTTCGTCGTGATGCTGTGATGATTGATGTACTTTGTTATCCTTAAGGGTAGATGAGTGAGGTAGAATGCAGGCCAGTTTATCAGAGTAGCGCAGCGGGTTGAGTCGCTAAGTGTTGAGGCGACGTTATTTGGGTAGTGTGAGGGTGTTCGCGTCAGTAGGAAAATTTCGAGGACGAAATTCCTTTAAGTGGGGGAGAGTTGTAACGCCCCAAAAATAATAGATTAATTTATTTAATTAATTAAATGAAACTGGGTGGTAGAAGTAATAATATAATTATTATTTATTACTTAATAAAATAATTATAGGTGTTATTATGTGCGAGCCTTAGTTGGGTTGGAAATAATTATTTTGAGGGGGGTGTGTAGCGTTTGGGCTTAAGTGGTGGAAGAAAGCCCGTGATCCAAGCCCAAGCATACTTAAGCTAGAAAATTAGGTTTAGCTCATTTTTGTGCCAAGGAGAGAAAATTAGCGAAATTGAGAGAGAGGAGCAGAGAGAGGGCGCGGCGCCCATGGAGAAAAAGAGAAGAGGAGGCGCGACTTGGAGGAAGAGAGAAAGGGGCGTGAGGCAAGAGGAGAGGGGGATCGGGTTGCGGTGATTCTTGGAGCTTACGTATAAGGAGATCGTGTTCGTCATAACCTAAGGTAAGGGTGAGCGTTTCAATTGAATATAATTGGGTATGTGGTGGGTTTCATGGGATTTTAGTGTTGTGATGTTTTAGGGAGGTATATGTTAAGGTGAATGAAAGACTTGATTAATTGTGATACTATTGTGATGATATGCGATTTGTCATTTGATGGGATGAGGTGAAATTCGATTTTTTAGGTGTTGCAATGATTTAGAGATGTATATGTTAGGGTGGATGGATTTTTGATTAATTGTGATGCTATTTGGTGATTTGTTGTGTGGACATGCGAATTGCTCTATGATGTGATGAAGTGGATTTCGATTTTATTTTGGTGAATGTGGTGTAGCTAATTTCGCCTATGAATGGGTAAATTGGAATTGAAATAGGGGATGTTATAGTTTACTTGAGAATATGAGACTTAGGAGGTGATTGAATAATATGATTGTAATTAATTGATTGATACCAAGAAAATTGGAGATAGAAAATGTTGCTGTCCATAAAATAATAGTGTGGCTGTATGCAGTTTTTTTAAAGAAATTGTTGCTGTCCAGAATTTCAAAGTGTTGCTGTATGCAGTTTTTTTTTAGAAAATGTTGCTGTCCAGAATTTCAAAGTGTTGCTGTATGCAGTTTTTTTAAAAGAAATTGTTGCTGTCCAGAATTTCAAAGTGTTGCTGTATGCAGTTTTACCAAAAGAAAATGTGCTGTCCATAAACGAAAAATGTTGCTGTTCGCTGTTTATCAAAATAAAAAGGGTGCTGTTTATCAAAATAAAAGGGTGCTGTTTATCAAAATAAAAGGGTGCTGTCTTGCTGTTATTTTTATATAGGAGTTGCTGTTTTATGAAGGAAATGCGCTACTATTTACAAAAAGTGAAGCACTGTTTTGTGGGTAAATTGTGCTGTTTTCTTGCTGCTGTTTGCGCTAAAAGGCCACTAATTTGATGCTGTTTTTGGACTCGAAAAATACTGCTGTTTTTCCACACTGTTTTTCTCAAGTGTGATTGTGATGTTGAAAATGAGATGTTTGTCCAAAATTAAATATGTTGCCATTCGAATTTTTTTTAAACAGGTTGTCACTTAAATTTTTATGTGTAGTTACCTAAATTTAAATAGATTGTCACTTGGACTCTTAATGTGTAGCTACTTACATTTAAAATAGTTTATCACTTAAAGTTTAAAGTGTTGTTACTTAAAAATTTAAGAGTATTGTTACTTAAGATTTAAAGATGTTGTTACTCCAATTTTTGAATGTAATGTTTACGAAGAAGTGGTGATATTATTATGGTGACTATGACGATTACACTCTATGAGTGTTCTATGATGACGATGACGAGTACTCCGGGTGAGTGAATTGGTGATTGCACATGTGTTCCATAGTGTCTCATAGCATGTGCATATTATGACGAATAGGCTTCGGCCTCTTATTGACGAAAACCAGTGACGATGTGCCCTACTGGCTAACTCATGACGAGTATGGTACCATCATGCATATGCCCAGGCGTGGGTTGCATTTTCATGCGCATACATGTTTCGTGAATGGTGATACGAATTATGACTTTGGTTTGCGTGTAGTGATGATGAGGTTGATGATAATGACGATGTTGTATGATGGTTTGCTCATATTACTCTACTATATGCTTGATTATGTTTTATTGAAATTCTCACCCCTTCTGCTTGGAATGTTGCTCTATTGCGGCAACGCTGCAGGTAACCGCGAGTGAAGGTCCTACTACCTTCTTTGATAGCTGTTGGGATGTCTGTCGAGTCGCTCTCTGATACTGTAGCACCTAGGGGGCGTGGTTGAAGTTTGATAGTTTAATTAATTAACTGTTTAATGACTATGTGGAGTATATGAGATGTGTTTGAGAGGCATTAGTGAGTTATTCTCTTATTTCGCTGTGATGTGTTAAATTTTTGTGAAGTCTAATTTTTATGATGGTGGTTTTATTGCACAAACTTTAATGAGTGCAAATGATGAGTTTTATGAATGACGATGTGACATTTCTTTTCTATCAGTTAAAATCAATATAAATGAAAAAGATTTTTGTACTCTGATAAATGACGTGTAAACTATGGGGTAGAAAAGGGGTGTTACAGCTTGCTTGAAAGACGTTGAAGAAGCTCTTCTCTTATAGTGGTTAGTATCAAGTCCGAAGGTTTCAAAGCCGGAGGCCGAGGACGTAGGGCTTTTTATCCCGAACCTCATAAAAATCACGGTGTACTTCTTTCCCTTATCTTCACATTGCACTTCCCTTATAATTGTTAATTGTTATTTCATTTGATATTATTGTTCTTAGATATCGTTATCATTGTAATTGTTTCTGCCTATTGTCATAGCTTGCATAGTTGTTGCATATAGTTTAAATCCTTTTTTCCGCATTCGATTTAAACTAGCATCTTCAATCCTCAAAAATAAAAATGATTTCATTCTTAGCATATAACCTTATTCACCCCCCCTCTAAGGTTATCATATAGTCCAACAATTGGTATCAGAGCTAGAAATTGCATATAGAGCTTAACATCTCGCAATTTTTGTGATTGTGGGTTCATTTATGAAAGAGGGGATGTCCTTCAATAGGCCACCCCTGTTCGATGGGACTAACTATGACTATTGGAGTAGTCGAATGAAATGTCATGTGCAGGCTATAGATTTCACTCTATGGAGGATCATTGTTGATGGACCACTCACTCCTTTGAGAATCAAGATACTAAACCTGGGGTTGCTTCTGAGGGAGATACTACCAAATCTCAAGCTACTAGTGCAGCTAAGGAAGTACCTATTGAAAATATTTATGCCATTGACTTGAGTGAGGTGAGAAAGCCTGATTTAGAAAAAATATCTCTCAATGCCAAAGCAATGAATATTCTTCACCTATCTCTATGTGAAGAAGAGTATGGATGGGTGAAAGGATGTCAGACAGCCAAGGAAATTTGGGACTGTCTGGAAGCGACACATGTTGGTACGAGTCAAGTGGACACAAAGATTAGAGTTCTCATTTCTGAGTATGAAGCTTTCAATATGAAGGAAGGTGAATCTGTTGCAGCTATGCACCAAAGATTGAACTTGATAGTGAATAACTTGAGAGCACTTGGGAAGAAGTATTCAACGAAGGATTTGAATGGGAAGATTCTTGCATCCTTGAATAGTGAGTTCTTTCCCAAGACTTGTGCTATCACTGAAGCCAAAGATATTGGCACTTTACCTCAATCTATCCACCCATTCGGAGTAAGACCTGTCGAGCGGCTTCAACTGCACACCGAAGAACTTCTTGATGGTGTCAGTCATCAAATTAGGGTCTAGCAGTTGGGACCCGATGGTATTTCAGGCGGAGGCGTTGGTCGCTACATTGTATCTGGGGGACCCTGCGCCCCTGGCTGCGGTGGTACCTGCACCCACCGGGTAGTACTCCGGAGTACGGCTGACTAGGAGACGGGTTTGTCGAGCCAGGTGGGCTCTGGACCCATGCCTGCTGACTCGGGCAATACCCGTCTGTCCTGCCAATCCCTGTTTCAGGGGTGAAGGCTTGCCCCCCTGCGTAAGCCGGGTAGTTAGCCGTGGTAGAACACCCATAGGATGGTCCTTGCGGCAGACCCACCAAGCCTGCTGCCTCGGGCAGCCTTTTGGCCATTTGTATTTGTCCCTGCTAAAGAGAAGTCGTGTTAGTGACATTCGCCATAAACTGCCCACCAGTGTTGGTAGTGGCAAAAGTACCAGGCTGAGGAATTGCAGGGGTAGGATTTACCTTATGAGAGAACGCCTGCTGAGGCCCAGTCATGCTCTCGCTCGGGGGACACTGTTGCATGCTTCCCATTGGGTTATTGGAAGATGCCTACTGAGGTCCAACAGGGCTGGTGTATGGTAGGGTCTGATGCGTGCCTCCTAGAGAGTTGGGTTGTCCTCCTTGCGATTGGCCGGCGAAACCGTAGTTCATGGTGCTGCTCTCTTGCGTAGCACACCTCTGTTCCGCTTCCTTGGCCTGTTGCACCTCATTGTGCACTATAGGTTTAACTATGTCAGACAACTGATGGGACACTTGGTACATAATATCATGTATCCCCATGTCGATTTGCTACCGAATAAATGACATGGTCATCACCACGGGCTCCTCGTGGTCTTGAGGGGATGTTTCGTTTGAATCGGCATTAACCACTGGGGTGGTTGTCCCCGAAGCACTTACTGGCTCCGTGTTCTTCGTTTTGGGGGCAGTTACCTTTTTTGACGCCGAAGGTGGCTCCATACTTAGGTTCCTGCCAGAGCGTAGGTGCATACGCCAACAATAATCCATACTTAGGTTCCTGCCTCTGTTCCTCAAGCAATTGCGCCGAGGAGGGAACTCTGCTCCTCAACTGGTTTCCTGACTCCTCTAGAAAGTGTCAGGTTGAGTGAATGGGACGCGAGGGTTGGATTATCTACTGGCCTAATGCATAAAGATAAAAGTAAAGTGCGGTAAAAGAATATAAAGCAGATAAAAAATAGAGTTTTTGTATTGATGTGTGTGTTCTACAATCGTTCCTCTTCCTATCTATATACATAGGCCCTCATCGGCCACTATCCGAGTCAACACTTGCCTACCGATGGATCAATTAAGGATCAATGCCTATCACTGCTCCTAAGCCCTAAAGAGGCAGAGTAACTACCCACAATCCCACTAGCATGGTTAGTGGGGTAAAACTCCCTCTCTCCACTTTTCAAGGCTTCGCTCCATCGCTTGATCTTCAACTGGTCCCACGTTCTATCCACATGCTCCTTCTCTCTTCCCTTCCAGGTAAGCCTGCCTTACCTCGGCCATTTAGTTCCTCAGCTGACCATTGTCCTCGGTCTGTAGCCATGAATCTAGGCACCCGAGCCATCATGGTTGTGGTACTCTATAGGCTGAGAATTTACTCTCCCTCGGCCTCGTTTACTATCCCTCAGGCTTACCCCTTCCTTGGGGAGTTTACATTGTGATTTGCCCTAAGGCCCTCTCTTGAGTCCATTCTTTCAGCAAACATCTCTTATGATTTTGTTTAATGGCTTGCCTTAGTGTAACACCCCTTTTCTACCCGCTAAGTTGTTTGTAAAATCAGAGTTTCAAATTTTTATTTACACCACAAGGGATGTCACACTTACTTCATTAAACATCACACGCCGAATTACTCGCTTTTCGAAAATAGTCTTATAATACTTTCAAAACGTCATTGTCAATTAAAATACAACTTCACAGCGGAAAATCCAACAATTGTACACAGTCTTGAATAAACTAAAACAACGTTCTATTTCCCCCAAGTGTTACACATCAGAGCAGACGACCCGACTCAGCTAGCGAAGGTTCCTAAGCCTTCACTTGAGCTCACCTGCACGTTACTGCATAGGGGTAACATTCAAACAGAAGGGGTGAGTTCATCTAACCATATAATAAAGCATATGATAAGCACTAAGCTAGAGTTATGACACTATATCGACCACACCACGAAACATCAAGTCAATCATCAAGGATAAAACTGTCAATTCCATCAGCAAGGGTAAACAGTCAATCTCATCATCAAGTAACTCGGCACAACGAGTCGTCACAATGTCATGCAGGAGTATGTAATGCAACCCACTCGCGGGCATATGCATGAGGTACATTTTCACAAACGTCGCTTAGCCTTTTGGGCCTCATCGTCAGTTAGCCTTTTGGGCCTCATCGTCAGTTAGCCTTTTGGGCCTCAAACGTCACTGGGTTTATGCATATGGGATGCATGAGACACTATGACATGCACCACGCACAAACACACAATCACGGTCAACGTCACTTACCAATTTGCCAAATAAGAGGCACAGCACCTGTCAATTCATAATTACACACAACAACGTCACTTAGCCTTTCGGGCCTTATCGTCACTTAGCCTTTTGGGCCTTATCGTCACTTAGCCTTTTTGGGCCTCAACGTCACTTATTTTCATCGTCACTTATTTTCATCGTCACTTATTCATAAACATCATCAATTCAAACAATAGCCACTGAGGGCAAAAACGTCATTTACTAGCCACCAAGGGCATCATCGTCATTTACACATCATTATCAACAACATTGGCCACTAAGGGCAAAAACGTCATTTACTAGCCACCAAGGGCATCATCGTCATTTACACATCAATATCAACAACATTGGCCACTAAGGGCAAAAAGGTCATTTAACTAGCCACTAAGGGCATCATCGTCATTATAGAAGCCACCAGAAATAATAAGTTTTTATTTTTTAAAATAAGACACACAGGTAGACAACTGGAAAAGCTTCCCAACACTTTTTGAAACGTTTAAATCGGATGTCCGAGTCAAAAGATATAGCGAAAACAGTTTTCATAAAAATTTAGGAACATTCTGAAAAATGGCGCCCTGGGCGCCCAGCACCTGGCACCTGGCACCTGGCGCCCAGCAACACGCAACACACACACGCACTGGCGCCCTTGGCGCCCAGCGCCTGGCAACACGCAACGCGCACACACACACCCACCGAGACAACTCCACAATTGACGCGTGCAAAAATAAAACCACTCGAGCCAAAATGCTTAAAATTGAATTTGGTCACGTGAATACAAAATATGGCACGGTAAAATGTGCCCAGAAATTGAAATTGCACCCAAAATCCCATTTTCACACACATAAGCAACACCCAGTAGGACAACTCCAGAATTACACGTGCAAAGATAAAACCACTCGAGCCAAAATGCTTAAAATTGAATTTGGTCACGTGAATACAAAATATGGCACGGTAAAATGTGCCTAGAAATTGAAATTGCACCCAAAATCCCATTTACGCACACATAAGCAACACCCAGTAGGACAACTCCAGAATTACACGTGCAAAGATAAAACCACTCGAGCCAAAATGCTTAAAATTGAATTTGGTCACGTGAATACAAAATATGGCACGGTAAAATGTGCCCAGAAATTTAAATTGCACACAAAATCCCATTTACGCACACATAAGCAACACCCAGTAGGACAACTCCAGAATTACACGTGCAAAGATAAAACCACTCGAGCCAAAATGCTTAAAATTGAATTTGGTTACGTGAATACAAAATATGGCACCGTATAATGT
This sequence comes from Astragalus membranaceus, assembly GCA_039519185.1. Lineage (NCBI taxonomy): Eukaryota > Viridiplantae > Streptophyta > Magnoliopsida > Fabales > Fabaceae > Astragalus > Astragalus membranaceus. The sequence continues at coordinate 28,540,874 of CM076847.1, forward strand.
GCCCAGAAATTGAAATTGCACACAACACACCCCATATGTGCACACGAGCAACACTTCCAACAACAGGAAAATCCAGCAACACTTTTCAGCAACACAAAATCAAACATATGGCGTGCTAGGCGCCCATACAGCAACCAAATGAATTTTTCAACCACAATTTCTCAACAACAAGTTGTCATATGCCTAGGGTTCATCAATAATCACTAGAAATACATAAAACGGCATACATAGAGCCTACCCCTACTTAGTCCCCATCATAAGACCCTATTATAGAGAAGATGAGACCCACCCTTACCTTAGGTTATGACGAACACGCTATCTCCGTATACGTAAGCTCCAAAGATCACCGCAACACGACTCCTCTCCTTTTCTCCTTGGGATTTTGCGCACCTCTCCTCTTTCTCTTCTCATGGGCGCGCCGTCCCTCTCTTCTCACTCTCTCTCAATTCGCTAATTTCATTTCTTTTTGCAAAAGTGAGCCAAACCCTAAATTTTTAACTTAAATATGCGCCTAGGCTAGTGGGCTTGGATTGCGGGCTTTCCTTCGACTTAAGCCCGGTTTAATTAAAACACCTTATCATTACTTTAAAACACCTTATTATTATTATATTAGTAAACACCTTATATTATTATTTCTACCACCCAAATTTCATTTAGTTAATTAAATAATTTAATCTATCATTTTGGGGTGTTACAACTCTCCCCCACTTAAAGGAATTTCGTCCTCGAAATTTTTATCCGCCAAGGCTAACACTCTCCCACCAACGACTAAGCCATCTAGACAACTAATGCTATCCATCATGCTGATCACCATTTCTCAGATTACCGGCGGTAAGTGATTGGGCGGTCGTCCCTCCTACTCATTCAGCTAGGTAACTTTGAGAAATAACAACCAGACACACCCTCTCCCTAAGGACCTCCGATAGGGATTTGAGCGTAATCACGTTGGTACCACGTGATCACCCCCCAAGCTCTATTAAAGCTCCTTCCCAATACGACATGCTAAGGCTCCGCTGCACTACTCCGATAAACTAGCTTGCATTCTACCTCACTCATCTACCCTTAAGGATAACAAAAATTCATCAATCATCACAGCATCACAATGAAGTTCATAGGGCGCATAACAGTTGTACAACAAGCCACATGATTTAACAACACGCCAACAACATCAACAAACGACTTTGCCACTCAGGCGACATCAACACTAAATCACAACATCGGCCATAGGCCTACAACTCAAAATTCATCAAAACATTTCGGGCCATTCGGCGGTACCCACAACACAAGGACCAACAACATCAACGAAAAAGCATTATCATAAATAAGGCAACCACAAAGCACAGAAAAGCAACAATGCGGAGACAACTCCGGGACCAACAATTCCGGAACCAACAATCCCATAACCAACAACAACAGCAACTAGGGCACTAAGCCACCGACAACACAACAAAAATTACGGGCACTACGGCACCGACAACGCCACAACAACTTAAATCAACCGACACACCTAAAAATCAACAACACCAGAACCAGTCAATTTTTGCCTTGAAATTAGAATTCTCAGTTAGGCCTCTGAATAAGCTTTCCGAAACATTTTAGTTTACTCAAATCGGACTCCTGGTTCAAAAGATATTGCAAAACAGTTTTTTCGTTACAGCGACAGTACAAACTAAGCAACGCAGAAAGTTCCAGCACTCACACATAAATTTCAACAATTTATTTACCCCATCAAACGACATCGGAATTTTGCCAACAACCCCTCTACGGAAAACTTATGAAGTCTAGTTTCTGGCTATATTTTTGGAATTTCAAAATGATGAGTCAAATAGCACAGTTTTCGCAAACAAGGCAGTAGGTCCAGAAAATGGGGCAGCGACTGTGTCCAAAGTTGTGACTCTTCTACAATGCCCAAAACAAACCCAAATAACCCGAAACTTCAGCCTAAACAGTAAAGCATTTTGTCTAGTTTTCAAAGAAATTGGATTCATTCGAAAAGGACTTCATTTGAAAACACCACAATCAAAACAACTGGCCCTATGTCCAGACCGTCCCCAGAATTTTACCCTAACTTGTACAGCCTATAACTGGAGCTGTACTACTCCAAATGCGACCAAACCAAAGCCAAAATGACAAGCGTTCAGTCTAGTTTCTAAAATTGTGTGCTACATAATTTATCAACCAGTAAAACAGTCCCAGTTTAGCCGAAAGTCGAACCTACTCAAAAAGTTCCTACACAGTGAGCTTAGCAACAATTTAAACATCCACGCAGCCACAAATTCAGCCATCAGGCATAATTTAAACTTCCTAATAATCATATATATATATATATATATATTCAATCATCAATTTCCACACAATTCATTAATTGTCGGTTTTACGGTTTTTCGACTAAAATTTCACTTACACGCAATTCGAGCCAAAACAACTACATCAATCATAACTTTCAGTCAATACCTCACTAGTTTCACTAAATAACCCAAAAATACAGCTTTATAAAATTTCTCCAAATAAACCACACAAATTCAGTTTTATAAAATGTTTCTAATTAATCCCAAATTCAATTTACAAGAATAAAACACATTTAGTTTCATACAGCATATCGCACACGACATTTAGATACTCGATTAACACCAAAACTCAGCAGTTCAATAAAAGCAAACACGTACAAACAATGTTCATAATGAACATATATGCAACCTTCATTATTATTAATCGAATTATTAGTCAAACGTTTCAAAACTTACACAACAGAAAATCGTTACTCTTTTTCCAAACAAGACCAACTAGAAAATTATCTTCCAGCCCAACAAGAATTTCAACACCTACACTTCAGTTAAAATCCTAAGTCAAAATAAATTTATTTCTTTCATTCTCTACAACAACAACATCTACGTTTATTCATAAAAAGATTTTATCACCAATATCCGTTTCCAACCGTAAAATCGCCCAATTGACTTTTCAAAAACAATTTCACAAGTCATTTTACCTTTCAGATCACAAAATCACCGAGCACAAGGCATTAGTGTTGCTCAAATAGAACGATTTTCAAAAACATCAACAATGAAACAGCAACATTAATCCATAGAAACAACACAATATTTTCAGCAACAGCAACATTGGTCTTTTTCAAAAACAGCAATTAAACAGTAACAGCAGTTACACTGTAAAACATCAACAAGGATTTTAAATTTCAACAGCAACAGCATTTAAAGTTTTAAATCAAAACAACCACAGCACTTAATTGTCAACGATAAAACACCACAGTAATTACTTTCCAGCACAACAGTAACAATAATTAATGGCAACAAACAAAGTAATTTACACTAACAGCAACAATAGTCTACAGCAACAGCATAGTAGTTTCAATAATTAAACAGTAGCAATAAAACGGCAACCGCGTTTTACTAACAACAACACACAATATCGGTAGGGGTATCTCCCCCCACTAGTTCACTTACCATTAGCAGCCCCCGTTTACTTGTACCTGCAGGAACATCAATACAACACTACCAAATGCTAAGACTAAAGGACAACAGTTGGTCGTTAACCGACACAACGACTCTATGACTTGGCCGGACGGACCAACTATTGCTCTGATACCACAAATGTAACACCCCTTTTCTACCCGCTAAGTTGTTTGTAAAATCAGAGTTTCAAATTTTTATTTACACCACAAGGGATGTCACACTTACTTCATTAAACATCACACGCCGAATTACTCGCTTTTCGAAAACAGTCTTATAATACTTTCAAAACGTCATTGTCAATTAAAATACAACTTCACAGCGGAAAATCCAACAATTATACACAGTCTTGAATAAACTAAAACAACGTTCTCTTTCCCCCAAGTGTTACACATCAGAGCAGACGACCCGACTCAGCTAGCGAAGGTTCCTAAGCCTTCACTTGAGCTCACATGCACGTTACCGCATAGGGGTAACATTCAAACAGAAGGGGTGAGTTCATCTAACCATATAATAAAGCATATGATAAGCACTAAGCTAGAGTTATGACACTATATCGACCACACCACGAAACATCAAGTCAATCATCAAGGATAAAACAGTCAATTCCATCAGCAAGGGTAAACAGTCAATCTCATCATCAAGTTACTCGACACAACGAGTCGTCACAATGTCATGCAGGAGTATGTAATGCAACCCACTCGCGGGCATATGCATGAGGTACCTTTTCACAAACGTCGCTTAGCCTTTTGGGCCTCATCGTCACTTAGCCTTTTGGGCCTCAAACGTCGCTGGGTTTATGCATATGGGAGGCATGAGACACTATGACATGCACCACGCACAAACACACAATCACGGTCAACGTCACTTACCAATTTGCCAAATAAGAGGCACAGCACCTGTCAATTCATAATTACACACAACAACGTCACTTAGCCTTTCGGGCCTTATCGTCACTTAGCCTTTTAGGCCTTATCGTCACTTAGCCTTTTTGGGCCTCAACGTCACTTATTTTCATCGTCACTTATTCATAAACATCATCAATTCAAACAATAGCCACTGAGGGCAAAAACGTCATTTACTAGGCACCAAGGGCATCATCGTCATTTACACATCATTATCAACAACATTGGCCACTAAGGGCAAAAATGTCATTTACTAGCCACCAAGGGCATCATCGTCATTTACACATCATTATCAACAACATTGGCCACTAAGGGCAAAAAGGTCATTTAGCTAGCCACTAAGGGCATCATCGTCATTATAGAAGCCACCAGAAATAATAAGTTTTTATTTTTAAAAATAAGACACACAGGTAGACAACTGGAAAAGCTTCCCAACACTTTTTGAAACGTTTAAAACGGATGTCCGAGTCAAAAGATATAGCGAAAACAGTTTTCATAAAAATTTAGGAACATCCTGAAAAATGGCGCCCTGGGCGCCCAGCACCTGGCACCTGGCACCTGGCGCCCAGCAACACGCAACACACACACGCACTGGCGCCCTTGGCGCCCAGCGCCTGGCAACACGTGTAACACCCCATTTTCTACCCAACGGTTTATTAAATAAATATCAGAGTTTTTCGCACCAAAAGAGTGTCACATTTTTCGAACCGGAAAACCACTTCGCAAACAGAGTACTTTAATTATAACTAACTTCTTTTCAAAAACATGCAGCGGAAATAAAAATGTTTAACTTGGCAATCATACTTCAAAAGGTTTACAACTTAGAAAGGCATATACATAACACATAAGGAAAGACACAAGGACAACCCTCCTGAGTGCTACGTATCAGAGCCGACTCGACCATACTAGAAGAAGAATCTCTAGCCACCTTCAGTCACCGTCACCTGCAGGTTGCCGACATACGAGGCAACACGACGCAGTAGGGTGAGTCTCACTACATAGATAATAATAGATAAAACAAGAAACACAATATAATAGGCACACCAGGGATACCATCAATTTACTACACCAATAATACAGTTACACCAAATCCAGTTACGCCGAATACTGTTACACCAAGTACCGTCACACCAAATACAGTTACACCCAGAATACAGTTACACCATTAGTTCAAGAAGACGCAATCAAACACAGGACGTGTATGCAATGTATGAAATGCAATATATATATGTGTGGATCCATCATCACCGCAATAAGCCTTGAGGGCACATCACCGCTTTGGCCGAAGCCTACTCACCGCATGGCCGAAGCCTACATCACCGCTGAATGCACATGGATGCATGCGACACTATGAACATGCATCAATCACATTACATCATCATCATCAATTATATCACATCATCGCTAAAAATATCACATCGGTATTTATATCATCATCGCTAATCATCATCGCTAATCATCATCGCTAATCATGTTACTCACCCATTGGCCGCTAAGGGCATTTTTGTCAACACAACTAGCCACTAAGGGCATCATCATCAAAACACTCACACATTGGCCACCAAGGGCATTTTCGTCACTTTATTCATAAAATTTCATTACTCATCCGGGACAGCCACACGGGCGTCCATACAACAGCAACTAACATTGTTTTCCTCAGAATGATTCATTTTCCAAAATGATTGCGACTCGACAGTTTCTCAAAATGACAACTGTTAGGGTTTGAGTTAATCATCAACATTTCTTCCAGAAAATACTTTACTGAGCCCCAAATTAGAATATTCAGATGGGCGTCTGAATAAGCTTTCCAAAACATCTCGGAACGTCCCGATCGGACTCCCGAGTCAAAAGATATTTAGAAAACAAATTTGGGAACAACAGCGACACTCTGGGCTACGCGAACACGGCACCCAGAATTCGGCGAATTAGTTAAAATAGTAAACGACATCGGAAAATTACAAAAGACCCCTCGTTGGAAAGCTACAGATGTGTAGTTTCTGAACATATATTTAAAGTTTCAAAACAATGAGCCAGTTAGTACAGTTTTTAGAAACAACCCGAATGGTTCCCAGACTGGACAGATTCTGTCCTTCCACTTCAAATCACTCTAAACTGACTTACACTTGACCAAATGGAACAAAACCTTAGCCTTAACAAAATCAATTTGAGTATAGTTTCTAATGGAAAAAGAATCGTTCAAATCAGAGTTCAATTGAAGACACAAGACCTGAAACACTGAACCTATACCTAGTTTAAGTCCAGAAATTTGACCTGACTTGGGACGCTCATAACTCGAGCTACAATACTCCAAATTTAACCAAACCAGTGCCAAAGTGACCAAAATTAAGTCTGTTTTCTAACAAAAAAAGTCCCATAATTTTTTGACGAACAGAAAGTTCCCAGTTGTAAAAATACCGAACCTATGTCCAGAATGCTTCCAGAATATTACCCTAACTTGTGGAATTCGTATCTCGAGCAACACAACTCTAAACGCAACCAAACCAGTGCCAAATTAACAAGAATTCAATCAAGTTTTCGAAATGACAAACCACATAATTTTTCAATTAGTAAAACGTTCTCAGTCACTGAAATACTAAACCTATGTCAGAACATCTCAAAACAGTGAATTCAACAACACAAACAACCATCACACTTCAGCCACATATAGATATTATAAACATCAACAGCAATTTAAACAACTACTCCTAACACCTAGTACCCATGATTTCGTGGTTTATAAATTATTAACTATGAACGAGAGCCCCCTTACCTTATTGAAGAACTCGAATCCTTAGGCTTAGAAACCTTGAAAAACTTAGCTTTTCTTCTCTCTCCTCTTTTCTTTCTTGGTCACGAACTCCTCTCTTTCTTTTTCTCTATGGAAGCCACGAAATTCCTCTCTTTTTCCTTGCCTTGGCCGCCACTCCTTAGCTCTCACTCTCTCACAAAATCTAATTTTCTCAACTAATGAAACCCTAACTTAAAAACTCCTTATTTATAGGCTCACTTAACCAATCATGGGCTTTCTTAGTTTATGACTTAATCATGGGCCTCCACTAACACCTCTAATTCGCCACCACCTATCCACATATACTAACAACTAATTATTTCTAATATTCTTTCACATAAAATCCCTAAATAATTATTCCTATCATTTTATTTTATTTTTCTCAAACACAAACCCTAGATAATTAATTAAATAAATTAACTAATTATTTTGGGCTGTTACAACACGCAACGCGCACACCCACCGAGACAACTCCAAAATTGACGCGTGCAAAAATAAAATCACTCGAGCCAAAATGCTTAAAATTGAATTTGGTCACGTGAATACAAAATATGGCACGGTAAAATGTGCCCAGAAATTGAAATTGCACCCAAAATCCCATTTACGCACACAAAAGCAACACCCAGTAGGACAACTCCAGAATTACACGTGCAAAGATAAAACCACTCGAGCCAAAATGCTTAAAATTGAATTTGGTCACGTGAATACAAAATATGGCACGGTAAAATGTGCCCAGAAATTGAAATTGCACCCAAAATCCCATTTACGCACACATAAGCAACACCCAGTAGGACAACTCCAGAATTACACGTGCAAAGATAAAACCACTCGAGCCAAAATGCTTAAAAATGAATTTGGTCACGTGAATACAAAATATGGCACCGTAAAATGTGCCCAGAAATTGAAATTGCACACAAAATCCCATTTACGCACACATAAGCAACACCCAGTAGGACAACTCCAGAATTACACGTGCAAAGATAAAACCACTCGAGCCAAAATGCTTAAAATTGAATTTGGTCACGTGAATACAAAATATGGCACGGTAAAATGTGCCAAGAAATTGAAATTGCACACAACACACCCCATATGTGCACACGAGCAACACTTCCAGCAACAGGAAAATCAAGCAACAGTTTTCAGCAACACAAAATCAAACATATGGTGTCCTAGGCGCCCATACAGCAACCAAATGAATTTTTCAACCACAATTTCTCAACAACAAGTTGTCATATGCCTAGGGTTCATCAATAATCACTAGAAATACATAAAACGGCATACATAGAGTCTGCCCCTACTTAGTCCCCATCATAAGACCCTATTATAGAGAAGATGAGACCCACCCTTACCTTAGGTTATGACGAACACGCTATCTCCGTATACGTAAGCTCCAAAGATCACCGCAACACGACTCCTCTCCTTTTCTCCTTGGGATTTTGCGCACCTCTCCTCTTTCTCTTCTCATGGGCGCGCCGTCCCTCTCTTCTCACTCTCTCTCAATTCGCTAATTTCTTTTCTTTTTGAAAAAGTGAGCCAAACCCTAAATTTTTAACTTAAATATGCGCCTAGGCTAGTGGGCTTGGATCGCGGGCTTTCCTTCGACTTAAGCCCGGTTTAATTAAAACACCTTATCATTACTTTAAAACACCTTATTATTATTATATTAGTAAACACCTTATATTATTATTTCTACCACCCAAATTTCATTTAGTTAATTAAATAATTTAATCTATCATTTCGGGGTGTTACACTTAGCACCCTGACCCCTTTTCACTTTTCTCTTAGCCCTCGCCCCACGACTTAATTATTTTTAGGTGTTAACACATAGATAGGGAGTCCTTTAATGGCTGCAACGTCAAGAAGAGTGGGAGTAAGGGTACCCCACATGAAAACGAACACGTTGAACTCTGTAGACCAAAAGCCCAAGAGGGTGGAGAAGCACATCATAGTTGGCAGGAATATCGAAGGTAGAAAGACGAATAATATCGTCAAGACCCCAGGATTTCCACAAAGTAGTCTTGACGGGGGCTATTCTCTCAAACCAAGTCCGATAGTCATCAGTGGGTTTGGCCCAGCCTCTACTCCCGGGTGACCTTGGCACTGGCGGTGAACAACTTCTTGGTGATCGGTAAGCCTGGCTGAGGGGTGGAGGTGAAAATGTTCTTAAAGGCATCATAACCTTCGCGAGCCTCTGAGGTTGCCGGCTGAAGAGCAACATCCCTCTCCAATGGGGACTAGAAGCACTTCTTCAACAATAGGAAGCGGGACGTGCCGGAGAGTAGCATGCGACGGGGACGAGGCAGAAGGAGAAGAAACGCTATCGCTGTCATCGTCGAATAACTGTGGTCTTGATCCTGGGAATCGGAGTTGGAACACATGATGGTAGTAGGGAAGACAAAGGAGGGACGGAGGCAAACTTTGACCAAAACGCGGAAAAAACAGAAACTACGCTGTGAAGAGATGGGTATTTATAGCCACGTAAAAGAAATGATTAAAACGCTTGTGGAATCGATGCTGTGCCATTTTGCAGGAGAAGATAGGCTGTCACACGTCAAATCAATGACGTAACAGCTAGTCATCACGCAGCGTCTCGTTTCGGTTTTTGCACCGTCTGTCACATCCACTCGGCTGTACAACAACACCAAAAGGGGGGAATTTCTTAACACCCAAAATAAAATAATGTTGTTGGCTGAGGGGAAAAAAGGGAAAATAGGTGCTGAGGTGAACCATAAGAGCAATTAGGCAGTACTGGCCATAGCATATTTGGGATAAGCAGGCAAAGGTATGATGTACGAGATCCCGAAGGAGTGAAAATAGGACACCGAGGAGCTACAGAACTCGGTGGGAGGGTGCCTCGACCACAGAATGACTCGGCTGAGGTGGCAACAGTCGAAGGCCGTAAGTAGAGTGTGGCCGAAGAAGGCTGCTGCCGAGGCAAGAAATGCTTGCTTGGAGCGCAAGTATTCAGTGCACGAAGACACACCACGTTGGAGCGGTTAAGATCAAGGAACACATGACCCCGTGGAAAGCGGAGCGACGAGAATTTTACCCCACTAACCGTGCTAGTGAGGTCGCAGAGGAGGGGACTCCGCATTTCTAGGGACTAGGCATAGTTAGAACCGTCGATCGTAACTGATCCAACGGTGGGCAAATGTAGGCTCGAACAGTGGCCGACGAAGGCCCGTGTTTATATATAGGAGCACTTGTACAGTTCAGAATACACATTAATCAATACACAAGTCATTTACTTATTTTATCTTTGCTTTATGGCTTTCTCTTTATGTTTACTTTGTTTCGTAGATGATCCAAGCCACAGGTCCCTCTCACACCTAACCTAACATCTTTGGAGGAGTTAGGGAACCCATAGTCAAGGAACAGAGTTCCTTCCTTGGCGCAATCGTTTGAAGAAAGAGAAATCACAGACTGTCCAAACCTCTCGCCGAACCTACGGCTAGGATTTAAGTGTTTGAAGAAAGAGAAATCACAGACTGTCCAAACCTCTCGACGGTTCTAACTATGCCTAGTCCCTAGAAATGCGGAGTCCACTCCTCTGCAACCTCACTAGCACGGTTACTGGGGTAAAATTCTCGTCGCTCTGCTTTCCACGGGGTCATGTGTTCCTTGATCTTAACCGCTCCAACGTAATGTGTCTTCGTGCGCAGAATACTGTAGCGACCGAAAAATCCGGGTGAGGATTCTTCGAAGGTTCAAAAATGAAGTCGCCACCAACGTTTAATTTTCAGGGCAAACATCGGTAAATCCCTTTGGAATGGATAAAGGTCCTTGAGACCAGATTAGGGTTCGGGAGTCGGTTATGCATGGGGAAGGTGTTAACACCCCACGACATCCTTCCTAAGGAAGGTTACCTGCCAATTAGTCGTAGGAAAAAAATGTTAATTTTGAAAATGTTAATTATTACCCTTTTATTGAAAGAAAAAGAATAAAAATTTTAGTTTTTTGTGCTTGACAGGAGTGGGCCCCCGTTCCTACGTATCTCCAGGTGCGATGGAGAAATCAAAGCTACGTAGTTCTCGGGTAGAAAATGTTTGTGGGTTGGTGTTTTTTAATATAGGGGTTTTAGTACTATTGATCTGTACAGTTTATTCGTCCGAGAACGCTGACTAATCCGATCGTACGACCGACTTAGTCCCCTATTTGTGGAAATTTACTTTTTTGAATTTTGAAATAAAATGGTTTGACGTGAGGTGGTTTGATTTTACAAAAGGTATTTTAGGACTCTAGAGCCGTGCGGTTCCTCCATCCTAAAACGACGACTAACCCGACCGTGCGGTCGACTTAATCCCCTACTTATATTTCTTAAAAGAAAATATTTATTTATCTGTAAATTATTAGTTTTTTATATATAAAAGAAGTTGTTTTTTTTTTGAGAAAAAAATAAAATAAAAAATGAAAGGGGGTGTAATTAATAAAAAAGGGCTTGTGTTAGGAAAAGTGATTGTCTTCTTTTTTTTTAAATGGAGTTGTGAAAAGCACAACCCAGTTTTAGTTCTTGGGTATGGACTTGCGATTGGGCTGGTGTTAGAAAGGGGTGCTGTATTATTAAGAGTGAAGGGTGTGAACCTTGTGGTTAATAACTATCATATATATATATATATATATATATATATATATATATATATGGAAAGATTTAATTATTGAAGAAATAATTTCGTTTTGAAAATTTTTTACGTTAAAGGAAACCTTTTCTTATGAGGAAATTTTGATTTGGAGGAATGCATTAGATTTAAGAAAATGAAAAGACTTGCTAACTAAGAATGGAACCTTTTTGCCTTAAATTCTTTTTGTATCAAAGGGATTATTTCCTTGATGGTTTCAATATCTCTTTGTAAGCATTTAATAGAATTAATTTTTGGTTTTTTTTTTTGAAAGAAGTTATTGGTCTGATGACTAATATTATATTTTGACTAAACCCCCATTATTGCTATATTATTGGAAAAATGGTTTTGCTACTTTTCAAACATGAATCGATGCATTCAAAGGGGAGGGGATCATAATGGAAACTTAAATGGGTGATTATAACAAATGACAAAATAAAATATTAAGAACATTTTAATTCTTACTGTCCCTATGGGCTCTTAATATTCAAAAAAAAGAGAGAAAATAAATAAATATCATGCGCATATGGAAGAAGAAATATCACATGAATAATAACAACATACTATATTTTTGAAATAGTCTAAAACATGAGCAGACTAGCACAGTAAGATAGTGGACAACATCAAATAAAAATAAATAATTGCAGAAAAAACAGAAATGAGATAAAAATAAAGCCATTACCAAATGTTCTTTGAATCACGTTTTCCAGATCTCACCAACAATAACAACAACAAAAACTATGAAAATTTTAGACGAGGAAAAACGAAAATTTGCTCTCTCTCATTCGCTCAAGTATTTGAAGAAAAAAAAAACAGATTTTGCTTCTTGCTCCAGGATCTCCACCCACGTTCTGACCTTCCTCCCTCTTGCTCTCAAACACAAACGAAACCTCTCTCCCCCTTCTTCAAGGATTTTGCCCATATTTATACTAGAAAATCGGATTTGTAGTGCTATGCTTTTTCCTTCGTTTTTTCACTGGTCCTTGCACTCACATCTAAAGTTCTGGGTAAATCTTTGCGGGTTCCCTTTAAAACCGAAGCCACCCATGAAAAACTGAGAAGAGAAACGCGTGAACTACTGATCTATTGTGAGACCGACGGTTCCTTGAATGTTGGTGACAAAAAAGGGGGTTGCGTGGGGAGAGGAGAGGACGGGACGCCTAAGATGGAGGTTTCGTGTAGTAATGGAGATGTGGGGGGAAGGTGCAAGAAACGTGTAGAGATGGAGGAAAGGGTCTGTGTCAGGGAGTGAGAGAGAAAGAGGTGACGGCTGGAGCTTCTTTTTTTCGTTTCCAGCAAGTGGTGGGAAGTTAGGGTTTGATGTGGAGGCAATTAGGTTTAGATGGAAAACATAGCAACCGGGTCAGGCCAAATGCGTGGGCTTCCAATGGCCCAAAGTCAGTTACACCATAAAATAAAATAAATCACTACTCACACTTCCATTTTTGCTTATTGCTACCTATTTCCTTTTTTCTTGCTTTTTTCGTTTTTTTCTTTTATATACAAAGACTTATGGTAACTAGATAGGAAGCAATGTATAACATGAGAGTAAATTTGTATTTTTATTTTCTAAAAGAAAAATAAATAAATTTTTTTTTTAAAAAAAGTCAGACAAAATTAGGGTATAACAGCTGCCCCTCTTTATTTATATTTTACTAGGAAATATAGTGGGCTTCCAAATTTCTCGAGTAAAATAGAAATAAAGATAAGATGACACTAATTTTGTCAAAACCTTTTTGAGAAATTCGCGAGAAAAACTGGGTTTACGTGGAACAAAAGTAAATAGGGATCTGAAGGAGCACTGGGGCTCTGATGGTCTAATTCGCAGTCGATGCTTGGGACATTGATTGGAGTTAAACTGAAGGACCGACGAGGTCTGAAGGGCATGCCTAAGCCTGACGGACCATTGGGTCTGATGGAGCGCAAACTAGCAGTGGTACTAGTAAAACAATCGGAGGGTGACCTACGTCGGGGCGGTCGTGAGGGTCAAGATCAGATCCGGAACTGATATGTTGACCACGAAGGATTTACGCTATGCCTTAGGCAGACGCAGCTAATCTGAAGGACCACCGGGGGTCTGAAGGATCTGGCGCGCTCCGTGGCGAAATTATGATCTGAAGGTGCAGCTCGAAGTAGTGTTTGACGCGCTAATTAAACTGAACTAAAGGAGCAATTTGGTCTGAAGGATCTATGCTTGGACTTTGCTAACACGGCGATCTAACGCGCGATATAAGATTCAACCTTAATCGCGTTGGCTTAAGAATTGGATGTAGATACGTGTCGACACGGAGGGTCGATACGAAAAACCACATATGATATGTATATGGCATGTATGAGATGTATGCATCTGCGGTGATTAATTTTGAGTGAGATGATGAATGAAATGCTGAATGATTTTTGTTTCTTTTGTATTTTAGCTTTTTGCTTTGTTCTTTTGCTCTCTTCTAGCTCTCTTTTTTCTAGTTTTGCTCTTTTGCTCTTTTGGCTTCTTTTTACTGGTTCGGTCAACTTGCGAGGTTTTAGTCGTGAGGCATGAGGATGGTCCAGAGCAGTAGTATTGCTAGATTCAGCGCACACTTATTATGATTTGTTGTTTGAAGTGATCATGCAGATACTCGTTCTCATGGCGAATTTGTTTATGAGAGATCGTCCTATGTCGGTGTTTTTTAGGAATTTCGCAAAGATTGTAATGCCCCTTAGTTCATGCACATGTTCCACAATTCAGTATCATTTATCATAAAACATCACTTTAAAGTAAAGAAAGAAAAACAAGCAGGAGAAGAAAAGTGTTTAATATGGAAACCGAACGTACAGAAGGTCACACCGTGTAACACCCCGTTAATTTCTAACTTGTAGAAATTACCGAAGCGCACTACTGGCATACATCAGAGTAACTTCCTTTTTAAATACTGAACACATACTAATACTCGATGCTAAAAACCCATCAAGTTCGCTTACATAACTGAACATAATATACATAAAGCGGTCCTTACACCCTCAACTAGTGTTCAGTACTCAAAACCGAAAGTCTGCGGAAGCGATTTACAACTTAAAAACATAAGTCGTACCATCGTACATCTAAGAAACTGAATACAAAATACAGAGATACAAATGAAACTGAAATATAAGACATAAAGAAATAAAGATAGCGGCTGTTCCTCAAGCATCTTCATAGCCATGCCTCACAGTCTTCAACTTTCCCTGCTTAACTGAAAAAAACAACAACAATGGATTGGGTGAGACAACTTGTCTCAGTGAGTTCTATCGCGACCCCTTACTAATCCTCTCGGTTCAATTATGCTTGATTCATTATTCTGATTCTAACTCCTAAATCATAGTCCTCAAAGTTGACTATGTGGCTAACTAACTGAAGTTGTCCTTATAACCCTCAAGCCGGTTACAAGACGCAACTCATAACTAAACTAAACGCTTTTTAAAAGAGGCAACCCGAAGACCACGCACGACCCGTGCGCCCATACACACGATCCGTACGTGACTATCATTTATTGTATCATTCCGTTCCGATCCCGAATTACTTTCCGATCAACACTACCACTTCAGTCATACCAAACATGTAGAATCACAGTGTTTCCATCCTAGGGGAAACTTGGGGAGTGGATTAGAAGGGACTTAGGACCAATCGGAACGACTTAGAACGTATTTCAAAATGTTGCATCAGAGAGATACGCACGGTCCGTGCGCCTTGGCTCACGACCCGTGCGCGTTTTCAAAAACAGCACCAGTGGTTCCAGAATCTCACGCACGACCTGTGCCCAAAGGCACACGGTCCGTGCGTGACTAACAGTGTTTCAGAAAAACAGTTTTTCGCGTTTTCTTTTCTATTCCGATCGTTCCCATGTCCATTCCGATTCACCTTCAAACTCAATAACACATGATTTAACAATCCTAGTGAGTATAGAACTCACCTCTTTGAAGACAGCAAACGATTCACACTGAGACTCAAGAACACGATCACTCGGCAACTCACGAACTCTTCTATTTCGCTCCAAATGCACACTCATGCGAAACCCAGATTTCCTAGTGTATGAATCAGAACCCAGAAACTGAATGGCTCCAAGGTTGCTTCCAATTCGTAATCGGGCTTCAGAATTTGGTTCTTATGCACTCTATTTGGACATGCAAGTGACAGACATGGTGTTTGGCCAAGTGGAGCTCAAGGTGGTCTTCAATGGTGGAATGTGGTGGAGGTGGAGGGTGGCCACGATTTTGGTAGCAGTAGAATGAGGAAGAGAATACGATTTTGTTGGTATGGTTAGATCACACATGCATTGCACATTTTTGGAATTCTCTTCTCTTCTCCTCCCTCACCCTCTCGCCCTCTCTCCTCTCCTTCTTGTTTCAGATTTTGTGGAAATGAAGAATGAGGTGATTCTATTCTTGGTTTCAGCTGGAGGTATATATATATAGGCTAGGTAAAAGACTACTATATCCCTCACTTAAAATTTTCATTCCTCATGACTCCTCACCATTCTAATTACCCTACTTGACATAATTAATATCAATTTAGCACACAATTTATATAGTAATTAAATCAAGCAATCCACTATCAATTTATTTTATTTCTAACCAAGAATAGAATTCACAAAATAATAATTCACACCAAATTATTTAAATAGTGAAAATTGGGGATATTACAATCACCCCAACTTTTAAAAATTTTGTCCTCAAAATTGGACTAAGAAATACCTTTCGCCGAACTGTCTTCAGCCTTGCCCTTCTGAGCGTCCAACACATAGATTCTTCCACGGGCGGGAGTAGAATTCTCCTCTCGATTCCTCTTCTTCGTCGGGCATTCGTTAGCATAATGCCCTTCTTCCTTGCAGTAGTAACACACAGTGGATCCCAGACGACACTCTCCAGTGTGAGGCCTCCCGCATTTCGGACACTTACCGGACCTTAGTAGTTCGGATGCTGTAGCTTGCTTTCCTTTGTTGGAGTTACCCTTTGGCTCCTCACTTGGGGTTGGCAATTCCGATGCCTTTTTCTTTTCCTTCCGATATGCTTTCCTTTCCTCATACATCCTATTGAGATCTGCCTCTGCAACATAAGCTTGCTGCACCAATCCAGCGTAACTGGTCATAGCATAAGAGCTAAGACCTTGGGCCACATCAGCACGAAGACTTGCCCTATACATCTGCATCTTCCACTCATCATTCGGAGCATGCTTTGCCAACTGATAGAACTGCGACAACCTTTCGAACTTGGCGGTGAACTCACCCACCGACATCTCTCCTTGTCTCAGGTTGATAAACTCGGCTTGTTTACTTAACTTCATCACCGGAGGGAAGAAGTGACCAATAAACATCTCCTTGAAGTTAACCCAGGTAACAGGAGTTCCCTGGTTCACCATCAATTCATGAGCATTGGTCCACCAGGTTTGAGCATCTTCCTCGAGCATATGGGCGGCAAAGAGAACCTTCTCTTCTTCGCTGCATTGATGAGTCCTAAAAATCTTCTCCATCGAATCCAACCAGAAATGTGATACCATCACCTCAGGTCCTCCTTTGAAACTTTGGGGATTCATCTTCTGGAAACGAAAGTAAGCCCTATTCGGATCTTCCAGAGGAGGTTGTTGAACATTCGGTTGTTGTTGATCCATCCTCTCTTGATGCATCTGGGCCATTTGAGCCATCTGCTGCTGCTGCATTTGCATCATGTCATTCATCATCTTCTGTTGCGTCTCGATGACATTCTGCATCCATTCGGTATGAGGATCAATAGGGACGCTTCTCCTACTTCCACCAGCCATGATTCTGCGAAATATGCACAAAGTGTTTAGTTGATCAGGCTAAACGTCTAATAGCATACTAAGAGGAATCACACTTAGAGGACTTAAGAGACTCAAGATTCTAAGCCCGACTAGGTCGAACTGCTCTGATACCAATTGTAACACCCCGTTAATTTCTAACTTGTAGAAATTACCGAAGCGCACTACTGGCATACATCAGAGTAACTTCCTTTTTAAATACTGAACACATACTAATACTCGATGCTAAAAACCCATCAAGTTCGCTTACATAACTGAACATAATATACATAAAGCGGTCCTTACACCCTCAACTAGTGTTCAGTACTCAAAACCGAAAGTCTGCGGAAGCGATTTACAACTTAAAAACATAAGTCGTACCATAGTACATCTAAGAAACTGAATACAAAATACAGAGATACAAATGAAACTGAAATATAAGACATAAAGAAATAAAGATAGCGGCTGTTCCTCAAGCATCTTCATAGCCATGCCTCACAGTCTTCAACTTTCCCTGCTTAACTGAAAAAAACAACAACAATGGATTGGGTGAGACAACTTGTCTCAGTGAGTTCTATCGCGACCCCTTACTAATCCTCTCGGTTCAATTATGCTTGATTCATTATTCTGATTCTAACTCCTAAATCATAGTCCTCAAAGTTGACTATGTGGCTAACTAACTGAAGTTGTCCTTATAACCCTCAAGCCGGTTACAAGACGCAACTCATAACTAAACTAAACGCTTTTTAAAAGAGGCAACCCGAAGACCACGCACGACCCGTGCGCCCATACACACGATCCGTACGTGACTATCATTTATTGTATCATTCCGTTCCGATCCCGAATTACTTTCCGATCAACACTACCACTTCAGTCATACCAAACATGTAGAATCACAGTGTTTCCATCCTAGGGGAAACTTGGGGAGTGGATTAGAAGGGACTTAGGACCAATCGGAACGACTTAGAACGTATTTCAAAATGTTGCATCAGAGAGATACGCACGGTCCGTGCGCCTTGGCACACGACCCGTGCGCGTTTTCAAAAACAGCACCAGTGGTTCCAGAATCTCACGCACGACCCGTGCCCATAGGCACACGGTCCGTGCGTGACTAACATTGTTTCAGAAAAACAGTTTTTCGCGTTTTCTTTTCTATTCCGATCGTTCCCATGTCCATTCCGATTCACCTTCAAACTCAATAACACATGATTTAACAATCCTAGTGAGTATAGAACTCACCTCTTTGAAGACAGCAAACGATTCACACTGAGACTCAAGAACACGATCACTCGGCAACTCACGAACTCTTTTATTTCGCTCCAAATGCACACTCATGCGAAACCCAGATTTCCTAGTGTATGAATCAGAACCCAGAAACTGAATGGCTCCTAGGTTGCTTCCAATTCGTAATCAGGCTTCAGAATTTGGTTCTTATGCACTCTATTTGGACATGCAAGTGACAGACATGGTGTTTGGCCAAGTGGAGCTCAAGGTGGTCTTCAATGGTGGAATGTGGTGGAGGTGGAGGGTGGCCACGATTTTGGTAGCAGTAGAATGAGGAAGAGAATACGATTTTGTTGGTATGGTTAGATCACACATGCATTGCACATTTTTGGAATTCTCTTCTCTTCTCCTCCCTCACCCTCTCGCCCTCTCTCCTCTCCTTCTTGTTTCAGATTTTCTGGAAATGAAGAATGAGGTGATTCTATTCTTGGATTCAGCTGGAGGTATATATATATAGGCTAGGTAAAAGACTACTATATCCCTCACTTAAACTTTTCATTTCTCATGACTCCTCACCATTCTAATTACCCTACTTGACATAATTAATATCAATTTAGCACACAATTTATATAGTAATTAAATCAAGCAATCCACTATCATTTTATTTTATTTCTAACCAAGAATAGAATTCACAAAATAATAATTCACACCAAATTATTTAAATAGTGAAAATTGGGGATATTACACACCGATTGAAAATTACATTGAGAGTTTAAACTAAAAGAAACGAGAAAAAGGAAAGAACAGATCTGTTGATTGTTTGTATTTTTGAAATGACGGTGCCAATCACTCATACGCATGGTCTTGACCACCCACCATCCAACTTTGGGAGTGTTGGCTGCCTTTTTATTTCTTCCAAGTCCAACTTTTTGACCCTAATCTTTGCCTGGACCGCTCTTTAGAGTTTTCGATCCACCGGGTCGCTCTAACTTTTGCCTAGGCCGCCCTTTCGGGTTTTCAACCTAGCGAGCTCGTTTTGCTTGGCTCATCTTTTCCTTTTTCCATATATTTCTTTTAGGCGTAATACTTCTTAACTGCATCTGAATTTACCGGGAGTGGGAGATCTTCACCATCCATTTTTGTGAGAATTAAAGCTCCTCCAGAGAATGCTCTCTTTATCACATAAGGTCCTTCGTAGTTTGGGGTCCATTTTCCCCGGGAATCTTTTGGGACAGGTAAAATTTTCTTGAGCACGAGGTCTCCTTCTTGAAACTGTCGAGGGTAAACCTTCTTATCGACAAGTCTATTTTTAGAGTCTTTTTAATAGTTATTTTTCTTATGTTTATTTGGTATTTTAATTATATTTTTGAGCTATTTTACTACAAATGTTTACTTTTTATTTTCAGGTGTTATTTTGAAGCAAAAGAGAAAATATGAGGAAAAATGAAGAAACAAAGAAAATATTTGAGGAGGAACAATTTTTAAGACCGCTTGGCACTCAACTGGGCGCCAAGCAGCAAAACTGGCGCAGCACAGGGCGCCAAGGGCGCCAAGCAGCAAAAACTGGCGCAGAGCCTGCGCACGATCCTGGCACATAGGCGCACGACCCTGGTGCAAAACTGGCGCAGAGCATCCAAAATTGACTGGCCAGGGCGCACGATGTAACACCCTTTTTTTCACCCATCGTTTATTCATAATTTATCAGAGTTTTTCGCGCCAAAAGAGTGTCGCATTTTTCAACGTAAAACAAAACCTCGTGGTTTTCTCAAAACATGCAGCGGAACTATTCAACATCGTTAAAAACATCAACAACTGACAAAGTGCAAAGTGCACCAATTACTAAAAGATTCAACATCAACCGAAATATAATTAAAAACAGTAATCGACCCTTCCCCAAGTGCTACCTATCAGAGCAGACGACACCAGGCAAAAATGAAGACTACAATCTTCACTAGGGCTCACCTATAAAGTAACAACCACAAAAAGGGGTGAGATTCCATACAATATAAGTAGTGTATGAAAGACCACATACAAAGCTCAAGACGTCCATTAATCACTCTTAACTGTTAATAACAGCTAAGTATACATTAACACGTCACTTTCACAACAACACATCACTTTAACAACACATCACAATGGCCAAACAACTTCATTCAATCAGTCGTGCAATATGAATGCGATATGAGACTCAAGCAATGCACATGCATGTGGTACCAACCTACGTCACTGGCCAAAGGCCTAATTTACGTCACTGGCACAAGGGCCTAAAATATCCTCGCTGGCCAAAGGCCTAATTTTCTCGTCGCTGGCACAAGGGCCTAAAATATCGTGGCTGGCCAAAGGCCTAATTTTCTCGTCGCTGGCACAAGGCCTAATGTTCATGGTATGCATGCGACTCAATGATGTATGCACAAAAGTCAAACAATCACACATCAACGTCACTGGCCATAGGCCTAATTCACATCATTGGCCGAAGGGCCTAAAACAATAGCAACGTTGTAGTCCAACAATCACACATCAACGTCACTGGCCATAGGCCTACATCACATCACCTGTCCATAAATAGAGGCAACTCTTCGTCGTCATATAAACATCGTCGTCAACAATTACAACTTAACAATTTATAGCGCTTTGGCCACATCACCACAATTTGCAACATCACAACAATTTGGCTTAATCACATACTCAACATCATTTTAATTGACAACACCTAGGACAGCACCTACCGGGCAGCCACACGGACGCCCAACAACCAACAATTATCAACC
This sequence comes from Astragalus membranaceus, assembly GCA_039519185.1. Lineage (NCBI taxonomy): Eukaryota > Viridiplantae > Streptophyta > Magnoliopsida > Fabales > Fabaceae > Astragalus > Astragalus membranaceus. Next base: position 28,562,406 of record CM076847.1, read on the forward strand.
AACTAATTTAGCAAATTAACAATTAATAATTGAGAACGTAATTGGAGCAACAAACCCCACAAAATTCGGAGCAACAAATCCCACAAAATTCGGACAGAATTATTAGTCATTTTGAAATCAAATCTTCTCCCTCATTTCTCAACGAAATTTAGCGAAATCAGTGCCTATTCAGTAGGAAATTAAGTCTACTTTCCAACAAAACAAACCCCACGAAATTTGGAGGATCAGGGCATTCACAATTAGACAAAAACTGAACCTATATCCCAAACCGTCCCAGATTTTTGACCCAATTTGCAACCAAGAATTATCCCATTATACTTATCCAAATTGAGTAAACTCAGTGCCTAATTTGTAGAAAATTGTGTCTAGTTTCCAGAAAAACAAACCACATAATTTTTAGACAACTATATTGTTCCCAGTTACTGTATAACCGAACCTATAGTCAGATCGTTTCCAGAGTTTTAACCTAACTTGCAACACCTTTAACTCGAGCTATACAACTCCAAATGCAACCAAACTAGCGCCAAATTAACAAAAATTAAGTCTAGTTTCTAAAAAGGTAAACCACATAATTTTTGGACTACTAGATTGTTTCCAGAATACACACAGAATGCGCCCTATGCGCCCTACAACCAGAAATTTTGTTTAATATCAACAACACACAACACCAAACACCAACAGTCACATCCAAATCATCATCAAACATGTTAGGCTTAAATATGTTTTAGGCCCCTGCAAATATAGGGTGTTTTGGTTTAAGCCCCTGCAAAATTTTTTTTTAATAAAAGCCCTTGCAAAATGACATATTTTGTTATAAGCCCTTCTATGACTAAAATGTTAGCCTTAATATGGAATGCTATGATTGCTGGATATGTTGAGAAGGGCTTATAACAAAATATTTCATTTTGCAAGGGCTTTTAACAAAAAAAAAAAATTTCAGGGGCTTAAACCAAAACACCCTATATTTGCAGGGGCCTAAAACATATTTAAACCAACATGTTAATCATAAATTCTCAACAACAAATCATCATATGGCAACAATTATTACTATGAGCATAACAACATATCATTTAGGCATAGGAATGTGAGGAAATCAAGCATACATCAAATTACTCAACAAGGCACACAATCATAGGGCATGCAATTTTTCAAGACAACAATATGGTGATCAAGACACCCTAAAACCCCACATGTAGATCCCTCATAAACCCTTATATTGAATTAAATCCCACCCTTACCTTAGATTGGAGAAAATGAAACCTTAGATTAGGAGATGTGTGAAACCCTAGCTTTCCTTCTCTCTCTCCTTGGTTGTAGATCACGCCTCTCTCTCTTCTAGCTTGTGGATCACGCCTTCCCTCTCCTCTTCTCACTTCTCTAATCCTTATTTTTCTTTTTCCTTCTCATGACAACAAAACCCTAACCTAGCCCTTTTATAAACTCACTTAACCTCATGGGCTTTTTCTTATCTTATGTGACCTAATCATGGGCCTCCACTTAACGCTACTAATTTACTAATACTAACACTAATAATTAGGTCCACATATACTAATAAATAATTATTTCTATTATTTCTACCGCATAAATCCTAAATAATTAATTAAATAAATTAATCAATTATTTTGGACTGTTACACACGACCCTGGCACATAGGCGGACGACCCATGCTTGCCAGCAATGCAGAACAGCTGTTGCCAGCACAAGGCGCACGACCCAGGCTCCATAGGCGCACGACCCTGGCACGTAGGCGCACGAACCATGCTTGCCAGCAACGCAGAACAGCTGTTGCGAGCACAAGGCGCACGACCCAGGCTCCATAGGCGCACGACCCTGGTGCAAAACTGGCGCAGAGCAGCCAAAATTGACTGGCCAGAGCGCACGACCCAGGCACATGGGCGCACGACCCTGGCACCAGACAAGTCAATTTTGGCTGCACCCACTTGCTGATGGCTTTCCTTGCCACTTGATTTGCCACTTTTTTTATGACCATTTTGCCCCTCCTCTCAAGTGCCTTAGACCTCATATTTTCCTATAAATAGAGGCTTGATCCTCACTTGTAGTTAAGCTTGAATTTTGTTAGAAAATCAATGACAAGGTTTCCTCTAAGATTCATGACTTCAATTTACTCTTCATGCTTTTTATGATTCTTGCTCTTTTAAATTCTCGCTCTTTTAAATTCTCGCTCTTTTACTTTCTTGCTCTTTTACTTTCTCGCTCTTTTATTTTCTCGCTATTTACTTTCTCGCCCTTTTATTTTCCAAGTCATTTACTTTCCTTGCTATTTACTTTCTTGCCCTTTTATTTTCCAAGTCATTTACTTTCCTTGCTATTTACTTTCTTGCCCTTTTATTTTCTAAGTCATTTACTTTCCTTGCTATTTACTTTCTTGCCCTTTTATTTTCCAAGTCATTTACTTTCCTTGCTATTTACTTTCTTGTCATTTACAATTCCGCTATTTATGATTTTGCAATTTACCGCTTTCTTTTATTTCTCGCTATTTAATTTCATGTCTTTTCTTCTTCTTCTTCTTCTCTCATATTTAATATGAGTGAGTAGATACAAAGTCTTGGGTTATTGGGAGTAATCCAATGATAGGTCCCTAATAATTCCCAAGACTATTCTCCACTCCAAATTGTTTTATATTTCAATCTAATTTTATTGCCCTTCAAATCTTATTTTAAACATCAAACGAAGAACCGAAAGGTGAAGTATTGATGTTGGATCTATGAAATTAGACAAGGGAATCAACACATGAGAATAGTTTTGAAACTCTTGAGATTTTATAAAGGTGTTATGCTTAATGGGTTTTGGTGACAATCAACCATGAGAATAGGCTTGATTGTTAGTTCAAAACACGCTCTTGTACTCCGAAAGGAGACATTAGTTATATTCGCTGCCTTGTCTTTGAAATATATTACTCTTATAATTTGTTGAATAGTCTAAAGAAATTATCTTGGTTCCTTATTGTTGTGATAAAACTATAAACCTGAGATTGTTTGTTTTTATTTCTAAATTTTACAACTCTTAAAAACCATTCCTTCTAGCTAATCGATAACTCTTTTATTACGCGATTCGACTCGTGTAACACCCCTTTTGTACCCCTTAATTTACACGTCATTTATCAGAGTAAATCTTTTTCGCAAATATTAATTTAACTGATAGAAAAGAAATGCCACATCGTCATTAACAAAAACTCGTCAATTTGCACTCATCAAGGTTTGTGCAACAAAAACACCCGTCATGAGAATTAAACTCCAAAAATTACGTCACAGCGGAATAAAACAGTAACTCACTAATACCACTCAAACACGTCTCACATCATCAATGTAATCATTAAACAATTAATTAATTAAATAACAACTTCAACCACGCCCCCTAGGTGTCACAGTATCAGAGAGCGACTCGATAGACATCCCAATAGCTATAAAAGAAGGCAACAGGACCTTCACTCGCGGTTACCTGCAGCGTTGCCACAATAGAGCAACATTCCAAGCAGAAGGGGGGAGAATTTCAACAAAACATAATTAAGCATATAGTAGAGTAATATGAGCAAACAGTCATACAACATCATCATTATCATCAACCTCATCGTCACTAAACGCTAACTCAAGTCATAATTTTTTTTTTTACCACAAGTCATAAACATGTATGTGCATGAAAATGCAACCCACGCCTGGGTATATGCATGATGGTACCATACTCGTCATAATTAAGCCACTAGGGCACACCGTCACTGTTTTACGTCAATAAGAGGCCAAAGCCTATTCGTCATAATATCCACATGCTATGAGACACTATGGACACATGTGCAATCACCAAATCACTCACCTGGAGTACTCGTCATCGTCGTCATAAAACACTCATAGAGTGTACTCGTCATAACCATCACAATGATATCACAACCTCATCATAAACATCACATTCAAAATTGGAGTAACAACACCTTTAAATTTTAAGTAACAACACCTCTCAATTTTAAGTAACAACACATTAAAAATTTGGGTGACAACATATTTAAAATTTGAGTAATAACATATTTAAATTTTGGAAAACATCTCATTTTCATGCTTAGGAAACATCACATTTAAATTAAAAAAAAATATCATCTTTTCTGTAACACCCCGTTAATTTCTATCTTGTAGAAATTACCGAAGCGCACTACTGGCATACATCAGAGTGACTTCCTTTTTAAATGCTGAACACATACTAATACTCGATGCTAAAACCCCATCAAGTTCGCTTACATAACTTAATATAAAATACATCAAGCGGTCCTTACACCCTCAACTAGTGTTCAGTACTCAAAACCGAAAGTCTGCGGAAGCGATTTACAACTTAAAAACATAAGTCGTACCTTGGGGAGTGGATGGGAAGGGACTCAGGACCAATCGGAACGACTTAGGACGTATTTCAAAATGTCGCATCAGAGAGATACGCACGGTCTGTGCGCCTTGGCACACGACCCGTGCGCGTTTTCAAAAACAGCACCAGTGGTTCCAGAATTTCACGCACGACCCGTGCGCCCATACACACGATCCGTGCGTGACAAACAGTATTTCAGAAAAACAGTTTTTCACGTTTTCTTTTCTATTCCGATCGTTCCTATGTCCATCCCGATTCACGTTCATACTCAAAGACTCATATTCATGTTTTTCCTAGTGAGTTATAGAACTCACCTCTTGGACGACAATAGCAATAGACACCGAGACTTTGCAAACACGAGCGACGGCAACTCACGAACTTCTCCGGATCGCTCCAAACACTCCTAACTGAACTCGAACTCTCCACCTGCCTATGACTCGAACTCAGCAACCCAGGTGATTTCCCAACTGTTCTAATTCGTGGAGTAGGTGATAAAGTAGGTTCTCCGGCTCTCCAAACTTACATGCAACAAGTCAGGTTATGTTTTGGGTATGAGGGGCTGAAGGTGTTCATAATTGGTGAATTCTGTAGGAGGGGGATTCAGTGTTTAAGGTTAGCATCAATGGAAAGAGGAAGGAAAATGGGATATGATTCTGTCCTTGGATCAAACATGCAATGGGACTCTCCTCCCTTCCCTTCTCTTCTCTCTTCTCGCGAGCTCTCCCTCTCCCTTCTCTAACTCAGTTTCTGTTTTCTTTCATTTTTGAAGGATGAAGTGTTTGTGTTTCAGCTGGAAGGTGCATATATATATATATATGGGAATGCGCAAATACGATTATACCCCTCACTTAAACATTTCTTTCCTAATGACTCCCTCACTCCTAATAAACTAATTATGATGCAATTAACTCAATTTGGCACCCAATTAAATTAATTGACAATCCACACAATTATTTTTCAAGCAACTCATTTAAATCAATAAAAATTCCATTTTATTTTCAATAGATTTAACAAATCAATTCACGCCAAATATTTTAAATAGCGAAAATTGAAGATATTACAATCACCCCAACTTTTAAAAATTTTGTCCTCAAAATTGGACTAAGAAATACCTTTCGCCGAACTGTCATCAGCTTTGCCCTTCTGAGCGTCCAGCACATAGAATCTTCCACGGGCGGGAGTAGATTTCTCCTCTCGATTCCTCTTCTTTGCCGGACACTCGTTAGCATAATGCCCTTCTTCCTTGCAGTAGTAACACACAGTGGATCCCAGACGACACTCTCCAGTGTGAGGCCTCCCGCAATTCGGACACTTACCGAACCTTAGTAGTTCGGATGTTGTAGCTTGCTTTCCTTTGTGGGAGTTACCTTTTGGCTCCTCACTTGGGGTTGGCAATTCCAATGCTTTCTTCTTCTCTTTCCGATACGTTTTCCTTTCCTCATACATCCTGTTGAGATCTGCCTCTGCAACATAAGCTTGCTGCACCAGACCAGCATAACTAGTCATAGCATAAGAGCTAAGACCTTGGGCCACATCAGCACGAAGACTTGCCCTATACATTTGCATCTTCCACTCATCATTCGGAGCATGATTTGCCAACTGATAGAACTGCGACAACCTTTCGAACTTGGCGGTGAACTCACCCACCGACATCTCTCCTTGACTCAGATTGATAAACTCGGCTTGTTTACTTAACTTCATCACCGGAGGAAAAAAGTGACCAATAAACATCTCCTTGAAGTTAACCCAGGTAACAGGAGTTCCCTGGTTCACCATCAACTCATGAGCATTGGTCCACCAGGTTTGAGCATCTTCCTCGAGCATATGGGCGGCAAAGAGAACCTTCTCTTCTTTGCTGCATTGAAGAGTCCTAAAAATCTTCTCCATCGAATCCAACCAGAAATGTGATACCATTACCTCAGGTCCTCCTTTGAAACTTTGCGGATTCATCTTCTGGAAACGAAAGTAAGCCCTATTCGGATCTTCCAGAGGAGGTTGTTGAACATTCGGTTGTTGCTGATTCATCCTCTCATGATGCATCTAGGCCATTTGAGCCATCTGTTGCTGCTGCATTTGCATCATGTCATTCAGCATCTTCTATTGCGTCTCGATGACATTCTGCATCCATTCGGTATTTGGATCAACAGGGACGCTTCTCCTACTTCCACCAGCCATGATTCTGCGAAATATGCACAAAGTGTTTAGTTGATCAGGCTAAACGTCTAATAGCATACTAAGAGGAATCACACTTAGAGGACTTAAGAGACTCATGATTCTAAGTCCGACTAGGTCGAACTGCTCTGATACCAATTGTAACACCCCGTTAATTTCTATCTTGTAGAAATTACCAAAGCGCACTACTGGCATACATCAGAGTGACTTCCTTTTTAAATGCTGAACACATACTAATACTCGATGCTAAAACCCCATCAAGTTCGCTTACATAACTTAATATAAAATACATAAAGCAGGTCCTTACACCCTCAACTAGTGTTCAGTACTCAAAACCGAAAGTCTGCGGAAGCGATTTACAACTTAAAAACATAAGTCGTACCATCGTACATCTAAGAAACTGAATACAAAATACAGAGATACAAGGGAAACTGAAATACAAGACATAAAGAAATAAGGATAGCGGCTGCTCCTCAAGCGTCTCCATAGCCGTGCCTCACGGTCTTCATCTTTCCCTGCTTAACTGAAAAACAACAACAATGGATTGGGTGAGACAACTTGTCTCAGTGAGTTCTATCGTGACCTCTTACTAAACCTCTCGTTTCAATTATGCTTGATTCATTATTCTGATTCTGACTCATAGTCCTCAAAATTGACTATGTGGCTAACTAACTGAAGTTGTCCTTATAACCCTCAAGCCGGTTACAAGACGCAACTCATAACTAAACTAAATGTTGTCCTCATAACCCTCAAGCCGGTTACAAGAAACAACACTAACTAAAGTTATAGCGTGTCACCGGTCACTTGGCATAATAAGCTTCCGGTGAACCCGTCCCCACTAATCGGCTGGGTCCCTAATGGGGCCTAGGTTCATAAGGCTCATGACTGCCTCTCTCCTAGCACACTAAACTGAATAGGGTCGTCACCCCGACTAAAAGGTATATATGATGATATACCTGAACTGAACTCAACAATGAACTTAAACATAACAATAACTTAACTGAACAATGAACTGAACTGAACATAAACTTATTACTAAGGTGATCTAATTACTAACTAAGTCTAATTATTAAGTGATCTCTCATGGATTACTAAGGTTCGCTAACTTATCTTATCAATCATACTAAACCAGTCAATCCAGCACAACACATCAAACACAATTTCATAACATAAAATCAATGGTCAATCACATGAGCATTCACTTAACCTGAACATAATCCAAACATAACCAATTGTATGGTACTAACATAATTTGGATCCAATCACAATCAATTACCACTCAATTCAGGGCAATTCAATCATAGTAACATTGGGGAAGGTGGAAGGAAGGATTAGAAAGCAATTGGAATCGTTCGGAATGATTTAAAACACTTTTTAAAAGAGGCAACCCGAAGACCACGCACGACCCGTGCGCCCATACACACGATCCGTGCGTGTCCATCATTTATCGTGTCATTCCTTTCCGATCCCGAATTACTTCCCGATCAATACTACCACTTCAGTCAAAGCTAAACATGTAGAATTACGGTGTTCTCATCCTAGGGGAACCTTGGGGAGTGGATGGGAAGGGACTCAGGACCAATCGGAACGACTTAGGACGTATTTCAAAATGTCGCATCAGAGAGATACGCACGGTCCGTGCACCTTGGCACACGACCCGTGCGCGTTTTCACAAACAGCACCAGTGGTTCCAGAATCTCACGCACGACCCGTGCGCCCATACACACGATCCGTGCGTGACAAACAGTATTTCAGAAAAACAGTTTTTCACGTTTTCTTTTCTATTCCGATCGTTCCTATGTCCATCCCGATTCACGTTCAAACTCAAAGACTCATATTCATCTTTTTCCTAGTGAGTTATAGAACTCACCTCTTGGACGACAATAGCAATAGACACCGAGACTTTGCAAACACGAGCGACGGCAACTCACGAACTTCTCCGGATCGCTCCAAACACTCCTAACTGAACTCGAACTCTCCACCTGCCTATGACTCGAACTCAGCAACCCAGGTGATTTCCCAACTGTTCTAATTCGTGGAGTAGGTGAAAAAGTAGGTTCTCCAGCTCTCCAAACTCACATGCAACAAGTCAGGTTATGTTTTGGGTATGAGGGGCTGAAGGTGTTCATAAATGGTGAATTCTGTAGGAGGGAGATTCAGTGTTTAAGGTTAGCATCAATGGAAAGAGGAAGGAAAATGGGATATGATTCTGTCCTTGGATCAAACATGCAATGGGACTCTCCTCCCTTCCCTTCTCTTCTCTCTTCTCGCGAGCTCTCCCTCTCCCTTCTCTAACTCAGTTTCTGTTTTCTTTCATTTTTGAAGGATGAAGTGTTTGTGTTTCAGCTGGAAGGTGTATATATATATATATATATATATTTGGGAATGCGCAAATACGATTATACCCCTCACTTAAACATTTCTTTCCTAATGACTCCCTCACTCCTAATAAACTAATTATGATGCAATTAACTCAATTTGTCACCCAATTAAATTAATTGACAATCCACACAATTATTTTTCAAGCAACTCATTTAAATCAATAAAAATTCCATTTTATTTTCAATAGATTTAACAAATCAATTCACGCCAAATATTTTAAATAGCGAAAATTGGGGATATTACATTTTCAAAGTGGAAAACATCACATTTTAAATTGCCAGAACAGTAATAAAACAGGGGCTGCGCGCGGCGCGCGACTTACGCGCGAATGGCGCGCGGAATGGCAGAAATTTTCAGAGACTTCACGCGTGGCGCGCAACTTACGCGCGACTGGCGCGCGAAATGGCAGAATGCCCAGTGCGTCTTGCGCGTGACGCGTGACTGGCGCGCGAAAGAGGCGCAAGTTGGCAGAATGTTCTGTGACTAAGGTGCATCCTTTTCAAAGTGGAGCCAACGAGACAACTTCAAAATGACACGTGCAAAAATAAAAACACTCGAGCCAAAATGTTTAAAATTGAATTTGGGCACGCGAACGCAAAAGATGGCACGGTAAAATATACCCAGAATTCGAAGTTTCACCCAAAACACCCCACATGTGCACACAAGCAACACCCACCGAGACAACTCCAAAATGACAGGTGCAAAAATAAAACCACTCGAGCCAAAATGTTTAAAATTGAATTTGGGCACGCAAATGCAAAAGATGGCACGGTAAAATATGCCCAGAATTCGAAGTTTCACCCAAAACACCCCACATGCGCACACAATGGCCATTTCATCGAATAGTTTACATGCAGCAGAATTGTTTACACGAAAATCAGCATGATCACATCATAATTCCTTCCCAACCGTCATCAAACATCAAAAACACGAAATTACACATAACAACATCAACAATTCATCAAAACAACATCACAATTAATCCAATCCTTCATCAATCTTACACATATACATCTCAAATTCACAACAACATCAAACCCCACAAAACCCACCACATACCCAATTATATTAAATTGAAACGCTCACCCTTACCTCTTAAACGTATGCTCCGTGGAAGATGATTGAAGACACCACGAGTAACCACAGCAACACAACGAGCCAAAGCCTTGAGAATTGCGAAACCCTTCTTCTCCCTCCCTCTCTTCTCTTCGCGCGCCTCTCTCACTTCTCACTCTCTCTCAATTTCGATTTCTCTCAAGTGAAAAATGTGAGTGAGGGTTTCGCATACCCTTGGGGTTTAAGCTGTGGGCATTTCACGCGTTGGGCTCACAGCTTCACTCCCGCTATTACTCGATCCCACGCCTACACAAAACATGATATTTTCCTCTTAATTTAATTAAATCACGCTTCAACTAAAATTAATAATTCAACTAATCAAATTAATTAAATTAATTAAATTATTTTTCAGGGAGTTACAACTCGTGCACTTGCGAGGCTACCAAGTTTTTGGCGCCGTTGCCGGGGAGGCAGTGATATTAATTAAGTTTTTCGAAACCGATTAGACTGAAGTTTTATTTTCTTTATTTTTACTTTTTCTTCTCTTGTCCCTCGAATGCGAAGAACCAGAAGTTTCGGTGAAACTGTTCAACAAATTCCCGAAATCGAAAGGTTCTTACATAGAAGGAGGAGAGAAATTCCCGATAACCAAATGGCGGCTAATGAAAATCATGCTCTCAAAGAGAACGCAACACCTTCAGCGGAACCATCGGCTGTCATTGTACATCCAAATGTGGAAGCAAATAATTTTGAACTCAAATCATCTCTGCTTTCAATGGTTCAACAAAACCAATTTTCTGGTTCTCCCACGGAGGACCCAAATCTTCATATTTCAATTTTTCTGGACTACTGTGGGACTCTCAAATTAAACGGGGTACCTCAAGATGCCATAAGACTAAAGCTCTTCCCTTTTTCATTAAGGGATAGAGCAAGAGCATGGCTACATTCTTTGCCTTCGGAATCCATTACCAGCTGGGGCCAATTAAAACAAGCCTTTCTTACTAGGTTCTTTCCCCCAAGTAAAACAGCTCAAATGAGAAGTCAAATTACTCGATTTTCTCAAAACGACGGGGAATCTCTTTATGATGCTTGGGAACGTTTCAAAGAAATGTTAAGGCTATGCCCCCATCATGGACTAGAGAAACCAGCATCATCAAAAGAGCCAGGTAAATATGAAATATCTGCTGTTGATCATCTTGCCTCAAAAGTGGACGCACTTTTTCAAAAAAAAAAAATTGAAAAACTAAATGTAAGTGCCGTCTCAAAAACTTTTTCTCCTACTACTCCACCATGTCAATTATGTGGGGTTGTTGGCCATATTGGAGCTGAATGCCAGCTTGAGGCATCTAGTACTGGAAATGAGCATATTAACTATGCTCAAAAAGAAGATCCGTTTTCAAATACTTATAATTCTAGGTGGAGAAATCATCCAAATTTTTCTTATAAAAATCCTCCACCCAATCCAGCACCTAGACCACCTCCTGTCTTTCAAAATCAAAGCATTTTTAACAACCCGCAAAAGTCGAACTTGAAATTTTTGATGGAAAAATTTGTGTCATCTCAAACAAAACAAAATGAAGAATTCAAAAATCAAACTGGTTATTTGAATGACACACTTATCAAATTAGAATCAAAAATCGACTCTATTGCCGCTCATAGTGAGATGCTTGAAAATCAAATAACTCAAGTGGCAACACCGGTGGCTTCATCCTCTAAATCTTCGGGGGTATTTCCCGGACAGCCTGAACAAAATCTAAATGGCCAAATATATGCCGTCACCCTTAGAAGCGGAAAACAATTAGAGGAACCAAGAGCGAACCAAGGAAAAACTGTGAGTGAAAAACATAATTTACCATGTGAGCAAGAAGAGAAAGAAAAAGAGAAAGAACCAGAAAAAGAAAAAAAGAAAGAACCAGAAAAAGAAAGAGAAGAACCAAACATCCCCCCACCACCATACGAAGCATCTCCTTTATCTTATTTTTCACCTTCCTTTGTGAAAATAACATTTGATCTGCGGGGAATTGAAAATAATATCTTATTGCTTTTACAACTTCCATTTTACAAGCCATGGGATCCAGGAATATGTTTTCATTCTTCATGTGTCACTTGGTCTTTATGCTTCAAGCAATGGGACCCAGGAATAACTTTCCAAAGGGCAAAGGTCAAGCTAATGACCATAAACGAGCGCTGCGTGGGGGGCAACCCACTGGTTTACCTATGTTTTGTTTTCCTGGAAAAAGCAGAAAAGCTACAAAATGCCAATCAATGTGAGCTTTCTTACCCCTCTCATATATTCTATTCTGATTTACATTGAGGACAATGTTTGGTCCAAGCATGGGGGGATATTTTATTGCTTTTCTTGGGTATGTCTTTATTGCTTTGCTGAGTTTTTATCTTTTTGTACTTTGAGTTGTATCTGCTCCCTCCATCATGAAACTTTGTGAACCCTAAGCATGTTTTAGATAAGCCTTTTCTGGACAAAATTTTTTTCAAATTTTCATTAGCAATCATCTAGGTGGACTGGTTGGGAACAACAAAATTGTATCATGATTCGATTTCTACTTCTAGGGCTTTTTCACACACCCACTATTGAGACTTTTTTTTCAGTTATTAATACAATTAGAAGGACTGAAAAGAAACTACTAACCTGGTTCTCTTGGTGACAATCACTGGATGCGCGGTTACTGGAGTAAAACGTCTGAGTTGGGGTATTCAAAAAAAATAAAAAAAAATAAAAAAAATAAAAATAAAATAAAATAATAATAATAAAATAAAAATGCAAAACCAATTCAAAATGCAAAAATTGGTGAATTTTAAATGTCAAAATGAATGGTTAGCATATGAAATCCAAAAGAAAAAAAAAATGCTTGAATGCCCAACATATAAAGACCCTCCTTTGAGACCCAGTCTTAGTGAATGAAGGACCCAAGCTTAAGAATGCTGAGGAACCAGTTCTATGATGACATTGATATCCTCTCTAGAGTATTGATACTTTAAAACTGTCTCCCAATTCCACAAGAACCCCGGATAGTAGTTCTCAAACCAAAGTGTTAGAATTGCCCCACAGTTCACTTAAGGTTTCGATATGAAAATAAATTCCCTTCAGAATTGGCCTAAAGATTTACACTGTTTTTGCTTGAGGACAAACAAAGGTTCAAGCATAGGGGAGTTTGATAAGTCTATTTTTAGAGTCTTTTTAATAGTTATTTTTCTTAAGTTTATTTGATATTTTAATTATATTTTTGAGCTATTTTACTACAAATGTTTACTTTTTATTTTCAGGTGTTATTTTGAAGCAAAAGAGAAAATATGAGGAAAAAAGAAGAAACAAAGAAAATATTTGAGGAGGAACAATTTTTAAGACCGCTTGGCACTCAACAGGGCGCCAAGCAGCAAAACTGGCGCAGCACAGGGCGCCAAGGGCGCCAAGCAGCAAAAACTGGCGCAGAGCCTGCGCACGACCCTGGCACATAGGCGCACGACCCTGGTGCAAAACTGGCGTAGAGCAGCCAAAATTGACTGGCCAGGGCGCACGACCCTGGCACATAGACGCACGACCCATGCTTGCCAGCAACGCAGAACAGCTGTTGCCAACACAAGGCGCACGACCCAGGCTCCATAGGCGCACGACCCTGGCACATAGGCACACGACCCATGCTTGCCAGCAACGCAGAACAGCTGTTGCCAGCACAAGGCGCACGACCCTGGTGCAAAACTAGCGCAGAGCAGCCAAAATTGACTGGCCAGGGCGCACGACCCAGGCTCATGGGCGCACGACCCTGGCACCAGACAAGTCAATTTTGGCTGCACCCACTTGCTGATGGCTTTCCTAGCCACTTGATTTGCCACTTTTTTTATGACCATTTTGCCCATCCTCTCAAGTGCCTTAGACCTCATATTTTCCTATAAATAAAGGCTTGATCCTCACTTGTAGTTAAGCTTAAATTTTGTTAGAAAATCAATGACAAGATTTCCTCTAAGATTCATGACTTCAATTTACTCTTCATGCTTTTTATGATTCTTGCTCTTTTAAATTTTCGCTCTTTTAAATTCTCGCTCTTTTACTTTCTCGCTCTTTTATTTTCTCGCTATTTACTTTCTCGCCCTTTTATTTTCCAAGTCATTTACTTTCCTTGCTATTTACTTTATTGCCCTTTTATTTTCCAAGTCATTTACTTTCCTTGCTATTTACTTTCCTTGCTATTTACTTTCTTGCCCTTTTATTTTCCAAGTCATTTACTTCCAAGTCATTTACTTTCCTTGCTATTTACTTTCTTGCACTTTTATTTTCTTGTCATTTACAATTCCGCTATTTATTATTTTGCAATTTACCGCTTTCTTTTATTTCTCGCTATTTAATTTCATGTCTTTTCTTCTTCTTCTTCTTCTCTCATATTTAATTTGAGTGAGTAGATACAAAGTCTTGGGTTATTGGGAGTAATCCAATGATAGGTCCCTAATAATTCCCAAGACTATTCTCCACTCCAAATTGTTTTATATTTCAATCTAATTTTATTGCCCTTCAAATCTTATTTTAAACATCAAACGAAGAACCGAAAGGTGAAGTATTGATGTTGGATCTATGAAATTAGACAAGGGAATCAACACATTAGAATAGTTTTCAAACTCTTGAGACATTATAAAGGTGTTATGCTTAATGGGTTTTGGTGACAATCAACCAAGAGAATAATAGGCTTGATTGTTAGTTCAAAACACGCTCTTGTACTCCGAAAGGAGGCATTAGTTATATTCGCTGCCTTATCTTTGAAATATATTACTCTTATAATTTGTTGAATAGTCTAAAGAAATTATTTTGGTTCCTTATTGTTGTGATAAAACTATAAACCTGAGATTGTTTGTTTTTATTTCTAAATTTTACAACTCCTAAAAACCATTCCTTCTAGCTAATCAACTTTGGAAAATTAAGTTGGTAATCACTTAGGCTCTCCCATTGGATCGATAACTCTTTTATTACGCGATAAGACTCGTGCACTTGCGATCTTATCACTTATCATAAGCCTTTTTCATTCTTTGTTGGTACAGCTGCCCGTGACACAACGCAACCACCCTTTTTTCCTCTATGAGGTTCAATTGATCAAGACGAGTTCGATGGGAAGAACTGCTTCCATCCCATATACTAGTGAGAACGGAGTTGCCCCTGTTGACGTGCGAACCAAGGTCCGATACCCATGCAAGGCAAAAGGGAGCATTTCATGCCAGTCTTTGAAGGTCACCACCATCTTTTGCACAATCTTCTTTATATTCTTGTTTGCCGCATCAACTGCCCCGTTCATTTTTGGACGATATGGGGAAGAGTTATGGTGCTGAATTTGGAAGTCTTCACACAACTCTTTCATCATTTTGTTATTCAAGTTACTCCCATTATCAGTGATGATCTTATTTGGAAGGCCGTAACGGCAGACCATATCTTTTTATGAACTTGACAACCACAGATCTTGTCACACTGGGATAGGAAGCAGCTTCGACCCATTTGGTGAAATAATCAATAGCAACCAAAATGAAGCGATGCCCATTTGACGCCTTAGGTTCGATGGGACCAATGACATCCATCCCCCACATTGAGAACGGCCACGGTGCTATTAGGACATTCAAGGAGGTTGGTGGCACATGAATGTTGTCAGCATAAACTTGACATTTGTGACACTTCCTCACATAGTTAAAGCAATCAGCCTCCATTGTCAACCAGTAGTAGCCAGTCCTTAGGATTTTTCTTGCCATGCTATGCCCATTGGAAAGAGTCCCGAACGAGCCTTCATGGATATCTTTCATAATTCTTTCTGCTTCCTCTTTTGCTACACATCTGAGGAGGACCATATCATGATTTCTTTTGTAAAGCACTTCCCCATTTAGGAAGAAACCCATCGATTGCCTTCTAAGTGTTCTCTTGTCACTCTCTGAAGCACTAGGAGGGTATTCTCTGCTTGTGATATAACGCATGATATCATAATACCAAAGCTTACTGTCAGGTTCTTCTTCAATTGCCATAGAAAGATGCGCTGGTAATTCCCGGCGTTGGATCCTGATGAATGTCAGATTCTTGTCGCAGTTGACATTGAACATTGAGTACAGAGTTGCTAAGGCATCGGCCAACTGGTTTTCTTCACGAGAGAGGTGATGGAAAGTGATTTCGTCGAATGGCTTGATCATCTTTTGGATGTGATCGCGATAAGGGATCAATTTGGAGTCTCTAGCTTCCCAATCACCCTTAATTTGGTGGATGACCAAGGCTGAGTCTCCATATACATCGAGTCTTTTAACTTTCCATTCAAGTGTCGCTTTGATGCCTAGAATGCATGCTTCATATTCTGCAATGTTGTTGGTGCAATAGAAGCTCAATCTAGCGGTAAACGGTATGAAGCGGTTATCCGGGGAGATTAATATAGCTCAGACCCCGTGCCCCCACACATTGGAAGCGCCATCAAATAACATCCTCCATCTTTCATCATCTTGGGACTTTCCTTCTTCGAATAGAGCCATTATATCTTCATCTGGGAAGTCGTATTGCATTGATTGGTAATCCTCGACTGGTTGGTGTGCTATGTATTCAGCCAATGCGCTACCTTTGATTGCTTTCTGCGTAACATATAAGAGATCGTATTCGAACAGTAGCATCTGCCATCGAGCGAATCTTCCTGTGAGTGCGGGTTTTTCAAAGATATACTTGATCGGATCCATTTTAGATACCAACCAAGTCGTGTGGCTTAGCATATACTGCCTTAGACGATGCGCAGCCCAGGCTAGAGCGCAACATGTTATTTCTAACAATGAGTATCTTGTCTCGCACTCAGTGAACTTCTTACTTAAGTAATAGATGGCATGTTCTTTCCTTCCGGATTCGTCATGTTGCCCCAGCACACAACCCATTGATTTGTCTAGCACTGTTAAGTACAGGATGAGAGGTCTGCCTTATACAGGTGGCATCAGAATCGGAGGGTTTTGGAGGGGCCTCTTGATCTTTTCGAAAGCTTCTTGGCAGTTATCGTTCCACCTGGTTTCTTGATTCTTGCACATCAATTTGAAGATAGGCTCACAGGTAGACGTTAATTGGGATATGAATCTAGAGATGTAGTTCAATCTTCCTAGAAACCCACGGACTTCTTTTTCTGTTTTAGGCGCTGGCATTTCAAGAATTGCTCGTACCTTGTCTGGATCTACCTCTATTCCCTTCTGACTGACTACGAACCCCAACAGCTTCCTTGATCTTACGCCGGAGGTGCATTTAGCAGGGTTTAATCTGAGTTTGAATTTCCTTAGACGTTCAAAGAGTTTCCGCAGATTAACAATATGCTCTTCCTCAGTCTTTGACTTGGCAATCAAGCTACCATCGCCCTTTGGTATGTTGCACCAGCGTTCTTCAATCCGAATGGCATTACTTTGTAACAGAAGGTTCCCCAGAGGGTGATGAAGGTGGTTTTCTCCATATCCTCGGGGGCCATCTTGATTTGATTATATCCGGAATATCCATCCATGAAGGAAAATAAAGAGTGTTGCGCTGTGCTATCCACCAGGACATCAATGTGGGGCAAAGGTAAATCATCTTTAGGACTTGCTCTGTTCAGGTCTCGATAATCGACGCACATTCTGACCTTCCCATCCTTCTTTGGAACCGGGATAATGTTGGCTACCCATTGAGGATACTTTGCTACTGCCAAGAATCCGGCGTCAAACTGCTTTTTAACCTCATCTCGGATTTTCAGTGACATGTCTGGCTTCATCCTTCTTAGCTTCTGCTTCACTGGCGGGCATTCAGGTTTAACTGGTAACTTGTGTTCAACTATGTTTGTGTCTAGCCCTGGCATGTCTTGGTATGTCCATGCAAAGACGTCGACATAGTCGAATAAGAGTTGAATCAATTTCTCCCGCTCACTCTCCTTCATTGTGGTGCCCACTTTAACTTCCTTCTTATCTTCTTCTGTGCCCAAGTTAATCGTTTCAGTAGATTCGTCGTGGGGATGGATTGCTTTTTCCTCTTGTTCCATCATTCTCATTAACTCTGGAGGGGTTTCCCGATGATCTTATCCTCCTCGGTTTGATTAATAAGGTGATCAAAGTTGTAGTGTGAATTATTGGCGTTGTTATTTTCAAAGATGGTATTTTTAGATCTGCATTAGCGAAAATTGACGGAATGAAAACAAAATAAAAGAGAAAGAACAAGGCGAAATGAAGTTTATTAGAGAATTCAAAATGCTATTTTATTGATACTGATATTGAAACAGAACATGCGTGCCCTTATGAAATGTCCTAAGGCCTTGGGCAGAGCCATAGGATTGCACTACAGAAAATTACTTTGAACTAAAAACTACAGGAAAATCAACAATCTCCCAATTTTTGAGCTTTTCGTTTGTAGGACAACGGCGCACAAGACTGACACTGCCAACTTCAGTACTTGAATCATCTTCAATAGCTGCAACCTAGGTTAGGATCTAGTATTCCTGCGCTCTGAAAGCTTTGCTTGATGTCGCAGATGAAAATATTCTTCATATCTGGCTCCCGACCCTCAAGTTTGGCCAACCTCCGCTCCTTCTTTTCCGCGGCGATCCTTCCCTTGTCAGCACGACTAGGCTGGTACCCTCTCCCACGTCTGTCTTTGTTTTCATGCAGCTATATGGGCGTTAAGATCCCTTGTTGAGTCTTCCCTAAACCACTTCCAGCTTGATAACCCTTGCTTGTCATGACTTTAGCGATCATCAATACAGCTTTGGACAGCTTTGGTTTTAGCGATGGGACCCCGTCCCCCACAAAGATAGCATTTGCAATTTCTAGTGCTTGGAAGGCGGTCTCGAAAGATTCCTCTGCAGCCTCAACATAGCGGATAGGAAACGGTTTATTAACTAGCAACTCTTCTTCTCCTGAAACGACCACCAACTTGTTGTTGACTATGAACTTGAGTTTTTGATGTAGAGAAGAGGGCACAGCCCCTGCAGAATGGATCCAAGGTCTTCCCAGAAGACAACTGTAAGACGGATTGATGTCCATCACTTGGAAACTCACTATGAAGACCTCTGGACCTACCTGTACAGGTAACTCCATCTCTCTGATGACCTCTCTTTTAGACCCATCGAATGCCCTGACCAGTGTAGAACTGGGTTTCATGTATGAAAAATCTACGTCTAGCTTGTTCATGGTTGATTTGGGTAGTACATTCAGGGACGATCCGTTATCGATAAGTACCCGAGCTAGAGAGTATTCTCCACATTTCACGGAGATATGCAAAGCTTTGTTGTGCCCTCTTCCCTCAACTGGGATCTCATCATCTGTGAAGGTGAGGTAGTTGTTTGCAATGATATTTCTGACGATCCCATCGAACTGACCAACTGTGATGTCGTGAGTGACATGAGCTTCACTCAGCACCTTCATTAGTGGTGCGCGGTGAGCTTCAGAAGTGAGTAATAGTGATAGCAGGGATATCTTAGCAGGGGTCTGATTCAGCTGATCCACTACCTTGTACTCGCTCTGCCACATAATCTTTAGAAACTCCCTGGCTTCTTGTTCAGATAGTGCTTTCTTGCCTGCATTTTTGTTCGATGGCTCTCCCTCTATGTTTTTTCCTTTATCAATCTTTTCTCTTTCATTGGATTTTCTTCCCCCGGGTCCTTCAGCGGCATAAACGCGCCCGCTCCGAGTCATTCCGCTGCTTTCCGAGATGTTGGTGACATCAAGATTGCTCTGAACTTTCACACTGTAATTCCACGGGACTGCACTCGCATCTTTGAAAGGGAACGAAGTCGGTACCTGGATGGTTATTGCCTTTGGTGCGGCAAGGGCCATCCGTGAGTCTATGCCATAGAGAATCTCTAGCGGCCGTCGAGTATCTGTATTCCTTCCACTGTTTGACTGGATGGTTGATACGTCTTCTTCTTTCTTTATAGAGCCAACTTGTGTATTATGTGTCGGTCCAACAGGTCCTGCAGCACTTGTTTGAACGCCTCAGAGTTTCCAATGCAGCGATGGTCATTGCATGGATTCTTTCCAATGCATTCTCTCTTGATAATCCCAAAGGAACACAAGTTAGCATGAATTGCTTCCAGGGGTGTCTGGATGCATTCTACCCTCCTAATTAGGGACTGCTCTGCAGAATCCTCAATTGCATTAGTTGAGGGCACCACATGTCCTGGTAATGGGTTGGTAGCCACATTAGGACCATTTTCCTTGAAACTCAACCAGCCCGAGGCGATTAGATCTTGGACAATATACTTCAATGCCTTACAGTTTTCTATGGAATGGCCGACCGTTCCTGAATGAAATTCACATGTGGTGTTTGGGTCGAAGCCTCTAGGAAAAGGGGGCTGGATCTGTCTCATTGGGCGGGTGGTGATTAAATTATGGCTGAGAAGGTGGCGAAATAGGTCGGAGTATGACATAGGGATTGGATCAAACTGGACAAACTTTCTGTCCGAGTAGTTTTGTGGTTTATGGCTTTGGTTGTTTTGGGCAGGTGGGGTAGATAGTGTTTGTACTGAGAACGGATTGGTGTGAGAGGGATTGGAGTAGGAAATTTTTCCGGTTCCTGTGATGGCGTTGGCTTCTCCTTCCTTCTTTTTAGGAAATCCGGAGAAGGGCTTTTTCTGGTTAGTGTTTCCGGGAGAAGTATAAGCGATTTTCCCATTCCTCATTCCGTTCTCCAGCCTTTCTCCAATAACGACCATGTCCGAGAAACTTGACGATACACTCCCAATCAATTTTTCATAGAAGGGCGAAGGAAGAGTTTCCATGAACATAGATACCATTTCCTTTTCAAACAGAGGTGGTGCTACCTGTGCTGCTAGTCCTCTCCAACGCTGAGTGTATTCCTTGAAGGACTCATTATCTCTTTTAGCCATGTTTTGTAGCTGAGTCCTATTAGGAGCCATATCAATGTTGTACTTATACTGCTTAAGGAAACCATCAGCGAGATCTTTCCAACACCGGATATGAGTGGGTGTCAACTACATATACCAACTTGAAGCTGCCCCCACTAAGCTGTCTTGAAAATAGTGGATTAAGAAAGCAGCCATTTTCCTGCACTACATAGTTAGGTGGCTTGCCGGACATGTTGCTCCTCTGTAGTTATCAAAATCTGGCACCTTAAACTTAGGGGGAATAACCACGTTGGGAACGAGACATAAATCATGTGCATTTCTTGCCCCAGTATTAGTTCCCTCTATGGCCCTTAACCGCTCTTCGAGCATTTGATATCTGTCCCTGGATTGAGGGTCCCACGTTGAGTAGTTATAAGGATGGACCATTGGAATAGCAGCTGAGTTCCCATGTGGGATATATGAGTGGGAGGAGTTCCCGGTATTTTGCACAGGAATCTGATGACTCGTCACTAACGGCAGAGTGTAATTCTGTAACACAGCCTGCGGCATAGTCGAAGTGATCTGGACTTGCGGTGTTTCATTCAGTCTTTGAGGCCTATTGTGATTCGGATTCACGACCCCCGTAGGGCCACCCTCTAAAGTGGTGTCCATCGTAGGAGGTGTGTAGCCGGCTGGAAGTCCATAAGGGGGCCAGTAGTGGCCCTGACCATCAAACCCAGAGTTGTGCGGCGGAGGAAGGCTTGTAGTAATATTTCCGGTATTTCCTACTGAGGTGTTTTCGTCTGCAACTCTCATTTCAAGAAGTTTCATAATATCGGCCATCTGCTCCTTCATGGCCATCATCTCGTTCATCTTCTCCTTCAACTGCTCAATATCATCTCTCAACGCTTGGTTGTCTTGATTCTCAGTCATTTTCCTGGCTTACAAGCGAGTACGGTAGCGGTGTTGACGAACCAGCTTGCCTTTTCGTTCTGTTTTTTTTTTAAATTCTTAACATAAGTTCGTGAATGAATGACTGAATGTGCATGAGATGCATATGCATGTTTTCCGCATCGAGCCTGTGGAATTGTAAACCACTCATTCGACAAGTGAAGTATAAACTAGGCTCGAGATTTAAACCAAACGAGTTCTTCATTGATAAAAGAAAGTACAACCAAACGAGCTCTTCAGGGATTACAACGGAAACTACAGCAGTTTAAACTCAAACAACTACGCCATCCAAGCCGTCTTTCTCTTTTTCACACCGGGCCACTTTGCCTTAATCTTTAAGAAGGCAATAAGCTCTTTCATATACTGAACAAATTTGAAGACTTCGACTGGGGTATTCTCCTTGGACATGACGATATCAGCATCCTTCAAATGATCTGGGACATCTGTGATGGCTTCATTGCATAGTTTAGCTAGATTTGAGAACCTGTCCTGGAGGTAATGACAATGATCATTCAGCTTCATGTATTCCTCTTTCAGATATGCGTGCTCTTTCTCGGTTGTTTCATAGAGGTTCTCCTGGTAATCAGCGAACTCTTTCAATTCGTTCGCATTTCTGAACTCCTTTTGGAGTGCTGCTTGACATTCTTCGAGTCTTCCTAGTATCACCCCTCTGGCTTCTCTTTCGGTCGCAAGCCTACCCTCATACTCATCAACCTTTTCTTTCAACTGCGCCCTCAAACTTTGGAGCTGAGTTTGAAGATCCTTTTCTTTCTCCACAGCTTCTGTCAACTGACTCTTCCATACATAAGCATTGTCAATGGCTCTGTCTCGGTCTCTGTTACGTACTTGGAGCTCTTCATTGGCACCTCTAAGGCTTTCTTGCACACGAAGAAACTTAGCCTTCCCGACCTCTAACCTTTCTTCGCACTCTGCAATGCGTTTACCTTTGGCGATATTTTCTCGCCTCAGGCCTGCGTTTTCTTGAAGTGCTCTTTCCAGCTGGGCTTGCAGCTCAATCGTTTCTTGTTAAGATTTGGTTAAGGCAACTTTGACTTCTTCCACTTCTTCATTGAGGACGAGAACTGGTTCAGGAATTTCATGGCCGGCGGGAAGTGCAAGGCGAAAAGGTAGCCCGACCTCCCGGACTCTAAGTGCAACCCATTGAAGATAGTTTTCCCCAGCATCAATAGCTCTAGGGCCTAGTTCACGTCCCTTTTTGACTATTCTGTCCCAGGCTCGGCTAAACCTTCTTAACAAGTCAAGATTTTTGGAGCCTCTGCACTCTAGCTCAAATGAGGATAGGGATTCTCCTGGAGGTGGATTCTTCATGGGATAACCGAATTGCCTTAAAGCAATGGCTGGATTGTAACTAATGCAACCTTTTGTTCCTATGAGGGGGACATTTGGAAAGTCTCCACACTGATAAACAAATTCATCGATGTTTTGATCTCGAGAATACCACGAGATGTCGCTCCCTGTTAGGCCGGCGAGGTACTGGGCCCACTCAGTCTTACCCCTAACTTCCATATGATGACTTCTTTTGAATATATGAGAGGTTAGCCAACGGTACAACACAGGCAAACAACACCATATCACACCTGCTCTTTTTTCATGACGTTCCCAGAGAGAAAAATAAACATCAGCCAGAACGACTGAGGCGAGGTTTTGTCCTCGGAGCTTGAAGGCCAGAAAGACATCAACTGCGGTGTCTTCAACAAAATCTTTGTCATTTGTGAAAAGAACAATCCCATAGATGAGGAGAGCAAAGACATCCATGAAAGTAGCCCAATCTTTCTTTTTGGCCAAGAGTGAAGCTTCCTTCTCTAGGTACTTTCTGGTCAAACCCTTTTTGCCACCTATTTCCACTATCTTTGTAGCTAATTCTGACGTTGGAACCTTCAATATCTTGGATAGATTTTCAGGTAGGGGATAATGCTCTACGTACTGATAAGGCTTCTTATTCTCGGGAGGGAAACGCAAAATATTTTCAAACTCTTCCAATGTTGGAGCCAGCTAATAATCTTGGTAAGTGAAACACCGTAACGGTGGATCAAAATACTGGCCCAGTGCAGTGATAACTTCAGCTGGTACCTCAACGTCCAGGAGGCTCAGGAGATTCCCATACTTGACAGTGAATAAGTCACGACGCCATGCTGGCATTTCATTGCCAAGGTCCCGCAGATTTCTCAAGTTTGGTTGTTTGACTTTCAAATGCATGGTTCCTTTTAATTTTATGGCCCGATCCATCTTTCCTTGCCGAAAAGGTCTTACAATTCCCTGGCGGTCATAAAAATGCATGTGAAATGAGATGTCGATGCATATATTTTTTGTGTCATGCGAAAGGAAAAAAAAAGGAACGCATGAAGCATTTTCTTGAGATAAATTTTAAAAGCGTTTTCTCTTGTTTTTTGTTTTGAGAAATTTTGAAAAAAGAAAAGTATTAGGTTTGTTTGAATGCAAGGGGTATGATGCTCCTTTGTGTCCTAAAGAGGCTCCTTGAGAGATGTTCTAAAGCTATTCTATTAAGTAAACCTTCCAAGGGATAGTCTCTAGAGAGTCCTAAATAAGGTTCCTAGAGCCAACGACCCCGTTCGAGAACGCTAGCCACAACAATAGGCAAGCTATTAGAAGTGATAGCACCCTCGAAGGGACCAAACTCTAGGTGAGACTTTCGTAACCACCGAACTGGACGTACATCCAGAGGGCCATTACTACGCAGTCTCGTTCTAACTAGGAGCAAAATGACAGATATATCCCCAAGCTGCATAACAAGCAAACGCATATACAAAAAGTGGTCTTCTATCCTAATGTTTACATATCACATCAAAGAGAATATAATATGCGATAAAAAAATAAAAGACAAAGTAGGGTAAAAATAAAGCATTAAATTAACAACTATTCCTACAACTAATTAGACTAGGTTTGACCCTCTAAACAAAAGTCCCCAGTGAAGTAGCCAGCTGTAGCGACCGAAAAATCCGGGTGACGATTCTTCGAAGGTTCAAAAATGAAGCCGCCACCAACGTTTAATTTTCAGGGCAAACATCGGTAAATCCCTTTGGAATGGATAAAGGTCCTTGAGACCAGATTAGGGTTCGGGAGTCGGTTATGAATGGGGAAGGTGTTAGCACCCCACGACATCCTTCCTAAGGAAGGTTACCTGCCAATTAGTCGTAGGAAAAAAAATGTTAATTTTGAAAATGTTAATTATTACCCTTTTATTGAAAGAAAAAGACTTAATAAAAATTTTAGTTTTTTGTGCTTGACAGGAGTGGGCCCCCGCTCCTACGTATCTCCAGGTGGGATGGAGAAATCAAAGCTACGTAGTTCTCAGGTAGAAAATGTTTGTGGGTTGGTGTTCTTTAATATAGGGGTTTTAGTACTATTGATCTGTACAATTTATTCGTCCGAGAACGCTGACTAATCCGATCGTACGACCGACTTAATCCCCTATTTGTGGAAATTTGCTTTTTTGAATTTTAAAAAAAAATGGTTTGACGTGAGGTGGTTTGATTTTACAATAGGGATTTTAGGACTCTAGAGCCGTGCGGTTCCTCCATCCTAAAACGACGACTAACCCGACCGTGCGGTCGACTTAATCCCCTATTTATATTTCTTGAAAGAAAATATTTATTTATCTGTAAAATATTAGTTTTTTATATATAAAAGAAGTTGTTTTTTTTTGATAAAAAAATAAAAAAAAAATGAAAGGGGGTGTAATTAATAAAAAGGGGGTTGTGTTAGGAAAAGTGATTGTCTTCTTTTTTTTTAAATGGAGGTGTGAAAAGCACAACCCAGTTTTAGTTCTTGGGTATGGACTTGCGATTGGGCTGGTGTTAGAAAGGGGTGCTGTATTATTAAGAGTGAAGGGTGTGAACCTTGTGGTTAATAACTATCATATGTGGCCTAGAAGTAGAAAATCTGATATATATATATATATATATATATATATATATATATATGGAAAGATTTAATTATTGAAGAAATAATTTCGTTTTGAAAATTTTTTACGTTAAAGGAAACCTTTTCTTAAGAATGGAACCTTTTTGCCTTAAATTCTTTTTGTATCAAAGGGAATATTTCCTTGATGGTTTCAATATCTCTTTATAAGCATTTAATAGAACTAATTTTTGGTTTTTTTTTTTGAAAGAAGTTATTGGTCTAATGACTAATATTATTTTTTGACTAAACCCCCATTATTGCTATATTATTGGAAAACTGGTTTTGCTACTTTTCAAACATGAATCGATGCATTCAAAGGGGAGGGGATCATAATGGAAACTTAGATGGGTGATTATAACAAATGACAAAATAAAATATTAAGAACATTTTAATTCTTACTGTCCCTATGGGCTCTTAACATTCAAAAACAAAGAGAGAAAATAAATAAATATCATGCGCATATGGAAGAAGAAATATCACATGAATAATAACAACATACTATATTTTTGAAATAGTCTAAAACATGAGCAGACTAGCACAATAAGATAGTGGACAACATCAAATAAAGCCATTACCAAATGTTCTTTGAATCACGTTTTCCAGATCTCACCAGCAATAACAACAACAAAAACTATGAAAATTTTAGACGAGGAAAAACGAAAATTTGCTCTCTCTCATTCGCTCAAGTATTTCAAGAAAAAAAAACAGATTTTGCTTCTTGCTCCAGGATCTCCACCCACGTTCTGACCTTCCTCCCTCTTGCTCTCAAACACAAACGAAACCTCTCTCCCCCTTCTTCAAGGATTTTTGCCCATATTTATACTAGAAAATCGGATTTGTAGTGCTATGCTTTCTCCTTCGTTTTTTCGCTGGTCCTTGCACTCACATCTAAAGTTCTGTGTAAATCTTTGCGGGTTCCCTTTAAAACCGAAGCCACCCATGAAAAACTGAGAAGAGAAACGCGTGAACTACTGATCTATTGTGAGACCGACGGTTCCTTGAATGTTGGTGACAAAAAAGGGGGTTGCGTGGGGAGAGGAGAGGTCGGGACGCCTAAGATGGAGGTTTCGTGTAGTAATGGAGATGTGGGGGGAAGGTGCAAGAAACGTGTAGAGATGGAGGAAAGGGTCTGTGTCAGGGAGTGAGAGAGAAAGAGGTGACGGCTGGAGCTTCTTTTTTCGTTTCCAGCAAGTGGTGGGAAGTTAGGGTTTGATGTGGAGGCAATTAGGTTTAGATGGAAAACATAGCAACCGGGTCAGGCCAAATGCGTGGGCTTCCAATGGCCCAAAGTCAGTTACACCATAAAATAAAATAAAACACTGCTCACACTTCCATTTTTGCTTATTGCTACCTATTTCCTTTTTTCTTACTTTTTTCGTTTTTTTCTTTTATATACAAAGACTTATGGTAACTAGATAGGAAGCAATGTATAACATGAGAGTAAATATGTATTTTTATTTTCTAAAATAAAAATAAATAATTTTTTTTTCTTTTTTAAAAAAAGTCAGACAAAATTAGGGTATTGATAAGTCTATTTTTAGAGTCTTTTTAAATAGTTATTTTATTAAGTCTTTTTAGTATTTTAATTATATTTTTGTTCTATTTTACTGCAAATGTTTACTTTTTATCTTCAGGTTTTATTTTGAAGCAATTTAGGCTGCATAAGTCTCTGCAGGTCAGAATTCGACTGGATCTCCCAGAATTCGACTGGATCTCCCAGAATTCGACTAGATCTCTCAGAATTCGACAGAATTCGACAGCATCAGTCTCAGCAGGCCAGAATTCGACAGCATCTGTCTTCCAGATTTTGACTGCATCTGTCAGAATTCGACTACTGTCTTCCAGATTTCGACTTCGACTGCATCTGTCTTCCAGATTTCGACTTCGACTGCATCTGTCTTCCAGATTTCGACTTCGACTGCATCTGTCTTTCAGATTTCGACTTCGACTGCATCTGTCTTCCAGATTTCGACTTCGACTGCATCTGTCTTCCAGATTTCGACTTCGACTGCATCTGTCTTCCAGATTTCGACTTCGACTGCATCTGCTATCCAGATTTCGACTTCGACTGCATCTGCTATCCAGATTTCGACTGTGCAGTCAAAATTGGATATTTTTGCCCACTTGAGGATGGATTTTTGATGACTACCTTGGCCAACTTGATTTGCCACTTTTTCCTCTTTTGGACCATTTTGCCCCTCATATTTTCCTATAAATAGAGGCTTGATCCTCACTTGTACCTAAGCTTGAATTTTGTTAGAAAATCAATGACAAAGGCTCTCTAATGATTCATGACTTCAATTTACTCTTCATGCTTTTTATGATTCTTGTTTATTTACTTTCTTGCCCTTTAAATTCTTGCTATTTATTTTCTTGCCCTTTTACTTTCCAAGTCATTTACTTTCCTTGCTATTTAATTTCTTGCACCTTTATTTTCCAAGTCATTTACTTTCTTGCCCTTTAAATTCTTGCTATTTATTTTCTTGCCCTTTTACTTTCCAAGTCATTTACTTTCTTGCTCCTTTAAATTCTTGCACCTTTATTTTCCAAGTTAGTTACTTTCTTGCTCTTTTATTTTTCTTGCTCTTTAAATTTCCAAGTCAAGTAAACTACTGGCAAGTCAAGTAAATTACTGGCAAGTCAAGTAAATTACTGGCAATTTTCTTTTCAAGCAATTTACTTTCTTGTCATTTACAATTCTGCTATTTATAATTTTGCACTTTACCGCTTTCTTTTATTTCTCGCTATTTAACTTTATGTTTTCTTCTTTTATTTTCTTTTCTCCTCTTTTGTCTACAATGATCATGAGTGAGTAGACTTTACTAAAATATTCCTTCTTTCCAAAAACACTTTCTTTTCAGTTAATCAAACTTTGAAAAATTAAATTGGTATTCACTTAGGCTCTCCCTGTGGACCGATACTCTTTTATTACGCGATATGACCCGTGCACTTGCGGGGCTATCAAGTTTTTGGCGCCGTTGCCGGGGAGGCAGTGATATTGATTAAGTTTTTCGAAACCGGTTAGACTGAAAGTTTATTTTCTTTATTTTTACTTTTTCTTCTCTTGTCCCTCGAATGCGAAGAACCAGAAGTTTCGGTGAAACTGTTCAACAAATTCCCGAAATCGAAAGGTTCTTACATAGAAGGAGGAGAGAAATTCCCGATAACCAAATGGCGGCTAATGAAAATCGTGCTCTCAAAGAGTACGCAACACCTTCAGCAGAGCCATCGACTGCCATTGTACATCCAAATGTAGAAGCAAATAATTTTGAACTCAAAACATCTCTACTTTCGATGGTACAACAAAACCAATTTTCTGGTTCTCCCACGGAGGACCCAAATCTTCATATTTCAATTTTTCTTGAATACTGTGGAACTCTCAAATTAAACGGGGTACCTCCGGATGCCATAAGACTAAAACTCTTCCCTTTTTCATTAAGGGATAGAGCTAGAGCATGGCTACATTCTTTGCCTTCGAATCCATTACCAGCTGGGACCAGCTAAAACAAGCTTTTCTTGCTAAATTCTTTCCCCCAAGTAAGACAGCTCAAATGAGAAATCAAATTACTCGATTTTCTCAACACGACGGGGAATCTCTTTATGATGCTTGGGAACGTTTCAAAGAAATGTTAAGGCTATGCCCCCATCATGGACTAGAGAAATGGCTTGTTGTTCACACTTTTTATAATGGATTACAATATGCAACAAGAATGACTATTGATGCAGCTGCAGGTGGAGCTTTAATGAACAAAAATTTTACGGAAGCTTATGCTCTCGTTGAAGATATGGCTCAAAACCATTGTCAGTGGACAAGTGAGCGAGCCATAACGAATAAACCAGCCGCATCAAAGGAGCCAGGTAAGTATGAAATATCTGTTGTTGATCATCTTACCTCAAAAGTGGACGCACTTTTTCAAAAATTTGAAAAATTAAATGTAAGTGCCGTCTCACAAACTTCTTCTCCTATTACTCCACCATGTGAATTATGTGGGGTTGTTGGCCATATTGGAGCTGAATGCCAGCTTGAGGCATCTAGTGCTGGAAACGAGCATATTAATTATGCTCAAAAGGAAGATCCGTTTTCAAATACTTATAATCCTGGGTGGAGGAATCATCCAAATTTTTCTTATAAAAATCCTCCACCCAATCCAGCACCTAGACCACCTCCTGTCTTTCAAAATCAAAGGGTTTTTAACAACCCACAAAACAACCCACAAAAGTCGAACTTGGAATTTTTGATGGAAAAATTTGTGTCATCTCAAACGAAACAAAATGAAGAATTCAAAAATCAAACTGGTTATTTGAATGACACACTTATCAAATTAGTATCAAAAGTCGACTCTATCACCACTCATAATAAAATGCTTGAAAATCAAATAACTCAAGTGGCAACACAGGTAGCTTCATCCTCTAAAACTTCAGGGGTATTTCCTGGGCAACCAGAACAAAATCCAAAAGGCCAAATAAATGCCGTCACCCTTAGAAGCGGAAAACAATTAGAGGAACCGAGAGCAAACCAAGAAAAAACTGTGAGTGAAAAACATAATTTACCAGGTGAGCTAGAAGAGAAAGAAAAAGGGAAAGAACCAGAAAAAGAAAGAGAAGAACCACACATCCCCCCTCCACCATACAAACCACCCATTCCTTTCCCCCAAAGATTTGCAAAAAGCAAAATTGACGAGCAATTCAAAAGGTTTGTCGACTTGCTTAAAAAGCTTTACATCAACGTTCCTTTCACTGATGCATTGTCTCAAATGCCGTCTTATTCTAAATTTTTGAAAGAAATTTTGTCCAAGAAAAGAAAAATAGACGACTACGAGACAATTGCATTAATAGAGGAATGTAGTGCAATTATCCAAAACAAGCTGCCACAAAAACTCAAAGATCCAGGTAGTTTTTCCATACCTTGTGTGATTGGAAGTGAAACTATAAACAGAGCGATGTGCGATCTAGGAGCCAGTGTAAGTTTGATGCCCCTTTCTCTTTGCAATAGACTAGGGATAGGCGTTAAACCCACAAAAATGACAATACAGTTGGCAGATCGTTCCGTTAAATACCCCACTGGAATCTTAGAGGATATCCCTATCAAGGTAGGGCAAACTTTTATACCGGTGGACTTTGTTGTAATGGAAATTGAAGAAGACTCCCAAATTCCTATTCTTCTGGGGAGGCCTTTTTTAGCTACTGCAGGGGAAATAATTGACGTTAAAAACGGTAAGTTGGTTTTTAATGTGGGGGATGAAAAGGTTGAGTTTGAAGTTTCAAACTTCATGAAAAGTCCATCTGTAAAAGACTCATGCTGCAGGATTGACATTGTAGACTATTGCGTGCGAGAATGCTCTTTAGCATCATCTTCACGAGATAGTCTGGAACACAAATACAAATGCAGCAGGGGAAACCCAATTCTACATAAAACTTTTGGATGAAAATCCACCATCAAAAGAATTGGGTACTGAAACCTTGGGTGAGGAAAAGCCTCAGCCTCTCCCAAAAGAAACACCAAAAATAGAACTGAAGCCCTTACCATCATCTCTTAGGTATGAGTTTCTTGGCCCTAATTCTACTTTTCCAGTAATTGTAAATGCAAATTTGAAACAAAATGAGACTGAAAAATTACTTAATGTTCTCAAGAAGTATCCCAAGGCCATAGGGTATACTATTGAGGACATTAAGGGAATAAATCCGTCAATATGCATACACAGAATACTACTGGAAGAGGACTATAAACCTTCTATCGAGCATCAAAGAAGATTAAACCCAAACAAGAAAGAGGTTGTAAAAAAAGAAGTTTTAAAACTCCTTGATGCTGGGATAATATATCCTATTTCCGATAGTAAGTGGGTTAGTCCTGTTCAAGTAGTACCTAAGAAGGGAGGCTTAACAGTTACTAAAAATGAAAAGGATGAATGCATTTCCACAAGGACAATCACGGGATGGAGAATGTGTATTGATTACAGAAAGCTTAACAAAGCTACCCGGAAAGATCACTTCCCTCTCCCGTTCATTGATCAAATGCTAGAAAGGTTAGCGCGGCACTCACATTTCTGCTATTTGGATGGTTATTCAGGATTTTTTCAAATTCCCATCCACCCTAGCGACCAAGAAAAAACAACTTTCACATGTCCTTTTGGCACTTATGCCTATAGAAGGATGCCCTTTGGTCTATGTAATGCTCCCGCTACCTTTCAAAGGTGTATGATGTCCATATTCTCAGACTTTGTTGAAAACATAATGGAAGTGTTTATGGATGATTTTTCCGTCCATGGGTCAAATTTTGAAAACTGTTTAACCAATCTGGAAAAAGTCTTAGAGAGATGTGAGAAGGTAAACCTGGTTCTAAACTGGGAAAAGTGTCATTTCATGGTTAATGAAGGAATTGTCTTAGGGCACTTAATTTCTCATAGAGGTATTGAGGTAGACCGTGCAAAAATTGAAGTGATTGAAAAAATGCTACCTCCCACTACAGTAAAAGAGGTGAGAAGCTTTTTAGGCCATGCGGGTTTCTACCGTCGGTTCATAAAAGACTTCTCAAAAATTTCAAAACCTATGACAAGTCTGCTCCTTAAGGATGCAGCATTTATTTTTAACGATCTTTGTCTTGAAGCTTTTAACAGGTTGAAAAAGGCTTTAGTTACTGCCCCGATCATACAGCCACCAGACTGGAATCTTCCGTTTGAAATAATGTGCGATGCAAGCGACTATGCAGTTGGGGCAGTCCTGGGACAAAGAAAAGAAAAAAAAATTGCATGCCATATACTATGCAAGCAGGACCTTAGACGAGGCACAAATGAATTACGCCACAACTGAAAAAGAATTATTGGCGGTAGTTTTTGCCGTTGATAAGTTTCGATCATATCTGGTAGGTTCAAAAATCATCATTTTTACTGATCACTCGGCCATAAAATATTTGTTAAACAAAAAAGATGCCAAGCCGAGATTGATCCGATGGGTTTTACTCCTACAAGAATTTGATCTTGAAATAAGGGATAAAAAAGGCGTTGAAAATGTTGTGGCTGATCATTTGTCCCGTCTACAAGGAACAAAAGAAGAAGAGTTGCCGCTTAATGATACATTTCTGGATGATCAACTCTTCTCATTGATCAAATCTGAAGCACCATGGTATGCAGATTTTGTAAACTACCTTGCAGCAGGAGTACTCCCCCCAGATTTAAATTATCAGCGGAAGAAGAAATTCTTCCATGATCTCAAACAGTATTACTGGGACGAGCCACTGCTTTTTAAAAGGGGAGCTGATGGGGTGTTCAGAAGATGCATTCCGGAAGAAGAGGTAAGTAACATTCTATACCATTGTCATTCTTCTTCCTATGGCGGCCATGCCAGTTCTTCAAAAACTGCTACGAAAATTCTTCAATCTGGTTTTTATTGGCCGTCCCTTTTTAAAGACGCGCATCAATTCATTTCTAAATGCGACCAGTGTCAACGCACCGGAAATATTTCAAAAAGAAATGAAATGCCCTTAAATAATATCTTAGAGGTTGAAATTTTCGACGTCTGGGGTATCGATTTCATGGGACCGTTTCCTTCTTCTTTTGGAAACCAATATATTCTGGTAGCCGTTGACTATGTGTCAAAATGGATCGAAGCCATTGCTTCTCCTACAAACGATGCAAAGGTAGTCATAAAACTTTTCAAAAAAATAATTTTTCCAAGATTCGGGGTCCTTCGTGTTGTCATAAGCGACGGAGGATCCCATTTCATCTCAAAACATTTTGAAATGTTACTGCAAAAGTTTGGAGTAAGGCAACAAGTTGCAACGCCTTATCACCCTCAAACAAGCGGTCAGGTTGAGGTATCGAACAGAGAAATTAAAAGTATTTTAGAAAAAACTGTTTCGACTTCAAGGAAAGACTGGTCGGTAAAGCTTGATGATGCTCTCTGGGCTTATCGGACTGCGTACAAGACTCCCATAGGAATGACTCCTTTCAAATTAATTTATGGGAAGTCTTGCCACCTTCCGGTAGAGCTAGAGCACAAAGCTTACTGGGCAATTAAACGCCTTAACCTGAACATGGAATTAGCCGGAGAAAAAAGAAAACTCCAACTAAACGAATTGGAAGAACTGCGAATGGATGCTTATGAGAATGCCAAACTTTACAAAGAAAGAACAAAAAATAGGCATGATAAGCGTATTATTCGTAGAGAATTCAAGGAGGGTGACCTGGTGTTATTGTTCAATTCCAGGCTAAAAATTTTTCCGGGAAAATTAAAGTCAAGATGGACCGGTCCTTTTGAAATCCGTAAGGTTTACCCCTTCGGATCTGTAGAGATCTGGAGCGAGAAAACTGGATCGTTTAAAGTCAATGGTCAAAGTAGAAAAATTATTTAATTGGTGACCCAATTGAGAAAGGAACTAGTTTAGTTCTACACGATCCCAATTGAAAAATTCTTTTTGACCGTCAAGCTAGTGACGTTAAAAGAGCGCTGCGTGGGAGGCAACCCACGGCTTAATGTGTATTTCGATTTGTTGAAAAATAAAATACCCCAGGCCCGAGTATCCTGAACCAGACAGCCAGGTGAGCTCTCCTAACCCCTTTTGTTTTATTTGAAAAATCATTGAGGACAATGCCTAGTCCAAGAATGGGGGGGTATTTTATTACTTTTATTAGGAAATGTCTTTATTACTTTGTCAAGTTTTTATCTTTTTTGTACTTTGAGTTGTATCTGCTCCCTCCATCACGAAACTTTGTGAACCCTAAAGCATGTTTTAGATAAGCCTTTTCTGGACAAAAATAATTTTTCAATTTTTCATTAAACAATCATCTAGGTGGACTGGTTGGGAACAACAAAATTGTATCATGGTTCGATTTCTACTTCTAGAGCTTTTTCACACACAAACTACTTAGACTGTTTTCAGTTGTTAATACAATTAGAAGGACTGAAAAGAAGCTAGTAACCTGGTTCTCTTGGTGACATTTACTAGATGCGCGGTTACTGGAGAAAAGCGTCTGAGTTGGGGTATTCAAAAAAAAAAAAAAGTTATATATGCAAAACCAATTCAAAAATGCAGAAGATTAGTGCATTTTAAGTGTCAAAATAATTGGTTGGCATATAAAATCAAAAAGAAAAAGAAAAATGCTTGAATACCCAACGTATAAAGACCCTCCTTTGAGACCCGGTCTTAGTGAATGAAGGACCCAAACTTAAGAATGCTGGGGAACCGGTTCTATGATGACATGGATATCCTCTCTAATGTATTGATACTTTAAATTTGTCTCCCAATTCCACAAGAAGCCCAAAATAGTAGCTCTCAAACCAAAGTGTTAGAATTGCCCCACAGTTCACTTAAGATTTCGATATGAAAATAATTTTCCTTCAGAATGGGCCTAAAGATTTACACTGTTTTTGCTTGAGGACAAGCAAAAGTTCAAGCATAGGGGAGTTTGATAAGTCTATTTTTAGAGTCTTTTTAAATAGTTATTTTATTAAGTCTTTTTAGTATTTTAATTATATTTTTGTTCTATTTTACTGCAAATGTTTACTTTTTATCTTCAGGTTTTATTTTGAAGCAATTTAGGCTGCATAAGTCTCTGCAGGTCAGAATTCGACTGGATCTCCCAGAATTCGACTGGATCTCCCAGAATTCGACTAGATCTCTCAGAATTCGACAAAATTCGACAGCATCTGTCTCAGCAGGCCAGAATTCGACAGCATCTGTCTTCCAGATTTCGACTGCATCTGTCAGAATTCGACTACTGTCTTCCAGATTTCGACTTCGACTGCATCTGTCTTCCAGATTTCGACTTCGACTGCATCTGTCTTCCAGATTTCGACTTCGACTGCATCTGTCTTTCAGATTTCGACTTCGACTGCATCTGTCTTCCAGATTTCGACTTCGACTGCATCTATCTTCCAGATTTCGACTTCGACTGCATCTGTCTTCCAGATTTCGACTTCGACTGCATCTGCTATCCAGATTTCGACTGTGCAGTCAAAATTGGATATTTTTGCCCACTTGAGGATGGCTTTTTGATGACTACCTTGGCCAACTTGATTTGCCACTTTTTCCTCTTTTGGACCATTTTGCCCCTCATATTTTCCTATAAATAGAGGCTTGATCCTCACTTGTACCTAAGCTTGAATTTTGTTAGAAAATCAATGACAAAGGCTCTCTAATGATTCATGACTTCAATTTACTCTTCATGCTTTTTATGATTCTTGTTTATTTACTTTCTTGCCCTTTAAATTCTTGCTATTTATTTTCTTGCCCTTTTACTTTCCAAGTCATTTACTTTCCTTGCTATTTAATTTCTTGCACCTTTATTTTCCAAGTCATTTACTTTCTTGCCCTTTAAATTCTTGCTATTTATTTTCTTGCCCTTTTACTTTCCAAGTCATTTACTTTCTTGCTCCTTTAAATTCTTGCACCTTTATTTTCCAAGTTAGTTACTTTCTTGCTCTTTTATTTTTCTTGCTCTTTAAATTTCCAAGTCAAGTAAACTACTGGCAAGTCAAGTAAATTACTGGCAAGTCAAGTAAATTACTGGCAATTTTCTTTTCAAGCAATTTACTTTCTTGTCATTTACAATTCTGCTATTTATAATTTTGCACTTTACCGCTTTCTTTTATTTCTCGCTATTTAACTTTATGTTTTCTTCTTTTATTTTCTTTTCTACTCTTTTGTCTACAATGATCATGAGTGAGTAGACTTTACTAAAATATTCCTTCTTTCCAAAAACACTTTCTTTTCAGTTAATCAAACTTTGAAAAATTAAATTGGTATTCACTTAGGCTCTCCCTGTGGACCGATACTCTTTTATTACGCGATATGACCCGTGCACTTGCGGGGCTATCAGGTATAACAAATACTTGCGCTCCAAGCAAGCATTTCCAGTTTCGGCCGCAGCCTTCTTCGGCCACGCTCTGTTTACGGCCTTCGACCGTTGGCACCTAAGTCAAGTTATTCTGTGGTCGAGGCACCCTCCCACCGTTGGCACCTAAGTCAAGTTATCATACCTTTGCCTAATTATCTCGAATATGCTATGGCCAGTAATGCCCAATTGCTCTTATGGTTCACCTCAGCACCTATTTTCCCTTTTTCCCCTCGGCCAACAACATTATTTTATTTTGGGTGTTAACATAACAAAATCTATAAGACACCATGGTTCGGATGAAAAGCACCGCGTAAGTTTGCTCCATCTGGTACGGTGGATGATGATGATGATGATGATGATGATGATGATGAAGGCATCGATGGCATCGGGGGTTTAGTCATATAAAAAAAATGCTTCCAGTGCTCCTCATTTATCCTAGTTTGCTCCCGCCTCTGTTCATACCAGTGTCGTTGCTCCTGCATTTGCTCTTCATAACGACTCTACCACTCTTCATTAAGCTGCCACTGCTTGCTCAACTCACGATGGATTTCACTAAATTGCTGTGTCAATTTTTGAACATTATTTAAGTCCGCAGTAGTAGGCATAAAAAAGCGACCAGTACTCTCAGCAGAAGATGATGGATTCAGACTTGGAATAATGCTTCTTGAGAAAGTCGATGGGCCAATACTACCAGCTTCTGTCATACGACCACTTTTTTGTGGACCAACTGATTTCTTCCAAGCTTTATAAGCCTCTCGACACTCCTCGGTGGGATCAAGAGTGCTTACACTACTCTAATGCCGAGTCTCTCACAATTGGTTCATTTTAGCCTCATAGGTCTCCTGAAAATAAAAACCAATAAGTGAATAACTATTAGTAATATAATATACTAAAAAAATGAAAACAATTTATAATTAATAAACATTATAACAATCATTCGTAGTATATATTAAAAGTAGTATTACCTGAATGGTCCTCGACTGTTCATCGACGTAATCATTTGTAGTCTCTCGCATATGAAGATGGTGATGTAACTCAGGCAAAGTAATTGGGCGACGATGCGGCGCCTCCTACATAATTATTAATAAACTACATATTAATATATATACATATATATATATATATATATATTTGTAATATTGAATTGACTATTAAATAAATTAATAAATTTACCAAGCGCATGCGATGTCGAGCAGCATTGGCAGAATCAGATGTGTGTATGCAACCACCTTTCTCAAAAACACGGTTCTTCTTGACTTTCTCACATTTTTCTTTGTAATTTGGTATATTCCATTTGGCTTTGAGCTCATGCTAATCAGACTCTCCCATAAAGTGAGGCTTCACATTATTATTACGCGCATCCCGAAGTAATTAAGAAAGACGGTGAGAGCATCTTTTAGGGAAGATTCTCTTAACATTCTTCTTCATCGATGGTTCCCATGCCATTTTTTCTTATTTAATTAAATTTATAATTAACTTGTTAATAAAAATCAAATTAATCAAATCAATAAAATGATTAAAAATTAAAAAATTAGTAAAACAGCTTACTCTGAAAGCATCAAACATCCTCTTTTTTTCTTCTTTATTTTTTTAGTCTCCATCCAACTGAACCAGGATTTGTTGTAATTCTCCTGAATCACACTTGTGATTGTGGTGGATGCAGCCTTCGAAGGATAAAACCTGTACATTAAAAAATGTTAATCTATAAATCTTTATAAAGTTATAATAAATTCAATAATTATCATTAATAAATATTTACTTCCACTCCTTCAATAATCTTCAGTACAGTACAACTGTCATGTGCAATCTTCACCACCTCATTATTAAGATTATACTGATTTACGATCTCATTTTCTACATTTGCCAGCGGTATATCATCATCACCATCACTCTGGCTATTGGTACCCTGTGATGGAGTCTCAGTCACATGCGACGGTGCCAGTAGTAATGACACGAACTCTCCACCGATGTCGCTGTATTGTAGTAGAAATCCTCTTCCCGTTATTAGGAACAGTCTTGTATAGGGTGCGTCAGATCTTGATCCTGATACACCGACGTGGTCTGCTGCATCTTCATCTACATTTTCTTCACCAACTTCATCATCGGTGTTTGGCTCATCACATAAACGACTAATGGGTTCAACTCCAATCACTTCATTTACATTGGACATTTCATCCATCTGATATCGCACGTCTTCCATTGTCTCATCGTTTGTCTCAATACGACCTCTTGGTTTCTTCTTAATTGCAACACACCAACCACGCCAATCCGTCTGTGTTGATGGATAAGGGACATAATAGACTTGTCTCACATTTTTTGCAATGACGAACGAATCATACAGTCGATATCTACTACTCATTTTAATGTCCATTGTATTTGACTTTGGATTCAATTTTGTTCCTCGAGCGGACGGATCAAACCAATTACAATAAAAAAACCACCACCTTTTGACTATAATCTAGATGGGGGTAAGCAAGTTCGTATATGTGTTCAACCGCACCAAAGAAGTCATCTTCACCTCTCCTAATGACATCCTTCATGCAAACTCCACTATTGACTGTTTCTCTGCGCCCTGTTCATTGCTTAGTGTGAAATTTGTATCTATGGACAAAGAATGTGTGCCATTCTTTAACACATCTTCGAGGACCATCAGATAAGTTCCTCAAGTGTTGGTTGATAGGAGTTGGTGGGAGGAGATAAAGGTGTTCCTTAAACCACTTTGGAAAATGTGCATGAATATGAGCAGAAGATTGTTCTTCACTTACTTGCTCGGATGACAAGAATTCCCTGATAAGAAATAATTGTTACACTTGCGTGTGTGTTTTATTAATTAATTAATAATATAGGTAACTTGAAAAATACATACTTAATGAATGGTTGGACCTCAGTACAATTTATCAATACATGAACATGGACTAAACTAACTTTTCTTCTGTTAGCCCGTGAACTGACTCCTTCCCAGACTGACGGACGACCAAGTAGACAAAAGACAAATAAAGCTAATTCATGTCTTGGACATTCAATTTCCATTTCATTCTGACTACTCCTAGGAGCAAATTCATTCTTGAAATAATAAGAACAAAAATGAGTTGTTTCACGATGTAAGTAAAACGAACAGATCGATCATTCAACTCTAGCCTTATTTTTCACCGATCTTTTTGAATCACCCATGAACCTAGAGAAAAAAATATTTTAGTTAATCATATTATATTTAATATATATTAATATATATGAAACTTCTTTCATATATTAATTTACCTTTTAAACGGATACATCCATCTGTATTGGACAGGTCCGCCAAGTTTAGCTTCATATGCGCGATGCACTAGAAGATGCTCCATAAAATCAAAGAAACCAGACAAAAATATTCTCTCCAACATGCATAAGATAAGTGGGTTGTCTTTTTCCTTTTTGTAAGAACTCCATGAATACATGACAATCATGGTTCTTCATCCCATGCATCCTCCC
Organism: Astragalus membranaceus; assembly: GCA_039519185.1. NCBI lineage: Eukaryota > Viridiplantae > Streptophyta > Magnoliopsida > Fabales > Fabaceae > Astragalus > Astragalus membranaceus. The sequence continues at coordinate 28,602,370 of CM076847.1, forward strand.
ATTATCCACATCGGCACATCTTGCTAAATTGGAAGAATAACCGTCTGGCATTTTCAGCTCTTTTATCCACCGATAAACAGACTTCACTTGTTCGATAGATTAAGTATAATTGGCTCTAGGTTTCAATGTCCTACCGTTATCTTGCTCAACCAACAACATATCCTTTCGCCTACAGTAATGATCTACGTCATTCCTAGCCTTCTCGTTCTCTTTTGATTTACCTTTCACATTCATAACAGTGTTAAACATTCCCCTTTATATTTAAGAGTAAAAGTCTGTGTGTATATTTTTGCTGTTTCAACATTCCCCTTTATGAATGCGTATTTTTTCTTTCTAAATGGTTAATCGCTAGGTAAGAACCTACGGTGCTAGTCAAATCATGAAATTTTTCTTCTATATTTAAGAGTAAAAGCCTTTATGTCTACCATGCAAATCGGACACGCCATCAATATAAGTAAAACTGCACACATGTTTGGTCACCTTCTTCTTCCATACATCCATAATTAAGGGATCGAGTTGTTGATGTGTTTGCCACTCCTTCTCGCCAGAAATGTCCTCCAAGGTCCATCTGATACCTTTCCTATGTTCCCTTAGAATTGGCAGCAACTTTTCCTGTTAAGATTCGAGGTTAGCTGAAATAATCACAAGCAAATTTCCACATTCCTCTAAATATGCACATTTAAAATTTTCAGGGAGTTGTTTAAACTCTACAAGCAAATGACCCAATTACTAAGTGACTCAATAAGTAGTAAAATAGTAACTTCAGCAGAATTACCAAATGACCCTGTCACATAGGTTTGTTTAGAGGCACTAATGGAAAAAAAAGCATTTCATATCGGTTAAAATTGACATTTCATATCGGTTCCTGAACCGATGCAGAAAAAGGAGATATAAAAAATAGGGACATTTCATATCGGTTTCTGAACCGTTATGAAAACTTGTTTTTATATCGGTTGCCCCTAGAACCGTTATGAAAAGTCAGTTTTTTTTTTTTAAAAAAAGAGACTTTTCATATCGGTTGCCCCTAGAACCATTATGAAAAGTCAGTTTTTTTTTTAAAAAAAAGAGATTTTTCATATCGGTTTTATATGGGAACCGATATGAATACTGATTTTTAATGAAACACCCCGGTATATTTAACTTGTAAAAATACCAAAGCGTGCCAAAATATGAACATCAGAGATAATAATTTCCTGCTTAGACACTGAATACCATTATAAAATTCTGCTGAAATACAACATAACCATCTTATACACAAATAAGATCATACGGTACTCAGACCATAACTGTCAGCAACTGTGGTAATCAGAGTCATACAAGAAAGCGGAAAAGGATAAACAAAACACTAATGCCATAGTGTTGTAATACATGGGCAACAGAAGGAAAATAAACTTGAACATAAAGCTAAGTCATCATTCTCCTCTCGGGGCCACCTACTCGTGCCTCTGAGGTTTCTTCTGTCCCTGTTTATCTGTAAAACAACAACATTTAAACAGTGAGATACAATCTCAGTGAGTTCTACCGAGACCCCTACTAACACTCTCGGTTCAATTATGAATTTTTATATAACGTGACACGGCACCGACTTCGTTACCGCTTCCAAACCCGGTGGACCGCATTACTTAACTTTTAACAGATCACCGACTGCGTTACCGCTTCCAAACCCGGTGAACCGCATTACTTAACTTTTAACAGATCACCGACTGCGTTACCGCTTCCAAACCCGGTGAACCTGTTGTGACTCAGTACGACACCGACTGCGTTACCGCTTCCAAACCCGGTGAATCGTACAACAAACAAATTTGACATAACACCGACTGCGTAACCGCTTCCAAACCCGGTGAACCCCCTTACCAATAGCATTTTTCCTAATGGCACGGAGCCTAGGGTAAGGGATCATGACTGCCCCGCCTAGTATGTCAACATGGGTCGTCACCCAAACTCGATATAATATATATATCTACAGCACTATGAACCCACGGTCCATCAAATCAGACAATCAATGAAACACTTTAATTCCACGTTTTATTAAATCCAAGTTCACACTCGCACTCTATTTGACCACTTTTCGGCACAATTTTCAATATCAAAAATAGTTCATTTTGCCTTAAAAATAGAATATTCAGTTAGGCCTCTGAATAAGCTTTCCAACGCATCTTAGAACACCTCAATCGGGTTCCCGGATCAAAAGTTATAGCGAAACGAAAAACAGTGTTTGGTTGCTGAAATTCTGCCAACTGGCGCGCGAGTGGCGCGTGGCGCGCAAACGGCGCGCGAGCTGACAGTAAGGTTCTGTCCACTGGCGCACGAGTGGCGCGCGGCGCGCAAAAGGCGCGTGGACTGACAGTAAGGGGGACCTGTCAAGTGCAGAATTTTGCAATTTTCGCGAAATCTGCTATTCCGCTCAATTCCGATTTTTGTTCCGGTCGAAAACAGATTTGACAACCAGTGAAATGAGTCCAATACAAACCACACAATCAATCAATCCAATCAAAAACTCAATCAAAACGAATTGTATTAAAACGCGACATATTTTCAAATAACGGTTTTCGTTCCAAAATCTCTCGAAATCAATTATCGTAAAAACTAACGAGACACAAAAACATCCTAAGCGTGAGTAAAACTCACCCTTGAAGCGAGAGCCGATATCGAACCGAATTTGCCGAGACTTGAAAAACTCTCGAACGGAACCCTATTTCACCAAATCGCTCCAAACTTCGATTCGAACTTCACAACGCGATCAATCCGCTCCTAGCTTCGAACCTAAGCATAACCCAATCATCAACACAACCTATTAATCCATGATTTCAACAAATTTTCCCCACAAACCCTCAATTTTCGAAATCAAATAGAAGGGGGGAAAATGGAGGAAAACTCACCAAGTTATTGGGTTATGGTGATGGTGATGAGATGATGAAGATGATGGATTTTTGGAGGAGTGGGCTCACCTCTTCTTCTTCCTTTCTCTTCTCCTTTCTCCTTCTTCTTCTTTCCTTTTCTTCTTTCTTTTCCCTTCTTTCTTTCCTTCTGCGTATTCTTTCTTTCTCTCTTTTCTTTCTTTTATTCAACACACACTCACACACATATATTTAATTAATATATAAGTGGTAGCGTGGTCCAATTACCATATTGATCTTAATTCCTTATTTCGATTCCAAAACTTCCTTGATCCGTATTATTCGGTCAACGATCCTGTGACAGCCAATAATTAATTTTAGCAGTCAATAATTTTACTAATTAAGTACCAAATTAATTCAATTGGGTTAACATCCAAATAATTCGATTAATTATTTTGAGGATGTTACATTCTCCCCAACTTGAAAGAATTTTGTCCTCAAAATTAAACACAACATACCTCAAGAGAACAAATACGGATACCGAGTCCGCATATCGTCCTCCAACTCCCAAGTAGCTTCCTCGGCGGAAAAACCATCCCAAACCACCTTGACAATGGGAATTGACTTTGTCCGTAGCGTCCTCTCGCCACTTTCCATGATGTAATTCGTATTAGGTTGGAAGGACAAGTCCGGTGGAAGGTCAATTGTTTCAAAATCTAACGGTTGACTTGGATCGGGAATGTACTTCTGCAACTGAGACACATGGAATACATCATGAAGATTTGACAATGGTGGAGGCAAAGCAATACGGTATGCCAGAGACCCTATTCGCTCAATAATCTGGAAGGGTCCAATATACCGAGGACTGAGTTTCTTCACCCGTAATGCCCTACCTGTGCCAATTGTCGGCGACAATTTCAAAAACACATGATCGCCCGATTCAAACTCTAACGGCCTTCTCCTTTTGTCGGCATAACTCTTTTGCCTACTTTGAGCAGCTTTCATTCTTTCCCTTATCTGGCGGATCTTTTCAGTAGTGTCATGAATCATCTCGGGTCCTAACAATCGGTTCTCACCTACTTCCCACCAACACAATGGAGTTCTACATTTCCTACCATATAAGGCTTCAAAAGGTGCCATTCCGATACTGGAATGATAACTGTTGTTGTATGAGAACTCCACCAATGGAAGATGATCCTCCCATTTCTTTCCGTTATCAAGTACCGAAGCCCTAAGCATATCCTCTAATGTCTGGATAGTTCTCTCGGTCTGACCGTCTGTCTGCGGGTGATAAGCGGTACTAAGAAGTACTTTAGTTCCCAATGCTTCATTCAGAGCTTTCCAAAATCGAGAAGTGAATTTCGGATCTCGATCCGACACTATACTGGTAGGAACCCCATGTAACCTTACTATGTTCTTCAAATACACCTCAGCTAACTTGGATACTTTACTGCTAGAACGAACTGGAATAAAATGAGCTGATTTGGTTAACCGATCTACAACTACCCAAATGGAGTCGTTACCGGCTTGAGACTTTGGCAACGCCATTACAAAATCCATGGAAATGTCTTCCCATTTCCACACTGGCACATCCTAGTGGCCGTAGCAGACCAGCAGGCTTCTGGTGTTCTATCTTAACTCTTTGGCAAGTTAAGCACTTTGATACAAATTCAGCAATCTCTAACTTCATTCCTTGCCACCAATACATCTGCTTTAAATCTCTATACATCTTGGTGGATCCAGGATGTACAGAAAATAGACTTCGGTGTGCTTCTTCTAGCACTTGCTTTTTAATATCATCATTATCTGGCACACAGATCCTACCGTTGAAACAAATAACTCCATCACTATCTTCGGTAAAGTCTGGCAACACTTTTTGTGATTGTAGCTTCACATCATTTTCCTGTGCTAAGCGAATAGAATCCCTTAATGAGCTAGAGATCCTCATGTGGCTCAGCACTAACCGGTGCTTCCTTGATCTTGCATCCAAATTCAAGTCCCTAAAGGACTCCAACAATCTCATTTCATGCATCATAAACTCTGCTATGTGGATGGACTTCCTACTTAGTGCATCAGCTACAACATTAGCCTTTCCCGGATGATACTTCAATTCGAAGTCATAATCCTTCAGAAATTCCACCCACCTTCTCTGTCTGTTATTCAACTCCTTCTGATCAAACAAATACTTCAAGCTTTTATGATCGCTGAAGACTTCGAAACGAGACCCATATAGGTAATGTCTCCAAATCTTCAGTGCGTACATAATGGCTGCCAACTCCAAATCATGAGTCGGATAATTCTCTTCATGAGTCTTCAACTGTCTGGAGGCATAAGCTACAACTTGTTGGTTCTGCATGAGAACACATCCCAAACCCTTCCCAGAAGCATCGCTGAAATTTGAAAATCCAAAGACGGATCTGGAAGAATTAGGACTGGAGCAGAAGTTAACCTAACTTTCAACTCTAGAAAACACTCCTCACAATCGGCATCCCAGGTAAACGGTTGGCCCTTACGAGTTAACCGAGTAAGGGGAAGAACCAATTGTGAAAAACCTTGAATAAACCTCCTATAGTAACCAGCTAGACCCAAGAAACTTCTTATCTCAGTAACAGATGTTGGTCGCTCCCAATTCAACACCGCTTCCACCTTACTGGGATCCACCGCAACTCCCGATTGGGAAATCACGTGTCCCAAAAATTTCACTTCCGGCATCCAGAAGTCACACTTCGACGGCTTAGCATACAATTTCTTTTCTCGGAGTACGTTCAGAACAATGCGGAGATGTTGAACATGGTCCTCAATGGTCTTAGAGTACACCAAGATATCATCAATAAAAACTACTACAAACTGATCGAGATAAGTATGGAATACTCGGTTCATGTAATCCATGAATACCGCTGGAGCATTAGTCAAACCGAAGGGCATTACTACGAGCTCGTAATGTCCATACCTCGTACGGAAAGCTGTCTTCGGAATATCTAAGGCTCGTACCTTTATTTGATGATAGCCCGACCTCAGATCAATTTTTGAAAATACCACTGCACCTCGAAGTTGGTCAAGCAAGTCGTCTATCCTCGGCAATGGATATTTGTTCTTAATCGTCACCTTGTTGAGTTGACGGTAGTCAATACACAATCTCATGCTTTCGTCTTTCTTCTTAACTAGCAACACCGGAGCACCCCATGGAGAGGCACTCGGTCGGATGAACCTTTTTGATATCAATTCTTCAAGTTGGGACTTTAATTCCTTCAATTCTAAAGGGGACATTCTATAAGGAGCAATAGATATCGATCCTGTACCAGGAACCAATTCTATAGAAAATTCCACCTCTCGCTCAGGAGGTAAGGATGAAACCTCTTCTGGAAAGACATCTAGAAATTCATTTACCACTTGTACAGATGACAAGTCTAAGCCCGTTTCAATAGATGCAGACAACATAATAAGAATAGCTTCCGCACCTTGGAATAGTGACTGGCTTGCTTCGGTGTAAGAGATCGTCGCTTCAGAATCTGCTTGTGTCAATCCTACGGATTCGGAGGCGAAGCTAATAGTTCGATCGGCACAGTTGATTGTTACATGATTTTCAGCCATCCAATTCATACCCAGAACAATGTCCATGCTTCTCATAGGCAAGCAAATAAATTTCACAACAAACTGTCAGTCGCCTATGACAAGTAGGCAATTTTCACATAATGATTGGGTCTGGACACGACCCTTGGCAGCAGTTAAAATAGTTATCGGTTCGGATAGCTCAGACAATGCTAATCCCAACCGATCCACACATGCTTGCGAGATAAAACAGTGAGTTGCACCAGAATCATATAAAATATTGACTGAATTATTAAAAAGAGATCCCGTACCCCTTAGAAGATTATCGGTAGGTGTGATGGTTCGAGCATCTAGAGTGTTGATCCGCCCCTGACTAGGTGCGTTTGGTGCTCTTTGGATGTTCTTCTTTGCTGGGCACTCATTTGCATAGTGGCCCTCCTCATTACAATGATAGCACCTAGTAGATCTTAGTTGACACTCACCACGGTGATACCTTCCGCACTTAGGACAATTTTTAAACCTCGTTTGGTCAGCTGTTTGCACCTGCTTCCCTTTATAATTACCACCCCTGCCCGAGTCATGCTTGGGGCCCATCTGAGAACTAGATGACCCAGTGCTCTTTCTATTCTGATGGAATGCCTTTCTGCTTGCATACAACCTAGGACAAATCACTTTCGGCGATATAAGCTTGTTGTACCATGGCTGCATAGTTGGTCCTCGGAAAAGAACTAAGACTTTGAGCAATATCCTCTCTCAACCCATATTTGTACCTGTCAGTTTTCCATCGGTCATTGGGGGCATATCCAGCTAAACCGAAGAATTGATACAACTCTTCAAATTTAGCCGTGTATTGGCCCACGGTCAAGCCTCCTTGTGTAAGAGCCAAAAACTCATTTTCCTTATCCAACCTCATAGCCGTGGGGAAGAATTGTTCCAAAAATGATGTTCGGAAATTTTCCCAAGTCGGGGGAGTTCCCATTGTCTCCATCATGGCCCTAGCATTTGTCCACCAGTTATTGGCCTCTCCCTTCAACATATGGGATGCCAACCTCAACTTATCTTCATCGGTCACTTGCATTGTTACAAAGATCTTTTCAATGTCATCCAGCCAATGTTGTGCTCTCATGACATCCGGCCCACCTCTAAACTCGGAGGGTTTCATTTTCAGGAACTCTGTGAAAATTCTCCTTGGGTTCAGTTGTGGCTCTGGAGCTTGATGCTGCTGAGCATTTTGCTGTTGGATTTGTTGCTGCTGATGCATAAGCATCATGTCTTGCATCATTTTCTGCTGGTTCTCAATGACATTCTGCATCCACTCAAAATTTGGATCAACAGGAGGAGGAACGCCTCTACCTCTTCTGGCCATGATTCTGCGAAATATGCACAAAGTATTAAGTTGATCAAGCTCAATGTCTAATAGCATACTAAGAAAATCACGACTAGAAAAAGCAAAGACCCTATAAGCTAAGTCCGACTAGGTCGAACCGCTCTGATACCAACTGAAACACCCCGGTATATTTAACTTGTAAAAATACCAAAGCGTGCCAAAATATGAACATCAGAGATAATAATTTCCTGCTTAGACACTGAATACCATTATAAAATTCTGCTGAAATACAACATAACCATCTTATACACAAATAAGATCATACGGTACTCAGACCATAACTGTCAGCAACTGTGGTAATCAGAGTCATACAAGAAAGCGGAAAAGGATAAACAAAACACTAATGCCATAGTGTTGTAATACATGGGCAACAGAAGGAAAATAAACTTGAACATAAAGCTAAGTCATCATTCTCCTCTCGGGGCCACCTACTCGTGCCTCTGAGGTTTCTTCTGTCCCTGTTTATCTGTAAAACAACAACATTTAAACAGTGAGATACAATCTCAGTGAGTTCTACCGAGACCCCTACTAACACTCTCGGTTCAATTATGAATTTTTATATAACGTGACACGGCACCGACTGCGTTACCGCTTCCAAACCCGGTGGACCGCATTACTTAACTTTTAACAGATCACCGACTGCGTTACCGCTTCCAAACCCGGTGAACCGCATTACTTAACTTTTAACAGATCACCGACTGCGTTACTGCTTCCAAACCCGGTGAACCTGTTGTGACTCAGTACGACACCGACTGCGTTACCGCTTCCAAACCCGGTGAATCGTACAACAAACAAATTTGACATAACACCGACTGCGTAACCGCTTCCAAACCCGGTGAACCCCCTTACCAATAGCATTTTTCCTATTGGCACGGAGCCTAGGGTAAGGGATCATGACTGCCCCGCCTAGTATGTCAACATGGGTCGTCACCCAAACTCGATATAATATATATATCTACAGCACTATGAACCCACGGTCCATCAAATCAGACAATCAATGAAACACTTTAATTCCACGTTTTATAAAATCCAAGTTTACACTCGCACTCTATTTGACCACTTTTCGGCACAATTTTCAATATCAAAAACAGTTCATTTTGCCTTAAAAATAGAATATTCAGGTAGGCCTCTGAATAAGCTTTCCAACGCATCTTAGAACACCTCAATCGGGTTCCCGGATCAAAAGTTATCGCGAAACGAAAAACAGTGTTTGGTTGCTGATATTCTGCCAACTGGCGCGCGAGTGGCGCGTGGCGCGCAAACGGCGCGCGAGCTGACAGTAAGGTTCTGTCCACTGGCGCGCGAGTGGCGCGCGGCGCGCAAACGGCGCGTGGACTGACAGTAAGGGGGACCTGTCAAGTGCAGAATTTTGCGATTTTCGCGAAATCCGCAATTCCGCTCAATTCAGATTTTTGTTCCGATCGAAAACAGATTTGACAACCAGTGAAATGAGTCCAATACAAACCACACAATCAATCAATCCAATCAAAAACTCAATCAAAACGAATTGTATTAAAACGCGACATATTTTCAAATAACGGTTTTCGTTCCAAAATCTCTCGAAATCAATTATCGTAAAAACTAACGAGACACAAAAACATCCTAAGCGTGAGTAAAACTCACCCTTGAAGCGAGAGCCGATATCGAACCGAATTTGCCGAGACTTGAAAAACTCTCGAACGGAACCCTATTTCACCAAATCGCTCCAAACTTCGATTCGAACTTCACAACGCGATCAATCCGCTCCTAGCTTCGAACCTAAGCATAACCCAATCATCAACACAACCTATTAATCCATGATTTCAACAAATTTTCCCCACAAACCCTCAATTTTCGAAATCAAATAGAAGGGGGAAAAGTGGAGGAAAACTCACCAAGTTATTGGGTTATGGTGATGGTGATGAGATGATGAAGATGATGAATTTTTGGAGGAGTGGGCTCACCTCTTCTTCTTCCTTTCTCTTCTCCTTTCTCCTTCTTCTTCTTTCCTTTTCTTCTTTCTTTTCCCTTCTTTCTTTCCTTCTGCGTATTCTTTCTTTCTCTCTTTTCTTTCTTTTATTCAACACACACTCTCACACATATATTTAATTAATATATAAGTGGTAGCGTGGTCCAATTACCATATTGATCTTAATTCCTTATTTCGATTCCAAAACTTCCTTGATCCGTATTATTCGGTCAACGATCCTGTGACAGCCAATAATTAATTTTAGCACTCAATAATTTTACTAATTAAGTACCAAATTAATTCAATTGGGTTAACATCCAAATAATTCGATTAATTATTTTGAGGATGTTACATTTAACATCGGTTTTCTATGGGAACCGATGTGAAAAGTCTATTTTTTTTAAAAAAAAAGTGAGGTTTCATGTTTATTATTACCTGGACAATTAATCAAATTCACAATCAAAATTAATCTCCGGAATCCCAAAATTAATCCTTGAAAATATGAGAAACACAAAATTTTAACTACTAGTTCTAGATCTGTCTTCTAGCATCCCGGAATCTCCAATTCTCTGAACTGGGAACATGAAAAACCAAAAGCAAAACACAATAAGAAGACAAGTTTGGGTAGTCCTATGACATTCTGAAACTAATATAAAGGAACTAATATATTTCCAAATTAAGGAACTAATATATTTCCAATGTAAACCTTTCCTCCAAACTTCTTCATCTTGCATCATTAGAGTTAAAGGAAACTGCGAATCCATCATGAGGCGGTATGTTTGACTGTGTATTTTCTGCATCTAGCATTGACGAAAGATCAAGATTGCTCCTCCCTTCAGAAGCCTGCCACGTGATACCATTTTGATTAGTTACAGAATTGAACAAGAAAGATAAAAATTATCACTATGATAGAGTGCCAACTACTATACTTCATAATGATCATTAGACAAAAATGACAAACAGGACTACGGATGATACATTCAGATTAAATGAAAATAGCAGCTACTCAACTTTACCAAATTGGCACAGGCTTTGAGCATGATAATAGCAGCTACTCCACTTTACCAACTTGGCTTTTGTCAATAATATCACCTCGAGAGTAAAGTAATAGCAGCTACTCCACTTTTCCAACTTGGCAAGAACTAAGGCATTTTTTCGATCTGCAGCAGAGGTGGATGTAAAATTTAAAAGTTTAAGCAATTCAAATTTTCAAAACAACTCTCCAATTCTATGTGAGACAAATTCTCATGCAACAAAAGGAAAGGGAAACATATTGAGATTCAAGACTAGGCTAACATCAGATTTCTACATTAATTTGATAATATAATCATGAATACCTATCTGATTTTCACATAATTAGTTTGCAGTGCTGTTGCTGCGGATTCCGATAGACGGGGGTGGCATTGAGTTCGGCAATATTGTAAATACCTGAGAACAGAAGCATAAAACATTTTAAGTTACCGTATCTTAACTGTACATTCTGATGTTTTTCACAATAAAGATTAAATCAAACCTAGAAAGAATAGTTGTCTGTAAATCAATATTATCCGGTGCAGTCTGGAGAAACATTTATGGCTCTTGTTAGTCTCTTGTAATTATTGATATATGCCTTTCAAGAAACCAAAATTAAGGGGGGTGTTGAATTTGTGATTGTCTCTGTGTGATAGATGAAGGACTGAGTTATGATCATATCTCAACACAAAGTGATGAAAGACATTTAGTATCTAATACAAACATTGCTGAAGGTGAAGGACATACAGTGTTACTGTCTTGGATTACAGAAGCTGTGAGGCCAGCACCTGATGAGCCTTTTCTAGAAGTATAAACAGCAATGGGAGCACCATTGGCAGCATATAAATTAGCAGAATGCTGAATCAAAACCTACAAAATGTTTGAAAATTTCAGGGACACATCAAATAATATAAGTGAAACATTTGGTCAAGCGTAAAATCAGGAAAAAAAAATTGAACCGTATGTGTAAATCAAGGTAAGATATACAAATAGTTTTACTGGGTAATGTGTGATGAAAAATTCTGTCTTCTTAAAATAAAGATAATATAAAAGAATCCAAACCATTGGGCATATATTAGTTACTGATGCTTCAAATTGAAGAACACAGTAGCACCTGTCACCATACCTCGAGCTAAACAAACACAATAAATAATCAAACCATACTTAACAAAGAGGGGGGGGGGAATGTACCTAGCAAATTTAAGTAGTGTCTCAGTCCCATTAGTTACATAGTGAATCGAAGTCAAAACTGACCAAGAAATTTTTGCTGTCAGTTCATATCATCAACACAAACCTGTGATTCCTCAGTTGGAATGCATAGAGGACAATTGAAAACAGTTGCTGGACCAACATATGAACAAATTGCTCATAAGTCTAACATAACAGGAGCAAGGGGCTAGTCATCTGCGTTTCATGTAACACCCCCTTCTAATAACTACTATTTAATTAGTTTAAAATCAGAGTTTCCAATAACTTTCAGTGCGACCGCAAGAGAGTGCCACATTTCAAAAACAACTACGTATAATGACTCCAAAAATAATTCATAGAGACACAAAGTGCGTGATACATAGCACCACAGCCAGCATAAACATCCTGTTTAGTTTACATCAACACAGTATAAAAACCATCGCAGCGGAAAAACATCGAACCTCAAGGTATTCAATTACATCACCAAATAAACAGCCTAAAGACATCAATTAAATAAAATGAGTAAACTAAGACGCCCGCCGGTGCTACGTATCAGAGCTGACTCAACCAACTAGAAGAAGGTACTAGGTAACCTTCACTCGCTATCACCTGCACGATGCCGACATGAGAAGCAACATAAAAGCAGTAGGGTGAGTCTCATTTCATAAGTAATAACATATAAGATCAACAACATATAGATCAGACAACTAACAACACCAATACACAGTAATAATAGCACACCGTTATCTTATATCAATCGACAGACAACACCGAAAATATATGTAATGCATGCGATGCAACCCAACTCCTAGGGCCTATGCATGTGGATCCATCAACACCAATATCTTGCCTTGAGGGCACTCACCAAATAAGGCCTAAGCCTTCTGCTCACCAACAATTTATAATAAGGCCGAAGCCTTCTGCTCACCAGACAATGCATATGCTTATGCGACACCATGTACAATGCATTCACACACACCAAAATCACCATAATTCTGCATAAACATGCTCCCCAATAATATTTCAGCTCACCAATATTTATTCATCTCACCAATAAATTTTATATCAATTCACCAATATTTATTCAGCTCACCAATAAATTTTATATTAACTCACCAATATTTATTCAGCTCACCAATAAATTTTATATCGTCTCATCAACTGGTTATAAGAACTAGCACGCAGTGTAACACCCCTTTTCTAACCCTTAATTTGCACGTCATTATCAGAGTACTTTCATTTTCGAAAATGATATTTAATTAGTAGGAAAGAAATGTCACATCTTCATTTATAAAAACTCATCGCCTTCGCCATTAAAATTTATGCACCAACGCAATCATCACAAAAGTTAAACTTCAAAATAATCTCATCACAGCGGAAATAGCAATAACTCACCAAGGTCGCTCAAACACGTCTCAAAACATCAATAAAATCATTAAACAACTAGTTAAATAAATTATCAACTTCAACCCCGCCCCCTAGGTGTTACAATATCAGAGAGCGACTCAAAACATCCCAACAGCTATAAAGGAAGGCAGCATGTCCTTCAATCGGAGTCACCTGCAGCGTTGCCACAATAGAGCAACATTCCAAGCAGAAGGGGTGAGAATTTTCAACAAAATATAATTAAGCATACAGCAGAGTAATATGAGCAAACTATCACACAACATCATCATTAATATCAACTTCATCGTCATTACACACAAAACCAAAAAAAATCACAATTCACATCACTCGTCATAAAAAAAAATGTATGCGCATGAAGATGCAACCCACACCTGGGCATATGCATGATGGTACCATACTCGTCATAAATAGCCACTTGGGCGCATCGTCACTGATTCTCGTCAATAAGAGGCCGAGGCCTATTCGTCATAATATGCACATGCTATGAGACACTATGGACACATGTGCAATCACCAAATTCAACTCACCCGGAGTACTCGTCATTGTCATCACAAAACACTAATATAGTGTACTCGTCATAGTCACCACAATCATATCACAACTTCCTCGTAAAACATCCCATTAAAAATTGGAGTAACAACGTCCTTAAATCTTAAATAACAACGCATTAAAATTTAAGTGACAAACTATATAAAAAAAACCTGAGTACAACTTGTCTAAATTTTGTACAACCATCTCATTTTCAACACCACAACTACACTTGAGAAAAACAGTGTGCAAAACAAAACAGCAGTATTTTTATTTGCAAAACAGCAACCAAACAGCAACTTTTTCATGCGCTGAACAACACTAACAGCAGCATTTTTTTATGCGAGAAAAATAGTGCAAAACAGCAGTATTTTTATTTGCAATACAGCAAAAACAGCATCATTTTTTAAGCGCTAAAAACAGTACCAACAGCGGCAATTTTTCGCAATAAAAACAGTAAAAACAGCATCATTTATAAGCGCTAAAAACAGTACCAACAGCGGCAATTTTTCGCGATAAAAACAGTAAAAACAGCATCATTTTTAGGCGCTAAAAACCACACCAACAACAGCACTTTTCCTTGACAGCAACAGTAAACAGCAATACATTTTAATGCCAAACAGCAACAATTTAATTCTGCAACAGCAGCACTTTTCTTTGATAAAAACAGTAAACAGCCACACATTTTAATGCCAAACAGCAACAATGTAATTCTGCAACAGCAGCACTTTTTTTTTTTGATAAAAACAGCAACAGCAATGCCTTTAAATGACAAACAGCAACATAAAAAAAATTCTGCAAACAGCAACATGAATATTGGACAAACAGCAACATAAAATTCTGCAAACAGCACATGAATAATTGACAAAACAGCAGCATGTTATTATGGGGACAGCAACATAGTGAAATTTCAATTTCTTGGTATCATTCAAATATTCATACTCATATCACTCAATTTATCAAAGTTGTCTTTCAACACCAACAATTCACCAAGCATCAAATTTATCCACACCCCATTCACTAAAAAAAAATCGCAATTCATCTATTTCATCTCCTAGGGCAATTCGCATATCATCAATAATATTTCAATCCATCATTCCTCTTAACCTATCAATTTCGAATTCAACCACCACCAAAAACCCACAAAACCCACCATACACCCAATTACATTAAATTGAAAACGCTCACCCTTACCTCGAATTCGTATGACCGAAACAACGATGAATGAGTCACGTACAAAACCCCGCAACACGACGAGCCAAGGTCACCAAAAATCGCAGCAGCCCCTCCTCCTCCTCTTATGCAAACCGTGGCCTTACTAAGGTCATGGAGAAGACAACAACAATAGATAATGAGGGATTCAAACTACAACACTTGCAAGAGAAAGAAAAATCGAAGAGAAGGATCAAAGAAGCACATTACCTAAAGCCAAGACGAAACAATTCTCCTTCCCTCTTTCCTTGCTAGCCGTCGTGACTTCTTCCTCTCTCCCTCTCTGATTTCGTTTCTTTTCTTTCTTCTGTGGAATGCGCAATGAGACCCCTCCATAGGGTTTTGGGGTTTTAGGAACGGGCTTGGGTCACTAATTGACTTGGGCCCATTTTACACCACCCTTCTTAATTCTTTTCACCTCCTAAAATAAAACAATTATACTTTAATTATTCCACTTAAATAAATATTGTAATCCCTCAAATAACTTAATTAATTAATCAATTAAATTATTTTAGGGCGTTACAACTCTCCCCCACTTAGAGAATTTCGTCCTCGAAATTACCTGAATCAAATAACTCTGGATAGGCTTCTTTCATCTTACTTTCCAATTCCCACGTCATGCTCTCGCCCACGGCTCCCAACCAAACCACTTTCACTAAATTAATCTCTTTGCCTCTTAACACTTTTACCTCACGGTCGTCAATTCTAACTGGCATAGTCTCCACGGTGAGATTGTCCCGCACCTCTACATCATCTAGTTGAATCACATGAGACGGATCCGCAACGTACTTCCGAAGCTGCGACACGTGAAACACGTCGTGCAAGTTCGAAAGGTTAGGTGGTAAGGCCACCCGATATGCAACATCTCCAACTCTCTCCGTAATCTGATACGGCCCGATGAATCGAGGAGTTAACTTCTTAGATTTCAGTGCTCGCCCAACACCAGTCATAGGTGTGACCCTCAAGAATACGTGGTCACCGGCTTCAAATTCTAAATCTTTCCTTCTCTTATCCTGGTAACTCTTCTGTCTACTCTGCGACGCTTTCATTTTCTCCCGGATCATCTTTACCTTCTCAGTAGTCTCTCTGACTAGCTCAGGTCCAAGTACTAAACTTTCCCCAGTCTCGTACCAACACACCGGAGTCCTACATCTCCGGCCATACAACGCCTCAAACGGCGCCATTCCGATACTGGAATGATAGCTGTTGTTGTAGGTGAACTCAATTAACGGAAGATGAGTATCCCACGCACCTCCTTGCTCTAGCACACATGATCTCAACAGGTCCTCCAACGATTGAATCGTCCTCTCTGTCTGCCCATCAGTCTGAGGATGATAAGCTGAGCTCAACCTCAATTTCGAACCCAACTCCTTCTGCAAACTACTCCAAAATTCCGAAGTGAACCTTGGGTCTCTATCCGACACAATGCACAAAGGAACCCCATGCAGCTTCACAATCACCTGAATGTAGATTTCAGCCAATCTCGACACTGGATACTTAATGTCGATAGGAATAAAATGAGCCGACTTTGTCAATCTATCCACAACCACCCAAATTGAATCATGCCCTCTCACCGTATTGGGTAACCCAGTCACAAAATCCATGGAGATACTATCCCACTTCCACTCCGGAACATTCAACGGTTGCATCATTCCCGCAGGCTTCTGATGCTCGACTTTCGATTTCTTACAGGTCAAACACGAATACACAAACTGCGCCACATCGCGCTTCAACCCAGGCCACCAGAACATCTTCTTCAGATCTTGGTACATCTTCGTCGCTCCAGGATGGATACTCAACTTACTCTTATGCCCTTCCTCAAGAATTGCTTTTCTCATTTCCTCATTTTCGGGAACACAAATTCTTCCACGATACCTCAGTACATTTTGCGCATCTACCTCGAATTCCTCATTCTCAGCCTGACCAATCCCACTCATCAGATCAACTAATTTCACATCTAACTTCTGCGCTTCTCGGATACTAGCCATAACATCATTGCCAATTTTCAACATACCCAGCCTGACACTCTGGGGTGTGACTTCACACACTAAACTCATGTCCCTGAATTGCTCAATTAACTCAAACTCTCTAGCCATCAGTGCCGACATGTGCAAAGTCTTCCGACTCAGCGCATCCGCAACCACATTCGCTTTTCCCGGGTGATAACTCAATTCAAAATCATAATCTTTCAATAGTTCTAACCACCGGCGTTGCCTCATATTCAATTCTTTCTGATCGAACAGATACCGTAGACTCTTGTGATCACTGAACACCTCAAATCTCAATCCATACAAGAAATGTCTCCAAATTTTCAATGCGAAAACCACAGCAGCAAGTTCTAAGTCGTGAGTAGGGTAATTCTTTTCATGAATTCTCAATTGCCTCGACGCATAAGTGTTCACTTTCCCATTCTGCATAAGCACACCACCCAATCCCATCTTAGACGCATCACAATAAACCACAAACGGTTCAACCGGATTAGGCAGGGTCAACACTGGAGACATAGTCAACCTCTTCTTCAGCTCATTGAAACTTTCTTCACATAGGTCATTCCAAACAAAGGCCCTACCCTTGCAAGTCAATTGAGTCAATGGCAGAGCCAACTTCGAGAACCCCTCAATGAATCTTCTATAATAACCCGCCAATCCCAGAAAACTCCTTATCTCTGTAACTGACTTTGGAGACTCCCATTGCAACACCGCATCAACCTTAGAAGGATCCACAGTAATCCCCTCCCTAGAAATCACATGGCCGAGAAAACTGACTTTTTTCAACCAAAACTCACACTTGGACAACTTCGCATACAACTTTCGATCCCTCAGAATTCCTAACACCAACCTCAGATCTTCCGCATGTTCCTCTTCTGACTTAGAGTAAATCAGAATGTCATCAATGAAAACTACCACAAACTTATCCAAGTACTCACGGAAGACTTGGTTCATGTATCCCATGAATACCCCCGGCGCATTAGTCACGCCGAAAGGCATAACGGAATACTCATAGTGCCCATATCTTGTCCTAAATGCCGTCTTCTGGACATCTTCATCCCTGACCTTGATCTGATGATAACCAGACCTTAAGTCAATCTTGCTAAATACTTTAGCACCCACTAACTGATCCATCAAGTCATCAATTCTTGGCAACGGATACCTGTTCTTGATTGTAACTTTATTTAACTGTCGATAGTCTACGCACAACCTCATACTACCGTCTTTCTTTTTCACTAGTAACACTGGAGCTCCCCAAGGTGACACACTCGGTCTTACAAACTTCTTTTCTAATAAATCTTCAAGTTGCTTTTTCAATTCTGCCAACTCAGATGCAGACATTCTATAAGGCGCCATAGACACAGGCTTAGTGTCGGGGACCAGATCAATAGCAAACTCCACCTCTCTCTCTGGTGGTACATCTGGAATCTCGTCAGGGAACACCTCAGAAAACTCACGCACTACCGGCAACACATCAATCATCGCTTGGCTCTCAGCAGACAACGACGCCAACAGAGAAAACAGCTGAACCTCTTCTCTCATCACCCTATGCAGTTGACCCGCAGATAACAGACCAGACTCTTCTTCCAGCGACTCAAAACTCACAGACCTTTCCCGACAGTTGATATGGACATGGTTATCAACTAACCAGTCCATACCCAAAATGACATCCATTCCACTCAGCGGCAAACAGATCAAATCAATTAAGAATTCTCTACCATACACAGATACAGGACATTTGGCACAAACAACGGAGGTAGTCACCGAACCCTTAGCTGGAGTGTCGATGACCATCTCCCTCAACATATCAGATAAAACAAGGCTTAATTTCTCAACACATGCAGCAGCAATAAAACTATGGGTAGCACCAGTATCAACAATAACAACAAGAGGAAAATTATTGATATAGCACGTACCTCGAATCTCATTCACTACATCAGACTCAGCCAGAGCGAACACTTTTTCAAAGGACTTCTCCTTCTAGGGTTTTGAACACTGCGTACTAATATGACCACTCTCCCCGCAGTTAAAGCATACCACCTCTTTCTTATCACAACCGGAAGATATATGCCCCTCTTTCCCACACCGATAACATCTCTTCTTATCCCCGCTTGGGCAATCTGGACTTTTATGGCCCACTTTCCCACACGTGTAACAAGTAACACTGGCTGCAGCATCTCCCCCACTTCGCTTAGGCCCACCAACAAACTTACCTTTGCCCTTACCAGCAGGCGCCTCATATGGCTTACCACGACTTGAGAAATTCTTTTGCTTTTCTTTCATAACTCTGGAGAAGGCATTATTATCCTCCTCAAAAATTCTCGCGCTGTTAACCAACAATGGAAACACACGAATTTGCTGGTACCCTATGGCCCTCTTAATGTCAGCACGCAACCCATTTTCAAATTTGATGCATTTGGAGAACTCCGCACCCTCTCTATCATAATGAGGATAAAACTTAGACAGCTCAGTAAATTTTGCAGCATATTCAGTCACAGTCATGCTACCTTGCTCAAGTCTCAGAAACTCAACCTCCTTCTTCCCGCGGACATCCTCCGGATAGTACTTTCTCTTGAATTCCCTCTCAAACACAGCCCAGGTAACCTCCTCATTGGCAGCCGTCAACCCCTGACTAGTCGTCCTCCACCAATCATAAGCCTCTTTCTTCAACATATGTGTGCCATAGCGAACCTTCTGAGCATCGGTGCAATCCATAACGCGGAAGATCCGCTCCATCTCACTTAGCCACTCAAGGGCACCATCAGGATTATACCCGCCTTCAAAAGCAGGAGGGTTCTCACGCTGGAATGTAGCCAAGCTACGCGTCCCATCACCAATAGCATTGGGTATGTTACCCACAACCCCAGCTATAGCCTGCAAAGCAGCAGCAAGTGCAGCATCGTTCCGTCCTGCCATTCTAGCACTGCAACAGAAAACAAAATTTAGATACGAGTAACAAACTCAAATGCTACTCAACTTGACAACTCGACCACCGGCCGGACAGACCGAACTGCTCTGATACCACTAATGTAACACCCCTTTTCTAACCCTTAATTTGCACGTCATTATCAGAGTACTTTCATTTTCGAAAATGATATTTAATTAGTAGGAAAGAAATGTCACATCTTCATTTATAAAAACTCATCGCCTTCGCCATTAAAATTTATGCACCAACGCAATCATCACAAAAGTTAAACTTCAAAATAATCTCATCACAGCGGAAATAGCAATAACTCACCAAGGTCGCTCAAACACGTCTCAAAACATCAATAAAATCATTAAACAGCTAGTTAAATAAATTATCAACTTCAACCCCGCCCCCTAGGTGTTACAATATCAGAGAGCGACTCAAAACATCCCAACAGCTATAAAGGAAGGCAGCATGTCCTTCAATCGGAGTCACCTGCAGCGTTGCCACAACAGAGCAACATTCCAAGCAGAAGGGGTGAGAATTTTCAACAAAATATAACTAAGCATACAGCAGAGTAATATGAGCAAACTATCACACAACATCATCATTAATATCAACTTCATCGTCATTACACACAAAACCAAAAAAAATCACAATTCACATCACTCGTCATAAAAAAAAATGTATGCGCATGAAGATGCAACCCACACCTGGGCATATGCATGATGGTACCATACTCGTCATAAATAGCCACTTGGGCGCATCGTCACTGATTCTCGTCAATAAGAGGCCGAGGCCTATTCGTCATAATATGCACATGCTATGAGACACTATGGACACATGTGCAATCACCAAATTCAACTCACCCGGAGTACTCGTCATTGTCATCACAAAACACTAATATAGTGTACTCGTCTAGTCACCACAATCATATCACAACTTCCTCATAAAACATCCCATTAAAAATTGGAGTAACAACGTCCTTAAATCTTAAATAACAATGCATTAAAATTTAAGTGACAAACTATATAAAAAAACCCGAGTACAACTTGTCTAAATTTTGTACAACCATCTCATTTTCAACATCACAACTACACTTGAGAAAAACAGTGTGCAAAACAAAACAGCAGTATTTTTATTTGCAAAACAGCAACCAAACAGCAACTTTTTCATGCGCTGAACAACACTAACAGCAGCATTTTTTTATGCGAGAAAAACAGTGCAAAACAGCAGTATTTTTATTTGCAAAACAGCAAAAACAGCATCATTTTTTAAGCGCTAAAAACAGTACCAACAGCGGCAATTTTTCGCGATAAAAACAGTAAAAACAGCATCATTTTTAAGCGCTAAAAACAGTACCAACAGCGGCAATTTTTCGCGATA
The DNA here is from genome assembly GCA_039519185.1 of Astragalus membranaceus. Taxonomy (NCBI): domain Eukaryota; kingdom Viridiplantae; phylum Streptophyta; class Magnoliopsida; order Fabales; family Fabaceae; genus Astragalus; species Astragalus membranaceus. The sequence goes on from CM076847.1 coordinate 28,623,719, forward strand.
AAAACAGTAAAAACAGCATCATTTTTAGGCGCTAAAAAGCACACCAACAACAGCACTTTTCCTTGACAGCAACAGCAAACAGCAATACATTTTAATGCCAAACAGCAACAATTTAATTCTGCAACAGCAGCACTTTTCTTTGATAAAAACAGTAAACAGCCACACATTTTAATGCCAAACAGCAACAATGTAATTCTGCAACAGCAGCACTTTTTTTTTTTTTGATAAAAACAGCAACAGCAATGCCTTTAAATGACAAACAGCAACATAAAAAAAATTCTGCAAACAGCAACATGAATATTGGACAAACAGCAACATAAAATTCTGCAAACAGCACATGAATAATTGACAAAACAGCAGCATGTTATTATGGGGACAGCAACATAGTGAAATTTCAATTTCTTGGTATCATTCAAATATTCATACTCATATCACTCAATTTATCAAAGTTGTCTTTCAACACCAACAACTCACCAAGCATCAAATTTATCCACACCCCATTCACTAAAAAAAATCGCAATTCATCTATTTCATCTCCTAGGGCAATTCGCATATCATCAATAATATTTCAATCCATCATTCCTCTTAACCTATCAATTTCGAATTCAACCACCACCAAAAACCCACAAAACCCACCATACACCCAATTACATTAAATTGAAAACGCTCACCCTTACCTCGAATTCGTATGACCGAAACAACGATGAATGAGTCACGTACAAAACCCCGCAACACGACGAGCCAAGGTCACCAAAAATCGCAGCAGCCCCTCCTCCTCCTCTTATGCAAACCGTGGCCTTACTAAGGTCATGGAGAAGACAACAACAATAGATAATGAGGGATTCAAACTACAACACTTGCAAGAGAAAGAAAAATCGAAGAGAAGGATCAAAGAAGCACATTACCTAAAGCCAAGATGAAACAATTCTCCTTCCCTCTTTCCTTGCTAGCCGTCGCGACTTCTTCCTCTCTCCCTCTCTGATTTCGTTTCTTTTCTTTCTTCTGTGGAATGCGCAATGAGACCCCTCCATAGGGTTTTGGGGTTTTAGGAACGGGCTTGGGTCACTAATTGACTTGGGCCCATTTTACACCACCCTTCTTAATTCTTTTCACCTCCTAAAATAAAACAATTATACTTTAATTATTCCACTTAAATAAATATTGTAATCCCTCAAATAACTTAATTAATTAATCAATTAAATTATTTTAGGGCGTTACACGCAGGACGGCCAAAATTGGCACCCAGAAATAAGGCACACACACACGCAACACAGCGCCCTTGGCGCCCAGCAACACACGCACACGCAACACACAGCGCCCTTGGCGCCCAGCGCCCCAGCAACACACGCAACACGCAACACACAGCGCCCTTGGCGCCTGGCGCCCAGCACCCAGCAACACACGCACGCAACACAAAACACAGCGCCCAGCGCCTGGCGCCCAGCGCCCAGCAACACACCGAACACAAAATGCAACATGGGCATGCCAATTTGGCACCCTTGCACAAGACACACCAAGCAACACACACACAAGGGGTTGCCAATTTTGGCGCCCTCACACCGAAGCACCACCACACACCTTGGGGCAGCCACATTTTGGCTCCCCTCACCATGACACGCCCACGCACACACCCAACAACAACACCGGCGCCACTAGGCGCCATGGGACAGCCACTTAGGCCCCCCAACATTCCTACACCAAACACAACACACACACCACCTCACAACTCACACATGCTCTACGCCACACCTATGCACACACCAATCAACATCACAACACAACACCTACTACACACACTTCCGTCACCCAATTTCACTCCAAATTAATCATACAATCACAACAACACTCAACAATTCCTCATGTGCTCATTCTCAATCCTATTGTTCCATTATAACAAACACCTATCATGCAAAATCAATTTCATATACACCTTAATATCAATTATGCGTGGAATCAACCCATTAAACTCAATATCGAAATTAGCAAGAGAACAACACAACAATTTAATTCACAACCATCCCTAGCACCTAATTCCTATAGTTGCTAATCAAATACGTTATTAAGGATGAAAAGGAGAGCCCCCTAACCTTTTGGAAGTTGAAGAACTCGCAAGGCCCCCTAGAAATTCACCAACACCACGAATGATCCAAGCTCTTCCCCCTTCCTTAGGCTCCACGCGAATCCTCTCCTTAGCCCTAGCCTTCTTCTTCCTCAAGCTTGCGCAAAACCCTCACTCTTCTCTCCTTGAGCCGTCGCGACCCTCTCCTTCTCTCTTGCCTTCGAATTCTTTTCTTTCTTTTGCACAAATGAGACACTTGTCTCAAACCCTTGCTAAATTCGCCTAGGCCTAAGTCAACGGGCTTGGGCTTGGGCCAATCCTAACACTCCGGAATTACCATCACCACTCCCTTCAATTTAAATAAAAATAACACATTAATTAATCAATATAACAATAATAATGCAACACTTAAATAATTTAATCAAATAATTAATTAAATTATTTTGGGTGTTACATATCAAACCTTGATGGGTTCATATTTCTTACCAACCGTACCACCTTTTTTGTTTTTGGAACTGTATATATCGCATAGTACTGGCTAAGAAAGCATCTGCAGCTGGATCTGATGTTGCGGTGTCACTTTGCATTTCAATCATAATTAGCTCAATTAGGCCCTGGATAGCTGCAACTGTGACTTGTGGGTTCCCCTTCTCAAAGAAGTAAAGGTACTTTGCAAAAACACCCACGGTATCATTATTCAATTTTACTCTTGAGAAACACAAATGTTGGCTTAAGATTATGGATGTTAATCTTACTTGTTCAAAATTTCAATGACGAGCATTACTGTTCCGGTGCTACCTCGTGCTGCTTTTGCCATTTGCTGTGCAGCATTTGCAATCCTTAAAGCCCGCTTGAGACATAATAGGACTCTCTTTCCAAAAAATATATATAAATATATCAGCGAGTATGAGGGGATGGCCAGAGTAGTTAGTTGCAGTTTCCTTGACAATATTTGAGTGAAACTTCACCAGTTTTTAAGATTCCTGTTGCACCCCGAAAAATCCCCGCTTGGGGTTTCCCGATGTACAACGTGGAATAATTTTGGAGCCGCCACCAATATTTTAATTTTAAGACCAAAACATTGAAAAAAGGTCTTTTGGACAAGGCGGATGGTCTTTGAAAACTAGAGATATAGGTTCGGGGGTCGATTACGTGCGAGGAAGGTGTTAGCACCGCGCACGTCCTTTCTACCGAAAGGGAACCTCTAATTAAATGTGTGGTTTTAACGTTTGATTTGAAAAATACCTAGATTTGCCTATTTATTTCTTATTTGGAAATGAATGGGAAATCTTTTAATGAAAATTTTATTTTAGGTGAGAAGGGGGAAAAAGGGTTTTTAGAAAAAAGTGCTTGACGGGACATGGCCCGCTCCTACGTATCTCCCGGTGCGATGGAGAATTCAAAGCTACGTAGTTCTTGGTTGTCTTTTTGAAAAGTTTTTGTTTTTTATCCTTTTTTTAGTGAGTTTTTGAAATAGGACGAGCATTAGTGAATGATTAAACTAGCAGAGGCTATGAAGAATCACTACTAAATACTCAAAAAAGAGAGAGTTGTACCGCTAGTCAAACGAACAAAGGTTCTGATGGACTATTGATAACAACTCGTTTTTTATTATCTTTTTTGAAAGTGATTTTCGAAAGAGATTGATTTGTACGATGATCAAACTAACAAAGGTTATGATGGATCATCGTTTATTGTTTTTAGGAGAAAAGGACATTGTCACTAATAGCTAAACGAACAGAGGCTCTGATGAGCTACTAGCAACAACGGGTTTGAAAATGATTTTGTTTGTTTTATGAAAATGATTGGTTTAGGGGGATGAAAAGAATTTTTATTTGTTGCGCTTGACGAGAACGTGGCTCGCTCCTACGTATCCCAAACGGGAATCAAAGCGACGTAGTTCTAATGAAAAATGTTTTTTTGAAAGGGTTTGAAAGGGGAGGTTGAATCATCTGAGACCATCTTCACCACTTAGAAAATGATGCACTAGGCATAAGTGAGAATCATGTGGTTCATCATCAACAAGGACACTACAGCTAAATTAAATCACATAGGGCAATTTTGGCATGGATCAGAATGATTGAATTTTAACAAATATAAAAACAGAAATACCTCTGATGAAGGCAGATATTACAACTCTGAAGAACGCAAATCTCGACTAACCCTTGCAGGAGATCAGCTCAGACGGACCAACGGCAGATCTCGTGAAAAATGTCTGGAGCAAATGTGTGTGTTTCTCTGGTCTCGTGAGATGTGTCTGTCTAAAATGAAAATCACACCTACGTATTTATAGGCTTAGGCAACAGTAGAATTTTTTTAAAAAACATTTATTGCAAGGATGAATCGATTGTTTGATGAAGGCAAAATATAGTATAATCGATTTTTTGCTTTTAGAAAACATAGGAATCGATTCCTTGGGCTTTAGAAATTAGTGGGAATCGATTTTCAGGACCTTTTGCATAGGTGAAAATCGATTCCTTACTTAGTTAACACAATGAGGAATCGATTCTTGAGCCTTTGGAAATAGTGGGAATCGATTTTCAGGACCTTTTGCATAGGTGAAAATCGATTCCTTACTTAGTTAACACAATGAGGAATCGATTCTTGAGCCTTTGGAAATAGTGGGAATCGATTTTCAGGACCTTTTGCATAGGTGAAAATCGATTCCTTACTTAGTTAACACAATGAGGAATCGATTCTTGAGCCTTTGGAAATAGTGGGAATCGATTTTCAGGACCTTTTGCATAGGTGAAAATCGATTCCTTACTTAGTTAACACAATGAGGAATCGATCAATTCTTGCTTTCCACAAAAATGCTTTTAGGTCTTTGCCATGCATGCATAAAATATTTTCCAAAGCTTGCCATGCATGCATAACATATTTTTCAAAAAAACCCTAATTTGATGCATGAGGCCTATTGCAAAAATTGTTTTTAGAGACCCTTTAGTGAGAAATGACCAAAATGCCCTTCTTGACTCCAACTTCCCAAAACGTGCATTCTAACCCTAAAAATGATGCATAATTTATTTTTGTGTGGAAAATTAGGGTTTGGACCTAAGCCGGACAAAATTGGGGTATGACAGCTGCCCCTCTTTATCTGAATTTTAACGAGGAATATGAATTGGCCGAAACATATTCCAAGGCAAAATGAAGATAAAGAAATCAGAAATTATACCGATTTTGTCCATTTGGGGAAACCCGAATTTTCCTCTTTTTCTTTTTTTATATCTTTTTTGAATAGATGGGCTTGAGAACAAACGGGGAATGGTTAACACCTGGCGCATTAACCGAGAGAGAAAATGACGGACCACTCGGGATCTGAAGGAGCACTAAGGCTCTGAAGGACCACTCAGGGTCTGGAGGAGCACTAAGGCTCTGAAGGACCACTCAGGGTCTGAAGGAGCACTAAGGCTCTGAAGGACCACTCAGGGTCTGGAAGGCTGCCTAGGCCTTAATTGAAAGACCATCGTGGTCTGAAGGAGCGCTACTAGCTATGGTACTAGTAAAACGGTCTGAGGGGGGCCTTCGAGCGGCCATGATGGGTCAAGATCAGCTCCGGAACTGATATGTTGACATGAAGGACGTCCACTGTGTCTTAGGCTGACACAACTAGTCTGAAGGACCACTTGGGGTCTGAAGGACTTACCCGCAGCTCGAATACGAGGTGAAGTCTGCTATTGAAGGGACACTTGGGTCCTGAAGGGATTCACGAATCCTGTTGGTTGATTGATTGAATTGTTCAACTAAAGTAGACAGAAAAGTAAAATGGGCACTTGGCGTGCAAACAGAAAATAAAGCGGTAAAGAATGCAGTAAAGAAGGAGCACTGAGGGCTCAGGATGAGCGCGGAGGGCTCAGGATGAGCACGGAGGGCTCAGGAGGGAGCACAGAGGGCTCAGGATGAGCACAGAGGGCTCAGGAGGGAGCACAGAGGGCTCAGGGGGAGCACAGAGGGCTCAGGATGAGCACAGAGGGCTCAGGATGAGCGCGGAGGGCTCAGGAGGAGCACAGAGGGCTCAGGATGAGCACAGAGGGCTCAGGGAGAGCACAGAGGGCTCAGGATGGAGCAGAGGGCTCAGGGTGAGCACAGAGGGCTCAGGGGGAGCACAGAGGGCTCAGGAGGAGCACAGAGGGCTCAGGATGAGCACAGAGGGCTCAGGAGGAGCACAGAGGGCTCAGGGTGAGCACAGAGGGCTCAGGGGAAGCACAGAGGGCTCAGGGTGAGCACAGAGGGCTCAGGGGGAGCACAGAGGGCTCAGGACGAGCACAGAGGGCTCAGGAGGAGCACAGAGGGCTCAGGGTGAGCACAGAGGGCTCAGGGGGAGCACAGAGGGCTCAGGGGGAGCACAGAGGGCTCAGGATGAGCACAGAGGGCTCAGGGAGAGCACAGAGGGCTCAGGATGGAGCACAGAGGGCTCAGGGTGAGCACAGAGGGCTCAGGGGGAGCACAGAGGGCTCACAAATGCTGTTAATTGGTTGATTTGAAATGACCGATGCTGCGGCACTGAATTGATGTACCTGCATATGTCAGTTGATGCAAGGAATAGTGCATGGAGTATGAGTGCATGTTATGCAAGGACATGTTATGCATGTGCATGTAATGCTATGATTTTGGTGTAATGATGAATGTGCAAGATGCGGTTATGCAAATGTAATGCAGATGTACGCTACGTGGATGCATGTGACGCTGATGCATGCAATGCTGGACGCTTTTGATATTCTCTTTTGGCTTTCCTTGATGGTTGCTTTTTTTTATTTATGAAGTGCGGGTATGCAAATGCAATGCTTGAGAGTTGTGAAATGCTTTGGTTTATTTGATGGAATGCTAAATTATGGACTCGACATTAGTCTGATTTAAGGATCACGAGTCTGGTTTATGGGCCGACAAGCCTGGTTTATGGAGCAATATGTGTCTGCATACTGGTCTGATTTATGGACCCTAAAGGTCTGGTTTAAGGACACAAAGGTCTGGTTTAACCACATGGAATGCCAGTGTATGCAATGGAAGGCTTCGTTTTGTTTTTTTTCTATGAGATGCATGATGCAAATGCCCATGATTGCTATTTTCTTTTTCTTTCTCTTATGATGAATGCAAATGCCTGAAATTCTCTTTTTATCATTATTTTTATGCCTGATAAATGCATGATTTTATGCATGATGAATGTAATGCATGACTGTGTTTGTTTATTGGCCCCCTTTTTTTGCTTATTTTTTTATTTTTGCTGGTTCAGTCAACCCGCGACACTCATGACACGAGACTGAGGAACCTGTTGGACTTGCGGGGCTCATGGGCCGAGTGCATGTTGGTCTTGACTTTGCTGGTTTGAAGCAATCGTGGATGTAGTTGCTTTCTCTTGCATGATTGACTGATTTTGAGGGTGTGCTTTCTCTCAGGACTCTTAAGAATCTCGTAATGATTTGCAATGCTCTATGATGTATGCACATGTTTTACAGTTCAGGACCATCATCATCATAAAACGTTTATTTTGAGCAGAAAAAGCAGAAAATAAAAGAGTGAACAGATACGAGAAATTTGAACTTTATTAAAGTGGAAACCAGTCGCACAAGAAGTTACGCCGATTATTTATTACACTTGAAAGTTTAAACTGTAAAAAAGACACGAAAAAGTAGAGAAACTGAATTCTGACTGTCTGTCTCTGTGGAACAGTGCCAAACATCTATGTCCTTGACCTTGATCACTCCCTCATCCAAGCTTGTAGGAGAGTTGTATGCCTTTCTTTACTTTTCATGCCTAAGTTTTCAGACCCTAATTTTTGCCTGGATCGCCCTTTGCGGGTTTTCAATCCACCGGGTCGCTCTGATTTTGCCTAGGTCGCCCTTTGCGGGTTTTCAACCTAGCGAGCTAATTCTTACTTGGCTTGTCTTTCTCTTTTTTCATCTATTTCTTTTAGGCATAATACTTCTTCACTTGATCTGAATTGACTGGATTCCTGAGATCTTCGCCGTCTATGTTTATGAGTATCGGCGCTCCTCTGGAAAAAGCTTTCTTGACTTCATATGGACCGTCATAAGTGGGCCTCAACTTCCCACGGAGTCAGTCCGGATAGGTAGGATCTTTTTGAGTACAAGGTCTCCTTCGCCGAATTCTCGAAGACGGACTTTCCTGCCGAAAGCTGCCTTCATCTTTTGTTGGTACAACTGGCCATGGCGCAGGGCAGCAATTCTTTTCCCTTTAATGAGATTCATTTGATCTAGACGAGCTTGGATCCATTTTGCTTCTTCTAACCTGGCCTCCATGACTACTCGTAGAGAGGGTATTTCAACTTTGATGAGAAGAACTGCTTCTGACTCATACACTAGATAAGAAAGGGGGTTGCCCCTGTATGATTTCAATGAATGTGAGTGCGACAAGGGATGAGATAGGTGTAGGAGGGGTGAAGAGCGACAGAATTGCCCCACTTGGCATATTGTAAACAAATGAATTTACTTGTCCTTGAGCTAAAACTTTGAGAAAACAACAGCAATCAATCATTGATCGGGATGGACCTTTCGGGATTGTGGTGTTTTGTGGAGGAGAGATGAGTAGGCTTAATGAGGTATTTGGGGGCTAATGGCAGGATGGTTTTTATTCGGTGTTGGCTGTTGATCGATGATTTATGATGGTTAACTGGCTTGATGAGGTATTAGGAGGTTTTGTTCCTGGCTAAAGGTCTGGGGAGGGCAGGCTGTCGAGGTCAAAGGAGAATGTTGGCGGTTTATGAGAGGAGAGGTGCATGGAAATGAGAAAGTGTTTGAAGGTTTATTGAGACAAGGATCTCTTAGGTTTTGTGGTAACATGTACCAACTCACCACTTACATTTCTTTTGTATTTTTCTTTTGGTTTTGGAATTTTCCTTTTTGAATGATTTTTCCTTCTTTGACTTCTTCTTTTTCTTGAGCTTGGGTGAGCTGATAAAGAACGATGCACTGTTTTTTCTGAGATGGTCCTTGTCTAAGGTGACTTTTGGATTTTTGGCTTTTTCTTGGCTTAAGATGGGTCGGAAAGGATTTTGTTTTTCTCTTTGGGATTTTCTTGGGTTAAGGTGGGTAGGAGGGATTTTGTTTTTCTCTTTGGGATTTTCTTGGCTTAAGGTGGTTAGGAGAGGATTTTGTTTTTCTCTTTGGGATTTTCTTGGCTTAAGATTTCAAATCATTATTGCTTATTTCCTCAAAAATTAACTCTGGGACAATAATTCACTTACTTTCATGCACTTGCCCTTCTTTATTTCCTTTTTGCGCTCTAATTTTCCTTTATTGAAGTACCCATCTTGACCTCTTTCTTGTTTTCAGCGGTCCCCAAGTTGATTACTTCAGTGGATTCCCCGTGATGCTGAATAACCCTTTTTCCTTGCTTCATTAACTTTCTGGAGGATTTTCCCGGTCTTTCTCAACGTCCCACTCTGCTTGATTGATAAGGTGATCAAAGTCAAAATATGGACTGTTGGCACTGTTATCTTGAGAGACAATTGCTGTGGATTTGCTTTTTGCCGAGGCGAAAAAGCAGAATGGAAGGTGAGACAAACAAGCAAAAATAATAAAGAAAAGAAGAGACACATGAAATGAAAAGGAATTGATTTTCTATTGATTGGAATTCAAAAACAACATTTTTATTGATGATGATGACTTTGAAAATAAAAACATGTGTGCCCCTAACAACTGGTCCTGTGGCCTTGGGCAGAGCCACAGGGTTGCATTACAAATGACTACTTTAAAAGGTCCCAGGAGGATCAGCAGTCTTTCAATTCTTTAATTCTTTCACCAGCACTGCAGCGACAAACCAGGTTTGCATCACCCTCTTCTGACTTAGTACCATCATTGATGACAGCAATTTGATCGTGTTGTTCTTCTTCCTCATCCCATCCCGTGGGCTGGATGTCTTCCATTCGGATTTGAGCACTCTCGGGAGCGTCATACCTGACCAAGTAATCAAACTTTCCACTGGGCTCCCCTAGGGTATCCCAACATCCCTCTTTCGCAGGCACCGCTGTTACTTCCTCATTGATTTCTTCTTCACCATCAATATCAGGGGTTCCTATCTGAATCACGCACCGATCTATCAGGTCTTGCACTGCATGCTTGAAGGCTCTGCACTCCTCCACAGTATGACCAACCCCGTTTTCGTGGAAACTGCAGGTAGCACTTGCATTGTACCTTAGGGAAAATGGCGGTTGAAGGGCTTTCATTGGCCGGGTGCTGATCAGGTTCTTGGAAGTCAGGTGTTTAAACAATTCAGTGCATGTCATCGGTATTGGATCAAAACTGGTTCGTTTCTTGTACTGATAACCCTGAGCCTTGTGACTGTCACCGCCTTGCTGGGATGGCACAGGAGCAGAGAATGGAACAGTTTGTGGTGGAGGAGGAATGAAAGAAGTGACACCAACTGGACCCACGACGGTGACACCTTCAGCAGCTGCCCCACTCTTTAAGCTCTGCAATATGACCATCATCTCATGTATCTGGGCCTCCATTGCCTTCAATCGTTCTTCTAGCAAGTGATATCTGTCTCTTGGCTGTGGGCTTTCAATCATCTGGCCCTGAGGATAGCTCCTCGGACTGAAGTAGTAAACCCCATACTGAGCGGAGTTTCCCATTTGATAAGCAACACTTGGAGGATTCACAATAATCTCCGGAGCAAGAGCAGAAGAACTTCTGGGAGGTATAATACTGGGACTAGGGATGTGAATGTGTGGCACACCCGCAGCTCCACTAGAAGTAACCACAGCAGGCTGACTTGTCACCACGGGAATGGCTTCAGCAGTGGTCCCACTTCTCAGATTTTGCAGCATATTCATTATCTCGGCCCTCTGAGCCTCCATAGCCTCCACTTTAGTCTTCAAAGCTTGATTCTCTTGAGCCAGCTGCTCGGGGTTAAGAATTTCCACAACCGACTCATCTTGACCCAGGGGGTCCTCATTCTCGAGATGTTGATTGCTAGCCATCAATCTTGCTTGTAGATGGGTGGAGTATCGGTGTTGGCGAACCAGCTTGCCTTTTGTTTTTCTTTCTGATGATAGAACATCTTTTATGAGTACAAGTATGAATGCGTAAATGAATGCAATGCATATGCACATGGCTTTATGTTATCTTTGTATTTAGATGCATGAGGAATGCTGTATGAATTTTTCAAAATTTTGCTTATGTAATGCATGCTGTTATGATGTAAAATGCGGATGATGAGGATGCTTGTTATAAAAACAGATATTTACAGGTGGGGTTTTGAAAATTTAGGGCAGTTTACCCTATATGCCACCTCATATAGGTAATTATGAAAGAGAAAGAAAAATATATTCTTTTTTGATTTTGTTGTTTTTTTTTTTTTCAAAAAAATGTTGGCGGAAATGAACTAAACTAGATGTAATAATGCACACACAATTTTGGAAAAGCCCTTGTGACCTAAAAAGGGGTGAGACCTACGATCTAGGGCAATTTAAAGGGTAATCCTCCCATGTGGCTCTATTCACTTCCTTGCAAAGGCTACCAGAGCTAAATCTCTTTTATGATAACACCCACAACGATGGAATGCCATCTGGTGTGAGGTACCATAAAGAGCATACTCTGGCTGAAACTTTCGTGAGAGCAGAAGGACATCGGTCCAATTGGCAGTCACTACTCGTTTCCACTCTCCTAGGTGTTTTCAGACCTTGGGTTTTAGGCCTCTCTCAGAGCTCATAATCAAAAGGGGGTGAGTGTGTGTAGCGGGGACATACCGCCTAAAATTACCCACATATACCCCACCTGCGAAGGAAAACCCAGAACAGTCCAAACAATAGCAGGCAATAACAAGTTATCTACCCTAGGGTTCCATACCTAGAATATCTTATAAACAAGGATATTGCTCACCTTAGGAAAAGGAGCCAAGAAGAGGGGATCATGGGGATAGAAAAAAATGCATGGGCATAAGCGATAAAAGAAAGGGAATAAAAGATGAGAAAGAAAGGCAAACAGGGTTTTAATCAAATCAACAATACATTAAACCACACATTTAAATTAGTTAGGCTTGACCCTCGTTTTTTTTTAAAAAAAAGTTTCCCCAGTGGAGTCGCCAGCTGTTGCACCCCGAAAAATCCCCGGTTTGGGTTTCTCAGTGTACAACGTGGAATAATTTTGGAGCCGCCACCAATATTTTAATTTTAAGACCAAAACATTGAAAAAAGGTCTTTTGGACAAGGCGGATGGTCTTTGAAAACTAGAGATATAGGTTCGGGGGTCGATTACGTGCGAGGAAGGTGTTAGCACCGCGCACGTCCTTTCTACCGAAAGGGAACCTCTAATTAAATGTGTGGTTTTAACGTTTGATTTGAAAAATACCTAGATTTGCCTATTTATTTCTTATTTGGAAATGAATGGGAAATCTTTTAATGAAAATTTTATTTTAGGTGAGAAGGGGGAAAAAGGGTTTTTAGAAAAAAGTGCTTGACGGGACATGGCCCGCTCCTACGTATCTCCCGGTGCGATGGAGAATTCAAAGCTACGTAGTTCTTGGTTGTCTTTTTGAAAAGTTTTTGTTTTTTATCCTTTTTTTAGTGAGTTTTTGAAATAGGACGAGCATTAGTGAATGATTAAACTAGCAGAGGCTATGAAGAATCACTACTAAATACTCAAAAAAGAGAGAGTTGTACCGCTAGTCAAACGAACAAAGGTTCTGATGGACTATTGATAACAACTCGTTTTTTATTATCTTTTTTGAAAGTGATTTTCGAAAGAGATTGATTTGTACGATGATCAAACTAACAAAGGTTATGATGGATCATCGTTTATTGTTTTTAGGAGAAAAGGACATTGTCACTAATAGCTAAACGAACAGAGGCTCTGATGAGCTACTAGCAACAACGGGTTTGAAAATGATTTTGTTTGTTTTATGAAAATGATTGGTTTAGGGGGATGAAAAGAATTTTTATTTGTTGCGCTTGACGAGAACGTGGCTCGCTCCTACGTATCCCAAACGGGAATCAAAGCGACGTAGTTCTAATGAAAAATGTTTTTTTGAAAGGGTTTGAAAGGGGAGGTTGAATCATCTGAGACCATCTTCACCACTTAGAAAATGATGCACTAGGCATAAGTGAGAATCATGTGGTTCATCATCAACAAGGACACTACAGCTAAATTAAATCACATAGGGCAATTTTGGCATGGATCAGAATGATTGAATTTTAACAAATATAAAAACAGAAATACCTCTGATGAAGGCAGATATTACAACTCTGAAGAACGCAAATCCCGACTAACCCTTGCAGGAGATCAGCTCAGACGGACCAACGGCAGATCTCGTGAAAAATGTCTGGAGCAAATGTGTGTGTTTCTCTGGTCTCGTGAGATGTGTCTGTCTAAAATGAAAATCACACCTACGTATTTATAGGCTTAGGCAACAGTAGAATTTTTTTAAAAAACATTTATTGCAAGGATGAATCGATTGTTTGATGAAGGCAAAATATAGTATAATCGATTTTTTGCTTTTAGAAAACATAGGAATCGATTCCTTGGGCTTTAGAAATTAGTGGGAATCGATTTTCAGGACCTTTTGCATAGGTGAAAATCGATTCCTTACTTAGTTAACACAATGAGGAATCGATTCTTGAGCCTTTGGAAATAGTGGGAATCGATTTTCAGGACCTTTTGCATAGGTGAAAATCGATTCCTTACTTAGTTAACACAATGAGGAATCGATTCTTGAGCCTTTGGAAATAGTGGGAATCGATTTTCAGGACCTTTTGCATAGGTGAAAATCGATTCCTTACTTAGTTAACACAATGAGGAATCGATTCTTGAGCCTTTGGAAATAGTGGGAATCGATTTTCAGGACCTTTTGCATAGGTGAAAATCGATTCCTTACTTAGTTAACACAATGAGGAATCGATCAATTCTTGCTTTCCACAAAAATGCTTTTAGGTCTTTGCCATGCATGCATAAAATATTTTCCAAAGCTTGCCATGCATGCATAACATATTTTTCAAAAAAACCCTAATTTGATGCATGAGGCCTATTGCAAAAATTGTTTTTAGAGACCCTTTAGTGAGAAATGACCAAAATGCCCTTCTTGACTCCAACTTCCCAAAACGTGCATTCTAACCCTAAAAATGATGCATAATTTATTTTTGTGTGGAAAATTAGGGTTTGGACCTAAGCCGGACAAAATTGGGGTATGACAATTCCCTTAACAATACAGAAGCACTTCAGAATTCAGATAATACAATCATCTCGAGGTTCGCTCAACTAGATATCAATCATGCTTTTTTTATTCTCTTAAATAAATGTAAAGTCATCTAGATAATGAAAGCAATTATAATGTGTAAATTTGACTCTAATTATACCTGTGGAGAACATATACGAAGAATTGCATATGTATGTCATATACTCTAATGAAATTAGAAATATGATTATGATCCATGCTTTCCTTATCATGTATTAACATTATAAATGATAAAATTATGACTTCATCAAATGTTAAAACTGATGCGAATATGACAATAACAAGTTCTCATTCGTGTCGATGCGCAGGGCGGGGTATTCACCATTTACATCAGTTGGACCCAAAGAAAACTCCATAGGGGCACTTGCATTAACTGGTGTAGAAGCAGTGCTCATGACAATTGCTGGTGGTTTATAATGATTTTGAATTAGATCTCCAGGGTTAAGTGAGGTGCTCAAACTTGTCCAATTAGATCATCAGGAAAAGTAGTATGCAAAGAGAGTCATGATCGAAGCATATGAAGATCACATTATCTTCTAATCATCATGATGAGTTAAAAGAGAAGCAGTTATCAACCATCTATCAATACTATGACTCAACTTTCTCTAGGGTGCAGAATGTTGGTGGCTACTAGCTCTCTCTCTCTCTCTCTCTCTAAAGTACAACACATCCTGAAAATTACTTTATCCATCACAACGGCTAGTTTGTACAATTGTCAAATTCTCAACACTTATAATCTCTCATCTATTTAAAAAAGTTTCTTTGAATGTAAGAGGTTCTTGGCGTTTTGACAAAATGACCATGGTCTTCCTGATGGCAATGACCAAGTAAGATTGAGAGAAATGACTACGACGATTTCATTAAATATCGAATGACTTTAGTCACCATAAGATGTTCGCAACGAAAATCCGTGGAAGAGCGAAAGAAAAGAAAAATGCATGTTCTATGAAAAAGAAATGTGTTTCAAAAGCCTAGAATAGATCTAAGAAATTTCATTGTAATAGCCTCTTTGTGAGAGTTTTCCTAGATGAAATTGTAAATCAGTCAAGTTGTCGAGAGCGCTTAAACTGATATATGATTTGAACTGTAATATCCTCTCACTGAGAGTTAGATCCTAAAATATTTTGCAGTGCTCAGAAAAAAAATTCAATTTGTTGTAATCCTGCTTGATAGTGGCATTACTTCATTGGAAAACAGTATGGAGAAACAGATAAACACTCGGTTCCTCAACCGTAGTGGCCAGGATGTTGAGAAGACTAAAGGGGGTACTCTAGTGAACGCCTAGAGAGGCTATCATACTCTAGATCTTGGTGATGCCCGAACAAAGAATACACAAGAGACTTGGTGAGGCTTGAAGAAACAATACATGGTTCCTCAACGGCAGATGCTAGGATGTTGAGATGACTAGAAAGGTTCTCTATTGGTTAGCCTAAATAGGCGGGTAAAGAATACTAAAGAACCTTGGGAGGCTTGAAGACACTACAACATTTAGACCCTATGGCAATGGTCGAAAACCGTCTCCTAAAGCCAAAAAACCGTTGCTATAACCTTTGGCAACGGTTTTGAAACCGTTGTTGTTGCGGCCGTTGCGTAAACTAAAGGCAACGGTTTTTTGTTCCCTAAGGCAACGCAGACTCCAAACTGTTGCCATTGACAGCTGAAACGCAACGGTTTTAGTTTCCACGCTATAGCAACGGTCGCAAAGCGTTTCCAGTTATGGCAACATTAAGGAATCGTTGCCAAGTATGGCAACACGTCAGAACTGTTGCCAGATATGGCAACACTGGATAACCGTTGCCATATATATTCAAATAAAAACCGTTGCCAGATTGGCAACATTTTAAAACTGTTCTCGTTGATAAAGTAAAACCGTCCCCTATGTGTTTTAACATTCCATGTCAACAACAACGCTATAAAGCCGTTGCTATTACGAGCAACCGCAAATAACTAGCGTATTATATATCAATCGCATCTCAATCACATCGTGAACTTCTTAATCGAAACAATTTGTTACTAAAGTGAAACAATTTAAAAGACATAATGATCCTTATATTGCTACTTCAAGGACATAATTAATGTATCTTAAACGAAATAATTTGTTACTTCAATAAGTAAAAAAAAACACAGCAAAAGTAACAAGCCATCATCCAAAAACACACAGCAAAAGTACAAAATAAAACTTCAGTCTTCAACACATGTCTTCAAACTCTCCATCATCCAAATCTACACCTTAATTATTTTCCTAAAAAAGTAACAAAACTCAATTAATGCAATATACAATATACCACATGAAGAAAATAAAATGACCCAATTCTTGTTTCTATCAAACAACAACACATAATTTGAATGGCAACACAACTTATAATGGGTTCTTCAAACTCAGAAAACAGCAATAATACATAGTATAATTTACGACAGACAAAGCAGCAATGACCTATGTATATTTATCAATTTAAATGGCAATGGGTTGTCCTACTTCATTCAAGATAATCTCTTCTCTATCATTAGCTGAACGTGTATGAATTTTCGCACATAATGTTTTCCCTCGAGTTCTTTTAGATGCTTCCCCTAATTAAAACACAAATGAGTCAATACACAAATTTATGAGTAAGAATAAGTAAAAAGATACCTAGAACAAATACTCTAAAGCTTGGTGAAGCTCGAAGAAATAATACACTAGAGCCTGGTGAGGTTCGAAGAAAGAATACATTGTTTTATAGTGGATTAAGTCCTTTGAGTGAAGAAGGTGAAATCACCCTGTAACAGGTGGACTAGATGTAGCAATAGCTGTTGTGAATTAGGATAAGTCAACCGTGTACATCTCTTTTCACCCTTTTAACTTCATTTTTGGTAACTTGTTCATAAATCAAGTTAAATGTTTTGGTAGTAAGAATCATTGTTTAAAAAATGAAAAAGATTAATAAAACGTTAACACAATTCAAACCCCATTTTTTTTTTGTATTTTCAGTACCTTCAAATGTGTAATTGATTGTTTGCATAACATGTTTAGATTATTTATTGATCTCAATCCAACTTTTTTACTCATACATGTGTCTTAGATGTTCTATGTGTCTTAGCCCCTAAATATGTGTATGGTTCATCGGCGAGACAAGGTTGACACGTGATGTGCGCATAACATAATGGTTAACCTTCCATCGTATCTGGGAGGCACAAACTGTGAAGCACCACGACCACACAGGCGGAGCCACTTAGGCGCAGAGTCGGGAACGCCACGACGTATCAACGTCAATTCGCTCAAAGAGTACTAGAAGCACCACCAATTGTTGAGTCTAGTGATCTTGCGACAAATAGTGGGAGTAACTCTTCGAGTCCTGTGAATCGGCGGTCTTCTAGAGTTGGAATATTCGGAGCCATGGTCTTTTGTATAGTTTTTCATGTTCGTCATGATGTTTTTGGTTAGTCTGAGAAGGTGACAACAGATATCACTGGTTTTGGAAAAGTTGGTTCGCTAAACTGTTTGGTCTTTTTGTGAAAACAAATGTGAAATATAGTAAAAACCCCTTTTTCAAGAAGAAATATTGATAATTTCCGTTGTGCAATATATTGTGTGTATTTAATAATATTAAGTTGTTTATTCTGCAAAATTTATTATGATATATTGGGTTACTATGGTGAGACGAGAAGGGATGTCTCAACTCTCACGTGTTGCATTCTACCTTATCTCCAAAAAAAATTTTACCTAAAATTGATTCTCTCCCGTTGTTCTTCTGCCCAGTTCATTGTTTTTCGCCAGACAATCGAACAACCCAGTTCTTCTCTCGTTTGTCGGATTTCTCTTCCCCTCCCGCCATATCTGGTTCTACGCTCTAAGATACTACCCATTTGATACCAGTTCCAATGCTGAGATCGACGCTATTGTTTTCGGTAACTACGCTGAGATCTACGCCATTGTATTATGTTTCATTTTCTTAGATTGTAGACAAATTGGTATGCCGAAAGGATTACCATATGTACAAACATTTGGAGGCTCTATGTAGGCGAACAATCCACCATACGTTGAAGGCAAGCCTTTGGCCCTAGAGGGAATCAGTGGAGGCTTAGTGGTGGTTACCCAACATAGCAGACATGGGTTCAATACCCATTTGGGCTAAACCACAAACCTACCAGTTAATTCATGAAATTCATGTTCATTCTCCATTTGGTTCAAATCCACAACTTTTGGTGGTAATCTTATTGGAGGCCAATTGAGGGAGTAGGACAAATTAGTGTGCCTCTAGGGATCACCATATGTGCAAACATTTGGAGCCCCTATGCAAGTGTAGAATCCACCATGCGCTGGGAGGCAAGCCTCTGGCCCAGGAGGGAATCAACTGAGGCCAACTGGTGGGCACCAACCTACCAGTTAAGGCCCATGCTTTTCCCACATCCCTTCCTACTCACCCCACACCCCCTAACCCTGCGAAATGACCAAAAGGCTATTAATGAAACGCGCATTTTTCACCGATTCGGTTACGGGCACGGCAATAATTCGGTTATGGGCAACCGAAGGTGTATTTTTTGGCACACACCCCTTTATTCAATTTTTAGAGGATTCGGGGCACCCCACCGAAAATTTTCGGGGCATCCCCACCGAACACCCCCCTTAACAAAAAGAGATTAGAAACCTTAACCGTTTGTGGCATCCGTGGGAAAGAGAAGCAGTTGAATATTTCAGTTTAAGTGATCTATGAAATTGCTTCCATGAGAAGAGTGGTCAATGGAGAGACACTTGTACAAGCGATTCTTACAACGAAGAGAGTGAATGTGATAAGCTATGGAGGTGGGATGGAAGTTCATCAGAAGAGGGAATATTTGAACAAGAATGTCTCATGGATAGTCAATCAGTTAGAAGATTGGTTAAATACATTCATTATTGATAGTCAATCAGTTAGAAGATTGGTTAAATACATTTATTTTGAGATTTAGGTGTGTTCAGTTGATGTCAACCGAACAGTATCAAGTGTGTTCGGTTGATGTCAACCGAACAGTTTCGGATCCCCTTTCCTGAACGAACAAAGCTGAACAACACCCCCTTGTTACTTTTTATAACGTTCGGTTGGCCTTAACCGAATATATTCAGTTGGCCTCAACTGAATCACACGTAAACACGTCCTCTACTTAAGGGTATTTTTAGAATATCTGGAGTTAAGGGGTGTGTGGTGAGTAGGAGGGGATGTGGGAAAAGTGGTGGCCACCAATTAATTCCTAAAATGTTTGTTCATTTTCCATTGGATTCAAATCCACACCAAATGGTTGCTCGAAAATATGGAAACTAGACATGAAATACCATTTCATCTTACGCTAACCAATCAACTATTGAAGGAACTTTTGGTGGTAATCCTAGGAACAATAACATTGAGCATACATGGGTCAATGGCCTACCTGTAGTGCATGCCCAAATAAGACTTTTCCTCCCGTGCTAGTCATGTATTGATTGCTTGATATTGAACATGCGCCAAAGTCAAAGTTAAGGGTCTGTATGGTTAGAGAAATGATGAGATTATTTTAAACTTACGTTTTTTGGTTTTACACTCTCCATCCATTAATATCCCTCTCCGCCCCTTTCCTCTCCCCTCGTCGAACCAAACACAAGATTTAAAATCTTTTTACTCCCCTCCATTAAATTCTCTCATCTCCCCTTCTCAATCTTGAACCAAACGGGCCCCATAGAGTTCTAGCTTCCGCATTGACATGCTTCCCACCACAAATCGAAACATATATTAAACGTCAGCATTAATATGAACGTTAAATTAAACTTGATTTCATTTGCCCAGAGCCTCGTAAATTATCTGTGATGCAGTAGACCTTTTGCTTTGAAACAATTTTTGAATGTCCCACTTCAATGTAGAAAGAAACTAACGCGGAAGAAAGTTTCTCTTTTAAGATATAACTTTAGAACACTAATTTACTCATCTTTAGCCCCACTATTAGTTGCTCCTAATATCTCTATTTTGTACTCAATTATTCCCCAATCTGTTTTTTTGTATTCAAAACTCTTACTTACCTGTTCCTATTTCTTGTCAATTCAGACAATATCTCAATTCATACACACAAAATGGTTAACGTGATATAAAATGCAAATATGATGTTACATAGCATCTTTCGCACCAAACTAATAACTAATCAAACAATTCATTAAAAAATAACATTTTTGTTCCTTTCCTCTTAACTTCTCAATTACATCCCAACCATATAATGTTATAACCCATACTTTAGAAGTTTTGCCCTGTTAATCAACTTCACAGAATGCCACCCCCCTTATTGTAATTTTTAATTTCATTATTACAACTTTCACATATAGCTATTATTCACATTTTAACGTGGGAAAACACGGAAAAAAACTTGCCAAACCAACACTCCACATATTAATAAACTTTTAACCTCCTTGCCAAACTCACCTTTCACAGTAAATAATTTTTACCAGGTATTTCAAGCAAACACAGGAATATCAGATTCTTCAGAAGATGAAGGTTGTAAGGCACGAAGGCGAATGTCATATTTTACACGACTGGCAATTTTGGAGCCTGGAGATGGTTCTTCTCCATCTGATATGACAGGTAACGATGAAGTGAAACCGTTGTATGCATTTCCAATATGGTTGCCACACTTGCGACATAGAAGTTTAGTTCTTCGGCGGAACAAGCCCCACGAGTGCTTACGAAAATGAGGCACACACTGAATCTCATCAACCTGGGTAAATCTGCTATCATCAACATTGAAGAACGATATGATGCCTCGCTTTATGGATTTCCCGTATTTAGATCCGATGGAAGAGGTGTTCCTGTTTGAGGAGGATAGGTTCAGCTCATAACCACATCCCCCACACCTGCCAAAAAAACATATAGATAAGGTCTGTGCAACCAAAAGAAATAAGAAAAACAGATTCACCACATTTGAAAAATCATAATCAAAATAACAAGCTTAGTCATCAATTCATCGATATTGATATACAAACAACTATAATGATTACTGAAAAATGACATAGTAAATAACATATCTCGAACAAAACGTGGTTATCATCACAACATCTGATAATGCCCTTACACTGAAAGGAAAATGGGATCTAATCATTTTCGTACACTGTTTTGATTTCAAGAGGCTCAAACTATAACACTTCCCATGTTCTGCCATCCAAATCATGAAACCTTTTGTCATAAATTGCTAAAGAAAAATGTAGAATTTAGACATAAAAATCCCTTTTCTATTTAAGGTGGTTCATTGCTTAGTGCAGGAGTCATAAAAAACAGAGTTTGGGTAAAGTATTCATGAAAAATTTATCATATTTAAAATAGTGCTCATTTTTCTACAACATTTTATGAACACAAATTATCCATGAAAATCTAAAAGGGGAGCTTTGTGCAACCGTTTGAGTAATTGGGAGAAACCCAAATCCCACACATAGACTACAGATAAGGTGAAAAATGAGCTTATAAAGAAAGGTCACCTCTTACTAAACAAGTCGGTTTCGTATGCTTGAGTTAAAGACTAAAATGTAGTATTGTGTGATTCGAAAGAAAGTAACAGCCCACATATCAGTCTCTTATGAATGCAAGGTAAAGCTGTATGTCTTGATAGCACCAGGTGGTTCTTTATATACTCTAAAAATCTACAAAAGTCTTGTTACAATCATCAGTTATCATTCACAATTATCAGTGTGTCATACATATATAGCATATCATATGACTCCTTCATGATCAACCTAATCATTGTTGCGAAAGTGACTGAGTACCCAATCTAATCAGTGTGTCATACATATATAGCATTACCAATCTTGAAAATTGCCTCTTAGATCAATTAACAACTTACAATCGCCCCTTTAACAATGCAGTGTACTATTATGCTAATTTATAGTTTCACATATGACATAGGGTTAAAATTGACAATGAATTGCAATGAATAATACCTAATATAGACTAAAATGTCTCAAAAAGATTCTCAAAATATAGAGAATATCCTTAATTAGTCCTTTTCATTTCTGAGAGACTTTTTGTGAAGTCCAATTTGGATATTCACGCTGCAAAAATATAGAGAATATCCTTATCACGGTGGACAGAACAGAAAATTACCTCAATAACATTAAAAACCTTGGAATCGTTAGATAAAAGCAGAATTGGAGTTAAATATATATATGATGAGAATGAAACAAACCTGTAACGGACATCCATCTGAGAACGAGAAAAGGAGGAGTATGTTCGATTAAAGTGGCCATCACTGTTAATCACCGAATTTTCCATTAATTAGTATTCTTTAAAGACGCGTGGAAGCGACGGCGACGGTGGTATTGGCGGCAGAGGTGGCGGCAAAAATGCCACCTTGGCGGCGAAGAGCGCGTGTGGGAAAGAGCGAGAGAGATGATGAGTTATAGGAAATTAGCCTCCGTTGGAATTGCGTTGTGAGAACAACGTGTCCGGACGATTCGGAACCGAGAGTTTGACCGAACAGAATTAAACGACAGTGGTACAACACAGAACGCGATCAAAACGACACAGCAACTGCGAGAGACTAGAATCGCAGATGTGTAGATAAAATATCTCCGTCAGAAGAATGAAACCAACCAAGTATCAGGATCAAGGGAGAAGGCCGGAAGGGGAAAAAGCTTTAAAGCAATTAAAATTATAATAAAGGTTTTAATAAAAATTATAATAAAGGTTTTAATGCGCCGTTACAGACAAATTGGTTGTCCTTAGGGTGGAAATAGGTTATGTCTATCGGGTTTATGGGCCGGTTAGTATAAATAAAATATTGTCAAACAAAAAGTATAGATAAAATATATAATTTTAATATTATTATTATTAGCTAATGTCAAAAATAATGAGCGAGAGATTAGTCAATTTCTATGCGGTGGATACTCAGGTTTACCCAAAAAAATAATTATTATTATTAGCTGAAATAATAATAATCAGCTGAGTCACGACCAAAATATCCTCAGCTATACACTCCACTCTATCTTCGGCCACTAGGTCCTCAGTTGAGTTGTCTTGTAGCCGAGCTTTCCCTAAACCGAGTTGCCTCTACTCAGCAAGCACCATCATTTCTTTGGCCTTTTAGACCATAAGTTGGCTTTAAGCTCCTATATCCTTAGATATATCTTTCATTCCTCAGTAAGCATTTCCTCATTGAAGCTCCTAGCTAGCTTCACTATAAGTTAAGTCCCCTCAGAACTTCTGAAGAGGACTCACTGTTCGGCACATATCTCTTCCTTCCTGACCATAGTTAGTTAAGGCTACCATCATTGGCCATGTGGTTGCTCTCATTGGAAATAATAGGAAAGAATAAGGAAAATAGGATAAATATAGGCCATTTTGCAATTTATCCTCCCTCTTGCTCTATATTGACACGCCTAGCCTCATGTTCACTCGGCTAAGTGTTTACCTCGGCTAGGTCCTTCCTCGGCCGACCACTTAGTAGATTTTGGGTGTTACCAAATGCCCCCCTTTTGTCCGGCTTAGGTCAAAACCCTAATTTTCCACAAAAAAAATATAAATAAATAAATTGAAGAATGAAGAGCATCATGCATTGCATTTTGGGTCCTAGAAGTCATTCCAAGGTCTTTAAAATCATTTTTAGGGTTGGAATGCACTTTTTAGGCAAATTAGGGTTTTAGGGTCAAAAAGGGCATTTTAGTCATTTTTCGCAAAAAGATGATTTTCTCGCCAAAAATGCACATCCACAAAAAGTACATTTTTATTTTATCAAGGATAATTTTTTGTACAATTTTTTAGAAAGAAAACCCTAGTCAAAATAATTAAAAATGTATTTTTCCATTTTTAGTGCATAGAAAAATAAAAAAATGACCATTAAATATTCCTCAATTCTTAAGTGACAATTTTTATTGTCATGGGTGACTAAAGGGAATATTTTATGGTGCCCAAAAACATGTGACACATTTTCAATAGTTGCATTCCCATTATTTCCCATGCCAAAAATTTCAAATTCAAAAAAACTCAAAAAAAAAGGGAAGTGTCCTCAATAAGACAAAAATGACAACTTGCAAATTTTCCACCCATTCCACTCATTTTTGCTCCGAATTTTCCAGCCCATTTTTACCTCATTTTGTGTTTCTTCATGCCCTTAATCCATGTGAGTTGTATTCCTAGCCATTGATTAAAATTCTAGATCAAATCCTAGGCTACAACTATGTGCAAATTGCCCTAATTGCCCTCAACAATTTTTGTGTACAAAAAACTCTTCAATTTCGTATGACACCAGCTCATTCCCTTCCATTTGTGCTTTCTTCTTGTCCCTAATCCATGTGCATTGCAATCTTGGCCCTTGATTCAAATTCTATCTCAAATCTCAATGGTTTGCAAAAGCACAATGGTTTGCTTTTTACCTATTCATTAACTATTCACCTAAAAACATAAAAAGATTTTACCATTTTACTTTTACCTCTTCATTAAGTTTTTACTAAGTTTTTACCCTGGCATAAAACATAAAAACATCTTTACTTTCACTCAAAACATTTTTACCCCATGCATCAAAACATTTTTATCTCATCTCATAAAACATCTTTACTTTCACTCAAAACATTTTACCATCTCGCGTTCTATTATCCTCCCACATGTTCATGCATTCTTATATGCTTGTGCACCTTGCATCCTTTTATTCTCTCACATGTTTATGCATCCTTGTATGCCATGCATACATTCATAACCAAGTATGTCATACATTCAATAGTGTTATGTCTTGCATTTATTCTTAAATGTTCATGCATTCATTAATATCATGTCTTGCAATGTTCATGCATTCATTCATTCTTAAAGGGTCATGCATTCATTAGCATCATGTCTTGCATTCAATAATCAAGTGTTCATGTATTCATTCCTTGATTCCTACACTAGATCCACTTCTAATCTTGCATTATCTTCAAAGTTCATCATCAAATCCTTCAAGATCAAGTGATTTTCGTGGGATTCAAGAGGAGGTTCAAGTGTTCTTGGTTTCAATTTTGATCTTCTTCTTCATTTCAAGCAAGATCTAGAGGTAAGCTCACAAACTCTTGCATTTTCTTTAATTTTCATTATGTAATCTCTCTTCTACTCCTCTTTCCTTCTTGAAAGAAGCTTTGATGACTCATTTCAAACATTATTGGACAAGGACATTGGGAGCCTTGGATGTTTGAGATGGGTCCTTGGCCTTGAAGGGAAGATTCTTCTACTTGATTAATTTCCCTTGCATTTTTACACATTTTTCACTAAAGTTCATGAAATAAAACATCACTTTCTTTCCAAAAAGGTTTCGGCCATGTAGTGTTTTTAGTGGTTCATGCATTTCTTTGTTCATTTATGGTGTTTAAGATAAATAAAAAAGTGGATCTAGCCAACTATGCTTTTAGGTTCATAGGTAGAAATTAGGGTTTTTGTTATTCTTGCATTTCCTTTGATTTTGAGTTGAAATAAATGATGGAATGACAATTGTTTGAGCATCAAATGTATGGGTAGATCCTAGGGTTTATGTTCATATGCTCATTGATGTGATTTGGTTGCAAGAACATGATGAAATTTGTGCTTGAGTTTTCCTTGCTATGCATTCGGCCATAAGGCCTATTTTTGCCCTCTTTGATTGCTTGAACATTGTCATTTTGATTGTGTTTGGGCAAGTGCAAGTTATGCAATTGTGTTTGTTTACTTTTTACCATTTTACTTTACCACTTCATTAACAAAAGCAAAAGTAGTAGAAATCGTGAGCTGATACATAATACCACTGAACACAGAATATATTCTTGTCCGAATAAACCCACAAACACCTCCTTAGGCCGAATTATCCTTTCTTCCACAAAACCCAAATCATTGACCTTAAGTTAACACTTCTCTGAACCTACTTATTTTATTTTTTTTAAAAAAGGGTCATTGTATCAATAAACCATCAAACACCTCTCTTAGCCCATTTGAGCCTACGCACCACAAACCCGTAACCATTGACCACATTACCCATAACATGTAACCACATCACAAACCCTTCTTTCATAAACCCCTAACCACTGGCCATGTTACAACCCTAACGAGTCCATGCTGATCAATGATTGGTTGTTTTCGTTTTCTCAAAGATTTAATTTCAGGACAAGTAAGTATATTTATTTACAATATATTTGCAAAAAAAAAAAATTCTCAAAAAAAAGAAAGCTGGAAAAATTCAAAAAAAAAAACTCAAAAGGCTTGCACTCCATGTTCATTCAAATCGCACTGATATCAAGACAAGGTATAGTGATCACCAATTGAAATTCTCATCATATCAAAAAACTCAAGACTGTCACAGTCTTTGGGATTCACCTAAAAGAGAACCAAAAGTTTATACTAGGACCATCACCTAGATCCTAAAGTGGGGCACACCTTCCACCTTTCATGCTTCTTGAACGTGGAAAATGTCTGGCATCCATCCAATTCATATACCCCATCCAACCATACGACCAATTCCAAAGACCCATGACCATAACTCAGTTACCTTTCATAACCCCACTAAAAGCAATCATTTAAATGTCATTCCAAAGTGGGGCAATCCCATCACTCTTCACTTCACTTAAAGTCGGAGAAATTTGTTCTACACCCATCTCATCCCCTTGTCATATCCACATCCACACAACCATGCCGAGGCATCTTCTCAACCCATTATCCTAAATACATCCCTTCACAATGTTACTCTAGTCGGGGAAACATTGCTCTCGTCAAGATTGGGGCAACACCAAACGTCATGGGTTGAGATAAAGTCCCTCGTTTGCCACCCTACATTCCAAAGTCATGGTATTCCCAACTAATTGTTTCCTCTACACCCCTTGCTGTTGTCATCACCATACAGGGGCAGACTATTCGATAACCTTCACTGGTAGTCTAAATCGGGGCAGCTCCACATTTCTTGAGCTGGGAAAAACATACCTTTCATGACTTTGGGAAAAACCTACCATTCATTCCATCACGTCTCATATCTGTCTTACCAAGTCAACTGATTCAACCATCCGTATTTTCACTGCTCTACATGTCTACTAAACAATGCTTCAAAGAGAGAGAACACACGTTAATAATGTGACGTTGAACACTCACTCTGTTAACTTTGTGGACCTAAAATTCAATCAATCATGGGACACCGTAAGGGAAGAAAAACGTGAACGAATCTGTAAATACAGTCAAGTACGGTTGCACATCAGTGACTATAAATAACAACCTTGAGATTGACAAAGCTTGAATTCAAATAAAATCCAATTTTTTTCCAAGGAACGATAATCGCAAAATATTCACTTCTGCATCAAAAGCCTCATCTCTCATCATTACAGAAATCTTTCTGCATCACCAAT
This sequence comes from Astragalus membranaceus, assembly GCA_039519185.1. Classification (NCBI taxonomy): domain Eukaryota; kingdom Viridiplantae; phylum Streptophyta; class Magnoliopsida; order Fabales; family Fabaceae; genus Astragalus; species Astragalus membranaceus. The sequence continues at coordinate 28,651,249 of CM076847.1, forward strand.
AAAATCATGAGCATTGCATGCATCCGCATAACATGCCCTTGCATAACATGCACCCATACTCCATGCACCATTCCTTGCATCAACTAACGTATGCAGGTACCTCAATCCAATACAGCAGCATCGGTCATTTCAAATCAACCAATCAACAGAATTTGTGAGCCCTCTGTGCTCCTTCTGAGCCCTCTGTGCTCCCCCTGAGCCCTCTGTGCTCATCTTGAGCCCTCTGTGCTCATCCTGAGCCCTCTGTGCTCCCCCTGAGCCCTCTGCACTCATCCTGAGCCCTCTGTGCTCCCCCTGAGCCCTCTGTGCTCCCCCTGAGCCCTCTGTGCTCCTCCTGAGCCCTCTGTGCTCCTCCTGAGCCCTCTGTGCTCATCCTGAGCCCTCTGTGCTCATCCTGAGCCCTCTGTGCTCCCCCTGAGCCCTCTGTGCTCCCCCTGAGCCCTCTGTGCTCCCCCTGAGCCCTCTGCGCTCATCCTGAGCCCTCTGCACTCATCCTGAGCCCTCCTTGCTCCCCCTGAGCCCTCTGCGCTCCTCCTGAGCCCTCAGTGCTCCTCCTGAGCCCTCTGTGCTCCTCCTGAGCCCTCTGTGCTCCTCCTGAGCCCTCTGCGCTCCTCCTGAGCCCTCTGCGCTCCTCCTGAGCCCTCTGCGCTCCTCCTGAGCCCTCTGCGCTCCTCCTGAGCCCTCTGCGCTCATCCTGAGCCCTCTGTGCTCCTCCTGAGCCCTCCGCGCTCATCTTGAGCCCTCCGCGCTTATCCTGAGCCCTCAGTGCTCCTTCTTTACTGCTTTCTTTACCGCGTTCTTTACCGCTTTATTTCCTGCTTTTGCACGCCAAGTGTTAAATTCACAAATCGTTGTTTTTACATTAGCACGCCAAGTGGTGATTCAAAAAATCTAATCTGTTTTTGCATACATATTGCAATTTTCATCTGACATCAACAGAAACAAAAAATGAGAAAAGAAAAAATGGGAAAATTCGGATTTTTACCTAAGGAGACAAAATCGGTATAATTCCTGAGTTCTTTATCTCTATTTTGCCTCGGAATATGTTTCAGCCAATCCATATTCCTCGTTAAAATTCAGATAAAGTGGGGCAGCTGTCATACCCCAATTTTGTCCGGCTTAGGTCAAAACCCTAATTTTCCACAAAAAAATATAAATAAATAAATTGAAGAATGAAGAGCATCATGCATTGCGTTTTGGGTCCTAGAAGTCATTCCAAGGTCTTTAAAATCTTTTTTACGGGTTGGAATGCACTTTTTAGGCAAATTAGGGTTTTAGGGTCAAAAAGGGCATTTTGGTCATTTTTCGCAAAAAGATGATTTTCTCGCCAAAAATGCACATCCACAAAAAGTACATTTTTATTTTATCAAGGATAATTTTTTGTACAATTTTTTAGAAAGAAAACCCTAGTCAAAATAATTAAAAATGTATTTTTCCATTTTTAGTGCATAGAAAAATAAAAAAAGGACCATTAAATATTCCTCAATTCTTAAGTGACAATTTTTATTGTCATGGGTGACTAGAGGGAATATTTTATGGTGCCCAAAAACATGTGACACATTTTCAATAGTTGCATTCCCATTATTTCCCATGCCCAAAATTTCAAATTCAAAAAAACTCAAAAAAAAGGGAAGTGTCCTCAATAAGACAAAAATGACAACTTGCAAATTTTCCACCCATTCCACTCATTTTTGCTCCGAATTTTCCAGCCCATTTTTACCTCATTTTGTGTTTCTTCATGCCCTTAATCCATGTGAGTTGTATTCCTAGCCATTGATTAAAATTCTAGATCAAATCCTAGGCTACAACTATGTGCAAATTGACCTAATTGCCCTCAACAATTTTTGTGTACAAAAAACTCTTCAATTTCGTATGACACCAGCTCATTCCCTTCCATTTGTGCTTTCTCCTTGTCCCTAATCCATGTGCATTGCAATCTTGGCCCTTGATTCAAATTCTATCTCAAATCTCAATGGTTTGCAAAAGCACAATGTCCTATATACCCTTAATTTTGCACCTCATACAAAACCCAAAATAAGAGACCATAGGGAGGAGGATTCTCATTTTACCCTAGCACACAATCAGATCACAATTCCTCTCCTCCTCCCCTCTCAAACCCAAGACCACCTCCCACCATTTCCACCACCAATTCTTCAATTTTCAACCATCCAAACTTCATTATTCTTGATTCCTACACTAGATCCACTTCTAATCTTGCATTATCTTCAAAGTTCATCATCAAATCCTTCAAGATCAAGTGATTTTCGTGGGATTCAAGAGGAGGTTCAAGTGTTCTTGGTTTCAATTTTGATCTTCTTCTTCATTTCAAGCAAGATCTAGAGGTAAGCTCACAAACTCTTGCATTTTCTTTAATTTTCATTATGTAATCTCTCTTCTACTCCTCTTTCCTTCTTGAAAGAAGCTTTGAGGACTCATTTCAAACATTATTGGACAAGGACATTGGGAGCCTTGGATGTTTGAGATGGGTCCTTGGCCTTGAAGGGAAGATTCTTCTACTTGATTAATTTCCCTTGCATTTTTACACATTTTTCACTAAAGTTCATGAAATAAAACATCACTTTCTTTCCAAAAAGGTTTCGGCCATGTAGTGTTTTTAGTGGTTCATGCATTTCTTTGTTCATTTATGGTGTTTAAGATAAATAAAAAAGTGGATCTAGCCAACTATGCTTTTAGGTTCATAGGTAGAAATTAGGGTTTTTATTGTTCTTGCATTTCCTTTGATTTTGAGTTGAAATAAGTGATGGAATGACAATTGTTTGAGCATCAAATGTATGGGTAGATCCTAGGGTTTATGTTCATATGCTCATTGATGTGATTTGGTTGCAAGAACATGATGAAATTTGTGCTTGAGTTTTCCTTGCTATGCATTCCGCCATAAGACCTATTTTTGCCCTCTTTGATTGCTTGAAAATTGTCATTTTGATTGTGTTTGGGCAAGTGCATGTTATGCAATTGTGTTTGTTTACTTTTTACCATTTTACTTTACCACTTCATTAACAAAAGCAAAAGTAGTAGAAATCGTGAGCTGATACATAATACCACTGAACACAGAAGATATTCTTGTCCGAATAAACCCACAAACACCTCCTTAGGCCGAATTATCCTTTCTTCCACAAAACCCAAATCATTGACCTCAAGTTAACACTTCTCTGAACCTACTTATTTTATTTTTTTTAAAAAAGGGTCATTGTATCAATAAACCATCAAACACCTCTCTTAGCCCGTTTGAGCCTACGCACCACAAACCCGTAACCATTGACCACATTACCCATAACATGTAACCACATCACAAACCCTTCTTTCATAAACCCCTAACCACTGGCCATGTTACAACCCTAACGAGTCCATGCTGATCAATGATTGGTTGTTTTCGTTTTCTCAAAGATTTAATTTCAGGACAAGTAAGTATATTTATTTACAATATATTTGCAAAAAAAAAATTCTCAAAAAAAAGAAAGCTGGAAAAATTCAAAAAAAAAAACTCAAAAGGCTTGCACTCCATGTTCATTCAAATCGCACTGATATCAAGACAAGGTATAGTGATCACCAATTGAAATTCTCATCATATCAAAAAACTCAAGACTGTCACAGTCTTTGGGATTCACCTAAAAGAGAACCAAAAGTTTATACTAGGACCATCACCTAGATCCTAAAGTGGGGCACACCTTCCACCTTTCATGCTTCTTGAACGTGGAAAATGTCTGGCATCCATCCAATTCATATACCCCATCCAACCATACGACCAATTCCAAAGACCCATGACCATAACTCAGTTACCTATCATAACCCCACTAAAAGCAATCATTTAAATGTCATTCCAAAGTGGGGCAATCCCATCACTCTTCACTTCACTTAAAGTCGGAGAAATTTGTTCTACACCCATCTCATCCCCTTGTCATATCCACATCCACACAACCATGCCGAGGCATCTTCTCAACCCATTATCCTAAATACAGCCCTTCACAATGTTACTCTAGTCGGGGAAACATTGCTCTCGTCAAGATTGGGGCAACACCAAACGTCATGGGTTGAGATAAAGTCCCTCGTTTGCCACCCTACATTCCAAAGTCATGGTATTCCCAACTAATTGTTTCCTCTACACCCCTTGCTGTTGTCATCACCATACAGGGGCAGACTATTCGATAACCTTCACTGGTAGTCTAAATCGGGGCAGCTCCACATTTCTTGAGCTGGGAAAAACATACCTTTCATGACTTTGGGAAAAACCTACCATTCATTCCATCACGTCTCATATCTGTCTTACCAAGTCAACTGATTCAGTCATCCGTATTTGCACTGCTCTACATGTCTACTAAACAATGCTTCAAAGAGAGAGAACACACGTTAATAATGTGACGTTGAACACTCACTCTGTTAACTTTGTGGACCTAAAATTCAATCAATCATGGGACACCGTAAGGGAAGAACAACGTGAACGAATCTGTAAATACAGTCAAGTACGGTTGCACATCAATGACTGTAAATAACAACCTTGAGATTGACAAAGCTTGAATTCAAATAAAATCCAATTTTTTTCCAAGGAACGATAATCGCAAAATATTCACTTCTGCATCAAAAGCCTCATCTCTCATCATTACAGAAATCTTTCTGCATCACCAATAAAATCATGAGCATTGCATGCATCCGCATAACATGCCCTTGCATAACATGCACCCATACTCCATGCACCATTCCTTGCATCAACTAACGTATGCAGGTACCTCAATCCAATACAGCAGCATCGGTCATTTCAAATCAACCAATCAACAGAATTTGTGAGCCCTCTGTGCTCCTTCTGAGCCCTCTGTGCTCCCCCTGAGCCCTCTGTGCTCATCCTGAGCCCTCTGTGCTCATCCTGAGCCCTCTGTGCTCCCCCAGAGCCCTCTGTGCTCCTCCTGAGCCCTCTGTGCTCATCCTGAGCCCTCTGTGCTCCTCTTGAGCCCTCTGCGCTCATCCTGAGCCCTCTGTGCTCATCCTGAGCCCTCTGTGCTCCCCCTGAGCCCTCTGTGCTCCCCCTGAGCCCTCTGCACTCATCCTGATCCCACCGTGCTCCCCCTGAGCCCTCTGCGCTCCTCCTGAGCCCTCTGTGCTCGTCCTGAGCCCTCTGGGCTCCTCCTGAGCCCTCTGTGCTCCTCCTGAGCCCTTTGCGCTCCCCCTGAGCCCTCTGCGCTCCTCCTGAGCCCTCTGCGCTCCTCCTGAGCCCTCTGTGCTCCTCCTGAGCCCTCTGCGCTCTTCCTGACCCCTCTGTGCTCATCCTGAGCCCTCTGTGCTCCTCCTGAGCCCTCCGCGCTCATCCTGAGCCCTCCGCGCTCATCCTGAGCCCTCAGTGCTCCTTCTTTACTGCTTTCTTTACCGCGTTCTTTACCGCTTTATTTCCTGCTTTTGCACGCCAAGTGTTAAATTCACAAATCGTTGTTTTTACATTAGCACGCCAAGTGGTGATTCAAAAAATCTAATCTGTTTTTGCATACATATTGCATTTTTCATCTGACATCAACAGAAACAAAAAATGAGAAAAGAAAAAATAGGAAAATTCGGATTTTTACCTAAGGAGACAAAATCGGTATAATTCCTGAGTTCTTTATCTCTATTTTGCCTCGGAATATGTTTCAGCCAATCCATATTCCTCGTTAAAATTCATATAAAGTGGGGCAGCTGTCATACCCCAATTTTGTCCGGCTTAGGTCAAAACCCTAATTTTCCACAAAAAAAATATAAATAAATAAATTGAAGAAAGAAGAGCATCATGCATTGCATTTTGGGTCCTAGAAGTCATTCCAAGGTCTTTAAAATCTTTTTTAGGGTTGGAATGCACTTTTTAGGCAAATTAGGGTTTTAGGGTCAAAAAGGGCATTTTGGTCATTTTTCGCAAAAAGATGATTTTCTCGCCAAAAATGCACATCCACAAAAAGTACATTTTTATTTTATCAAGGATAATTTTTTGTACAATTTTTTAGAAAGAAAACCCTAGTCAAAATAATTAAAAATGTATTTTTCCATTTTTAGTGCATAGAAAAATAAAAAAAGGACCGTTAAATATTCCTCAATTCTTAAGTGACAATTTTTATTGTCATGGGTGACTAGAGGGAATATTTTATGGTGCGCAAAAACATGTGACACATTTTCAATAGTTGCATTCCCATTATTTCCCATGCCCAAAATTTCAAATTCAAAAAAACTCAAAAAAAAGGGAAGTGTCCTCAATAAGACAAAAATGACAACTTGCAAATTTTCCACCCATTCCACTCATTTTTGCTCCGAATTTTCCAGCCCATTTTTACCTCATTTTGTGTTTCTTCATGCCCTTAATCCATGTGAGTTGTATTCCTATCCATTGATTAAAATTCTAGATCAAATCCTAGGCTACAACTATGTGCAAATTGACCTAATTGCCCTCAACAATTTTTGTGTACAAAAAACTCTTCAATTTCGTATGACACCAGCTCATTCCCTTCCATTTGTGCTTTCTCCTTGTCCCTAATCCATGTGCATTGCAATCTTGGCCCTTGATTCAAATTCTATCTCAAATCTCAATGGTTTGCAAAAGCACAATGTCCTATATACCCTTAATTTTGCACCTCATACAAAACCCAAAATAAGAGACCATAGAGAGGAGGATTCTCATTTTACCCTAGCACACAATCAGATCACAATTCCTCTCCTCCTCCCCTCTCAAACCCAAGACCACCTCCCACCATTTCCACCACCAATTCTTCAATTTTCAACCATCCAAACTTCATTATTCTTGATTCCTACACTAGATCCACTTCTAATCTTGCATTATCTTCAAAGTTCATCATCAAATCCTTCAAGATCAAGTGATTTTCGTGGGATTCAAGAGGAGGTTCAAGTGTTCTTGGTTTCAATTTTGATCTTCTTCTTCATTTCAAGCAAGATCTAGAGGTAAGCTCACAAACTCTTGCATTTTCTTTAATTTTCATTATGTAATCTCTCTTCTACTCCTCTTTCCTTCTTGAAAGAAGCTGTGAGGACTCATTTCAAACATTATTGGACAAGGACATTGGGAGCCTTGGGTGTTTGAGATGGGTCCTTGGCCTTGAAGGGAAGATTCTTCTACTTGATTAATTTCCCTTGCATTTTTACACATTTTTCACTAAAGTTCATGAAATAAAACATCACTTTCTTTCCAAAAAGGTTTCGGCCATGTAGTGTTTTTAGTGGTTCATGCATTTCTTTGTTCATTTATGGTGTTTAAGTTAAATAAAAATGTGGATCTAGCCAACTATGCTTTTAGGTTCATAGGTAGAAATTAGGGGTTTTATTGTTCTTGCATTTCCTTTGATTTTGAGTTGAAATAAATGATGGAATGACAATTGTTTGAGCATCAAATGTATGGGTAGATCCTAGGGTTTATGTTCATATGCTCATTGATGTGATTTGGTTGCAAGAACATGATGAAATTTGTGCTTGAGTTTTCCTTGCTATGCATTCGGCCATAAGGCCTATTTTTGCCCTCTTTGATTGCTTGAAAATTGTCATTTTGATTGTGTTTGGGCAAGTGCAAGTTATGCAATTGTGTTTGTTTACTTTTTACCATTTTACTTTACCACTTCATTAACTTTTTACCAAAAGACATAAAAATATTTTACCATTTTTGGTCTTTACCACTTCATTAACTTTTTACCAAAAAAAACCTAAAAAGATTTTACCACTTTGCTTTTTACCTATTCATTAACTATTCACCTAAAAACATAAAAAGATTTTACCATTTTACTTTTACCTCTTCATTAAGTTTTTACTAAGAGTTTTTACCCTGGCATAAAACATAAAAACATCTTTACTTTCACTCAAAACATTTTTACCCCATGCATCAAAACATTTTTATCTCATCTCATAAAACATCTTTACTTTCACTCAAAACATTTTACCATCTCGCGTTCTATTATCCTCCCACATGTTCATGCATTCTTATATGCTTGTGCACCTTGCATCCTTTTATTCTCTCACATGTTTATGCATCCTTGTATGCCATGCATACATTCATAACCAAGTATGTCATACATTCAATAGTGTTATGTCTTGCATTTATTCTTAAATGTTCATGCATTCATTAATATCATGTCTTGCAATGTTCATGCATTCATTCATTCTTAAAGGGTCATGCATTCATTAGCATCATGTCTTGCATTCAATAATCAAGTGTTCATGTATTCATTCCTTGTATGCTCATGCATAGTTGCTTAATCGTGCATTCATATCCACATGCTTACTCATTTAAAGTAAGAATATCCTATGCTTATGATCAATTGCATTCTTTTGTTCATGATGCCATTTAAATGTCTTGACTTGATTGTGTGCCCTCCTCTCCACTTGTATGACCTCCTAATGGAGACGTAAGTCTACATGCATGTTGTAGCATAGAGCCATTAGGGTAAATACAATCCTTCCCACACACACACACACAATTACTTTGAGAACTTTGTTTTGCATCTTTAATAATTGAATCCTTTGATTGTATGGGCATGTTTAATCTTGGTTAATGAATGATATGTTCGTATCTGCTTGAGTATTATTCATTCATTTGCATTTGGTTATGGATTTAGAATTGACTTGAAATGTTCTACTCCTTTTCTAAAACCCATTTCCTAAAATCATTTCAAAACAAAAAGAAACTTATTCATTTTTCAAAAATAAACCAATTGTCATTAAACACCAATCGCGCCGTTGCCGATTAGGTCATTAATGATGATTTCATTTTCAAAAGAGTTAGTAGAAACCATTCTAACCGTTGTTGTTCGGTCTTCGCGAAAGCTCAATCCTTTTTCAAAACCAAAACTCGAGAACTACGTAGCACCCTTTTCAAAAAAAAAATACAAAAAAAATTCTTTCTTTTCCCCGTTTTCTTTCCAAACGCTTTTCTCAAATAAAAAAAAAAGAAGATATAGAACATCGTTTCAAATCAAACTTTGTCGAAACCACACATCAAATTAATGGTTCCCTTTCGGTAGAAAGGAGATGCGGGGTGCTTATACCTTCCCCGTGTCTAACCGACCCCCGAACCTACATCTCCTGATTTCGAAAAGACCACCCGCCTTGTATAAAAAGACGTTTTTTCAATGTTTTCGTCTAAAAACTAAAATATTGATGGCGGCTTCATTTATCTTCCACGTTGTACATCGAGAAATCCCTACCGGATTTTTCGGGGTGCAACACTTCCTATTCATTTCCTGATGCTTATTTCTCACTTGTTCATCTTGCCTATTTTTACAGGTTCTAAAAAAGGAGGGTTTATGGATTGAAGGCTAATATTCTCACAAAAACAACATGGATACTAACTGAGTTTCTTTTATTTGGTACACATATTGATATGAATTAAATATGAGCATATGTAATCTCAAAAAAAAAAATATGAGCATATGTAATATCACATAAGAATGAAATACCAGTGTTCTGTATGTTGTTTCTTGTTCACCTTACTCCTCTTCAAGGTCTTCTCTTCAAGCTTCAATTTTGAGAACTCAATTCTAAATTTTTTCAGTATAGTGTAAATAAAATTTGGCTAAACTATTGTTTTGGCCCTTTATCTTTGGGGTTGTGGTCACTTTGGCCCTTTATCTTTTTTTTTTCTCAGTTTAGACCCTCATGTTTTTTTTGTGTGTCATTTTGGCCCCTGCCGTTATCATTTTAGTCCCTTATGTTTTTAATTGATTTCATTTTAGTCCCTTATGTTTTTAATTGATTTCATTTTTGGCCCTTATGTTTTTAATTGATTTCATTTTCGTCCTTAAAATTTTGCTACAAAATACATAAACATAACGGCAGGGGCCAAAATGACACACACAAAAAACATGAGGGTCTAAAATGAGAAAAAAAAAAGATAAAGGGCCAAAGTGACCACAACCCCAAAGATAAAGGGCTAAAACAATAGTTTAGCCATAAAATTTTTCTATGTCTTGGTTCAGCTTTTTACTAGTCTATTTATAGTAAAATTAGAGCTGCTTTAGAAACTTAACTTTGAAGTAAGAATGCAAGTTGAAGGGAGCAGATGGGATGGGTAACATGGCAACTTGCATTGTTCAGCATTTCAGGAGCTGTGAATATGGACTTTGAGAGTAAATATCTGATTTTCATCATTTCATTTTATTTAAATATTCTTATTTGTTTTTTTTAATAAACAAGTGCATAAACAATGTAATATAGATAAATAGGGATGTTGATCAATATCACAGTATGCTGCAAACCTATAACTATAGAATAGTGGCAAGAAAAAATCTAACTCCTTTTTTTGTTTTTTTATAATAGTTTTCGTTTTTTTTTATAATTTTTTGACAAACAAAACAAAAAAACAATTGGGCTTCCTAAATGTAAAAATGGGTTTCAAATAACCCAAAAACAAATCTACCTTTTTCTCAAAATTAATTGGGCCCTTTTTTAGTAAAAGAAAAACACTAACAAGTCTAGAGCATCAATTGGGCCATATTTTACATTAGTGAACAACAACTTCATTTTTTGGTTGGGTATTGACCCAAATATAAACAACTTAAGGTCCAAATAAAAAAAACAAAAGAAAAGAATTTGTCAAGGGAGGACAAAATTTGGGTATTACACTTCCTCGGCGCAATTGCTTGAAGAAAAGAGGAATCACATATTGTCCAAACCTCTGGCCGATTCCACGACTAGGACTAAAGTGTTTGAGCACAACAAAATTGACACTCCCGGTGAGACAGGCACATGTAAAAAAACCTTCATGGGGAATCATGATATTATGTACTAAGTTTCCCTGCAGTTGGCTAACATAGTTAAACCTATGGTGCACAACGAAGTGCAACAGGCCAAAGAATAGAAGCAGACACGTGTTGCATAGGCCAGTAGTGCAACAAGTCTTGGCTTCCCCGGCCAACCATAGGGAGGATTACTGATAGCCTCGCAAGTGCACGAGTCGTATCGCGTAATAAAAGAGTTATCGATCCACAAGGAGAGCCTAGGTGATTACTAATTTAATTTTCCAAAGTTTGATTAACTGAAGAGAAAGTCTTTTTAGAAAGAAGGAATGTTTTTGCTGATGTTTTAATGATAAAAAGAGACTTGGGGTATTAGCAACATCGAAATGATAAAGTTTCCGTTATTAATCCCTTCGACTATTTTCCAACTTTAAAGAACGATATATTTCTTAAGACAAGGCGACGGCTGTAGCAAGAGTTTCCTTTCGGAATACAAACGCGTGTTCTAAACTAATTATCAAGCCTATTTTCATGGTTGATTATTAGTAGAACCCATTAAGCAAAGACCTTTTTGTGTCTCAATAAAACCAAAACTATTTTCATGTGTTGATTTTATTGTCTAATTTCATAGATCCAACAACCACACTTCCCCTTTCGGTACATCGTGTGGTGTTTTAAAATAATAATGAAATGCGATGAAATTAGATTAAGAAAAACAAAGCGATTAAGGTGGAGAATAGTCTCGGGAATTAATTAGTAGGAACCCATCATTTGGTCGTTCCCAAAAACCCCAAGACTAAGAAAGTCTACTCACTGATGATCATTGTAGAAAAAGATTTGAAAGAAGTAGGAGAAGAAACCATAAAGTTAAATAGAAAGAAATAAAAGAAAGCGGTTAGTTGCAAAATTATAAATAGCGGAATTGTAAATGACAAGAAAGTAAAAGAGAAAGAGATTTAAAAAGCAAGAATTTAAAAGAGCAAGAAATTAAAAAGCGAGAAAGTAAAAAGCGAGAAAGTAAAGAGCAAGAAAGTAAAAAGCAGGAAAGTAAAGGAGCAACAAAGTAAAGGGCGAGAAAGTAAATAGCGAGAAAGTAAAGGAGCAAGAAATTAAAAAGCGAGAAAGTAAAGAGCAAGAATTTAAAAAGCGAGAAAGTAAAGGGCGAGAAAGTAAAAAGCAAGAAAGTAAAGGAGCAAGAAAGTAAAGAGCGAGAAAGTAAATAGCGGGAAAGTAAAGGAGCAAGAAATTAAAAAAGCGAGAAAGTAAAAAGCAAGAATTTAAAAAGCGAGAAAGTAAAGGGCGAGAAAGTAAAAAGCAAGAAAGTAAAGGAGCAAGAAAGTAAAGAGCGAGAAAAGTAAATAGCGGGAAAGTAAAGGAGCAAGAAATTAAAAAGCGAAAAAGTAAAAGAGCAAGAAATTAAAGAGCGAGAAAGTAAATAGCCAGAAAGTAAAGGAGCAAGAAATTAAAGAGCGAGTAAGTAAATAGCGAGAAAGTAAAGGAGCGAGAAATTAAAGAGCGAGAAAGTAAATAGCGAGAAAGTAAGAAGTGAGAAAGTAAAGTGAAGTCATGAATCTTAGAGGAAACCTTGTCATGAATTTTTCTCACAAAATTCAAGTGTGTTACAAGTGAGGATCAAGCCTCTATTTATAGGAAAATATTAGGTCTAAGGCACTTGAGAGGAGGGGCAAAATGGTCATAAAAAGTGGCAAATCAAGTGGCAAGGGAAAGCCATCAGCAAGTGGGTGCAGCCAAAATCGACTTGTCTGGTGCCAGGGTCGTGCGCCCTGGTCAGTCAATTTTGGCAGCTCTGCGCCAGTTTTGCACCAGGGTCGTGCGCCTATGGTGCCAGGGTCGTGCGCCTTGTGCTGACAACAGCTGTTCTGCGTTGCTGGCAAGCATGGGTCGTGCGCCCAGCTCTGCAAAATGGGCCATCTTCAGTTGGAGACACGCACGGGTCGTGCGTGGTACACCCAGGGTCGTGCGTGTGCTGCTTGGCGCCGTTGGCGCCCTGTGTGCCAGTCTTGCGCCAGTTTTGCTGTTTTGGCGCCCTTGGCGCCCTGTGTGCCCTGTCTTGCGCCAGTTTTGCTGTTTTGGCGCCCTTGGCGCCCTGTGTGCCATGTCTTGCGCCAGTTTTGTTGCTGCTGTCTTAAAAATTGTTCCCCCTCAAATATTTACTAAGTTTCTTCATTTTAGCTCATATTTTCGCTTTTGCTTCAAAATAGAACCTGAAAATAAAAAGTAAACATTTGCAGTAAAATAGCTCAAAAATATAATTAAAATACTAAAAAGACTTAATAAAATAACTATTAAAAAGACTGTTAAAATAGACTTATCAAACTCCCCTATGCTTGAACCTTTGCTTCTCCTCAAGCAAAAAGTGTAAATCTTTAGGCCAATTCTGAAGGGAATTTATTTTCATATCGAAACCTTAAGTGAACTGTGGGGCAATTCTAACACTTTGGTTTGAGAACTACTATCCGGGCTTCTTGTGGAATTGGGAGACAGTTTTAAAGTATCAATACCCTAGAGAGGATATCAGTGTCATTATAGAACCGGTTCTCCAGCATTCTTAAGCTTGGGTCCTCCATTTACTAAGACCGGGTCCCAAAGGAGGGTCTTTATACGTTGGGTATTCAAGCATTTTTCTTTTTGATTTTATATGCTAACCATTCATTTTGACATTTAAAATGCACCAATTTTTGCATTTTGAAATGGTTTTGCAAAATTTTTTTTTTTTTTGAATACCCCAACTCAGACGTTTTCTCCAGTAACCGCGCATCCAGTGAATGTCACCAAGAGAACCAGGCTACTAGTTTCTTTTCAGTCCTTCTAATTGTATTAACAACTGAAAACAGTCTCAGTAGTGTGTGTGTGTGAAAAAGCCCTAGAAGTAGAAATCGAACCATGATACAATTTTATTGTTCCCAACCAGTCCACTTAGATGATTGCTAATGAGAAAATGAAAAATTATTTTTGTCCAGAAAAGGCTTATCTAAAACATGCTTAGGGTTCACAAAGTTTCATCATGGAGGGAGCAGATACAACTCAAAGTAAAAAGATAAAAACTCAGTAAAGCAATAAAGACATACCCAATAAAAAGCAATAAAATACCCCCCATGCTTGGTGTAACACCCTAAAATATTTAATTAATTTATTTAATTAAGTATTTAGGAATTTATTTTAATTAATTGAATATAATTTAATTAAGCGAAGTTATATTAAAAAAAATTGTGTAGGTGGTATTAGGAGATGGAGGCACCAATTAGCTAGACTTGGGCTTAAGTGAAAAGCCCAAGCCCGTGATCCATGTGATATGCGAAGTGGTGAGGTCTTGTGAGGCTAGGGTTTTGGTGTTAGCATTCGCAAATTGAGAGAAGGAGAATAGAGAGAAAGAGTGAGAAGGCCGTAGAGAGGAGAAGAGAAAGGAGAAGGGCGCGAGCTCAAGGAGGAGAAAGGGACGTGATCTGTTGCTGTGGTTCTGCTCGTGTCTGTCTCTAGGACTTCTAGTCTTCAGATTTGAGGTAAGGGGATGTCCTATCAATTTCTATAATAGGTCCTATGATAGGTTTTAGATAGTGATGGCCTAGATTTAACCATGATCATGAGTATGTTTGCGGATTCATGTTATTGTTGTTGATATATGCGTGATTCCATGTTTATGCTTCGGTTGTTGTTGAATTTTGATGTTTGATAGATGGTTTTGATGATTTTACATGTGCACATGAATTGTTGTAAAATGGGTTGTGATTGGTCATGTGGAAATTTGAAGAACAAAAAAAAATGTATATGTGAAATTGTGCTGAAATTGTGTTGCTGAAGGTGTCTGGGCGCTGGGCGCTGTGTGCAGTGCTCCGCGTGTTGCGCCAGGCGCTGGGCGCTGGGTGCCAGCGCTGAGCGCCCGTGTGTGAGTGTGTGTGTTGCGCTGGGCGCTGAGCGCCCGTGTGCGTGTGTTGCGTGTGGCGCCAAGGCGCTGGGCGCTGGGCGCCCGTGTGTTGCGTGTTGCGTGTTGCGCTAAGGCGCTGGGCGCCCGTGTGGGTGTGTTGCGTTTTGCTGGGCGCCCAGGGCGTCAGTTTTTCAGGATGTTCCCAAAATGTTTTCGAAAACTGTTTCCGCTATATCTTTTGACTCGGACATCCGTTTTAAACGTTTAGAAAAGTGTTGGGAAGCTTTTTCAGTTGCCTATCTGTGTGTCCCATTTTTAAAAATAAAAACTTATTATTTCTGAAGGTTGCTGGGGCGCCCCAAGTGGCTGTTCCTGGTGATCGTTGCTGTGACATTGAAAAGATGTTTTGGTGTCTTTAAAAATCCCCTTTGTGTATAACCAGTGGTTCTAACGTTTTAGTGTTAGAGGTGATGATTTCGACGATGATGCCCTCAGTGGCTAGTTAAATGACCGCTTTGCCCTTAGTGGCCAATGTAGTTGATAATGGTGTGTAAATGACGATGATGCCCCTTAGTGGCTAGTTAAATGACCGTTTTGCCCTTAGTGGCCAATGTTGTTGATATTGATATGTAAATGACGATGATTCCCTTGGTGGCTAGTAAATGACGTTTTTGCCCTCAGTGGCTATTGTTTGAGTTGATGATGTTTATGAATAAGTGACGATGAAAACCCAGTGACGTTTTGAGGCCCAAAAGGCTAAGTGATGTTAAGGCCCAAAAGGCTAAGTGATGTTAAGAACTAAAAGGCTAAGTGACGTTGTTGTGTGTAAATTGTGAATTGACAGGTGCTGTGCCTCTTATTTGGCAAACTGGTAAGTGACGGGTCACATAGTTGACTGTGATTTGTGTGTTTGTGCGTGGTGCATGTCATAGTGTCTCATGCCTCCCATATGCATAAACCCAGTGACGTTTTGAGGCCCAAAAGGCTAAGTGACGATGAGACCATAATGGCTAAGCGACGTTTGTGAAAAGGTACCTCATGCATATGCCCGCGAGTGGGCTGCATTTCATATGCCTACATGACATAGTGACGAGTTATTGTAGTGATGTACTTGATGATTGTGATGTGATTATTTTAGAGCTATGACTTGACTTATTGCTTATCATGTGATTTATTATATGGATTGAATTGGACTCACCCTTCTGTTTGAATGTTACCCCTATGCGGTAACGTGCAGGTGATCTCGAGTGAAAGCTTAGGTATCTTCACTAGCTGAGTCGGGTCGTCTGCTCTGATTATGTAACACTAGGGGTGGGTTGATGTTGTTTAAGTTATTTATGACCATTGTTGTTGTTGGATTTTACTATTGTGAGCCTTGCATAGTTGCAATGCCTTTTATGATTAAACTTGTTGGGTTTTCCGCTGTGAAGTTGTATTTTAAAATGACGACGACGTTTTGAAAGTATTATAAGGCTGTTTTCGAAAAGCGAATAAATTGGCGTGTGATGTTTAACGAGGTAAGTGTGACATCCCTTGTGGTGTATTTAAAATTTGAAGCTCTGATTGTTACGCTAATAAAGTAACGGGTAGAAAAGGGGTGTTACATTAGTGGTATCAGAGCAATGGTTGGTCCGTCCGGCCAAGTCGTCGAGTCGTTGTGTCGGTGTACGACCAACTGTTGTCTTTTAAGTGCTGACCAATATTTGTGTTGCAGGTAAGCCAAGAGTTGCTAATGGTAAGTGAACTAGTGGGGGAGATGCCCCTACTGGTACTGTGTGTTGTATTGCATTTCCGTGTGTGAACTTTGTGCTCCTGTTGTTGGTTGCTGTTCTTTAACCTCCTTGTGGAACGAATTCTGATTTCGTTTGTGTGGTTTTCAATAACTTACCTTGTCGTTTAATATTTACATGTGTTTCGACTGGTTTAAATTTGGTTCGACACTAGGTCTTGTATGAACTCCTGGGTGGTGTGTCTTGATGTGGAGTCTAAGTGCATTGTAAAAAAAAAAAATTGTTTTGGTAAATTACGTCAAGCTGTTGCCCGACACACAAAAATGTTTTGATCCCTCTAAGTGATGTCGTCCATGCTTAAAAATGTTGAGTTTTGATGTTCCTTGATTTATAATTGTTTCCCATGATGAAGCTGTCTGTGTTTATTTTAAGGAATTATGACATCTTTTGCGTTAGTTGGTTGTTTTTGGTGTTGTTCCTGATTGTTTTGACATGCAGTGTTGTACGTGTAGGGTCTTCATGAATCGTTTTGCAATTTCAATGCTACTTGGGGTTTGATATTGTACGCTTGGATTTTATGAAAATTTTTGGTCGTTACTTTTGAATCGTGTTATGTGGTTTTGAGATCTGAAAAATAAAGTGGTTTCTGAAGTAGCTTTTGGACACCTGTAAAACAATTTTGTGGTTGAGTGCTAATATTGGTGTAAAATTTATTTTAATAAATGAACACTGATTTTGTATAAAGATTTTAGTACAGTATGGTTTTGATTTCGCATTTATGTTACGCACTGAGTGCCGTATGGAATGGTTTTGCTAATTATGCTGTGAATGGTAAAGTTTTGGTTTGAAAGCTACAACTATTGTTATCTCCTATTTCCACGACCCCGTGAAATGATTTTGAAAAGTGGACTATATTTTATGTTGTAGTTATCATTCTAATTTTCCTCGACATGTGATGTTTCCAACTCCGAATCTTTGCGAACTATTTCATGACCGTGAGCTGTAATTCCTACACAGGATTGTCCCGGATTTTGTTTTGACTGTTGTACTCTTTATAATTGGTGCTACGTGATTTTGAGAAACCATAAACATTTAAAATGCACGTTGGCACGGTTTGTGTATTTCATTGAGTTAGTTTTATTGCCGTATGTTCTTAAGAATGCTTTGTTCAAATTGTTAAAGTTGATGTTTAATCTTGTAGAGAGAAAATCAATTTCCATAACGTGATTTATCTTCCATGTCGAAAATTCTAAATAAGTAATTGTGCATACGTGTGATTGTACCTTTTCGTATGTGTGCCGTTAGCTACGAATTGATGTTCCCATGGATTGACCTTTCCAGCTATTTTAATACCCTAACTGCTGTCCCATGAGTTGAATTATTTTCCCCTATGCTGAACTATGTGGAATGGATGTCATTTACTCTAAAAGGTTGTTAGTATTATTTTCGTGAATTAGAGATTGATGCCACTGAACTTGGTATTTGATTTCCTACTGGTTTGGAAAATAATTAGTTTTCGGAAAATGTAGTGGTTACTCTTTTAGACCCAAAAGAAAATGTTATCGAGGTTTCTTTGAATTTTCTCAAACCGATTGGAAGGATTGAGCGCTCCGATTTGTGACATTCTTCACTTGCGAAAACTACTTCCAAAAGTAAAGTTGTTGATTTTGTTTGAAGAGAGAAAATCGTTCTTACTCGTTTTCCGCACTACCGCTTATAAACATTTTGGTGTAAAATGAGTATCGCGTTTAGTGTTATGCCAATTGTGTGACTGCCGTGTTGTTTGAAGTTTTGTACGATGAGTGTTCGCTGCTCCTAATCATTAGATTATCCGTTTTGGGAGTTTGTGACGTGTCTTGCTATAACTACGCACTTAGTAAACTTTCATGATGTTGTTGGCGTTATTGTTGCTGTTGTTTTGCTGGTTGCAGTTGCTGTTGTTTTCTGAAAAACTATTATTACTGTTTTCGGAAAAATTATTGTTACTGTCCCTGATTTGGTGCACTGCTCCTACTTTTAAGAGCTGTGTCTATTTTAATTGTTGACCGTTCCGTGTGTCTGGTTCTTTCTATTATGTTGTTAGCTGTTGCCGGTGCCTTAGTGCCCGATTGTTGTGACTGAGTTGCCAATATTGTTGTTGTTGATGATGTTGTTACTAATGATTTTGATATTAATATTGTTGTTGTCCTGTCTTGGGTATCGCCGAATGGCCCAAGTTGCGTTGATGTTCTGTCGTGGGTACCGCCGTATGGGCCACATGGTTTCGTTGTTATGATTACTGAATTGTTGTTGTGGGCCTATGGCCATTGTTGATAAGCGATAGGTGGTCCCGAAGTCTGACTGTGATGATAAAATGCGTTGTTGTAATAATGTTGTCTTAGAACCAAACCATTAGCAGGCTGTTAGTGTGCGTTGTAACACCCCAAATTTAATTAAATATTTATTTAGTATTTATTTAATTAATAAAATAGGATTTGGGTGTTAGAAATAATAATAAAATAATTGGTGGTTTTAATTAGTAGAAATATAAATGTGGAGAGGTATTAAAATAATTAGGGGATTTATTTGGTTAATTAGGAGGTGGCATAACTTAATTATCCAATTAGGTTTAAGTGGTAGAAGAAAAGCCCATGACCCAATCCCTTGATCCTAGGCGCCTATATATGTTTAAGGGTTAGGGTTTAGGTCATTCATTCACACCTTTTAGAAAACAATCAAGAGATTTTGAAGGAGAGGCTTAAGGAAAAGCTAGGAGAGGAGTGTACGGCTAACAAGAGAGGAGGGAGGAGCTTGGTAATTTCGTTGCTAATGATCATCCAAGGAGGAATCTCGTTGGATCTAAGGAAGAGGAGAGGAGGGTTGTGCTTTCTCAATTGGTGACTCGATCTCCAAGTTTAGTGCTCATCTAATTCAAGGTAAGGGGGAGATTCTCTAGCCTAATGGGTTTTTCATGATAGGGTTTATGGGAATAGGCACTTAGTTGCCATGAATATGTCGATTTGATGTAACTTGCATGATTGAATTCCTTTATGTTGCCGTACTTAGATCTATGCAAATTTATGATGATTATGATGATGGGCATGTTGATTTCCTTTGTGTGATGAATGATTGCATGCCTCTTCAATTTTCTATGTTTGACTGTTGATCATGGTTGCTAATTATGAAAATTTAGTGTTGATGCTGTTTATAACATGATCGCATGCCAACTACTTGTTTTATTGATTTTGTGGCATTGGAGTGATTTTTGATGATTATGATGATGGCCAAGTGGCCCAATGATTTTGATTTAATGATTGGCTTGATGGATTTTATTTGGGGATTTAAAGTGTTAGGATGATTTGGTGAAAAATCTGATTTGGGATGGGTCCTAGGCGCCCTTAGATGTTGCTGGAAAATTCTGGGTGCGGTTTTGGTATAAGTTCAGTAATTCGGTGATCGTGAATGTTCTAGTTGTCTAAAAATTATATGGTTTGTCTTTTTGAAAACTAGACACAATTACCTACAAATTAGGCACTGGGTTTACTAAATTTCACTGAGAAACAAGGGAGAAAGTTTGATTTCAAAATGACTAAACCATTCTGTCCGAATTCTGGTACTAGTGAGGTAAATTGAAAAACTGTACTTACTGAACACTCTTTTCGAAAAACTGAACTTAGGAATGAAAACTACACACATAGAGCTTTCCAACGAGTATTCATTTGTTGAAATCCGATGTCGTTTGCTATTTTAATTAATTCGCCAAAAAACGTGGTTTTCTGCGTCTGCTCCGTGTGTTGTTCGTGTCTGTTGCGCATTGGCCCGACTTCGTTACCCGTTTCGCCCGACTTCGTTGCTGTTCCGTGTTGTCCGCGTCAGTTGCGCCCTTTGCGCCTGACTTTGTTTCTGGCCGTTGGCGCCCGTTGCGCCCGTGGCCGTTCCGGTTTTGGTGGATTTTCCTAAAATTGTTTTGGTCATATCTTTTGACTCGGTTATCCGTTTTGAACGTTTCAAAATGCGTTGTGAAGCTTATTCAGGTGCCCACCTGAATATTCTAATTTCTGGGCAGTATGAACTATCTTCCGACGTTGGTCTCAGGTGTTGTCAAAGGTGTCCGTTTAGGCGTTTTGGTGTCTCAAAATATTTTAGAAAATTATTATATTTGAAAGTTGTCATTGAAAACTATTTTGAGTGCGTAAGGCCGATGATGTCCTTTGGTGTCTACTGACGATGTTTGATGTTTGATAATTATTGACGATGCGTTGATGTTTACTGGCGATGATATGACAGACGATGTGCCTATTTTATTGGCAATATAACAGACGATGGGTCTATGACCAAAATAATAATAATTGTTGTGTTGCTGATGATTGCTTTAGTGCGTTGTTCGTGGTGTCACATGCATTCCATATGCATTATTACAGACGATGAGGCTTCGGCCTAAAATTCACAGACGATGATTACAGACGATGAGGCTTCGGCCTAAAATTTACAGACAATGATTACAGACGATGATTGGTACCACATGCATCTGCATGTTCATGCATGTTCCCATGATTGACGATTGTTTGATGTTACTGACGATGGCTTATACTACTGCTGATGATTTGTGTACTGACGATGATGCAATTGACTGTTGTGCCCTTAATGTGATAAATGCCTGTTCTGCCCTTGATATTGTATGTGATGTTTTGTAGTTGACGTGGTAGACATAGGTGTCATATTCTATCATATGCCCTATCATTTATTCCTATTATGTGTGAGATATCTCACCCCCTTTATGTGGTTGTTACCCTAGGTGGTAACTTGCAGGTGATAGTTCGAGTGGAGGCGGTGTGTCTCCACATAGTCGGTCCGGTGTTTTCTCTGATAGGTGATACCCGGGGGTCGGTTGCTAGCATTATTGTTGTCGCTATTTGGAGTATTTTGCCGAGATGTTTTGGCTTCAAATATTTTTACTATTTTCCGCTGCATGTTTTTGAAAAGACTTAGTTATAATTAAAGTACTCCGTTTGCGAAGTGGTTTTCCGGTTCGAAAAATGTGACACTCTTTTGGCGCGAAAAACTCTGATATTTTCAAGAAACCGTTGGGTAGAAAAAGGGGTGTTACATGCGTACCCAAGAGGATAGATGAGTGAGATAGAATGCAAGTTAGTCTACCAGAGTGGCGCAGCAGGGTAGAGAGTGAGCCTAATTATTACTGCTTGAAGTTACCTGGCTGAACAAGTAGGAGGGACGGCCGCCCAAGCACTTACCGCCGGTAATCAAAGCAATAGTAATCAGCATGATAGATAGCACTAGTTGTCTAGGTGGCCTTAGAGGGAGAGTGTTGGCGTTGACAGGTGAATTTCGAGGACGAAATATTCTAAGTGGGGGAGAGTTGTAACACCCTAAAATATTTAATTAATTTATTTAATTAGGTATTTAGGAATTTATTTTAATTAATTGAATATAATTTAATTAAGCGAAGTTATATTAAATAAATTGTGTAGGTGGTATTAGGAGATGGAGGCGCCAATTAGCTAGACTTGGGCTTAAGTGAAAAGCCCAAGCCCGTGATCCATGTGATATGCGAAGTGGTGAGGTCTTGTGAGGCTAGGGTTTTGGTGTTAGCATTCGCAAATTGAGAGAAGGAGCATAGGGAGAAAGAGTGAGAAGGCCGTAGAGAGGAGAAGAGAAAGGAGAAGGGCGGAGGCTCAAGGAGGAGGAAGGGACGTGATCTGTTGCTGTGGTTCTGCTCGTGTCTGTCTCTAGGACTTCTAGTCTTCAGATTCGAGGTAAGGGGATGTCCTATCAATTTCTATAATAGGTCCTATGATAGGTTTTAGGTAGTGATGGCCTAGATTTAACCATGATCATGAGTATGTTTGCGGATTCATGTTATTGTTGTTGATATATACGTGATTCCATGTTTATGCTTGGGTTGTTGTTGAATTTTGATGTTTGATAGATGGTTTTGATGATTTTACATGTGCACATGAATTGTTGTAAAATGGGTTGTGATTGGTCATGTGGAAATTTGAAGAACAAAAAAAAAATGTATATGTGAAATTGTGTTGCTGAAGGTGTCTGGGCGCCCATGGGTGCTGTGCGCTGTGTGCAGTGCTGCGCGTGTTGCGCCAGGCGCTGGGCGCTGAGCGCCCGTGTGTGAGTGTGTGTATTGCGCTGGGCGCTGAGCGCCCGTGTGCGTCTGTTGCGTGTGGCGCCAAGGCGCTGGGCGCTGGGCGCCCGTGTGTTGCGTGTTGCGCTAAGGCGCTGGGCGCTGGGCGCCCGTGTGGGTGTGTTGCGTTTTGCTGGGCGCTGGGCGCCAGGTGCCTGGGCGCGGGGCGCCCAGGGCGCCAGTTTTTCAGGATGTTCCCAAAGTGTTTTCGAAAACTGTTTCCGCTATATCTTTTGACTCGGACATCCGTTTTAAACGTTTTGAAAAGTGTTGGGAAGCTTTTTCAGTTGCCTATCTGTGTGTACCATTTTTAAAAATAAAAACTTATTATTTCTGAAGGTTGCAGTGGCGCCCCAAGTGGCTGTTCCCGGTGATCGTTGCTGTGACATTGAAAAGATGTTTTGGTGTCTTTAAAAATCCCCTTTGTGTATAACCAGTGGTTCTAACGTTTTAGTGTTAAAAGTGATTATTTCGACGATGATGCCCTTAGTGGCTAGTTAAATGACCGTTTTGCCCTTAGTGGCCAATGTAGTTGATAATGGTGTGTAAATGACGATGATGCCCTTAGTGGCTAGTTAAATGACCGTTTTGCCCTTAGTGGCCAATGTTGTTGATATTGATGTGTAAATGACGATGATGCCCTTGGTGGCTAGTAAATGGCGTTTTTGCCCTCAGTGGCTATTGTTTGAGTTGATGATGTTTATGAATAAGTGACGATGAAAACCCAGTGACGTTTTGAGGCCCAAAAGGCTAAGTGATGTTAAGGCCCAAAAGGCTAAGTGATGTTAAGAACTAAAAGGCTAAGTGACGTTGTTGTGTGTAAATTGTGAATTGACAGGTGCTGTGCCTCTTATTTGGCAAACTGGTAAGTGACGGGTCACATAGTTGACTGTGATTTGTGTGTTTGTGCGTGGTGCATGTCATAGTATCTCATGCCTCCCATATGCATAAACCCAGTGACGTTTTGAGGCCCAAAAGGCTAAGTGAGGATGAGGCCATAATGGCTAAGCGACGTTTGTGAAAAGGTACCTCATGCATATGCCCGCGAGTGGGCTGCATTTCATATGCCTACACGACATAGTGACGAGTTATTGTAGTGATGTACTTGATGATTGTGATGTGATTATTTTAGAGCTATGACTTGACTTATTGCTTATCATGTGATTTATTATATGGATTGAATTGGACTCACCCTTCTGTTTGAATGTTACCCCTATGCGGTAACGTGCAGGTGATCTCGAGTGAAGGCTTAGGTATCTTCACTAGCTGAGTCGGGTCGTCTGCTCTGATTATGTAACACTAGGGGTGGGATGACGTTGTTTAAGTTATTTATGACCATTGTTGTTGTTGGATTTTACTATTGTGAGCCTTGCATAGTTGCAATGCCTTTTATGATTAAACTTGTTGGGTTTTCCGCTGTGAAGTTGTATTTTAAAATGACGACGACGTTTTGAAAGTATTATAAGGCTGTTTTCGAAAAGCGAATAAATTGGCGTGTGATGTTTAACGAGGTAAGTGTGACATCCCTTGTGGTGTATTTAAAATTTGAAACTCTGATTGTTACGCTAATAAAGTAACGGGTAGAAAAGGGGTGTTACACTTGGACTAGGCATTGTCCTCAATGATTTTTCAAATAAAACTACATAAAAGGGGGTTAGGATAGCTCACCGGATCACAGCCGCCCGGGCGGGGGCCCCTGATTGATGTTGAAATGATGCATTAGGGTTTGGAGCATATCTGTCACGTGCTCCAATTGCTGGCTGTGGTACAGCTGGTCTTCCCTAATTAGTTGCAGCTCTTCACTTTGCCTTTGCAGCTCTCCACCTTGCCTTATCTGCTCACCCTCGATCCTTTGGCACCAGGCTTGCATGTCAAAGCTTTGGTTATGATGGGGTTGCTGCTCAGCCATTTCTTCTTGAACTGGCTCTGGTGCTTCTTGTTGCATTTCCTGGGCTTCATCTTGATATAGCCAATTTGCCTGGCTCCTTGTATCTGTTCTGGCTAGGTCCGGCAAAATTATTGACTTTTGTTTGGCAATAAGCAGATGGAATGTTGCTGCTCCCTTTTTTGTTGGTTTTACCAAGGACATGCTTTTGCAAATATCCATATCAATGAACTGGTTCCCTGCCAAAATTTCTAGATTTCTCAGCTTTTCTTGCAATCCCAGCTTTTCGGCAATGTAGGTTACCATTCCCCCTACAACAATATCCCCTTTTGGTTGTGCTGCAACACGTTCCAGATTACTTAGGATGTAATGGCAGGTGTTTATCGGCATCCTGTGTACCATTGCCCATAAGCAAAACAGTTCACCTGTTCTGACACCACCTGTTTCACTCCTGCCAAAGATAGTGCATGCCATAACCCTAAGAGTATACCGGAAAACCGGACTATGAATTGAGCTAGCTTTTGCGCTTCTTGCTTCATAATGATTAATTCCGGTGATTTGTGACCAGAATGTATTAGGGTCATAACCTTGTGGCCTAACAGCAGCATTTATGGAATCGTGAACAAACCCTTGATTTTCAAAACCCACCAATTGACAGAAATCATTGAACATCATTTGATAATCTTCATTAAAAAGCCAGAAGCACAGTTTATGGTTTGGGTTTAACACGCTGCTCTCATCTCTAGTAATATGCAACGAGCTTAAAAATTCAAAAGTGAGTCCGATATATGTAGCCCTAGGCTCATTCAGAAATTTCAGCCAGCGAACAGTACTTAACAGATATTTCACATTTCCATCTAATCCTAGGGATTGTAGAGTAGGACAAAAATGCGGATATCGTGTAGGAACGACTAACCTTTCGTGGAGAGCCGCAAACTGTTTTCTTTGGTCTCTGTTTTTGAAGATCACCCCGTATTCATTTGGCGTGCTATCCTTCCTTTTTGTTTTCCCGGTTGAATTGCTTCCAACTTCAACATTTTTCATCTTCTTTGAAGCCATAACAAAAAAAAGGGTAATTTTGGAATTTTTTGAAAAATGGGGTTCTTGGTGATTTTTGGGTTTTGCGATTTTGGTGGTGTTTTGGTGTTTTGATGGAGGAATATTGGTTTATTAATGATGGGTATTGGTTTGGGGGAAGAAATTTGGTGTTTGGGTGGTGTTTTGGGGTGGTTTATGGAGCTTTTTTGTTTATGGTTATGGAGGTACACGAATTTGGGGGTATGTTTTTGGGTGGATTTTTGATGATTTTGATGGTAAGGTTTTGTAGAGGAGGTTGTGGGTTGTTGTTTTGGTGGAAATTTGATGGAGTTTGGTTTAGTTTTTGGGTGTTTATGGAGGTTTTAAGTTTTGGGTATGGGGTTGTGAATAGTGTTTTTGAGTGAAGGAGATGATGAAAGTGATGAAGATGAAGAGAAACTCGTGGGGTACATGGGGGGTGGGGTCGTGCGCTTTATTCTGCCAAAATGGGCTGTTTTCAGTTGAAAACACACACGGGTCGTGCGTGGTACTGCTTAGGGTCGTGCGCCCTGTTGTTGCTGATGCTGCTCCAGGGTCGTGCGCCTGGCTCTACAAAAATGGGTCATTTTTAGTTCAAAACATGCACGGGTCGTGCGTGGTGCACCCAGGTTCGTGCGCCCTGTTTGTTGCTGATGGCGCCCAGCAAGGCGCCCTGCGCTGCGCCCGTGGCGCCCATGCTGTCCTGCAGAGTGTTTTTAGTGCTGTTTTAAACTTCAAAAAGCTGTGCAAGCCTTAGGATTGACATAATTTCCAACCGTGAGCTATTTTTCTGTTCAATAAATCAAAAAAAAAATACATTAAGCCGTGGGTTGCCTCCCACGCAGCGCTCTTTTAACGTCACTAGCTTGACGGTCAAAAAGAACTTTCAATTGGGATCATTTAGAACTAAACTAGTTCCTTTCTCAATTGGGTCACATATTAAATAATTTTTCAACCTCTGACCATTGACTTTAAACGATCCGGTTTTCTCGCTCCAGATCTCTACAGATCCGAAGGGGTAAACCTTACGGATTTCAAAAGGACCGGACCATCTCGATTTTAGTTTTCCTGGGAAAATTTTTAGTCTGGAATTAAATAATAACACCAGATCACCCTCATTGAATTCTCTGCGAATGATACGCTTATCATGCCAATTTTTTGTTCTTTCTTTGTAAAGTTTGACATTCTCATAAGCATCCATTCGCAGTTCTTCCAATTCGTTTAGTTGGAGTTTTCTTTTTTCTCCGGCTAATTCCATGTTCAGGTTAAGGCGTTTAATTGCCCAGTAAGCTTTGTGCTCTAGTTCTACCGGAAGGTGGCAAGACTTCCCATAAATTAATTTGAAAGGAGTCATTCCTATGGGAGTCTTGTATGCAGTACGATAAGCCCAGAGAGCATCATCAAGCTTTACCGACCAGTCTTTTCTTGAGGTCGAAACAGTTTTTTCTAAAATACTTTTAATTTCTCTGTTCGATACCTCAACCTGTCCACTTGTTTGAGGGTGATAAGGCGTTGCAATTTTGTGCCTTACTCCAAACTTTTGTAGTAACATTTCAAAATGTTTTGAGATGAAATGGGATCCTCCGTCGCTTATGACAACACGAGGGACCCCGAAACTTGGAAAAATTATTTTTTTGAAAAGTTTTATGACTAACTTTGCATCGTTTGTAGGAGAAGCAATGGCTTCGATCCATTTTGACACATAGTCAACGGCTACCAGAATATATTGGTTTCCAAAAGAAGAAGGAAACGGTCCCATGAAATCGACACCCCAGACGTCGAAAATTTCAACCTCTAAGATATTATTTAAGGGCATTTCATTTCTTTTTGAAATATTTCTGGTGCGTTGACACTGGTCGCATTTAGAATTGAATTGATGTGTGTCTTTAAAAAGGGACGGCCAATAAAAACCAGATTGTAGAATTTTCGTAGCAGTTTTTGAAGATCTGGCATGGCCGCCATAGGAAGAAGAATGACAATGGTATAGAATGTTACTGTTGCGTTAAAAACACACTTAGAGCAAGTGTACTCTACCGCAGAAGTAGTATAAAAGATTATCGTGTCCACAGGGATTAATTAGCAAGTACCAAACTAATCGAGATTATTTATTGTTTAGACGAACAAATATTTGAATTGTAATGGAACAAATAAAAAGAAATAAATAACGATAATTAAAATACTAGACTTAATAAATGAGGAGAGGCCTAGGATCACGGTTTCACTTGCCAGCTTCGATCCCCCCTATGTCTAATCCTACTTGAATTCCCTTATTTTACTTAATTACCAATCGCTTTACTAAAACTATTAATCTGTTTGGTCATTCGCGATTAATATTCTTTTTCCTAAATTAACCCTCGTTTGGTCATGCAAGAATTTAAATTCAGGAAAAGCATAAAGAGCAAAAAGGTTGAATGATTGGAAGACTAAATTATGGTTTGGTCATGCCCTAATTATAGCCCCAATTATCCTATAGGTCCACCAACTAATTGCAGTACGATCGCTGATCAACTAATTGATTATAAACATGCAAAGGGTAGCTAATCCTAATCATGTGATAAAACAATAGGACAATATTAATTAAAATAAAAACAGGAATTCAAACCAGAAATTAGAACATAAAAAGGTCTCTAAACATGCAAGATCCACCTAAGACCCTAGAAGAGGATTTAGCTATCCATAGTGTTCGAGAACAATAAAATAAAATTAGGAGTCATAAATTACAGAGATAAAAATAACCCGGAATAGGAAAATTTCTGATCCTGAAAATTTAGTCTCCTTTTTCTGCTCCAGAGCTCTCTCACGATGTCAAGAACGGGTACACAAAACTCCCTCTTCTCCTTGCCGGCGCTGCTGTGTGAGGCTACTGTATATTATGTACGCGGCTCTCCTCTGAATTCCCACCTTTGTGTTATTGTATTGCCGCGGCTCAGTTTGCGTATGTACGGCCTTCTCTCAATTGTGCCGCCACTTCTTTGTTCAATTCCCTTTCTTTTATATGAACTAATTGCCGAGCCTAGGTAGGTCACGTGTTTCCCAAGTTGAATTCCTCTATGCACATGGGCCTTTTTTCCTTCTTTTGAACCAATGGATTACTTTTGCTAATGACACCCCCATTTTGCTTCAAACAACTCATTGAAACAACTTCTTTATTTATCTTATTTCCTACAAAATAAATAGCAATTTGAGTCACTTATTCATGTAGATAATAATAATAGCTCTAAAAATGACTCAAAAGTGTCTCTAAAAATGCACTAAATTGGAGCTTATCAACTCCCCCACACTTAACTTTTGCTTGTCCTCAAGCAAATTTCTTGGCTCACTAAATTTTTCAAATAAGTAACAGAGACAGCCAAATAAGAAACCCAAAATTAGAAGCACAATGACAGACAATAGACATTATAGCACAAATGAGGTGTCAAAAGGTTGCCCAATTAGAGGCTCAAATTCCTGAAGAATACATTTCTGTGAACAAAGGCACTCGCTCACAATCTCTCTAAGTGTTTAGGGACTAGGGAAAATATACACTCAAGTTTCCACAAAATGCACATTACCATAAGCTTGTAATTTGACCAAATCTCCACTAAATAGTTCACATGCATGCAAAAGATGGGGTTTCATGGGTTGTAATGGGGCCAGGGTGAATTCATGCAGGGTAGGAAATAAGAAGAGGGGATAATCAAAGGGCTAAAAACAAGAAATGAATAGTAACCTTTGAAACCAAATATGGAGCTCCTATCTATTTTACAATTTTTGTCCAAACTCCAAATTAATGTCACTTCCATTCTTCAATCTTTTTCTATTGAGTTGACCTTTTTTTATTTGCTTTTTGCTATTGAGTAGGCTCTTTTCATTCTTTTGATGTGTCTTTTCCTCCTTGTTGCTTTCTTTTTTTTTTCAAATTTTCTTCCTATTTTTTTTTTTTGGAGGAAAAGGTAAGTACATGATTCACTCTTTTTTTATCCTGACAAGATAGATAACTAAAAATATAGGACGAAATTGTAATTTTCAATAGTTGCTCCACATTTAATTTCAAATGGTTACCATAAAAAAAGAAAAAATTATATCTAGGTACCAAAGAAAAAATATAACAAATAGGCTCAAAGGGGGCAACTAATGGATAAATTCAACAAACAACTCTGAGGCCAGAAAAATACCTAAATTCCCCAAATCTTTTTACATGATGTAAAATCAATTTTCGCCTTGAAATGGTCAAAAGACAAATTCTAGAATGTAGCAAATTGGGAAACACACTCATAGAAAGAAAATGGGTAAAAGTTTATGATTTAATATCAATCCCCTTATGAAGGCTCAAATCTCACCTTTAGAAGCTAGTTCACAAAAAGTACTCAACAGGCACAATGCTAATTATCAGCTTACTAAGGACATCCTCACAGTTACAATTAAGCACAAGTCTGTCAAGTAAATTAATTATGGGGTCCCCTAAAGGCAAAATCTCTATTTTTTTTCAACTTGAAGCATAAGTCGCTAAAATAAGCCAGAAAAAATGCTATCAACATATACGGTGGGTATGTGCATTAATAAAGATCAAGTGACAAAATAACTCTCCTCCCCCACACTAGCATGAAGCATGGTCCTTAATGCAAAATGATTAAATAAAAACCAAGAGAAATAAATGAGAGAGTAAGAGTGACTTCCCTGAGAGAGCTTGCAGTCTAAGCTTATTCCTAAAAAAAATGAAACAAATTAAAAGTAAAAATAACTGAAAATAAAACACAGGTTGCCTCCTGCGAAGCGCTTGTTTAACGTCGTGAGCCTGACTATAGTTGGTGCTTAATCAGGGGGCTCTCCGAGAGCAAATTTAATATCTAATGCTGTGCACCTTCTTAGCTTTCTAACCATGTGGTTCACATTGTTCTTTCTTTTTCCACGTGGTGGATGAACTTCAAAGGATGGTGAAATTTTTATTTTATCTCCATCCACCATTATGCTAGGATCCTGCAAAATAAGACTTTTTTCCAAAAGGTCCTGCATCTTTAATTCACTAAAAATGTTAGTTTCAACCACATCATCAAAATAAGGAGAAGTTAAAGAAGAGAAATTTTCATTGGAATTTAAAGCTTTAATAACATCATCTTCTTTACCATTCCTTAAAGTTACCTTTCCCCGGTGAACCTCAATCACAGCATCACCAATGGTTAAAACAATTTGCCCAAAAATGAGCGCTTTCTCCTCTTTCTCCAAATCTAGAACCATGGGATCTTTCTCACTGTCCTCACAAATGCTCCCTTTAGTAGGATCTTTTGTTTCAATATGACTCCCTTCAGTAGGAGTCTCCTCATCTTTCTTGAGAGCTTCTTCCTCCAGATTATATTCCATAGAGACACCTTCATCTCTCGAAGGAATACTTTCTTTGTATTGCTCAGCTTCTTCATTTTGGGTAGACTTAGTTTGTGAAGGAGTTTCTTGGGCCTCTTGAGATAACAAAGCAATGAGAGTTGAGATTTGACCCTCCAAGTTTTCAAATTTGTTGTTCATGGCTCCCTCCAAGCTTTCAAATTTTTCATTTGTCTGCTGCATAAATTTGGCCAAGACCTCATTGACATCCGACTTTTCCTCCTCTTGCCTTTGCACTTGTAGTGACTCGTAATTATCCCAGTGGGAGGAATAAGGAGGTGGCTCATAGTCATCCCAATAGTTTGATTAAGGTTCATAAGGAGGAGGAGAAATTTGAATCTGGCATTGAGACATATACCAATATGACTTCTCTAAATTTCTTTGTGCCTCTGCCTCTCTAATGTAGTCTCCAAGAGTTTTAACCATGATTTAAAAGTTTATCTGCAAAAAAGTGAACTGCAGCGGTCTCTTGGGAAAGTATTAGTAGCTTTTTTTTGTATTTTTTTTCAATAAGATAAATAAAAAAAATTAAAACTAGTGCATAAAAAAAGTCTAAAGCAATAAAAATCTTTTTTCGTTTAATATTGCTAAATTAATCCCCGGCAACGGCGCCAAAAACTTGTTGCGTTAAAAACACACTTAGAGCAAGTGTACTCTACCGCAGAAGTAGTATAAAAGATTATCGTGTCCACAGGGATTAATTAGCAAGTACCAAACTAATCGAGATTATTTATTGTTTAGACGAACAAATATTTGAATTGTAATGGAACAAATAAAAAGAAATAAATAACGATAATTAAAATACTAGACTTAATAAATGAGGAGAGGCCTAGGATCACGGTTTCACTTGCCAACTTCGATCCCCCCTATGTCTAATCCTACTTGAATTCCCTTATTTTACTTAATTACCAATCCCTTTACTAAGACTATTAATCCGTTTGGTCATTCGCGATTAATATTCTTTTTCCTAAATTAACCCTCGTTTGGTCATGCAAGAATTTAAATTCAGGAAAAGCATAAAGAGCAAAAAGGTTGAATGATTGGAAGACTAAATTATGGTTTGGTCATGCCCTAATTATAGCCCCAATTATCCTATAGGTCCACCAACTAATTGCAGTACGGTCGCTGATCAACTAATTGATTATAAATATGCAAAGGGTAGCTAATCCTAATCATGTGATAAAACAATAGGACAATATTAATTAAAATAAAAACAGGAATTCAAACCAGAAATTAAAACATAAAAAGGTCTCTAAACATGCAAGATCCACCTAAGACCCTAGAAGAGGATTTAGCTATCCATAGTGTTCGAGAACAATAAAATAAAATTAGGAGTCATAAATTACAGAGATAAAAATAACCCGGAATAGGAAAATTTCTGATCCTGAAAATTTAGTCTCTTTTTTCTGCTCCAGAGCTCTCTCACGATGTCAAAAACGGGTACCCAAAACTCCCTCTTCTCCTTGCCGGCGCTGCTGTGTGCGGCTACCGTATATTATGTACGCGGCTCTCCTCTGAATTCCCACCTTTGTGTTATTGTATTGCCGCGGCTCAGTTTGCGTATGTACGGCCTTCTCTCAATTGTGCCGCCACTTCTTTGTTCAATTCCCTTTCTTTTATATGAATTAATTTCCAAGCCTAGGTAGGTCACGTGTTTCCCAAGTTGAATTCCTCTATGCACATGGGCCTTTTTTTCTTCTTTTGAACCAATGGATTACTTTTGCTAATGACACCCCCATTTTGCTTCAAACAACTCATTGAAACAACTTCTTTATTTATCTTATTTTCTACAAAATAAATAGCAATTTGAGTCACTTATTCATGTAGATAATAATAATAGCTCTAAAAATGACTCAAAAGTGTGTCTAAAAATGCACTAAATTGGAGCTTATCAGTTACTTACCTCTTCTTCTGGAATGCATCTTCTGAACACCCCATCTGCTCCCCTTTTAAAAAGCAGTGGCTCGTCCCAGTAATATTGTTTAAGATCATGGAAGAATTTCATCTTCTGCTGATAATTTAAATCTGGGGGGGGGGGTACTCCTGCTGCAAGGTAGTTTACAAAATCTGCATACCAAGGCGCTTCAGATTTGACCAATGAGAAGAGTTGATAATCCAAAAATGTATCATTAAGCGGCAACTCTTCTTCTTTTGTTCCTTGTAGACGGAACAAATGATCAGCCACAACATTTTCAACGCCTTTTTTATCCCTTATTTCAAGATCAAATTCTTGTAGGAGTAAAACCCATCAGATCAATCTCGGCTTGGCATCTTTTTTGTTTAACAAATATTTTATGGCCGAGTGATCAGTAAAAATGATGATTTTTGAACCTACCAGATATGATCGAAACTTATCAACGGCAAAAACTACCGCCAAAAATTCTTTTTCAGTTGTGGCGTAATTCATTTGTGCCTCGTCTAAGGTCCTGCTTGCATAGTATATGGCATGCAATTTTTTTTCTTTTCTTTGTCCCAGGACTGCCCCAACTGCATAGTCGCTTGCATCGCACATTATTTCGAACGGAAGATTCCAGTCTGGTGGCTGTATGATCGGGGCAGTAACTAAAGCCTTTTTCAACCTGTTAAAAGCTTCAAGACAAAGACCGTTAAAAATAAATGCTGCATCCTTAAGGAGCAGACTTGTCATAGGTTTTGAAATTTTTGAGAAGTCTTTTATGAACCGGCGGTAGAAACCCGCATGGCCTAAAAAGCTTCTCACCTCTTTTACTGAGGTGGGAGGTAGAATTTTTTCAATCACCTCAATTTTTGCACGGTCTACCTCAATACCTCTATGAGAAATTAAGTGCCCTAGGACAATTCCTTCATTAACCATGAAATGACACTTTTCCCAGTTTAGAACCAGATTTACCTTCTCACATCTCTCTAAGACTTTTTCCAGATTGGCTAAACAGTTTTCAAAATTTGAGCCATGGACGGAAAAAACATCCATAAACACTTCCATTATGTTTTCAACAAAGTATGAGAATATGGACATCATACACCTTTGAAAGGTAGCAGGAGCATTACATAGGCCAAAGGGCATCCTTCTATAGGCATAAGTGCCAAAGGGACATGTGAAAGTTGTTTTTTCTTGGTCGCTAGGGTGGATGGGAATTTGGAAAAATCCCGAATAACCATCTAAATAGAAGAAATGTGAGTGCTGTGCTAACCTTTCTAGCATTTTGATCAATGAACTGGAGAGGGAAGTGATCTTTCCGGGTAGCTTTGTTAAGCTTCCTGTAATCGATACACATTCTCCATGCCGTAATTGTCCTTGTGGAAATGCATTCGTCCTTCTCATTTTTAATAAATGTTAAGCCTCCCTTCTTAGGCACTACTTGAACAGGACTGACCCACCTACTATCGGAAATAGGATATATTATCCCAGCATCAAGGAGTTTTAAAACTTCCTTTTTAACAACCTCTTTCATGTTTGGGTTTAATCTTCTTTGATGCTCGATAGAAGGTTTATAGTCCTCTTCCAATAGTATTATGTGTATGCAGATTGACGGATTTATTCCTTTATTGTCCTCAATAGTATACCCAATGGCTTTGGGATACTTTTTGAGAGCATTAAGCAATTTTTCAGTCTCATTTTGTTTCAAATTTGCATTTACAATTACTGGAAAAGTAGAATTAGGGCCGAGAAACTCATATCTGAGAGATGCTGGTAAGGGTTTTAATTCTATTTTTGGTGCTTCTTTTGGGAGAGGTCGAGGTTTTTCCTCACCCAAAGTTTCAGTACCCAATTCTTGTAATGGTGAATTTTCATCCAAAAGTTTTATGTAGAATTGGGTTTCCCCTGCCGCATTTGTATGTGTTGCCTAAAAGGCAATCTTCCAAACTGTTTTGTGAAGATGATGCTAAAGAGCAGTCTCGCACGCAATAGTCTACAATATCAATCCTGCAGCACGAGTCTTTTACAGATGGACTCTTCATGAAGTTTGAAACTTCAAACTCAACCTTTTCATCCCCCACATTAAAAACCAACTTACCGTTTTTAACATCAATTATTGCCCCTGCGGTAGCTAAAAAAGGCCTCCCTAGAAGAATAGGAATTTGGGAGTCTTCTTCAATTTCCATTACAACAAAGTCCACCGGTATAAAAGTTTGCCCTACCTTGATCGGGATATCCTCTAAGATTCCAGTGGGGTATTTAATGGAACGATCTGCCAACTGTATTGTCATTTTTGTGGGTTTAAGTTCACCTATCCCTAGTCTGTTGCAAAGAGAAAGAGGCATCAAACTTACACTGGCTCCTAGATCGCACATCGCTCTGTTTATAGTTTCACTTCCAATCACACAAGGTATGGAAAAACTACCTGGATCTTTTAGTTTTTGTGGCAGCTTGTTCTGGATAATTGCACTACATTCCTCTGTTAATGCAATCGTCTCATAGTCGTCTATTTTTCTTTTCTTGGATAAAATTTCTTTCAAAAATTTAGAATAAGATGGCATTTGAGACAATGCATCAGTGAAAGGAACGTTGATGTAAAGCTTTTTAAGCAAGTCGACAAACCTTTTGAATTGCTCGTCAAGTTTGTTTTTTGCAAATCGTTGGGGAAAAGGAATGGGTGGTTTGTATGGTGGAGGGGGGATGTGTGGTTCTTCTCTTTCTTTTTCCGGTTCTTTCTCTTTTTCTTTCTCTTCTTGCTCACCTGGTAAATTATGTTTTTCACTCACAATTTTTTCTTGGTTTGCTCTTGGTTCCTCTAATTGTTTTCCGCTTCTAAGGGTGACGGCATTTATTTGGCCTTTTGGATTTTGTTCTGGTTGCCCAGGAAATACCCCTGAAGATTTAGAGGATGAAGCCACCTGTGTTGCCACTTGAGTTATTTGATTTTCAAGCATTTTATTATGAGTGGCAATAGAGTCGACTTTTGATACTAATTTGATAAGTGTGTCATTCAAATAACTAGTTTGATTTTTGAATTCTTCATTTGTTTTGTTTGAGATGACACAAATTTTTCCATCAAAAATTCCAAGTTCGACTTTTGCGGGTTGTTTTATGGGTTGTTAAAAACCCTTTGATTTTGAAAGACAGGAGGTGGTCTAGGTGCTGGATTGGGTGGAGGATTTTTATAAGAAAAATTTGGATGATTCCTCCACCTAGGATTATAACTATTTGAAAACGGATCTTCCTTTTGAGCATAGTTAATATGCTCGTTACCCCACATAATTCACATGGTGGAGTAATAGGAGAAGAAGTTTGTGAGATGGCACTTACATTTAATTTTTCAAATTTTTGAAAAAGTGCGTCCACTTTTGAGGTAAGATGATCAACAACAGATATTTCATACTTACCTGGCTCTTTTGATGAGGCTGGTTTATTCGTTATGGCTCGCTCACTTGTCCATTGACAATGGTTTTGAGCCATATCTTCAACGAGTGCATAAGCTTCGGTAAAATTTTTGTTCATTAAAGCTCCACCTGCAGCTGCATCAATAGTCATTCTTGTTGCATATTGTAATCCATTATAAAAAGTGTGAACAACGAGCCATTTCTCTAGTCCATGATGGGGGCCTAGCCTTAACATTTCTTGGAAACGTTCCCAAGCATCATAAAGAGATTCCCAGTCGTTTTGAGAAAATCGAGTAATTGGATTTCTCATTTGAGCTGTTTTACTCGGGGGAAAGAACTTAGCAAGAAAAGCATGTTTTAACTGGTCCCAGCTGGTAATGGATTCCGAAGGCAAAGAATGTAGCCATGCTCTTGCTCTATCCCTTAATGAAGAAGGGAAGAGTTTTAGTCTTATGGCATCTGGAGGTACCCCGTTTAATTTGAGAGTTCCACAGTATTCTAGAAAAATTGAAATATGAAGATTTGGGTCCTCTGTGGGAGAACCAGAAAATTGGTTTTGTTGAACCATTGAAAGCAGAGATGTTTTGAGTTCAAAATTATTTGCTTCCACATTCGGATGTACAATGGCAGCCGATGGCTCTGCTGAAGGTGTTGCGTACTCTTTGAGAGCACGATTTTCATTAGCCGCCATTTGGTTATCGGGAATTTCTCTCCTCCTTCTATGTAAGAACCTTTCGATTTCGGGAATTTGTTGAACAGTTTCTCCGAAACTTCTGGTTCTTCGCATTCGAGGGACAAGAGAAGAAAAAGTAAAAATAAAGAAAATAAAATTTCAGTCTAACCGGTTTCGAAAAACTTAATTAATATCACTGCCTCCCCGGCAACGGCGCCAAAAACTTGATAGCCTCGCAAGTGCACGAGTCGTATCGCGTAATAAAAGAGTTATCGATCCACAGAGAGAGCCTAGGTGATTACTAATTTAATTTTCCAAAGTTTGATTAACTGAAGAGAAAGTCTTTTTAGAAAGAAGGAATGTTTTTGCTGATGTTTTAATGATAAAAAGAGACTTGGGGTATTAGCAACATCGAAATGATAAAGTTTCCGTTATTAATCCCTTCGACAATTTTCCAACTTTAAAGAACGATATATTTCTTAAGACAAGGCGACGGCTGTAGCAAGAGTTTCCTTTCGGAATACAAACGCGTGTTCTAAACTAATTATCAAGCCTATTTTCATGGTTGATTATTAGTAGAACCCATTAAGCAAAGACCTTTTTGTGTCTCAATAAAACCAAAACTATTTTCATGTGTTGATTTTATTGTCTAATTTCATAGATCCAACAACCACACTTCCCCTTTCGGTACATTGTGTGGTGTTTTAAAATAATAATGAAATGCGATGAAATTAGATTTAGAAAAACAAAGCGACTAAGGTGGAGAATAGTCTCGGGAATTAATTAGTAGGAACCCATCATTTGGTCGTTCCCAAAAACCCCAAGACTAAGAAAGTCTACTCACTGATGATCATTGTAGAAAAAGATTTGAAAGAAGTAGGAGAAGAAAACATAAAGTTAAATAGCGAGAAATAAAAGAAAGCGGTTAATTGCAAAATTATAAATAGCGGAATTGTAAATGACAAGAAAGTAAAAGAGCAAGAGATTTAAAAAGCAAGAATTTAAAAGAGCAAGAAATTAAAAAGCGAGAAAGTAAAAAGCGAGAAAGTAAAGAAAAAGAAAGTAAAAAGCAGGAAAGTAAAGGAGCAAGAAAGTAAAGGGCGAGAAAGTAAATAGCGAGAAAGTAAAGGAGCAAGAAATTAAAAAGCGAGAAAGTAGAGAGCAAGAATTTAAAAAGCGAAAAAGTAAAGGGCGAGAAAGTAAAAAGCAAGAAAGTAAAGGAGCAAGAAAGTAAAGAGCGAGAAAGTAAATAGCAGGAAAGTAAATGAGCAAGAAATTAAAAAAGTGAGAAAGTAAAAAGCAAGAATTTAAAA
Organism: Astragalus membranaceus; assembly: GCA_039519185.1. Classification (NCBI taxonomy): domain Eukaryota; kingdom Viridiplantae; phylum Streptophyta; class Magnoliopsida; order Fabales; family Fabaceae; genus Astragalus; species Astragalus membranaceus. The sequence goes on from CM076847.1 coordinate 28,689,284, forward strand.
AGCGAGAAAGTAAAGGGCGAGAAAGTAAAAAGCAAGAAAGTAAAGGAGCAAGAAAGTAAAGAGCGAGAAAGTAAATAGCGGGAAAGTAAATGAGCAAGAAATTAAAAAGCGAGAAAGTAAAAGAGCAAGAAATTAAAGAGCGAGAAAGTAAATAGCGAGAAAGTAAAGGAGCAAGAAATTAAAGAGCGAGAAAGTAAATAGCGAGAAAGTAAATAGCGAGAAAGTAAAGGAGCAAGAAATTAAAGAGCAAGAAAGTAAATAGCGAGGAAGTAAGAAGCGAGAAAGTAAAGTGAAGTCATGAATCTTAGAGGAAATTAACACACTTGAATTTTGTGAGAAAATGGGCCATCTTTTTTATGACCATTTTGCCCCTCCTCTCAAGTGCCTTAGACCTAATATCTTCCTATAAATAGAGGCAACAGCTGTTCTGCGTTGCTGGCAAGCATGGGTCGTGCGCCAAGCTCTGCCAAAATGGGCCATCTCCAGTTGGAGACACGCACGGGTCGTGCGTGGTACACCCAGGGTCGTGTGTGCTGTGTGCGTGGTACACCCAGGGTCGTGCCAGTCTTGCGCCAGTTTTGCTGTTTTGGCGCTCTTGGCGCCCTGTGTGCCCTGTCTTGCGCCAGTTTTGCTGTTTTGGCGCCCTTGGCGCCCTGTGTGCCCTGTCTTGCGCCAGTTTTGTTGCTGCTGTCTTAAAAATTGTTCCTCCTCAAATATTTACTAAGTTTCTTCATTTTAGCTCATATTTTCGCTTTTGCTTCAAAATAGAACCTGAAAATAAAAAGTAAACATTTGCAGTAAAATAGCTCAAAAATATAATTAAAATACTAAAAAGACTTAATAAAATAACTATTAAAAAGACTGTAAAAATAGACTTATCAATTACCCATCCCGATGGGGAGCGTGCAATAGGTTCCACCATATACCGTTGTGGATAGACCTCAGCAGACACCTTCTCATGTTGCCATGGGAAGCTTGCAACAGGTACAGCCGTACGCTAATGTGGCCGAGTCTCAGCAAGCACTTTCTCATCAGGAAATTCCTAATCATGCGTTTCCTCAGCCTTGTAATTTTGCCAACGGCAATGCTGGGGGCAGTTTATGGCGACAATTATTAAAATGGTTAATCTTCAACAGGGACAAGTGCAGATGGCCAAAAGCCCCCCCGAGGCTACGGGGTCGATAGGCTTACCGCGGGGATCATCTTATGGATGCCCCTCGATGGCTAAGCATCCGCCCTATGTAGGGGGGCAAGCCTTCAGGCCCAGAGTTAGGGCTTGGCAAGCCATACGGTTACTACTCGAATCGGCAACCATGGGTCCTGAACCCTCCTGGCTCGGTTAGTCTGCCACCTAGTCAGCCGTATCGTGAAGCACTCGTGCCGTTTTCAGTGGGTTCGCAGCCATATCCATAGATGACTGGCACTTTTGTCGACCAGTCATGGAATCAAGTTCCACCTTGCCAGAACAACCAGACTTCTGCTCAAGGAACTGGCTTTGCAAACCTCAGCCAAGGAATGCTTGGGCAACAATGGGTTACTAGCCCACCTCAGGCAGCACCGCAGCCAGAGATGCAAGGTCCCCCAGATGCAGTGTGGCGTCCAACTGTTCCGCCCCAACCAAGGCCCTCGGGGTCCCAGCTCCTGGATCCAAACTTGATAGCCGATCGACACCATCAAAAAGTTATTCGGTGTGCAGCTGAAATAACTCGACAAGCCAATATACAGAAAGGCTTACCCCAAGTGGGTGGACAGATTGGTGCCTCTGCCCAGAGGACTCAAGACACCAGATTTCGCCACATTCTCCGGAGGTGATGGCAAATCAACAATGGAACACATAGGCCGACTCACGGCCCAATGTGGAGAAGGGAACCATAACGAATACCATAAGCTGCAGCTCTTCCCTTTGTCTTTGACAGGGACTGCATTTACCTGGTACTCCTCTCTTTCAGCTAATTCTATACAGACCTGGGCAGACATGGAAAGGTGCTTCCATGACCGATTTTACTAGCCACAACCCGAAGCTACTGCTGCCGACCTCATGAATCTACAACAGAAGGTGGACGAGGTAGTGACCGACTTCATTGAAAGATTCAAAAAGATGGCCGGGAAATGTTCGGTTCAATTCCGCGAATTGCAACTTACCTCCATGGCTATTGTTGGAATGCACCCGCAATTGAAGGAAAGGCTTGTGGGGCAAGCCTGCAATGACCTCAGCAGCCTAGCATCCCGGGCTGTTCAAATAGAATAGTTCATACATGAAAAGGAGAAAAAGAGAAGCGCTAGGGGCCGAGGACCCCACTTAGTGGCAGTAGTTGACGCCGAAGAAAACTCTGACTATGATGGTGCAGCCGAACCCACGGCAGACATCATGGCGGCCGAGATAGTCAAAGGGAATACCTACTTGTGTCCAGCTCTAAAGCCTCCTAGGGGAAAAGAGAAGGACAAGTCGGAAATCAAAAACGAGTACTCCTTTGACATATCTAAGGCCGATAAGATATTTGACTACTTGCTCAAGAACAGACAGATCAGGCTGCTTGATGGCCACAAAATACCACCTCCCGAAGAGTTGAGGGGGAAAACTACTACAAGTGGCATAAATCCTACAACCATGCAACCTCTAATTGCATTGTCTTCCGCCGAACCATCCAAAGGGCTATCAAGGAGGGAAGGTTCAAGTTGGCCGACAAGGGCGCAGCTGTAACACCCCATTTCTACACGGCTATTTATCATAAATATCAGAGTTTCAAAATTTCATTTCAATGGAATGCTACAAATAACTTTAATCTAACGATGACAAAATCAGCATAAGCTTTCATTCCATCTTTATAATACGCAACACCCTTAAATAGGATGGAATACTCAAGAATTCATCAATAAAATCCACGCATTAGAAAATGAATGCGACACAGCGGAAAATACCATAATCTCAAAAGTGTCGAACAACAGCCTCATCAAAATCATTAAATCAACACATATATAGTTCAACAGCAAAAGGAATAACACTAGAGTCCTAAGCCCACCCCCTAGGTGTCATGTATCAGAGCAGACCGACTCGGGAATGAAGGGAGTAAGCCTTCACTCAGGGCTACCTGTGGTAAACAACAACAGAAGGGTGAGTCTCAAACCACATAAAAAAGACTATAATAAGAAGTATATTTTATCATAGTATCACACTCATACAGTCACACAGTAGCATAGTTCATACAACCAACAACTCACATGCTTATCATGAGAATGTATGCAATACAGTTATGCATGTGGTACCATTTTCCCAGACCGCAGCCTCATCATCATAATATCAAACTCAGACCGCAGCCTTATCATCATAATATAGAACTCAGACCGCAGCCTTATCATCACAATATAAACTCAGACCTCAGCCTTATGTATGCATGAGACTCCATGACAAAGATCACAATCACAATTCTAAACGACACAGTCCATACATCATATATCACCTCTTTATTAATCTTAGTTATAGCCCCCATGGCCTCATCATCAATCAATTGAGTCCCCATGACTCTGGCCCCCATGGCCCATATCCCCATGATATCATCAATCAACTCATTTATTATCTCATCTCAAACACGGCTCTAGAACTACACTCAACTAGAGGACTAGAACCCCTCGCAAGGACCAAACAGAGTAGGCCACCTGAAAAATTAAAACCGCTCTAGCCAAAATGTTCAAAATGGAATTTGGTCACGTGAATACAAAATTGGGCACGGGAAAATATGCTTAGAAATTGATTTCCACGCAAAGCCCCTTTTACACAAGCTAAAACTATGCCCAATAGGACCATTTCAAAACAACGCGTGCAAAACTGAAATTACCTTAGCCACAGTGCTTAAAATACAATTTGGGCAGGTGAATACAAAATGGGGCACGGGAAAATATGCTTAGAAATTGATTTGCACGCAAGGCCCCCTTTACACAAGCTAAAACTATGCCCAATAGGACCATTTCAAAACAACGCGTGCAAAACTGGAAATTCTTTAGCCAAAATGTTTAAAATATAGTTTGGGCAGGTGAATACCAAAAATGGCACAGAAAATTGTGCTTAGAACTCACAGCTCACTCCTAGCTAGGTGCCACAAACATAGTCAAAACAACGCCCTCTAGGACAATTTCAAAACGGTGCGTGAACAACTGAAAATTCTTAAGCCAAAATGTTTAAAATATAGTTTGGGCAGGTGAATACCAAAAATGGCACAGAAAATTGTGCTTAGAACTCACAGCTCACTCCTAGGTGCCACAAACATAGTCAAAACAACGCCCTCTTGGACAACTTCAAAACGATGCGTGAACAACTGAAAATTCTTTAGCCAAAATGTTTAAAATATAGTTTGGGCAGGTGAATACCAAAAATGGCACAGAAAATTGTGCTTAGAACTCACAGCTCACTCCTAGGTGCCACAAACATAATCAAAACAACGCCCTCTAGGACAATTTCAAAACGGTGCGTGAACAACTGAAAATTCTTTAGCCAAAATGTTTAAAATATAGTTTGGGCAGGTGAATACCAAAAATGGCACAGAAAATTGTGCTTAGAACTCACAGCTCACTCCTAGGTGCCACAAACATAGTCAAAACAACGCCCTCTAGGACAATTTCAAAACGGTGCGTGAACAACTGAAAATTCTTTAGCCAAAATGTTTAAAATATAATTTGGTCACGTGAATACAAAATTTGGCTCGGGAAATATGTTTAGAAAACTGAGTTTTACCCAAAAACACCCTTTGTGCACCTTGTCTAGACACAGGCAGCACCTTGGCGCCACCCCAGGCGCCACAGGGCAGCCACATTGGCGCCCTGCACAGACCACACACGCACCCAGCAACCAGAACAGTGCCCAGTGCGCCATTTTCCCAGCAACTTGGCGCCCAGGCAGCAAACAACATACACAACACAACACAAGCCCCACTGCTACAGTACACAGGGCGCCATTTCCCTAGGCACTTGGCGCCCCATGCGTCCCAACACTCACCAAACATCAAATTCCCAATTTCTTTTCCAAATCAAATCACAACAACAATCATAAAACATGTTATGATCATACCAACAACTTCAATTTCACACTTATACATTAAGAACACAACAAGACACAAAATCAAGGTATGAAATCCTAACCTTAGCATAGGAAATCGATTTCATCATACAATTCATCAATTTCAACCAATCCAAACAATCAAACAATTATCAACTAACATCAAATAAGACCCTATGATCTACATACAACCTATTATACTCTCTATTATAGAGTGAGACTCCCCTTACCTTGATTATGCCGAAAATAGAGCTCTTTCCTCTCTCACGATCGCGCCCTCCCTCTCTCTCTCTAGAATCAAGATGAACGACACCCTAACTCCTTAGCTTGAGATCGCCCTTTTCTTTCTCTTCTCCTCTCCTTCGATTTCTTTCTCTCTTTTGGCACAACTGAGGCGAAACCTAGACCCCCAGTGCCTAAGGAGCGCCTAAGCCAGTGGGCTTGGGCTTCTTGGGCCATTACTTGCAGTTTCGGTATTTCCAATGCCATCCCCTTCAATTAAATAAAATGCTATATTATAATTTAATCAAAATTAGTGCAACACTTTAAATAATTTAATCAATTACTTAATTAAATCATTTAGGGTGTTACAATTCTCCCCCACTTAGGAAATTTCGTCCTCGAAATTCATACCTGAGTCAAATAGCTCTGGATAGGATTCCCGCATCCTACTCTCCAGCTCCCAAGTCATGCTCTCACCAGTAGCTCCCAACCACACCACCTTTACTAAAGCAATGTTTTTCCCCCTCAGCACCTTCACTTCTCTATCATCAATCCTCACTGGCATAGTCTCCACAGTGAGATTATCTCGCACCTCAACATTATCCATATGGATCACATGAGACGGGTCCGGAATATACTTCCGAAGTTGCGACACGTGAAATACGTCGTGCAAGTTCGAAAGGTTAGGCGGTAAAGCCACCCTATAAGCAACCTTTCCAACCCTCTCGGTGATCTGGTACGGTCCAATAAATCTAGGAGTCAACTTCTTTGCTTTCAGTGCACACCCAACACCAGCCATAGGCGTGACCCTCAAGAAAACATGCTCACCAGCCTGAAATTCCAAGTCTTTCCTCCTTCTATCATGGTAACTCTTTTGCCGACTTTGAGACTCTTTCATTTTCTCCCTGATCATTTTTATCTTCTCTGTAGTCTCTCTCACCAATTCAGGTCCAAGAACAACACTCTCGCCAGACTCATGCCAACACAAAGGAGTTCTACACCTCCGCCCATACAGTGCCTCGAAAGGAGCCATCCCTATACTCGAATGGTAGCTGTTGATGTAAGTGAACTCAATCAACGGAAGATGTGTATCCCACGCACCTCCCTGCTCTAAAACACACGATCTCAATAAGTCCTCCAATCTGCCCATCAGTCTGAGGATGATAGGCTGAACTCAACCTCAATCTGGACCCCAATGCCTCCTGCAAGCTCCCCCAAAACTCCGAAGTAAACCTCGGATCTCTGTCAGATACAATACTCTTCGGGACACCATGCAACTTCACAATCACCTGAATATATATCTCGGCCAATCTCGATACCGGATACGTGATGTTGATAGGAAGGAAGTGAGCAGACTTCGTCAACCTATCCACGATCACCCAAATAGAATCAAATCCCCGAACGGTTCTTGGTAACCCAGTCACAAAATCCATGGAAATGCTATCCCATTTCCATTCCGGAACATCTAAAGGTTGCATCAACCCCGCAGGCTTCTGGTGCTCAACCTTTGACTTCTGGCAAGTCAAACAGGCATACACAAACTGTGCCACATCTTTCTTCATACCAGGCCACCAGAATAACTTCTTCAAGTCGTGATACATCTTTGTAGCCCCTGGATGAATACTCAGGTTGCTCCTATGACTCTCCTCAAGGATCACCTTCTTCATCTCATTATCATCGGGAACACAGATCCTATCTCTGAATCTCAACACACCTTGGGAATCCAACCTGAAATCCCCATCCACATCCTGATCACCCGCAACCAACAAGTCTACCAGCTTCACATCTAATTTCTGGGCGTCTCTGATACTAACCAAGAAGTCATTACCAATCCTCAGCATACCCAGCTTAACACTCTGCGGTGTCACTTCACAAACCAGACTCATATCACGGAATTGCTCAATCAACTCCAACTCCTTTACCATCATTGCCGACATATGCAAAGTCTTTCGACTTAAAGCATCAGCCACGACATTAGCTTTGCCTGGGTGATAGTTCAAGCCAAAATCATAGTCTTTCAGCAGCTCTAACCAATGCCTCTGCCTCATATTCAGCTCCTTCTGATCAAACAAGTATTTCAAACTCTTGTGGTCGCTGAATACCTCGAATCTAGTGCCATACAAATAGTGCCTCCAAATCTTCAGCACAAACACAATAGCAGCCAATTCCAAATCGTGAGTAGGATAGTTCTTCTCATGTGTCCGCAACTGTCTGGACGCATAAGCAACTACCTTCCCATCCTGCATCAATATGCCTCCCAAGCCCATTTTGGAAGCATCACAATATACCACAAACGGTTGATCCGGCACGGGCAACACTAACACCGGAGATGTTGTCAATCTCCCCTTCAACTCTCGGAAGCTCTCTTCACACTTAGCATCCCACACAAAAACTCTCCCCTTACACGTCAATTGAGTCAACGGAAGGGCTAGCTTTGAGAAACCCTCAATGAACCTCCTGTAATAACCAGCCAACCCCAAGAAACTCCTGATCTCAGTCGCAGACTTTGGGCTTTCCCACTGTAACACTGCATCAACCTTGGCTGGGTCTACAGCTATGCCATCACTAGAAATAATGTGACCCAAAAAGCTTACCTCACGCAGCCAGAACTCGCATTTGGACAACTTAGCATAAAGCTGCTTCTCTTTCAACACCTCAAGCACCAATCTCAAGTGCTCTGCATGATCCTCTTCAGACTTAGAGTATACCAGAATATCATCTATAAAAACTACCACAAACCGATCCAAGTAGCTATGGAAGATACGGTTCATGTACTCCATAAACACCCCTGGTGCATTGGTGACACCAAACGGCATCACAGAGTACTCATAATGTCCATACCTCGTTCGGAATGCTGTCTTCTAGACGTCTTCGTCTTTTACTTTAATCTGATGATACCCTGACCTCAAATCAATTTTGCTAAAAACCTTAGCACCCACCAGCTGGTCCATCAGATCATCAATTCTCGGAAGAGGGTACTTATTTTTGATAGTCACCTTGTTCAACTGTCTATAATCCACACACAGGCGCATACTCCCATCTTTCTTCTTTACTAACAAAACCGGAGCTCCCCATGGTGACACACTAGGCCTCACAAATTTCTTTTCAAGTAGCTCTTCCAACTGCTTCTTCAACTCAGATAACTCAGAAGCTGACATCCGGTACGGTGCCATGGACACAGGCCTAGTACCAGGCACAAGGTCAATCCCAAACTCTACTTCCCTCTCTGGTGGCACACTAGGAATCTCATCAGGGAACACTTCAGGGAACTCACACACCACCTGCAACCCTTCAACTATAGCTTGGTTTTCAGCAGACATAGACGCCATCAAAGCAAATAGTTGACCACCATCCTTCATTACCTTATGCAGCTGATCCCCAGACAACAAAACAGACTTTTCCTCCTCAGGAGGAAGGAAACTTACAGACTTGCTGAAACAGTTGATGTGCACATGGTTATCTACTAACCAGTCCATACCAAGAATAACATCCAACCCACCCAAAGGCAAACATATAAGGTCAACCAGAAAATCTCTGCCGAAGACTGACAGAAGACACTTAGCACACAATAGAGAAGTAGTCACCGAACCCTTAGCTGGAGTGTCGATAATCATTTCCCTCTTCATAGCAGACAATACTAAATTTAACTTTTCAGCACAAACAGCAGCAATAAAAGAATGCGTAGCACCAGTATCAACTATAGCAACCTAAAGGGGTACCATAAATAAAACAAGTACCTCTAATCTCATTGGGCCCCTCTGAACCTGCTAGCGCGAAAACTCTTCCACTGGACTTCTCTTTCTTTGGTTTGGTACACTTAGAACTAAAGTGACCAGCTTCACCACAATTGAAACACACTGATTCCTTACGATCACAGTCAGACGCCATATGACCTTTCTTCCCACAACGGAAACACATTCCTCCAGTCCTGCACTCGAAGCTTTTGTGACCCGGCTTGCCACACGTGAAACACACAAAATCAGCGGGAGCAGGTCCCCCACTAGGCTTCTTACCCTCAGAAGATCTCTTACCAGCACCTGCCTTCCACTTATTTTTACCTTCAGCCATATCATAGGGTTTTCCCCTAAACTGAGTATTCCTTTTCTCTTTCCCAATCTTGTAGGCAGCAGAACTGTCCTCTTCATAAATCCTACTCTTGTCAACTAGTCTAGCAAAATCTCGTATCTCCTGATATCCGATTGCCTTCTTAATATCAGGTCGCAGGCCACTCTCAAATTTCACACACTTGGAGAACTCTGAATCAGCATCATTGGCGTAGTAAGGACAAAATTGGGCCAGCTCCTCAAATCTGGCTGCATACTCAGCCACCGTCTTATTTCCCTGTTTCAACTCTAAGAATTCTACCTCTTTCTTGGCCCGAACGTCTTCAGGGTAATACTTTCTTTTAAACTCCCTTGTGAAGACTTCCCAAGTAACCTCTTCACCAGCAGTGTTCAACCTACGCAGCATCCCTAACCACCACTTGTCAGCCTCTTCCGCCAGCATGTGCGTCCCAAACTTCACTTTCTGGGCAGCAGTGCACTCCATAACACGGAAGATCCGCTCTATCTCATTCAACCACGACAAGGCTCCATCGGGATCATAACGACCCTTGAAGGTGGGTGGTTTTTCCCTCTGAAACGTTGCCAGGTTACGGGCATTCATATCAGCAGCCGTGTGTTGATTCCCAACAGCTTGGGCTATGGCTTGCAGAGCAGCAGCCAAAGCAGCATCATCCCTTCTAGCCATATCAACCTAGCACTGCAGCATAAACGACAATTCAGAACTAAATTAAAAAAAACACCTAATTGTCATACACAATATGACAGACAGACACACTTGGCCGGACAGACCGAACTTTTGCTTTGATACCACTAATGTAACACCCCATTTCTACCCGGCTATTTATCATAAATATCAGAGTTTCAAAATTTCATTTCAATGGAATGCTACACATAACTTTAATCTAACGATGACAAAATCAGCATAAGCTTTCATTCCATCTTTATAATACGCAACACCCTTAAATAGGATGGAATACTCAAGAATTCATCAATAAAATCCACGCATTAGAAAATGAATGCGACACAGCGGAAAGTACCATAATCTCAAAAGTGTCGAACAACAGCCTCATCAAAATCATTAAATCAACACATATATAGTTCAACAGCAAAAGGAATAACACTAGAATCCTAAGCCCACCCCCTAGGTGTCACGTATCAGAGCAGACCGACTCGGGAATGAAGGGAGTAAGCCTTCACTCAGGGCTACCTGTGGTAAACAACAACAGAAGGGTGAGTCTCAAACCACATAATAAAGACTATAATAAGAAGTATATTTTATCATAGTATCACACTCATACAGTCACACAGTAGCATAGTTCATACAACCAACAACTCACATGCTTATCATGAGAATGTATGCAATACAGTTATGCATGTGGTACCATTTTCCCAGACCGCAGCCTCATCATCATAATATCAAACTCAGACCGCAGCCTTATCATCATAATATAGAACTCAGACCGCAGCCTTATCATCACAATATAAACTCCGACCTCAGCCTTATGTATGCATGAGACTCCATGACAAAGATCACAATCACAATTCTAAACGACACAGTCCATACATCATATATCACCTCTTTATTAATCTTAGTTATAGCCCCCATGGCCTCATCATCAATCAATTGAGTCCCCATGACTCTGGCCCCCATGGCCCATATCCCCATGATATCATCAATCAACTCATTTATTATCTCATCTCAAACACGGCTCTAGGACTAAACTCAACTAGAGGACTAGAACCCCTCGCAAGGACCAAACAGAGTAGGCCACCTGAAAAATTAAAACCGCTCTAGCCAAAATGTTCAAAATGGAATTTGGTCACGTGAATACAAAATTGGGCACGGGAAAATATGCTTAGAAATTGATTTGCACGCAAAGCCCCTTTTACACAAGCTAAAACTATGCCCAATAGGACCATTTCAAAACAACGCGTGCAAAACTGAAAATACCTTAGCCACAGTGCTTAAAATACAATTTGGGCAGGTGAATACAAAATTGGGCACGGGAAAATATGCTTAGAAATTGATTTGTACGCAAGGCCCCCTTTACACAAGCTAAAACTATGCCCAATAGGACCATTTCAAAACAACGCGTGCAAAACTGGAAATTCTTTAGCCAAAATGTTTAAAATATAGTTTGGGCAGGTGAATACCAAAAATGGCACAGAAAATTGTGCTTAGAACTCACAGCTCACTCCTAGGTGCCACAAACATAGTCAAAACAACGTCCTCTAGGACAATTTCAAAACGGTGCGTGAACAACTGAAAATTCTTTAGCCAAAATGTTTAAAATATAGTTTGGGCAGGTGAATACCAAAAATGGCACAGAAAATTGTGCTTAGAACTCACAGCTCACTCCTAGGTGCCACAAACATAGTCAAAACAACGCCCTCTAGGACAATTTCAAAACGGTGCGTGAACAACTGAAAATTCTTTAGCCAAAATGTTTAAAATATAGTTTGGGCAGGTGAATACCAAAAATGGCACAGAAAATTGTGCTTAGAACTCACAGCTCACTCCTAGGTGCCACAAACATAGTCAAAACAACGCCCTCTAGGACAATTTCAAAACGGTGTGTGAACAACTGAAAATTATTTAGCCAAAATGTTTAAAATATAGTTTGGGCAGGTGAATACCAAAAATGGCACAGAAAATTGTGCTTAGAACTCACAGCTCACTCCTAGGTGCCACAAACATAGTCAAAACAACGCCCTCTAGGACAATTTCAAAACGGTGCGTGAACAACTGAAAATTCTTTAGCCAAAATGTTTAAAATATAATTTGGTCACGTGAATACAAAATTTGGCTCGGGGAAATATGTTTAGAAAACTGAGTTTTACCCAAAAACACCCTTTGTGCGCCTTGTCTAGACACAGGCAGCACCTTGGCGCCACCCCAGGCGCCACAGGGCAGCCACATTGGCGCCCTGCACAGACCACACACGCACCCAGCAAGCAGAACAGTGCCCAGTGCGCCATTTTCCCAGCAACTTGGCGCCCAGGCAGCAAACAACATACACAACACAACACAAGCCCCACTGCTACAGTACACAGGGCGCCATTTCCCTAGGCACTTGGCGCCCCATGCGTCCCAACACTCACCAAACATCAAATTCCCAATTTCTTTTCCAAATCAAATCACAACAACAATCATAAAACATGTTATGCTCATACCAACAACTTCAATTTCACACTTATACATTAAGAACACAACAAGACACAAAATCCAGGTATGAAATCCTAACCTTAGCATAGGAAATCGATTTCATCATACAATTCATCAATTTCAACCAATCCAAACAATCAAACAATTATCAACTAACATCAAATAAGACCCTATGATCTACATACAACCTATTATACTCTCTATTATAGAGTGAGACTCCCCTTACCTTGATTATGCCAAAAATAGAGCTCTTTCCACCGAAACACCGACAAACCACCGCAACAAAGAATCTTCTCTTCTTTTTCCCTCTCTCACGATCGCGCCCTCCCTCTCTCTCTCTAGAATCAAGATGAACGATGTAACACCCGTTTCTACCCCTTTCATTTATAACAATTGTCAGAGTGCACAAATTATTTTTTTTTGAAACGGAATGCTACAATTACTTCAAAAACACGTCATTTGTTTAACTTAAATTAAAATCATTACGTGGCATCATGGGCGGGCCATTACTCAAAAATACGGTTACAACGTTAAAATAAAATCCAACAAGTCGTACAAGACAAAATCACTATCTAATAAGACGCCCCCCAGGTGCTACGTATCAGAGCGACTCGAACTCAAGGGATGAAGGTCAAGGCCTTCAAGTACGGTTACCTGTAAGGTAAAAATCAACAAAAAGGGGTGAGTCTCAAACCCTATAATAAAGTACATAAGGAGTAGTATGTACAGATACAGGACTACATCAATCACAGCAATATTCACTTTAATCACCAGTTCAGTCAATCGAAATTAATCACCATTTCATCACAACTAAATATTCACCAAACAATCACCAAATAAATAAACACCAAGACATTCGCCAACTGTATGTTTAATGTATGAGATGCAACCCAAAACTCCACTGGGCATATGCATGTGGATCCATTCACCAAAAATGAGCCTTGAGGGCATTCACCAAAAATTTATAATAAGGCCGAAGCCCGAGGCCGAAGCCTATTCACCAAAGATAATGCATATGATTATGCGACACCATGACAATGCAGCACACACCAGAATCACCAAATAAAAGTATGCCACAGCATATTCACCAACAGTTTGTTTATTCACCAACACCCAAAAGAGAATCACATACTCCATTCACCAATAATAATATACACCATATATATATATATATATATATATATATATATATATATATATTTATTTGCATACCACACTGTTACTCAGAACACTACTTTCACCGTGACAACACCATTTCAGAATACAAGGATCAGTCCCTTAGTCTCATGAAGAACACCAACATTTTATTTAAAAGGAACAGTAGCGATTTCCAATCCAAACAACTAGTACACAGTCACTTGGAACTTTCAGAAAAAGACCGGGGAAAAATATTAAGTTTTGGTTTTGGCCTGGACAAACAGATAGACAATTAAATAAGCGTCGTAACGCACTTTGAAACACCTAAAACGGACACCCGAGTCAAAAGTTACGTTAAAAACAAATTTAGGAAAAATTAGGCAACACTGCTGGAAACTGGCGCCTTAGGCGCCCAGCTCCCAGGCAACACGCACACTGGCGCCCAGCGCGCAACACAGCGCATCCGCGCGCACAACAGGCGCCCAGCGCCCAGGCGCGCGCCACACACGCACACGCACGCAAGCAGGCGCCCAGCGCCCAGCGCGCAACACAGCGCACGCACAGCAGGCGCCCAGCGCCCAGGCGCGCGCCACACTTGCCCAGCCACACACACACAGCGCCCTTGGCGCCCAGCACAGGGCACCTGGCGCCCAGCACACTGCCAGAACCAGATTTTTACACAAATTCAGCCCAACCATCAATTTTTCTCAATTTTAAAACATCAAAATTATATTTCTTTTCCACCATCTAAAATCCTCACTCACCCAAAAATCAATTTTATTTGAAATCACCAAAATCATATGGACAACCATCATCACCATCACCATGGCACCCTAGGCGCCTATACACACACCCACACCAAAGCATCACCAACACACACTGACTTGGCACTTGGCACACAAACATATCATAAGATGCACTTAGCACATGGCACACCAACACAACACAAAATACACTTAGCCAAAACACAATAATGTGGCACGGGGCGCCTAGCACAAGGGCGCCTACTTCCATGACCAAAATTCCGACAACGTCAATACTTGGCGCGGGGCACCCCACTCAAGGGCGCCTAATTCCGCACCTAGGCAACAAATTTCCAGCAACACTAAAAATACCACAATGGCGCCTTATGCGCCTATAACACCCAAAACATCAAATTCACCAACAACAACACATGAGTACCAAGTCCTCAATCATCATCAACTATTTCAAACATCACAAAATTACTCCAAACTCAATGAATTCAGCCCAACATCATCATTTATACATTTATTCGAGCACTTAGTACGCAATTCGAAATTCATCATAGAGAGCAACAAATCGCATATCATCACAATGAGCAACAATTGAAACAACAACATACTCATATATCATAAACAACATAAAAAGTCAATTTAAACAGGACATAGGACCTAACCCCTACATACATCCCATTATGCTCCCTATTATAAGGCAAGACCCACCCTTACCTTAGTTTCACCGAAGACAGAGACCCCTCCACGTGCACACCGAGTAACCACAGCAACAGAGCTCCTCTCCTCTCCTATGGAAGTCGCGCCCCTCTCTTCTTCTTTCTCCTCCCTTAGTGCCGTTCTTCTCTTTTCTTTTTCTCTTCTCACGCTCTCTCCTTTCTCTTCTCTCAACTCACGCTTTCTTTTCTTTTTTCACAAATGAGGCGCCACTTCACTAACCTAGCGCCTAGCAGCTCAAGTCTACGGGCTTGGGCTTGGCGCACTGGGCCAATCATAACACCTCCGAAGTACCAACACCACCCCCTTCAGATAAATAAAATAATATATTAATAACTAAAACCACCCAATATTATTATTATTATTATCATCATCATTATTATTATTATTATTTCTGTCACCAACTCGTATTTAATTTAATTAACTAAATACTAAATAACTATTTAATTAATTTCGGGGTGTTACAACTCTCCCCCACTTAGATTATTTTCGTCCTCGAAAATTCGCATCAACATCTCCTTAACTCACCGGCTGGCTACGACAATTGACATCCTCACGGTTATGCTCTAACTAGTCCGTACTCACGATTACAATTAATTCACCCAACGACAAACATCAAAACTCGCAACAAGGTCTCTGTCGAAGATCGACAAGGAACACAAGAACACACCAAGCAACATAAGACCAATCAGAGAAAACAACACAAGACTTAAGCATTCACAACATTCAGCAGTATTAAAACAATGAGCGGCATCAGTATCGACAATAGATTTAGCGGAAAACTCTAACGAAACACATACCTCCGAAATGATCATCATTCTTCAGTAGACTCAGTGCCCACCAAGGCAAGCACCCTCCCACTAGACTTCTCTTTCTTCGGCTTGGAACACTTAGTACTAATATGTCCCATCTCCCCACAGTTGTAGCAAACAACGTCTCTCTTCTCGCACTTAGCAGCTACGTGGCCTTCCTTGCCACACTTGAAACACTTGAAGGTCATGCAATCGGGACTCTTATGTCCCGGCTTTCCACACTTGTGACACACAATGCCAGAAGTAGCGTCTCCCCCACTTGGCTTCCTGCCCGAACTCTCCTCTCCCTTGCCCTTACCACCTGAAACATCATAGGGCTTCCCCCTAAACTGAGAATTTCTCTTCTCCTTCACAGCCTTGTAAGCAGCAGAACTGTCTTCCTCATAGATCCTACACTTATCAACCAATCTAGCGAAAACCCGAACCTCTTGATATCCAATTGCTTTCTTTATATCAGGACGTAGACCACTCTCGAACTTGACACATTTTGAAAATTCAGAATTGGCATCGTTAGCATAATAGGGACAAAATTGAGCCAGCTCCTCAAACTTGGCGGCATAATCAGCCACAGTCTTGTCTCCCTGCTTCAGCTCTAAAAACTCCACTTCTTTCTTGGCTCGCACATCCTCAGGGTAATACTTCCTCTTGAACTCTCTTGTGAAAACCTCCCAAGTCACTTCCTCACTAGCATTTTCCAATCTTCGCAGCATTCCCAACCACCAGTGGTCAGCTTCCTCTGCTAGCATATGAGTCCCAAACTTCACTTTCTGAGCTGGAGTACACTCCATGACACGAAAGACCCGCTCTATCTCCTTCAACCATGACAACGCTCCATCCGGGTTGTACCGACCCTTAAAGGTGGGTGGGTTCTCTCTCTGGAATGTAGCCAAATTGCGCGTCCCGTCATTAACAACACCGGGTATATTACCCATCGTCCCGGCTGTAGCCTGCAAGGCAGCAGCAAGTGCTGCATCGTCCCGTCTGGCCATTCTAGCACTGCAACAGAAAACAGAATTCAGAAACGAGTAACAAACTTAATGTTATTCAACACGACGACTCGACTACCGGCCGGACAGACCGAACTGCTCTGATACCAACTTGTAACACCCGTTTCTACCCCTTTCATTTATAACAATTATCAGAGTGCACAAATTATTTTTTTTTGAAACGGAATGCTACAATTACTTCAAAAACACGTCATTTGTTTAACTTAAATTAAAATCATTACGTGGCATCATGGGCGGGCCATTACTCAAAAATACGGTTACAACGTTAAAATAAAATCCAACAAGTCGTACAAGACAAAATCACTATCTAATAAGACGCCCCCCAGGTGCTACGTATCAGAGCGACTCGAACTCAAGGGATGAAGGTCAAGGCCTTCAAGTACGGTTACCTGTAAGGTAAAAATCAACAAAAAGGGGTGAGTCTCAAACCCTATAATAAAGTACATAAGGAGTAGTATGTACAGATACAGGACTACATCAATCACAGCAATATTCACTTTAATCACCAGTTCAGTCAATCGAAATTAATCACCATTTCATCACAACTAAATATTCACCAAACAATCACCAAATAAATAAACACCAAGACATTCGCCAACTGTATGTTTAATGTATGAGATGCAACCCAAAACTCCACTGGGCATATGCATGTGGATCCATTCACCAAAAATGAGCCCAGCGCGCAACACAGCGCACGCACAGCAGGCGCCCAGCGCCCAGGCGCGCGCCACACTTGCCCAGCCACACACACACAGCGCCCTTGGCGCCCAGCACAGGGCACCTGGCGCCCAGCACACTGCCAGAACTAGATTTTTACACAAATTCAGCCCAACCATCAATTTTTCTCAATTTTAAAACATCAAAATTATATTTCTTTTCCACCATCTAAAATCCTCACTCACCCAAAAATCAATTTTATTTGAAATCACCAAAATCATATGGACAACCATCATCACCATCACCATGGCACCCTAGGCGCCTATACACACACCCACACCAAAGCATCACCAACACACACTGACTTGGCACTTGACACACAAACATATCATAAGATGCACTTAGCACATGGCACACCAACACAACACAAAATACACTTAGCCAAAACACAATAATGTGGCACGGGGCGCCTAGCACAAGGGCGCCTACTTCCATGACCAAAATTCCGACAACGTCAATACTTGGCGCGGGGCACCCCACTCAAGGGCGCCTAATTCCGCACCTAGGCAACAAATTTCCAGCAACACTAAAAATACCACAATGGCGCCTTATGCGCCTATAACACCCAAAACATCAAATTCACCAACAACAACACATGAGTACCAAGTGCTCAATCATCACCAACTATTTCAAACATCACAAAATTACTCCAAACTCAATGAATTCAGCCCAACATCATCATTTATACATTTATTCGAGCACTTAGTACGCAATTCGAAATTCATCATAGAGAGCAACAAATCGCATATCATCACAATGAGCAACAATTGAAACAACAACATACTCATATATCATAAACAACATAAAAAGTCAATTTAAACAGGACATAGGACCTAACCCCTACATACATCCCATTATGCTCCCTATTATAAGGCAAGACCCACCCTTACCTTAGTTTCACCGAAGACAGAGACCCCTCCACGTGCACACCGAGTAACCACAGCAACAGAGCTCCTCTCCTCTCCTATGGAAGTCGCGCCCCTCTCTTCTTCTTTCTCCTCCCTTAGTGCCGTTCTTCTCTTTTCTTTTTCTCTTCTCACGCTCTCTCCTTTCTCTTCTCTCAACTCACGCTTTCTTTTCTTTTTTCACAAATGAGGCGCCACTTCACTAACCTAGCGCCTAGCAGCTCAAGTCTACGGGCTTGGGCTTGGCGCACTGGGCCAATCATAACACCTCCGAAGTACCAACACCACCCCCTTCAGATAAATAAAATAATATATTAATAACTAGAACCACCCAATATTATTATTATTATTATTATTATCATCATTATTATTATTATTTCTATCACCAACTCCTATTTAATTTAATTAACTAAATACTAAATAACTATTTAATTAATTTCGGGGTGTTACAAACGAAACCCTAACTCCTTAGCTTGAGATCGCCCTTTTCTTTCTCTTCCCCTCTCCTTCGATTTCTTTCTCTCTTTTGGCACAACTGAGGCGAAACCTAGACCCCCAGCGCCTAAGCCAGTGGGCTTGCGCTTCTTGGGCCATTACTTGCAGTTCCGGTATTTCCAATGCCATCCCCTTCAACTAAATAAAATGCTATATTATAATTTAATCAAAATTAGTGCAACACTTTAAATAATTTAATCAATTACTTAATTAAATCATTTAGGGTGTTACAACTGCTCAATTGGTAGTGGGAGGTGTGTTTAACTTGCACTTATGCCTCAGGTGCAAGGTTCGATTCCCACGGAAGGCAAAAATTCTACAAGAGGGGTAGAGAAGACCGTGAGGTAATAGTGCCGGGGTGGCCAATGCGTTGGACCTGGGCTGTTACAAAAAAAAGGCACCTTTTTATTGTAACAGCCCAGGTCCAACGCATTGGCCACCCCGGCACTGTTACATCACGGTCTTCTCTACGCCCCTTGTAGAATTTTTGCCTTCCGTGGGAATCGAACCTTGCACCTGAGGCATAAGTGCAAGTTAAACACACCTCCCACTACCAATTGAGCGCGCATAAGTGATAAAGGACGCTATCGGAAAGGGGAAGATGAAATATGCATGGGTACCCAAACGAGAAGGTCCCCCAGAAAGGACACTATCGGTCTTTGACCGATTAGGATCTCCTGTGGGAGGATCTATCGCGGAGGATCGCATCGCTTACTTATACAACAGGTTGGAAATGGGAGAGCCGAGCGACCCAGGGAAATCCCATAAGAAATTGCCCAAGCCGGGCAGACTCACCCAAGAAATGCCCCAATCAAATGGGAAGAAGCCAAAAACTTCTGCCTGAGGAGCACGGTCGGTCCGCCGGTTAAAACACCGGGCATGCCACTTTGCGAATCCCAGAAAGGGAATCTATCGCTAAGGGGGAAAAGAGGATGGCTAGGGTCACGACAGAGCAAGGTTTGGTGTCTGTGGACATCACAGTGATGAACGAAAGAGAGCTGAGGGCGACAAGAACAGTGAGGCTAATCTCGAAGGTCCCACAGGAATACTGGATGGCTTAAAGGGTGTCCAAAGGATTGGGGCCCCAAGCATCTCCTCCAACACGCTCGCAGAATGATACTCGCGGCAACGGCGCACCCCACTTGACACTGTTCCCGAGAATGGACCCGAGATCAAAAACATGATCGGGGCCGTCGAGTTTACTGCTAGTCCGCTCACTGATGCCATTATGAATTGTCTATATGACCCTCACAGTCCTAAGGGTCACCAAGTACTTACGGAGAACGTCGAGGCTGTAACACCCCAAAAATAATAGATTAATTTATTTAATTCGTTAAAAGAAATTGGGTGGTAGAAATAATAATATAATTATTATTTATTAAAATGAGTATAAGGTGTTTTAAATAAAATAAGGAACAGTATTGTAATCGGATAAGGTGTTGTAATTAAGTTGGGCTTAAGCTGCGGGGAAGCCCGCAATCCAAGCCCGACGACCTAAGCGCATATAAAAGCTGAGATTTTAAGGTTTTGGTTCATTTGAGAAAAAGAAAGGAAAAATGCGAATAGAGAGAGTGGGAAGGGAAGGAGGGCGCGGCGCCCATGAGGAGAGGAGGAGAGGTGAAGTGCGCAAAGCTCCAAGGAGAAAGGAGAAGGTGTGATCCGGTTGCCATGGTTCCGTTCGTGATCGTCTCTAGAGATCCTATTCATCTAATTCGAGGTTAGGGGAGCTCTTTCTTTCCATCAAATAGAATTCTATGATAGGTCTTAATCTAGGTTGTTGGACTAGATCCTTGATGCATACCTATTCTTGATGTTCTTGATATGTTGATGTCGTTCTTGATGTTCTTGATATGTTGATGTCGTTCTTGATGTTCTTGATATGTTGATGTTGTTCATGATGTAGCCTTGATATGCTTAATGTAATTTCCAATATATATGCACTTCATGTATGCGCATGTGAATTATAGTAGAGACACGATTATTATGTGATTTATGCGATTAATTTGATGTTGATGGTATTGGGTGTTGATGGTGTTCGCATATGAAGTATTTGAGGGTATGGGCGCCTAGGGCGCCATGGTGAGGTGTGTGTGGTGCCCAATAGCATTTTGATCATTTTAAAATAAAGTTTGATTTTTGGTGGTTGGAATTTTGGGTTGTGTTGGTCATGTGAAAAATTTGGAGAAAAATAATGTTTTGTGCTGAAATTGGGCAAAAATCTGTGTTGCTGGAAGTGCCTGGGCGCTGGGTGCCCATGGTGCTGTGCGCTGTGCAGTGTTGCTCCAGGCGCTGGGCGCTGGGTGCCAGCGCTGGGCGCTGAGCGCCCATGCGCGTGTGTGTGTGCGTAGCGCTGGGCGCTGGGTGCCAGCGCTGGGCGCTGAGCGCCCGTGTGCGTGTGTTGTGTGCTGCGCCAAGGCGCTGGGCGCCAGGCGCTGGGCGCTGAGCCCCCGGGTGTGTGTGCGTGCGTGTGTTGCCTTTTTGCTAGGCGCTGGGCGCCAGGTGCCTGGGCGCTGGGTGCCCATGGCGCCAGTTTTCAGGATGTTCCAAATTATTTTCGAAAACTGTTTTCGCTATATCTTTTGACTCGGATATCCGTTTTGAACGATTCAAAAAGCGTTGTGAAGAATTTTCAGTTGTCCATCTGTGTGTTCAATTTTTAAAAATAAAATCTCATAATTTCAGAAGGATTGCTGGGCGCCCAAGTGGCCGTTCCCGGTGAGCGTTGCTGTGACAATGAAAAGATGTTTTGGGTGTCTTTAAAAGTTCGCTTTTGCGTACGACCGGTGGTTTTAAGAAAGTAATGTCAAAAATGATGATTTTTGACGATGATGCCTTAGTGGCTAGTTAAATGACCGTTTCGCCCTTAGTGGCTATTATTATTATTTATGACGTGTAAAAGACTGCTTTGCCCTTAGTGGCTATTAGTACTTGTAATGACGTGTAAATGACTGTTTTGCCCTTAGTGGCTAATGTTCTGTCTGATGACGTGTAAAAGTCTGTTTTTCCCTTGGTGGCTAATAATAATTATAATGACGTGTAAAAGTGTGTTTTGCCCTTGGTGGCTAATATTAATGATAATGACGTGTAAATGACGATGACGCCCTTGGTGGCTAGTGAATGACATTTTTGCCCTCAGTGGCTATTGTTTGAGTTGACTGATATTTACGTGTAAGTGACGATGAAAACCCAGTGACGTTCGAGGCCCGAAGGGCTAAGTGATGTTAAGGTCTAAATGGCCAAGTGACGTTGTGTGCTGATTGTGAATTTGACAGGTGCTGTGCTCCTTGCGAGCAAACCGGTAAGTGACGGGTCACATAGTTGACTACGATTTGAGTAAATGTGTGTTTGTGTGTTGTGAGTGGTGCATGTCATAGTGTCTCATGCCATATGCATAAACCCAGTGACGTTTTGAGGCCTGAGTGGCTAAGTGACGATGAGGCCTTAAGGGCTAAGCGACGTTTGTGAAAAGGTACCTCATGCATATGCCCGCGAGTGGGTTGCATTTCATAAGCCTACATGACATGAGACGAGTTATTGTAAGTGATGTGAATGATGACTGTGATGTGGATATTTAGTGTTTTGGATGCTGATTGTTCTAGTGCGTAGCCTATGATTAGTACTTGTCATGTTTTCTATTATATGGATTGAATGATGCTCACCCTTTCCTGTTTGAATGTTGCCCCCATGTTGGTAACGTGCAGGTGATTCTCAGTGAAGGCCTTTAGCTTCACTTCTTGAGTCGAGTCGTCATGCTCTGATACGTAGCACCTGGGGGGATGTATTTGATGTTTTGCTGATGTACTTAAATTCGTATACTATCGATGGGTTGATTTACTTTCCGCTGCGTTGAGGTTGGGTTTTATTACGTAGTTATTGATGTTTTGAGGTCTCCCTATTGTGGAGTGCTATGTATGGCACCTTTGACGACGTACTATTTTATTTGAGACTTGAGGTTTTATTTTGACGTATGTGTGACACCCTCGTGGTGAACTCAAAAATGATTTTTGAACTCTGATTTTCTTAATTAAAATGAAAGGATAGAAAGGGGGTGTTACATAAGTGGTATCAGAGCAATGGTTGGTCTGTCCGGCCGAGTCGTCGAGTCGTTGTGTCAGATAGTGACCAACTGTTGTCTTTTCAGTGCTGACCGTTGTTTGTGTTGCAGGTACACCGGAAAGTTTCTATTGGTAAGTGAACTAGTGGGGGAGATTTCCCTACTAGTGCTGTGTGCCCTATTGTGTATTCAGTGTGAGAACTGTGTTTTGCTGTTGTGATCCTTATTGTTGACCTTATTGCTGTGTGCTTCTAAATGAATTGTCATGTTGTTTAAATGTTCACATGTGTTTTAGTTGATATGCTTCTAAATGAATTGTCATGTTGTTTAAATGTTCACATGTGTTTTAGTTGATATTGAGCTCTGTGTGTTTTACATAAAATGTCAAAATTAATCGCTGTTGCTGTGGATTGTTAAGTCGCATGTACTTTCTTATGTTGATGTGTCCGAACTATTTTAAGAGGTCGACGCTGAGCTTTTACGAAAAATCCTGTGAATACGTGTGATGTTTTGAAAAACCGAGTGCGTTGTGAAAATATTATTTTTGTAAACTATCTCAAGCTGTTGCTGCACTAATAACTGTCGTAGCGTTTAATCACTACAAACGAAAAATATCTTCACTGAGTGCTATAACTTTGACCTCAACTCTTTTTGGGAAAGACCGCAATTTGATGTAACAATTTTAGCTGAGGACTACCGTCTCATGTGATTGCTATTTTGACTTGCCTAATTTTCCTCAAGATGGAGTCTTGTATGCTTGAGTTTTATGACAAAATCTTTTTGGTCGTTACTCCTTGAATTGCGCTATAGGGTTTTATAATCCGAAAAATAATGGAAGTTCCGAAATTGTTTTTGAACATCCATTAAACACTTTTACGGCTGGATACCGAGATTAGCATTGAAAATCACTTTTATAAATGATTCGGATTTTGTTTTAGCAGTTGCACTCTTGCGATATGCGTTACGTGGTTTTAAAAATCTTAAGATTTAAAAATGTGCATTTTGGACGCTTGTGCACTTGGGCCGAATTAACTAATTACTGTAAATGTTAATGTAACTATTCTTTTGGGCTGACTAGTTGTAATAAGGTTTTAAATGTTAACCGTGTTCCTGTGTACTTAGTTGATAATGCTTCGTGGATTATCCTGAGCTATTTGCTATTGCTGTTTGAATGATAAATGCCATGATGTTTTAAAAAGTCGAATGCTACTGCTGTTTTGTTTAAACTGCTGTTGCTGTTTTATTTAAATAATTGTTGCTGTTTCTGAAAAATGATCATTGCTGTTTTCAGAAAATAATGTTGCTGTTTTATTCGGATAATTGTTATGTTTTTCTGCGAATTGACTAATTGCTGAAAATGAATGTTGCTACCTTTTTAAAAGTTGTTGTTGCTGCTTCCTAAGGCCGCTGTCAGTGCTTTCAAGAATAACTGTTACTGTCCCTACTTTTGTACACTGCTGCTATTTTACGAGTTGTGCCTGTTTTTGGGTTGTTGACTGTCTCTATTTTTATGAGTTGTCCTATTTGGTGGTTTGGAGTCTAAAGGATGGAGAGATTTTGAAAATTGCTTTTGAACGACTCATAGACAATTTTATGGTTGGATACTGATAGTAGCATTGAAAATTATTGTTGCAGTTTTTTTTTTCTGAAAAACTATTGTTACTGTTTTTGTGAGAATTATTGTTGTCACTTCCTGAAAAACTATTGTTGTTGTTGCCATGTGACATTATGCCATTGTTTCCGTGACCGTGTGCCTTGTTGTTGCTATAGTTACACATTTAGTAAACTTCCTCGTGATGTTGTTGATGTTATTGTTGTTGTTGTTTTTCGAAAGACTATTATTGCTGTTTTCTGAAAGCTACTGCTGCTGTCCTCCTGAGATGATTGTTGTTGTTTCCTGAAAGATCATCGTTGCTGTCTTTAAAAAAAAAAAAATTATTACTTTCACCGTACTGAAAAGTACTGTTACTGTTCCTAGTTTATGCGCTGCCCCTATTTTTATGAGTTGTGCCTAATTCGATTGTTAACCGTTGCCGGTGCCTTAGTGCCCGATTGTGCGACTGAGTTGTTAATATTGTTGTCGTTGATGATGTTGCTCTGTTGTTGATTTTTAGTTGTTGGTGTCGCCTGAGTGGCAATTGTAGTTGTTGATGTCGCCTGAGTGGCAATTGTAGTTGTTGATGTCGCCTGAGTGGCAATTGTAGTTGTTGATGTAGCCTGAGTGGCAATTGTAGTTGTTGATGTCGCCTGAGTGGCAGTTGTAATTGTTGATGTCGCCTGAGTGGCAGAGTTGTTTGTGGATGTTGTTGTCGTGTTACTAAAATTATGAGACTTGTTGTACGACTGTTATGCACCCTGTGAATTTCGTTGTGATGTTATGATGATTGAAGTATTTTGTTATCCTTATGGGTAGATGAGTGGGGTAGGATGAGAGCTAGTTTATCAGAGTAGCGCAGCGGAGTAGAGAGTGAGTCTGATTATTACTGCTTGAAGTTACCTGGCTGAACAAGTAGGAGGGACGGCCGCCCAAGCACTTACCGCCGGTAATCAGAGCAATAGTAATCAGCATGAATGATAGCACTAGTTGTCTAGGTGGCCTTAGTGGGAGAGTGTTGGCGTTGACAGGTGGATTTCGAGAACGAAATTCCTTTAAGTGGGGGAGAGTTGTAACACCCCAAAAATAATAGATTAATTTATTTAATTAGTTAAAAGAAATTGGGTGGTAGAAATAATAATATAATTATTATTTATTAAAATGAGTATAAGGTGTTTTAAATAAAATAAGGAACAGTATTGTAATCGGATAAGGTGTTGTAATTAAGTTGGGCTTAAGCTGCGGGGAAGCCCGCAATCCAAGCCCGACGACCTAAGCGCATATAAAAGCTGAGATTTTAAGGTTTTGGTTCAGTTGAGAAAAAGAAAGGAAAAATGCGAATAGAGAGAGTGGGAAGGGAAGGAGGGCGCGGCGCCCATGAGGAGAGGAGGAGAGGTGAAGTGCGCAAAGCTCCAAGGAGAAAGGAGAAGGTGTGATCCGGTTGCCATGGTTCCGTTCGTGATCGTCTCTAGAGATCCTATTCATCTAATTCGAGGTTAGGGGAGCTCTTTCTTTCCATCAAATAGAATTCTATGATAGGTCTTAATCTAGGTTGTTGGACTAGATCCTTGATGCATACCTATTCTTGATGTTCTTGATATGTTGATGTCGTTCTTGATGTTCTTGATATGTTGATGTCGTTCTTGATGTTCTTGATATGTTGATGTTGTTCATGATGTAGCCTTGATATGCTTAATGTAATTTCCAATATATATGCACTTCATGTATGCGCATGTGAATAATAGTAGAGACACGATTATTATGTGATTTATGCGATTAATTTGATGTTGATGGTATTGGGTGTTGATGGTGTTCGCATATGAAGTATTTGAGGGTATGGGCGCCTAGGGCGCCATGGTGAGGTGTGTGTGGTGCCCAATAGCATTTTGATCATTTTAAAATAAAGTTTGATTTTTGGTGGTTGGAATTTTGGGTTGTGTTGGTCATGTGAAAAATTTGGAGAAAAATAATGTTTTGTGCTGAAATTGGGCAAAAATCTGTGTTGCTGGAAGTG
Source organism: Astragalus membranaceus (assembly GCA_039519185.1). NCBI lineage: Eukaryota > Viridiplantae > Streptophyta > Magnoliopsida > Fabales > Fabaceae > Astragalus > Astragalus membranaceus. Next base: position 28,715,987 of record CM076847.1, read on the forward strand.
CCTGGGCGCTGGGTGCCCATGGTGCTGTGCGCTGTGCAGTGTTGCTCCAGGCGCTGGGCGCTGGGTGCCAGCGCTGGGCGCTGAGCGCCCATGCGCGTGTGTGTGTGCGTAGCGCTGGGCGCTGGGTGCCAGCGCTGGGCGCTGAGCGCCCGTGTGCGTGTGTTGTGTGCTGCGCCAAGGCGCTGGGCGCTGAGCGCCCGGGTGTGTGTGCGTGCGTGTGTTGCCTTTTTGCTAGGCGCTGGGCGCCAGGTGCCTGGGCGCTGGGTGCCCATGGCGCCAGTTTTCAGGATGTTCCAAATTATTTTCGAAAACTGTTTTCGCTATATCTTTTGACTCGGATATCCGTTTTGAACGATTCAAAAAGCGTTGTGAAGCATTTTCAGTTGTCCATCTGTGTGTTCAATTTTTAAAAATAAAATCTCATAATTTCAGAAGGATTGCTGGGCGCCCAAGTGGCCGTTCCCGGTGAGCGTTGCTGTGACAATGAAAAGATGTTTTGGGTGTCTTTAAAAGTTCGCTTTTGCGTACGACCGGTGGTTTTAACAAAGTAATGTCAAAAATGATGATTTTTGACGATGATGCCTTAGTGGCTAGTTAAATGACCGTTTCGCCCTTAGTGGCTATTATTATTATTTATGACGTGTAAAAGACTGCTTTGCCCTTAGTGGCTATTAGTACTTGTAATGACGTGTAAATGACTGTTTTGCCCTTAGTGGCTAATGTTCTGTCTGATGACGTGTAAAAGTCTGTTTTGCCCTTGGTGGCTAATAATAATTATAATGACGTGTAAAATTCTGTTTTGCCCTTGGTGGCTAATATTAATGATAATGACGTGTAAATGACGATGACGCCCTTGGTGGCTAGTGAATGACGTTTTTGCCCTCAGTGGCTATTGTTTGAGTTGACTGATATTTACGTGTAAGTGACGATGAAAACCCAGTGACGTTCGAGGCCCGAAGGGCTAAGTGATGTTAAGGTCTAAATGGCCAAGTGACGTTGTGTGCTGATTGTGAATTTGACAGGTGCTGTGCTCCTTGTGAGCAAACCGGTAAGTGACGGGTCACATAGTTGACTACGATTTGAGTAAATGTGTGTTTGTGTGTTGTGAGTGGTGCATGTCATAGTGTCTCATGCCATATGCATAAACCCAGTGACGTTTTGAGGCCTGAGTGGCTAAGTGACGATGAGGCCTTAAGGGCTAAGCGACGTTTGTGAAAAGGTACCTCATGCATATGCCCGCGAGTGGGTTGCATTTCATAAGCCTACATGACATGAGACGAGTTATTGTAAGTGATGTGAATGATGACTGTGATGTGGATATTTAGTGTTTTGGATGCTGATTGTTCTAGTGCGTAGCCTATGATTAGTACATGTCATGTTTTCTATTATATGGATTGAATGATGCTCACCCTTTCCTGTTTGAATGTTGCCCCCATGTTGGTAACGTGCAGGTGATTCTCAGTGAAGGCCTTTAGCTTCACTTCTTGAGTCGAGTCGTCATGCTCTGATACGTAGCACCTGGGGGGATGTATTTGATGTTTTGCTGATGTACTTAAATTCGTATACTATCGATGGGTTGATTTACTTTCCGCTGCGTTGAGGTTGGGTTTTATTACGTAGTTATTGATGTTTTGAGGTCTCCCTATTGTGGAGTGCTATGTATGGCACCTTTGACGACGTACTATTTTATTTGAGACTTGAGGTTTTATTTTGACGTATGTGTGACACCCTCGTGGTGAACTCAAAAATGATTTTTGAACTCTGATTTTCTTAATTAAAATGAAAGGATAGAAAGGGGGTGTTACAGAGGCTGCCCCTCCCTTAGGCGAACTGGGGCTATTGGCTGAAGATATGTTGGATATAGGCATGGGTGAGAATGAAGAAGACCCATTCGGGCTGCTCGTCTTGGATGATATACCGAACGAGGGGAGTGAGACTTTCCTGACAGAGATAGAGATGGTAGGATTGCTACCACTTAAGTTCTGAGGAACAGAAGGACAACCCAAGGAACATGAGGGTGATGTTGAAGTCAATGAGTGTCACAAGGAAAGGGGTTGGAATTGTGACCTTTTTAAAAGTTAACCTAAAACAAGATAAACAACTTCACAAGTTTGATTAGACATTGTGAGTGTGAGTGCTGAGTTGAGAATGGTAATTGAAAACAGTCTTTTCAACTATGATAGTGAATAGAGCATGTTAGAATAAAACAATATTCTCAACTATATTTAGAATAAAACAATATTCTCAACTATATTTCTGAGTTGAGAAGGGTCAGTTACGTCTTCCTTCCCAGAACAACTATCAGTAGAGAGAGTGATATGATTTTCAAAGTAGCTTTTCTAAGGTAAGAGACTGTGTTTGAAAATACTTATCTTAAGTGTAAACTACTTAAGAAAATAGTTCAAGGTCTATCATTTAGAAAACATTTGAGAAGGGTTGAAATAACTTGCACTACAACATTTTGACCCAAAGGCAACGTTTGAAAACCGTTGTGTAAAGCCAAAAAACCGTTGTCTTTACTTTCGACAACGGTTTTGAAACTGTTGCTTTTGCGGGCGTTGCCTAAGCTAAAGGCAACGGTTTTTTCTGACCCAAGGCAACGTAACCCTAAAACCGTTGCCATTGACAGCTTAAACGCAACGGTTTTTATTTTCACACAAAGGCAACGGGCTAAAACCGTTGCTAGTTATAGCAACATTTAAAAACCGTTGCCAAATATGGCAACACTGAAAAACCGTTTCGTTAGTTATGACCGTTGTCTATAATCAGCACACACAACGGTTCAAAACCGTTGCCATAGATAATAAAAAATTAAAAAAATAATAGATTCATGCACTATATATACATACGTACATACACTAATTTTCTCTATTTTTTGTGATAACACCCAAAATTACAATTCACAATAAATTGAAAAAAAGTTACCAACAAAATTCTAGAAAGCCCTATTAGTTAATGTATCCAATCAACTTCAAAAAGAGGCTAAGTAACGCCTAAAGCTCACAATGGTCATCACACTTAAAGGTCAATAAATTAAAAAAACTAGTAATCTTCTCTAGTTAAATTGTTGTTTGCCAGTCATCCTCCTTTGAGTCCAGTTGAACAACCATTGTGCTTGTAGTACCAAGTGCATCTAACATGAAATTGTTATGCTTATTCATTTCATTCCTTTTGATCTTTCTGCAAAAAAAACAAATAAGAATACTAAGGAATGAACAATATTTGACTAAAATAAGTAAGGAAAGATTATCAAGACTTCCATTCTGTTATGTTCCAGATTATACTTGTTGGTATCTGTTAACACTTGAAATGATGTATGGAAAACAAAATTTTAATTCCTTAAATGAGGGGGAGGGAATGAAGTACTGTAAAGAGAATGGGATTAGGGTGATGGAAAATGTGATAGCCATAAAACAAATGACATGGAGATGCAAAGGGGTGTGAACCTTCTAAGGAGTTAAGGGTAGCCATTGTTAGAAGCTAAAGTAATTGTTTAACTAAAAAGTGATAGAACGGTAAAAGAGTAAATTGCAGTATGTGTAGAACAAAAGTCTGACCAAATTGACAAATAAAGAGTAAGATGATAGTTGACAAACATTCAGTTTGTTTATTCTTTGGCAACCACAGCTTGTAGTCAACCTAGCAAGATTAATGTTGTGTCCAACAGCCCCACCACACACAGACGAGAGTAGAAAGAATTTCAATATCTATAAACAACAAAGAATGCATAACAATCCAAACAACAAAAGAAACAAAAGGAAAATATTTATAAATGTTATATCATCATTTAATCATAACGTGCATTAGATCAAATAGATGATGTGCATCAGAAACCACATTTATCAATAGATACTTCTTAGATATGATATATGTTAGACTATCTGATAACCTTAGAGGGGGGGGGGGTGAATAAGGTTATGTGCAAAACTTGAATTCTTTTTAATTTTAAGATAATGCTAGTTTAAATAAATGCGGAATCTGAGATTTAAACTTATATGATGTATGAAAGCAGGCAGATCAGGCACAGTAAGATGTTACTATTTAATATTCACTGTAACAAATTATTTATAGCTAAACAGGCATATCATGCAAAGAGTACTATTACGCTATTTTCAGAGTTCAGGGTAGACAGATTTTATAAGCGGCGTAACAATAAATAGATCGGCGCAGTGATAGTATAACTATAACCAGATTATAACCAGACAGATCTAGATGCAGTGATGTATTATGCTAACTACGCTATGATTGGTTTTAACAGTAATCAGATATTTATGTTTGGCGCAGTATAACAATAATAAAAAAAAAAACACAAATGACAAGTAAAGTAAAAGAGTATGGATAGAGATACACGAGGAATTTAGCGAGGTTCGGGATAAAAGCCCTACGTCCTCAGCCTCCGGCTTTGCAACCTTTGGACTTGCTGAAACCACTATATGAAGAATTGTTTACAAACAGGCAACTTTCAAATAGCAAATCACAATTCCCCCAAACTGAGAACCCGAGCACTCAGCTAAGGATTTCAACCCGCTTCAATCTTCTGATTGAACGACCCAAGAGAACCTCCCAGGATTTCACTACCACTTCAATCTTCCTTGATTGAAAGACCCAAGATCACCTCCCAGGATTTCAAACCAACTCAATCTCCTGATTGAGAGACCCAAGAACGCTTCCCAGGATTTCAAAATGACCCCACAAAAGTAGAGTACAAAATAGAAGCTATGATCTAATCACCTCAGATAGTATGACAATATAATAGCTGTGAGAGACGAGTAGATCTATAAAAATGATATGAAAGTGATAGCTCTATTTTTCTCTTTCTCAGATCTAGATTTCGTATGAGAGGAAGAGAGAATTGTTGAGAAGTGTGGTGTGTTTGAATTGTGAAACACACTTGCCTATTTATAGGCGTAGAAAGATTTGAAAAAATAAATGCATGAAGTAATCGATTATGTTGAATGTGAGAAGCAAGTGCATAATCGATTATTTGATAGATATGGAAACATTGAATAGCTTGATAATCGATTATCATATTTAGTTATTTTGAAGGAGTAATCGATTATTGTTGTCAAAAAGGAAGGTAAGGGAAGCCACTAATCGATTATGATATATGGTTATTTGAAGCTATAATCGATTTTTGGATGTAAAAAAGGAAAGAAAGGCAAGCTCTTAATCGATTTTTTGTTTTAGTTAAAATAGGAGAGTAATCGATTATGTGCTCTGAAACATTCAGGCACCTAATCTATTACCATAATCGATTATGTGTGTAAAAGGATAGGATTTTGATTTCAAGCCTTCAACAAAACTATTTTTAGGGTTTAAGCTTTCAACAAAAATAGTTTTAGGGTTTTTGTTGCCACCTTATGCTTGCATGCAATTTTTATAAAATATTTTTCAAAACTATTTTGATGCACCATGCATGTTTTGAAAAACTCATCTCTCAGCTACTAAAAGTCATAGACCTTCAGTGATGGGACCTTACACGGTGTCCTAAAGAAAGCTTATAAACAATTTAGGTCTTTAGTTTGCTTCTTCTTCAAGCTACTCCACTTTAGTGTCTTCTCCTCTTTAATTTTTATCCTGCACTTTATTCAACTTTAACCATTAGTAGATAAGATGTAATTTGTTATCATGCAAAACAAGGAGTGTTTGCCCTTGGATCAACAAACTCCCCATTTTTGATGATAACAAATTACATTATGCATAGAGGTGATAATAATGAGAATTTTTTTGAAAAAGCTCCCCCTAAGCATAAGCATATATTTTCTCCCCATATAGTAGTAACCTGCATATTTTCTCCCCCTTTGTTTTCATCAAAAAGGAGGGGGGTGAATACAAACAAAATCACTTTACAAACTATAATCAAGCATCCCTAGCTCTCTACGGATTTTACAAAATTGAGCTTCGGCTAGGGGTTTAGTGAAGATATCCGCTAGTTGGTCATCAGTGCCTACAAATTTCACTGCAATGCTCCCCCTAGACACATGATCTCTAATAAAATGATGTCTTATGTCTATATGCTTAGTTCTGGAGTGTTGTATAGGGTTCTTAGCAATATTAATAGCACTTGTGTTATCACATAAAACAGGCACATTTTCAAAAATTAGACCAAAGTCTTCCAAAGTTTGTTTCATCCACAAAACTTGTGCAACGCAGTTTCCAACCGCCACATATTCAGCTTCAGCGGTGGACAAAGCAACACTGTTCTGTTTCTTACTAGACCAGGAGGTCAAACAAGGATCAAGAAAATGACAAGATCCACTAGTACTTTTTCTATCAAGAGTGCAACCAGCAAAATCAGCATCAGAAAAACCAACTAAATCAAACGTACTCGATTTTGGGTACCACAAACCAAAGTCTATGGTCCCTTTAACATACCTAAGAATCCGTTTTACAGCTTTTAAATGTGATTCTTTTGGGCATGCTTGAAATCGAGCACACAGGCATACAGCAAACATAATATCAGGACGAGACGCAGTTAAGTATAAGAGACTACCTATCATACCTCGATACATAGTTTCATTTACCGGTTTACCTTGCTCATCCTTATCTAGTTTCGTTGCTGTTGCCATAGGAGTGCTGATTTCTTTTGCGTCATTCATGTTATATTTCTTCAGCAATTCCTTTGAGAACTTTGTTTGGGATATGAAGATTCCTTCATTTAATTGTTTTACTTGAAGTCCCAAGAAAAAGTTAAGGTCTCCCATCATACTCATTTCAAATTCACTAGTCATCATCTCAGAAAATTCCTTGCACAAATCATCATTAGTAGATCCAAAGATAATATCATCAACATAGATTTGAACTACTATGATATGTTTGCCCTTGGTTTTAAGGAATAAGGTAGAATCAATCTTACCCTTTTTGAAACCATTGGCAGTTAAATGTTTGCTTAGTCTCTCAGACCAAGCTCTACGGGCTTGTTTTAATCCATAAAGAGCTTTGTCAAGTCTGAAAACATGATCAGGATTTTTAAAATCTTCAAAACCAGGGGGTTGTTTTACATATACTTCTTCTTCTAAAATACCATTTAGGAAGGAACTTTTGACATCCATTTGGTGTAGTTTGAAGTCCATATAAGAGGCAAATGCCAATAATATCCGAATGGACTCCAACCTAGCCACAGGAGCAAAAGTTTCTTCAAAATCCACCCCTTCGATTTGGTTAAAACCTTGAACAACTAAACGACTTTTGTTTAATAAAATTGTACCATTTTCGTCAAGTTTGTTGCGAAAAACCCATTTAGTACCTATGATGGTCCGGTCGACCGGTTTTACGACTAAATGCCAAACTTTGTTCCGTTCAAATTGTTCAAGTTCTTTTTTCATTGACAAAACCCATTCTGGATCATTTAAAGCTTCCTTGATATTATTAGGAACTATTTGAGAGACAAAAGCACTATGAAAGCATAAAAGATTAAGAGAAGAACGAGTTTTTACTCCCTTTGATGGACTACCAATAATTTGCTCCAGGGGATGATCTCGAACTGATTTCCATGTCTTGGGCAGATCATCATGTGTTCTTCCATGGATATGGTCGTCGATGTCTTGGGGCTCTCATTCCATTTCAACTTCATTTTGAGGTTCAACTTCCACCTCGGCTTCTTCTACACTTTCATTGTTAGTTTCAGGTGATCTATTTTCGATCACTTCTATCAATTCATCCTCATCATCAGCTTTCTTGACAAAAGAGTTAGTTTCATCAAAAGAAACATGAATAGATTCTTGCATAGTTTTATCAGTTTTATTATAAACAATATAAGCTCTACTATGTTTTGAATACCCCATGAAGATGCCTTCGGTTGACTTAGCATCAAACTTACCCAACTTGTCCTTGGTATTTAGGATGAAGCACTTACTTCCAAACACCTTGAAATATGAAATATTTGGTGCTCTACCATTCCACAGCTCGTATGGCGTCTTGTTGAGAGATGGCTTTAAGTATACTCGATTTAGTACGTGACAAGCTGTATCCACTGCATGACCCTAGAAGTATTTGGGAAGGTTGTGCTCATTCAGCATTGTCCTACTCATCTCTTGTATAGTTCTGTTCTTTCTTTCTACCATACCATTTTGTTGAGGAGTTCTTGGAGCTGAAAAGTTATGATGAATGCCATACTTCTCACACCAAGTCTTGAATGATGAATTTTCGTACTCTCCTCCATGATCGCTTCTAATTTCTTTGATGGCTAAGTTTTTCTCATTTTGTAGTTTTCTGCACAACTTAGCAAACTCGTTAAAAGCATCACTTTTATTTGCAAGTAGGATAACCCAAGTATATCTAGAATAATCATCAACAATAACAAAGACATACTTAGACCCTCCTAGACTTACGACATCAATTTCACCAAACAACTCAAGATGTAGCAGTTCAAGCACATTTTTGGTGGAAATAACCGGTTTTGATTTAAAAGAGGTTTTGTGCATTTTACAAAGTTGACATGCATCACATAATTGGCCTTTTTCATATTTCAATATAGGTAGACCTCTAACATGCTCATTCTTACTTATCTTAGCTAGATGTTCTATACTAGCATGTCCTAAGCGTCTATGCCACAAATCCACATCATCAATCAAGGTAGGCATGCATACTATATTGTAACACCCCCTTCTAATAAGCTACTATTTAATTCATTTAAAATCAGAGTTCCAAAAACCGTTTTAATGCATCCACAAGAGGGTGCCACATTTCAAAACAACAAACGCATAATAGTCTCCAAAATTTAATTCATACAGTCATAAGGTACGATACATAGCACCGCAATAATCTGTTAGTCTACCCCAAAGTAAATCATAATAGCCATCGCAGCGGTATAATCACCAAATCTTAAAATGCCAAATTACATCAAATAAAATAATACGTAAACTAAACGCCCCCCCCCGGTGCTACGTATCAGAGCACACTCAACTGACTAGGAGAAGGTACTAGATCACCTTCACTCGCTATCACCTGCACGTTGCCGATATAAAAAGCAACACAAAAGCAGTAGGGTGAGTGTCATTTCATAAGTAATAACATATAAGATCAACAACATATAGATCAGGCCACTAACCACACCAATACACAGCAATAATAGCACACCGTTATCTTATATCAATCAACAGACAACACCGAAAGTATATGTTGTAACATCCCTAATTTTTAAAAGACTCGTATTATGATGCCGGAGGCCGAGTAATGAATGTAGGAATAATTGGTCGCGTCTCGGGGATTAATAGTCGAGAAAATTATCAAGAAAACCTATTCTCCATTAAAGGGTTGCCTATTCATAGTAAAATAAGGAATTGGAGCCGAAGGGCAAATCTGTCTTTTCACACCCCTAGTTATTAAATTATAATTATGAAGGTTATAAGTAATCATGAACCGAAAGAATTGAGAGATTCGGATCGGAACCGGATTAACCGAGAAAGTTTTGTACCGAAGGAGATTTCCAACACCTAAACTATCATTTTATGGGCCAAGGGAAAAATGGTCTTTTCACCATCCTTTAAAATCCCCCCTCAGCCCATACACACCTGGACTCTCCCTCACCCTCTCACTTATCAATTGATCAGCTGAAGAAGAGAAAGAAATAGGAAGGGAGAAAGAAGAGGGAGGCGAAGGGAGAAGGAGAGGGAGAGGCTACCACCACCATCATCCCCTCTTGCACATAAGCTTTCTTCACACCCCTCTCTCTCATTTTTCATCCTCTTTTCAATGGTACCACGTTCAGAAGCTAACTCCCCCTAGATCATCCACTACCATGTTCAACCCCCCTTGAAGCTCCAAGAGAAATAATGGAGTTTTGAACTTTGATGGTGTTGCATGTCATGTTGTAGTTGTGGAAAGTGGAGTATCAAGCTTGCATTTTCGATTTGGAGGAAGTTGTGAAGGACTAGGTTGTTGTTTCAGTCGCTCTAGTGGTGGAGATTGCCGTTTGGAAATCGGTTCGAGTTCTAGCGGGGATCGTTCGTGTACTTTTCGTTTCGGTGACTTCGCTTTCGACCCAACTCTCGAACTTCGGTGTAACGGTGAGTTCTACTCACGGATTAGGGGCATTTTCATATACTCTGAAAACTGTGTTTGTTTCAAATAATAAGGCAATCATTCCGTTTTCGAAAAACTTGGAACAGAAAAGCGATTTTTAGTCAAAACGGTGATTTACGGTTTAATGAGAATTTTTGTTAAATCATTGAAATGAAATAATTGTGTACTATCCGGAATATTTGGAAGTCTTCTGAGTTCAGGTGATTGAAATTAGAAATCAAATTGGGCGAAAACGGAGAGTGAAAAGGAGGAAAACTGAGAAAATGGTAACAGACACAGGACGCACGGGTCGTGCGCCCCTGGGCACGGGTCGTGCATTCCAATCTGATGGGTCTTGTTGACAAGGAAACGAGACGCACGGGTCGTGCGCCCCTGGGCACGGATCGTGCGTTTCTTTATGATAGATGGGTTCTAAGTAGTGCACCATGCACGGGTCGTGCGCCCCTGAGCACGGGTCGTGCGTGAGGTTCTGTTACCAACTTCCGTTTTCTCGTTTTGTCGCTCCGTTTGATCCCGAACCTTTTCTAATCTCTTTCTCAACCATTTAAAATGAAGTTGCCTTATTGAAACCGTATTTTGAACTTGTTCAACTTATGTTTTTGAAAAGAGCTTCGAAATCATATTTAACTGAAAAACCGAAACCCTAGGATACGAGTGGGTACACCAACCTATGAACTGATTGAATATATATGTTTATATATGTCTGATGAAAATGATTATAATGCTGGAGGTCTAACTTATGAATTCCTCAAAATGGGTTATAGATCGATATGGATATTGTTTATCCAATTATTATGTAACTGATCCATTTGGTGATCGAAAGATATGAATTATCTAACCCTCGAGAATTTGATGCATATTGTCATATGTATTGCGTTGGGTGACGACCCGATAAGTAGCATACTAGGAAGGGAAGTAATGAGCCCTCACCCTAGGCCCTGAATGTGTATTGGCGTGTTCAACTCACGGGTTACCGGGATTAGTGGTCGTTGCACAGCCGGTTTATGCTAAATTAAACACACGATTCGCCGGGATTAGTGGTCGTTGCACGGTCGGCGTTTCGATTAATAACTGGTCATTTCCTCCTAAGTAATGTTGTAAACCGGGATTAGTGGTCGTTGCACGGCCGGTTTATGCTAAGCAAGTACACGAATTGCCGGGATTAGTGGTCGTTGCACGGTCGGCATTTCGATTAATAAATAAGACATTGTTATGTCAGTTTTGTTGTAATGGTTTAATAAATTGAACCGAGTGTCAGTGAGGGGGCACGGTAGGACTCACTGAGATAATGTTATCTCACCCTATCCATATTTGTTGTTTTTCAGAGAAGCAGGGAAAAAGGAAGACTATTGTGCACGAGTAGTTGGTATACTCTTGGAGGTGCTGAAGACTTAGTCATTTGATCCTTTGTTCTTTTGTTGTCTTATTGGTTGTATAAACTTGTATTGATTATGAGTTATATGAACCGTTTTATGTTTCTGTTTGGTATTTGGACTTGGATATTGTAATCCATTCGGTGTGGAACCGATAAACTTCTATTTTATGAAGTAATGTTATTCCGATTTTGTTTTTATTTCGGAAAAAGTTTGTATGTCCAATATTTAAAAAGGAACTGTGTCCTCTGAATTTCCGCAATCTGTGCATCTTCAGTCTCTCTACATGTTAGAAATACCGGGGGTGTTACATATGTAATGCATGCAATGTGGATCCATCATCACCTTATTAATAGCCTTGAGGGCACTCACCAAATTAAGGCCGAAGCCTTCTGCTCACCAATCATTTACCATAAGGCCGAAGCCTTCTGCTCACCAATAAATGCACATGATTATGTGACGCCATGTACAATGCACCATACACACCAAAATGATGCAATAGCATACTCACCAATGATTTAATTAGCTCACCAATGATTTTATTAACTCACCAATCATTTACCTCGCCATTATATGTATATCACCATTAACACACCAAATACACCATTCACCCAGTAAATATGGATTAAATTGTCACACAAGGGCTGCCAAACCACTTAACTTAGTCATAATCGATCTCATAAATACCACATCGGGCCATCACATAAACAAGGACATAAACATAACATAAAATTACTTCGATCATACTTGATTTCATGATACTAATGTGTTTCCATCCTTGGGAAACCTTGAAGAGTGGATTTGAAAGAGCTTAGAACCAATCGGGATGACTTAGGACATAGTTTTAAAATTGAGTATCAGCAAGAGACGCACGATCCGTGCGCCTTAGTGCACGATCCGTGCTCAGTTTTCAGAAATTCCACCTTGCGTACCAGAACCCCACGCACGATCCGTGCCTAGGGCGCACGATCCGTGCGTGGCTACCAGTATTTTAGAAAAGTCAGTTTTCGTGTTTTCTTGTCCATTCCGATCGTTCCCGTACCCATTCCGATTCACATCCGAACTTAATCATATATTCAAACATTCATGGCAACCACATAACTCACACATTCAACATCACACCACAACGCCTATTACACACTTCAATCACCCAATTTCCCTCCAACTTAATCATGCAATTACAGCAACACTCAACAATCCATCATGTTCTTATTCTCATTCTCATTGTTCCATTATAACAAACACCTATCATGCGCAATCAATTTCATATACACCTTAATACTAATTAGCATGAAGTCAACCAATTAATCTCAATATCACAATTAGCAAGAGAACAACATCTTAATTCAAATCACGACACCACGATTAAATCAACAACACAACAATTGATTAACAAATCATCCCTAGCACCTAACTCCTATGGTTGCTAGTCAAATAGGTTATTAAGGATGAAAGGAGAGCCCCCTAACCTTTGGAAATTGAAGAACTCGCAAGGCCCCTTGCAATTCACCAACACCACCAACGATCCAAGCTCTCCTCTTTCCTTAGGCTCCACGCGAATCCCCTCCTTAGCCCTAGCACCGCCGCGCCCCCTTCTCCCTCACTCTTCTCTTCGCAAGTTCTCTCCTTCTCTCTTCTCTTCGAGTTCTTTCTTTCTTTTTTGCACAAATGAGACACTTGTCTCAAACCCTTGCTAAATGCGCCTAGGTCTAAGTCAATGGGCTTGGGCTTGGGCCAATCCCAACACCCCAGAATTACCATCACCACTCCCTTCAATTTAAATAAAAACAACATATTAATAAATTAATATAACAATAATAATGCAACACTTAAATAATTTAATTAAATAATTAATTAAATTATTTTGGGTGTTACATATATCATCAGTTACATTATCAAAATCAACATAGTATACATTGTTTTCTCGGAAGCCAGTAATGTAGAGTTTAGAAGTCATGTGGGTAATAACACATTTATCACTAGAAAAGTGCACATCAAAATCATTATCGCATAATTGGCTAACACTTAGTAAGTTAAATTTAACACCATCAACTAATAAAGCATCTTTAATTTTAATTGTGTTTTCCTTACCCACACAACCTTTACCTATTACTTGAGCAGATTCATTGTTGGCAAACTTTACAGATCCACTAGCTTTGTTGCTCAATTTCAGGAATAGTGAAGCATCGCCAGTCATATGCCTTGAGCATCCATTATCAACCATCCACAGGTTTTTCTTTTTAGATGAAGGACCAACCTACAAGAGGAACATTTAACAACTAGTACGAGGTACCCAAATTTTGTTGGGTCCTTGGGGGTTAGTCGTCAAGGGGTTTGCTTTCACAATCCACCTTGGTTTCTTACAGGCAGGTATAAGGGTACCTAGCTAACATAATTTACGAATAGGACATCTAAGAGAGCTATGGTTCCCTTTTTGACAATAGGTGCATGAGAAAACAGTAGGTGTATAACTTGAAGTAGCAGCTACAAAAGTTATTTTCTTGTTCAAAACAGAGGAGGTGGAATTACCTTTGTACCCAATACCTCTCCTATCAACATATTCATGTTGGGAGTGAAGTAGCTTGGTCAAGGTCTTTTCACCAACCTCAAACTTTTTCAAAGATTCTTTCAAAAATTCATTTTCAACCTTGACTTTTTCAAAATTTTGTTTAAGCTCAAGAAATTCAAGGTTGAAAGGTTTTGTTTTATGTAGCTCATTCTTCAATTTAACTACCTCATTTTCAAGAGTCTCGATTTGAGCGAGCATGCTTTTGTTTCTCTTTGTCAATTTCTAAGATTTTAACAAAAGAGTTTCATGTTCAAAATAAAGAGCTTCAAAAGCCTCACTCAAATTGTGAATACTACACGCATCATCAAATGAATCATCATGTACAGAAGAATCAGAAAGACTATAGGAATTAAGGCTTACCTTAGTTGCATCATTTGCCATATTGCAGACAACATTGTCAGTCTTCTCATCTTCATCTGATTCATCATCAGTGCTGAGATTATCCCATGTTGCTTCAGCTGTGTTCTTTGCCATGAGACAGACATCAATTGCGACTTCCTCTTCTTCTTCGGTCTCACTCTCAGTATCAGTGTTGTCCCATGTTGCCTTCATTGCCTTCTTTTGCTTGTACTTGGATTTCAGCTTTGGACAATTTGCTTTGAGGTGACCCGGTTTGTTGCATTCGAAACACTTTAATTGATCATCTTTTTTCTCATACCTGTCTTCTTTGTTGTACCCGGACTTCTTTGAAAAATCACCCTTTCCAAACTTTTTGAATTTCATAAATTTTTTGAAATTCTTGGCAAGCATGGCCATGTCTTCATCATCTGTTTCTTCATCAGACTCAACCTCTTTCCTTGCTACCTTAGGAGATTTAGTAGCAAGGGCAAGAGACTTTCTTTCTTTTATTACTTCTTTTTCCTGAACTTTCTTAGCAGCCAATACCACCTCAAATGCAAGAAGTGACCCAATCAAGTCTTCTTGGGGCAGAGTGCCAATATCTTTGGCTTCAGTGATTGCACAAGTTTTTGGAAAGAACTCACCAGTCAGAGATGCAAGAATATTCCCATTTATATCTTTTGTAGAATACCTCTTTCCCAGTGGCCTTAGGTTGTTTATAATCAGATTCAGTCTCTGGTGCATAGCTGCGACAGACTCACCTTCTTTCATTTTGAAGGCTTCATATTCAGAAGTGAGGATTCTGATTTTAGTATCCTTCACTTGGCTCGTACCTACATGAGTAGCTGGCAAGCAGTCCCAGATCTCCTTTGCTGTTTGACACCCTTTTACTCTTCCATACTCTTCTTCACAAAGTGATAGGTGAAGAATATTCATAGCCTTGGCATTTTGAGATATTTTGTCAAGCTCAGATTTTCTCAGCTCGCTCAGATCGATGGTGTAGATGTCTTCAATTGGAACTTCTTCTGCTTTGCCGGTGGCTTGACTTTTTGTAGTGTCTCCATCAGTAGCACCTGGTTCTGTAATTTTGATCTTCATAGGGATCAGAGGTCCATCCACAATGATTCTCCACAGAGTGAAATCTATTGCCTGCACATGACATTTCATACGACTACTCCAGTAGTCATAGTTAGTACCATCAAACAGGGGTGGCCTATTAGAGGACATCCCCTCTTTCATGAAAGAACCCATAATCACAGATAGATAAAGGATAAAATAGAATTGCGAGATGTAAAGCTCTATATGCAATTCCTAGCTCTGATACCACTTGTTAGACTATCTGATAACCTTAGAGGGGGGGGGGGGTGAATAAGGTTATGTGCAAAACTTGAATTCTTTTTAATTTTAAGATAATGCTAGTTTAAATTAAATGCGGAATCTGAGATTTAAACTTATATGATGTATGAAAGCAGGCAGATCAGGCACAGTAAGATGTTACTATTTAATATTCACTGTAACCAATTATTTATAGCTAAATAGGCATATCATGCAAAGAGTACTATTACGCTATTTTCAGAGTTCAGGGTAGACAAATTTTATAAGCAACGTAACAATAAATAGATCGGCGCAGTGATAGTATAATTATAACCAGATTATAACCAGACAGATCTAGATGCGGTGATGTATTATGCTAACTACGCTATGATTGGTTTTAACAGTAATCAGATATTTATGTTTGGCACAGTATAACAGTAATAAAAAAAACACAAATGACAAATAAAGTAAAAGAGTAGGGATAGAGATACACCAGGAATTTAGCGAGGTTCGGGATAAAAGCCCTACGTCCTCGGCCTCCGGCTTTGCAACCTTTGGACTTGCTGAAACCACTATATGAAGAATTGTTTACAAACAGGCAACTTTCAAATAGCAAATCTCAATTCCCCCGAACTGAGAACCCGAGCACTCAGCTAAGGATTTCAACCCGCTTCAATCTCCTGATTGAACGACCCAAGAGCACCTCCCAGGATTTCACTACCACTTCAATCTTCCTTGATTGAAAGACCCAAGATCACCTCCCAGGATTTCAAACCAACTCAATCTCCTGATTGAGAGACCCGAGAACGCTTCCCAGGATTTCAAAATGACCCCACAAAAGTAGATTACAATATAGAAGCTGTGATCTAATCACCTCAGATAGTATGACAATATAATAGCTGTGAGAGACGAGTAGATCTATAAAAATGATATGAAAGTGATAGCTCTATTTTTCTCTTTCTCAGATCTAGATTTCGTATGAGAGGAAGAGAGAATTGTTGAGAAGTGTGGTGTGTTTGAATTGTGAAACACACTTGCCTATTTATAGGCGTAGAAAGATTTGAAAAAATAAATGCATGAAGTAATCGATTATGTTGAATGTGAGAAGCAAGTGCATAATCGATTATTTGATAGATATGGAAACATTGAATAGCTTGATAATCGATTATCATATTTTGTTATTTTGAAGGAGTAATCGATTATTGTTGTCAAAAAGGAAGGTAAAGGAAGCCACTAATCGATTATGATATATGGTTATTTGAAGCTATAATCGATTTTTGGATGTAAAAAAGGAAAGAAAGGCAAGCTCTTAATCGATTATTTGTTTTAGTTAAAATAGGAGAGTAATCGATTATGTGCTCTGAAACATTCAGGCACCTAATCTATTACCATAATCGATTATGTGTGTAAAAGGATAGGATTTTGATTTCAAGCCTTCAACAAAACTATTTTTAGGGTTTAAGCTTTCAACAAAAATAGTTTTAGGGTTTTTGTTGCCACCTTTTGCTTGCATGCAATTTTTATAAAATATTTTTCAAAACTATTTTGATGCACCATGCATGTTTTGAAAAACTCATCTCTCAGCTACTAAAAGTCATAGACCTTCAGTGATAGGGCCTTCCACTGTGTCCTAAAGAAAGCTTATAAACAATTTAGATCTTTAGTTTGCTTCTTCTTCAAGCTACTCCACTTTAGTGTCTTCTCCTCTTTAATTTTTATCCTGCACTTTATTCAACTTGAACCATTAGTAGATAAGATGTAATTTGTTATCATGCAAAACAAGGAGTGTTTGCCCTTGGATCAACAATATATATAGAACTATATATATATGTCACTTTTCTCTTAGCCTTCTTTCAACAAAATCAAATTAACTATTATGAACAAAACATACCCCACAAACCCACCAAGTACTGATATGATATGAAAATATACTAAAACACAATGGAGTTTGCAAAGCATGTAAAGCTAAGTTGCGAAATACTAAAACATAAATTAGAAAGATAAAAACTTGTGCAGTAATATCAAAACTTAGAATGGTATAGACAGAAGGAAAACCTCTAATCAGGTTGTGTGAAGAAAAAAAATTCAAAGCAATACACAGATTGTAACAAAAACAAAGCAAGGCAGAAAAGTTTTGAGAAGTGACCCTCTCATAAAAAGTTCTCAAAGTTTGGGCATCAACCAAAAAAAGAAACAGACATAGAAGGCAGATTGGAATGCATAGAATGTTCACAATTTATAAGAAGTAGAAACCTACAAGAAAGAAACACGTTCACGTTTGTATGGAAGAACAGCATTCTGGCAAGTGGCATCCAAATAAGTCGTGGCAATCTATTCAGTTGAAATCAAGTTATATACTAAATTACATGTAAGATCTGGAGGAAACCTGGATAAGAGCTAGGGTTCTGAACAGAACCAGTACTGAGAGTAGCAACAGCGTCGTTTTTACCATTGGTCTCTTTCTTCTACGATGGCCAAACAAGAGGTGCTGCTGACGAGGGATCAAGCAGGGAAGCGCATAACTTATGCTTGTGCTTTAGAGAAACTGTAAATGGTATTCTCCTGCAAATAATCATTTACACAACATTTAAAACTGAATCCTAACAATGTTTCTTTTGAATGAACTGTATGGATATTAAGCACCAATAAATCAAATTACATTATAGTTTCAAACACTTGCAAATGTTAATTCAAACAGTGAAGCTTATCAGTAACTTGCTCTTTCTTGCTTTGCATGAGGAGAAATCGAAAAATCTCCTATATATTGGTAATTGATCATGGATACTTCCTAGTGTTCAATGGAAATCTACAAAGATTGCAATGGATATTGAATCTATAATACCATTAACTTAGTTTCTTAAAGAGTTGAACAAAGATTAAATTACCCTGAGTAATCTGAAAGTCTATCTGCTCCCCAAGCAAGCAACATCCAGACACAGTCAACCAAACCAGTGCGGGCAGCCATATGAAGCAGGGTTCTCCCATGAAATCTGCAAATGGCACCTTAATCAATCCAAATGGAAATAAAACCACTATCAAATAAGACTAAGTGCGTGTTTGTTTTCACGTCCACAGACTGTCAGACTTGCGTTTAGATTGACTCTATAATTTTTAGCCTCAGGTTATACGTGAGTTTAGTTGTTGCTCGCCGTGGAAACATACATGCTATAACATAACTTAAAAGGCAATTATTATCCATATCCACCAGTAGAAGCGCAAACAAGAGCTCCATTGTCTAAAAGTGAGTGAAGACATTCAAGTCGTCTGTGTCGCGCAGCAAGATGCAGTGGTGTGGCACCTTTTCCATCTCTTATGTTCACAAATCTAGCAAATCCCCTGACAAATACCAGTGAATAAATTGGAATTAGTACCCATATGTTTGTCTGTGATTTACATTGGGTATATGAAAGAAAGTCTAACCAAGAATCTGCAACTGGTGAGGAATGAGCAGCAGAAAGAATAGTGTTTAGGTAATCCACATGGCCATAATATGCAGCATAGTGCAAACAGGTTCTTCCACGAAAAGAATCAAACATCAATATCTGGAACATTACAAGAACATGCCATATCAGTTTCTTTTTACATTTTTTTCAAACCCTTGAAATGCATTTAATATGAACTATGAAGATTACAAATATAAAGGAGTGAAGCATATATAACATACATTGGCTCCAGCTTGAATAAGCTTTTCCACGCAACCAGTCTTTCCATACATGACAGCCAACATTAATGGTGTCTAGAGACCCAAAAAGGAAAAACACACAACAAGAATCAGAATAGAAATACAATAAAGTGCGGA
Source organism: Astragalus membranaceus (assembly GCA_039519185.1). NCBI lineage: Eukaryota > Viridiplantae > Streptophyta > Magnoliopsida > Fabales > Fabaceae > Astragalus > Astragalus membranaceus. The sequence continues at coordinate 28,735,404 of CM076847.1, forward strand.
ATTTAGAAAGGTTCATCTATTAAGAAAAGCACATGGAACCTGTTTATGGCGATTCAAGACATCAACTTTGAGATTCCGGTCCAACAACATGGAAAGCACCTAAGCAAGTTTCATGACCAAACAAAAATAACATAAGAGATGCAGAAGTGGACAAAACAAGTTTCATGAGCAAGAGCAAGCAAAATGAAATCCCAATCAACACCAAGCAAACACCAAGAAGGCACAAAACTCACTGATCTGCTGCTCTATCCAAAGCCCAGCATTCAGATCTGACGAGAACACCCAGAAGAAACACAAAAAAACCACCCTCGTCCGTCTGAACCTGAACCTGAAGCTGCTAGAAATCGGTGGAAATCTGCTTGAAATCGGTGGAACTCTAAGAGTTCTGAGCTTCTTATTTGGAAATCGGTGGAAATCGGTGAAAATCTGCTTGAAATCGGTGGAAATCAGTTAGAGAAAGGAAGGGAGGGTGAGTTCGAGGGAGAGGAATGAGAGGAATGAGAAAGAAAGGAAGGGAAGGTGAGTTCGAGGGAGAGGAATGAGAACCCTAAGAGAAAGAAACGAAGGGAGGGTGAGTTCGAAGGATTTTCTATTTCTTTATTTTTTAATAATTTTCTCTACGGCAACGTTTTCGAACCGTTGACTAAAGCTTAAACAAAAAACCGTTTCCGTAGACCTTATGGCAACGGTTTTCAGTCGTTGCCATTAAAAAAATTAAAAAAAAGGAATCAGCAACGGGTTCCAAAAACCGTTGCCATTGTTGGCTAAGGCAACGGTTTTTTTGATGTTACAATTTTAGGCGTTGCCATAGGTTCCAAATGTTGTAGTGTTGTTTTAAGAAAAACTGTGTATAGCAGAGAAGGGTTAGTAGAGGTTGTCTTCTAAGTTTTTCAAAACCTTCTCCAAATGGAGAGTTTTAAGCACAGTGTAAGTCTACTCAGAAATGCAGTAAATAACACAATGATGTATAGTGGTTCATCCAAAAACCCTGGGCTACGTCCACTCCTCACACCCCGTGAGTATTTCCACTATTTTCTAAATAGTTACAACTTTACAACCAGCCTAGGCTTAAAGTTCTCATGGTAGTTTTCTTAACACAGCTCTACCTACTATTCTCACACCTAATACGATCCTTTTGATCTACTAGGTAGCTTCTAACACAGAAGCAACTCACTTCTCAAGCCCTACAGCAACACGTGCTACTTGAGAAGGTTTCTAACAGGTTTCTCTTTAACCATAGCAACACTATGCTATTTGAGAAGGCTTCTAACTGGTTTTACACTTTTAGGTTTGGGGGTGTTGTGGGATTCCTAGAACTTGGTTGATACAAATGGTGTTTCAACAGAAACTAAACACAAGCTACAATACATACTGAGAAATACAAAAAATCCCTACTGTTTCGAAGTAGCTGGGTATGGATGAAAGAACACTTGACACTTGAGAAGATTGGAGGATTTATGCTCAATGTACTCTCACAAAGTTCAGCGATGATCCAATGCATTTATTTATAGCTGAACATGTGTGTAATACCTCTGGTTTATGAGAAATAGCTGTTGCCAAAAGATTATAGTCGTTGGAGTGCTTTTGGCTTCGAAGACAGGTGTGTTTCTGCACTTCTGCATAAGACAACACTTATACAGTTGTCATCACTCTTCTCAGCTTTGAGTCTTCTGAAGATGATGCTTCTCAGGCTGATACTTCTCAAGTTGATGCTTCTCACGATGATGCTTTTCATCATGACTCATCTCAACCTGACTGTTCTCATCATGATCCTTCTAATCTTGACTCTTCTTATCATGATGCTTCTCAACTTGACTTTTCTCATTGTGATCCTTTTCATCTTGACTCTTCTGATGATTCTTCTCATGACACTTCTCATAATGAACTTTCTCATCACGACTCTTCTGAGGTTGACTCTTCTTATGATTATTCTCATGTTGACTTTACTCATGATGGCTCTTCTCATGATGATCTTTCTCAAGTTAAACCAATTGGTCTTGACTTTTGATCAGGCCAAGAGAGGTCTTCTTCTAACTTTGCCTCTAGTTAACACTTCTTATTATTGCTTCAAGTCTTCTCAACATATATGCTTCTCATAAGCAGATATCTTCTTGAGAATAAGAGTACATATTATGTTCTTATATTTCGCTCAAGAAGAAGCCTTAGTAACATGTGAAATCAGATAACTTAAGCTTCTCACATTTGAAGTTTGTTAATCATCTAAACCGAACTGCGATTTTTCCTCAATAAATGTCTTTGCTGAGGAGGCCGAATGGGCTACCTTGACGGAGACAGACAATCAAGTAACCGAGGGAATGCTTTGTGAGAAGCCTACGATGGACATGGTCAAGCACTTGAAGCTGTTATACATTAAGGCCCATCTGAACAGGAAGCTCTCAAATAGAGAGTTCGTAGATGGTGGAGTTGTATTGAACGTCATGCCTTTGGCTACCATGAAGAAACTCTGTAAGAACGCAGAGGACCTCATCCCGACCACCATGACCATGACTAGTTTCATGGGTCACCCCTCTCATGCCTTGGGTGTGTTGTAACACGGTCGGCTTTCTTCGTCATAGAAGGGAAGTCGTCGTATGCCGTAATCCTTGGTAGGGATTGGATCCATACCAGTGAATGTGTTCCCTCCACTTTACACCAGAAATTGATGATATGGATTGGTGATAAGGTGGAGATAGTCGAGGCCGACCCGAATCCATTTCCAGCCAAAGTCAAGATGTTCGAGGCCATCTTCTACTCTCCTAAAATGCGCCCTATTGCAATACCAAGAAGCTATGATGAGGGAGGAATAGAATCTTGTGAGTGGACCAGAGAAAGTTTCAGACTTAATGTAACATCCCCAATTTCGCTAATTTAAATTATTTAAATTAGCAAGAGGTCAAGATGATTAATTAGCATTATTGATTAATTATGATATGGCGAGTTAATTGGGATTTTAAGCAAATAGGAGCACAGGGGTATTTTCGTCATTTCCACACATTAATGAGTTTCGGCTAAACCATCCTCCACAGAACATAACTATATGCAATATGTGATTATTGTATAAGTATTGTTGGATTAAAATTGACTTAAGAAGAAATTAAGGAAGTTTAAACAAAACTTGGACATAGGGGCATTATGGTCATTTCGCCCTTTCAGTGAATCTCAGCTGAAGCCTTACAACACTATACATTTAGAATTCATTGTGGCTGGAAACAGAAACTTGAAAGAGAGGAAAAGCTTGGGAGATGAGAAGGAGAGGAAGGATCTCTATCATCCCTTCATGCATGTCCAATCTTTTTATACCATTCTTTCCCATTTCTTCTCCTCTACATTCTGACATAAACATCATCCTCAACACCCTTCTCCAGCGAATTTCGCCATTGTTGAACATTCAAGCTCCACTTGGCCAAATATGGAGTTTTGAGAACTAAGGGTGTTGCATGTTCAAGAGGAAGGTTGATTGGGGTAGAGTTGAACCTATTTGGTGATTAGAAGCTTATTTGAAGAAGGTTCAGTAGCTGGAAGTGTTAGAACTCGAATTGAAGGGTTTTGGTTAGCTATGGAACTCTAATCCATGGAGGCATGAAGGATTGAGTAAAAGGGTATGCTGCTGGATGAGTTTTTCAACAAACCCGTATGACCTAGCCTCATTGTTTTCGTTGTATCTCCTTGTATTCAACTCCGATGTTCACGATTTTTGTTTCTATGGAAACTAGACACAGAATGCATCAAAATGAGCACAAGAACCATCGGATTCCAATTAGAAATGAAGAAGATATTGTATCCACAAGTTCCAGTTGTGAATCAGCCATTGTCCTGGACCAGTCACATTGTTTCAGGTATATCTCCCAATCTACTGGATGCATGCGTATGAACCTTTGACCATCAGAAAGTAGACAAAATTATCTACAGAATGGGCACTGGTTTGAAGGGTTTTGGCCACGATTTGACCAAGATACACGTGTTACAAAACTGCTCACTGATTCTGGAAAACGGATGCGAAATTGGAAGTGTTGGTTCCTCAAATTTCGGATCGAATCGCCAAAGTTCGAGAGACGCCAATTCCGTAGTCATGGAGGAAGTTCAGTAGCTGGATTTGTGATTGGTTTCTGTTCCGAAGTTCAGTTTCGAGTATCGGACGAGTTCGGTGCGAGTACGTGATTACGGGGATTGTTCGAGAGGTTACGGTTCGTGAGGACGTGATTTCTCGCGAGGTCGTCAAATCGGTGAGTTCTATACTCGCTTAGGGACGTTTTGTTGTCGAGTCATGTTATTTTTCTGAAATGATATTATGGAAAATCCGCTTTGTGAAAACTTATTGAAAACGTTTTTATCAAAAAAACCGTAAATCGCATAATTGCTCGAATTGATTGGATTGTCGATTTATGATATATATTGTTTGACTGTTTAATCGTTTTCGCTGGTCTGGAATAATAACTGTTATGTTGGGATATCAATCGGAATGAAATTGGAATCGGAACGGAATGGAATTTACTCATGAAAAGTCTATTTTCTGGAAAACGGATGGAGACGCACGGATCGTGTGCCTCTGTGCACGGGTCGTGCGCCCCCATCTGATGCTGCACGAAATGAATTTTTAAACACACACGGATTGTGCGCCTAGTCACACGGGTCGTGCGTATCTTTCTGAAACTTTCTACAATTTTGTTCAATAGCGCACGGATCGTGCACCTACACGCACGGGTCGTGTTAGACCTTCTGATCCTCAGATTCAAAGTACCTTTTTATCCATTCCAAATGATTCCAATTCTCTTCTAATCCATTCCTCATGGTTCCCCAACAATGTAAAGATGCTGATATCATGAGATTGAACATGTTTGTTAGAAACTTGTGTGTTATGAACGTAACGGCAAACCGTACTTAGAGAACGCGAGAGAACTTAAGTCAAGAAATGTTAACGGACCTTGAGTCCAATCATGTTAAGATAACGAACCTAGAGTTCATCATGTCATGTAAGCTAATTGATTGTAAGTCTATAAAGACATAAAAACTCTCAATTCATGTAAACACAATTCAAGTTACTTTCCCTCGGGGAAAGGTAGATGGTATACCTTGTGTATATCGAGGATGACGATCCTCCAGTTATTAGCATACCTAGTTGAGGGGAGTCATGAATCCAAAGCTAGGACCCTAGCATTATTCGGATAGAATTTCGGATTGGGGTTTCCGTAGATATTGGGCAATCAAGATTGTCTAGCATTATATCTCGGGTTGTGCTAAGTTCATGATAAAATATGATCCGTAGTCGCTTATTAGGGCTACAAGTTACGAGAAAACATCATGTATTCACGTGGTCGCTTATTAGGGCCACGAGTTCAGATTCAAGTATAATAAACCGTTAGAGTTGGTCAGGGGTCTCGATAGGACTCACTGAGATAATGTTTATCTCACCCTTCATATTTGTGGTTTTTACAGAGAAACAGGGGAAGGCAAAGGCGACAAAGCACGGTTAGCTGGTGTGACTCGAGGAGTCCGGAAGTCTATGTTTCATGTTTTAGGCCCTTGCCCTTCTGTAGTACTTTTGTTATCGGTTGTATAACTATCATGTATAAGTTATAAATCGTTTCCGCTACTTTATGTTTTGAGTATTGAACACCAGGATTATGCACAAGTCTTAAGTTTTGAAACTTAAGCATTTTCAGGAAGTTTATGAGGTTCAGAGAACCATTTAATATGTACTATCGAAAGTTTTAGTTGTGTTCAATATTTCAATAACAGGAAGTTACTATGATGTATGCCATTTTAGTGCATTTCGGTAGTTCTATATGTTAGAATTTATCGGGGTGTTACACTTAAAATGTTGGCTGATTCACGGCTTGACAATGAAACTGATGATTAATATCCCACAAGAACTGCAGAGCCTACTATACAGGCTACACCTTTTCCAGGTACAGTCCAGCATCGAGGAAGCTATGTTTGGTGCCGTACAACAGGAGGATGAGCTCCACGAAGATCTGCCCACGGGTGTATCGGATGACGCCGAAACAGGGTCGGTGGCCGAACCCCCTCATATTGAACCTATCCAGTGAAGGATCCCTACATTTGAAGCTCAGGATCCATTAATAGAGGTTAACTTGGGAACCGAAGTGGAACCGAGGATGACCAAAATTAGTGGCATGCTTAGCGTACAACAAAGAGACCAGGTGGTAGAATTGATAAAGGAGTACCGCGACTATTTTGCATGGGATTACCATGAGATGCTGAGTTTAGATAGAGCTCTGATAGAACATCGGTTGCCTATCAAAGACGGATGCAAACCCCACAAGCAGCCATCGAGGAGGTTCAATCCTCAGCTAATGCCACAGATCAAAGCTAAGATAGAGAGGCTACTAAAGGCTGAATTTATAAGAACTATCAGGTAACTTCCTGGGCTTTTTGATGCATAATCAAGGCATCAAGTAGACAAGAATAAAGCCCGAGCAATCTTGGAGGCTAGACCACCCAGGACCAAGAAGGAGCTACAGAGCCTTCCCGACAAGATTAACTTCTTGAGGAGGTTTATTGCTAACTCGGCGGGGAAGATTAATTCATTTTCACCTTTGCCGAGACTGAAGAGCACCAAGGAGATGACATGGGGGGCAAAGCAGCAGGAGGCCTTCGACCAGATCAATGATGCCTTGACTAATCCTCCAGTCCTAGTCCCTCATTTGCTTGGGAGACTGATAACTCTATTTTATATAGAGTTATTCATCCAATTAAGCTTAAGTTATTGCTTATTTTCAAGAACATTTATATATATTTATAGCTTATTTATCAAGGAACAACATTCTAAATATTCAAATGGATAAAGGGCAATGATCTAGGCAAAATGCACAAATCTTGTTAGGTTTGATGTTTTTGTTCAGTGCAGCTACTGCAGGAGTGGAAACACTGCCAACACCAGGAGTGGAAACACTGCCAACACCTGCTAAATTCTGCAGTTTATACCAAAACATCCAAAGACCATTTTAAATGCTTCCACACTTGATTTGTGACGTCATGCCTAGTCACCTAGAGCTGAGCCACTTGCAGAAGTCGGCGATACACCTAAAAATCAAGTTGCAAGACTCAACTTATCTAAAAGACATGTGGCACTTCTCCAATGGACCTCATCTTTTGTTATGCATGCAAGCGACCACCTATTCGCGCCAAAGGAAACCCCTTGCAAGAGGAAAGCTTTCAAGCCTATAAATAGAAGCCATATCTTCACTTATCAAAAAAAAGATATATAGATATCATCTTTCACATCTTTAAATCCTTCATCTTTTCACTTAGTTTAGGTTTAGTTTATTTTCATTTCAAGTTTCTAAGGAGAGGAAGGTGAGGAAGTGTTTGACAACCATTCCCTTCACTTCTACTTTGAAGAAATTCGTGTAAGAAATCTTTATTGTACTTCAACTTGGGAACTTAATGCAAAAGATCTTCTATTTAAGTAATCTCTACTCTTTTAAGTTCTTTTGCTTTATTATTCATTTACTTATGTTCCTTGCATATTCTTTGCTTTATAACATGAGTAACATGAGCTAAATTCCCTTAAGTTGAGATGTTCTAACCTTGTAATGAACTTCTAAATATGTTATTATGGTTTATGTAGTGTAAACACTTTAAACTCTTGCATAATACTTCTTTCAACTTATTCTGGAATTGATCACTTTAGAATAGGTAAAACTTGTAGCAGCAGACATGGGCTACATTTATGAACTCAAGAGTTAATAGGGACAAGTATTTAATAAAGGAAACTTTGTTAAATACATGCTAAAACCTAGACATAGGATAGCATAGTCCTTAGGATAATAAAATTACAAGAGTGAACCTATTTAGCAACTTGGATCATTGTTAGGAGGCAAGGGAGGAATTGACAAACCTTTCTTTACTGTAAAAAACAAAGATCATAAGAGCTTGTAATGAAACTCTAAAGAGAAGTGCTGAAAGGCACAAACGGATGCACCTACATCCAGTGTTCCCACACTACATACACCATTAAAACACTTAGAAGTAAAGTACCTGGTGAAAATATCTCAACTACTTTTTCCACTGATTTCTCACACATTTTATTGCTTATTACTATTTTTACTTACTTTGAAAACTCCAAACCAAAAATACTGAATAGTGTAGACACACTAAGTGTACACTTTGAACTACAAAAATTTACAATACATAATCCCTGTGGGTTCGACCTTTCTTATCACTTTATTACTTGTGTGACTATGTATACTTGCATATATTAAACCACACCTAGTTTTTGGCGCCATTGCTGGGGATTATAGTAAAATTTTGTTGTTTAGATTGTTAATTTAGTGTTTTATTAGTACTACTGGTATTCTGTTTTGTGCAGAAACACTTAGTGCAGAAACACCCAGTGTGGAAACACTAGTTTATGCCCAGAGATAGACCACCAGAATTTGATTGTGATCCAGAAATTGAGAGAAGATTTAGGAGATTGCTAAAACAACAAAGACAAAGACAACAAGACTGCAGAACAATGTCTCACCACAGTGAAAATGCCTCAGTAAGAGGAGGACCTAATTCACATCAACAACCTGAAGGTGGACCAGATCACAGACAACAATTCATTCAAATGGGACCAATAGGTATGATTAATGATAGAGATAGACCTATGAGAGACTATGCTCAATATAACCAGCAGCACATACAAACTAGCATTGCTAGACCTCAAATTGATGATGTTCATTTTGAATTTAAACCTATGATGTTTCAAATGTTGCAAACAATTGGTCAATTTGGTGGATCTCCACATGAAGATCCCCATGAGCATTTAAAGCAATTCATAGAAGTTTGTAGTAACTTTATCATTCCTGGTATTAGTGAGGATGCATTTAGGCTTATGTTATTTGCATACTCTTTGAAGGATAGGGCTAAATCATGGCTAAATTCTATGGAGCCCAATTCTATTCATACATGGAATGAATTAGCTGAAAAATTCTTAAGCAAATATTTTCCTCCTATTAAAAATGCTAGGATGAGACATGATATTACATCTTTTAGAAAAAAAGAATTTGAATCATTGTTTGAAGCATGGGAAAGATGGAAAGAACTTTTAAGAAAATGTCCACATCATGGTTTACCTGTCATTATACAAATGGAAACTTTTTACAATGGTCTAGAACCACAAACCAGAGTGATGCTTGATGCATCAGCTGGTGGTGTTCTTTTGAATATGTCTTATAATGAAGCATGTGATCTTATTGACAAAATTGCTACAAATGGTTCAAGTTGGCCTACTGAGAGGGTAAATGCTCAAAAGAGAACCTCTGGAGTACAGGAGATTAAAGATATATCAGCCCTATCTGCTCAAGTAGCCACTTTAACCAATCTGATCAAACAGTGCACTAGTGCACCTACATCTAGTGTAGCAACACCTAAAGAAAACACTGCAGCAGCTATAGAACAAGCCCCTCCAGGAACTACAAGTTGTGTGTATTGTGGAGGAGGCCATCTATATGAAGAATGTCCTAGCAACCCTGTCTCTGTCAATTATGTAGGTTACAATAAAAATAACAACCCTTACTCTAATACCTACAATCCAGGATGGAAGAACCACCCCATTTTTAGGTGGAACAATTCTAATGCACCTGCACAAAGTGCACCTGCACCAAGTATTGTAACACCCTAAATATTTAATTAATTTATTTAATTAAGTATTTAGGAATTTATTTAATTTATTGGGTATAATTTAATTAATTAAAATTATATTAATTTTATGTTGGTTGTATTAGGAAAAGGAGGCGCCACTTGAATGAACTTGGGCTTATGTGAAAAGCCCAAGTGTAACACCCCTTTTCTACCCGTTGATTTAATCGGAAAATCAGAGTTTCAAAATTTCTTTTCATCGCAAGGAATGTTACACATACTCAAATCAAAACGTCGTACTTCAAATAAATAGTTCAACATCAAATAATTGTGCAATACGTAACACGCCCCCAATGGGGAAAAACTCAAGCATCAGTTATCGTCACCACAACCGTGACATCAATAAAACCAACTACGCAGCGGAAAGTATAAATAAGAGAAAACCATCAATTAACACCTGACAACTAAAATAGTCTTAAAAACATCGAGTTCGTTTCCCCCCTGAGTGCTACGTATCAGAGCATGACGACCCGACTCAAAATTAGTGAAGATACCTAGGTCTTCACTCGTGATGACCTGCATGTTACCGCATGGGGGTAACATTCAAACAGAAGGGTGAGTCCAATTCAATCCATATAATAAATCACATGATAAGCAATAAGTCAAAGGCATTGCACTAGAGTAATCACAATCACAATCAGCAATTACGTCATTACAACAACTCATCACAATGTCATGTGACTATATGAAATGCAACCCACTCGCGGGCATATGCATGAGGTACCTTTCATCATCGTCGCTTAGCCTTTATGGCCTCATCGTCGCTTAGCCATTATGGCCTCATCGTCGCTGGGTTCATGCACATGGAATACATGAGACACTATGACATGCATCACGCACAAACACACACAATCACAGTCAACTATGTGACCCGTCACTTACCAATTTGCCAAATAAGAGGCACAGCACCTGTCAATTCATAACTACACACAACAACGTCGCTATATTTCATCGTCGCTTATTATCATCGTCGCTTAGCCTTTTGGGCCTCATCGTCACTTATCCATAAACGTCACCAAACAAACAATAGCCACTATGGGCAAAACAGTCATTTACGCATCATCATCAATAATATTGGCCACTAAGGGCAAAAACGTCCTTTAACTAGCCACTAAGGGCATCATCGTCATTTACACATCATCACCAATGATATTAGCCACTAAGGGCAAAACGTCATTTAACTAGCCACTAAGGGCATCATCGTCATTATAGAAGCCACCAGAAAATAATAAGTTTTTATTTTAAAAATAAGACACACAGGTAGACAACTGGAAAAGCTTCCCAACACTTTTTGAAACCTTCAAAACGGATGTCCGAGTCAAAAGATATAGCGAAAACAGTTTTCATAAAAGTTTGGGAACATCCTGAAAATGGCGCCCAGGCACTGGGCTCTGGGCGCCTAAGACAGAAACTTAGACATCGCAGGCAACACAAGCAACACGCACCGAGACAACTCCAAAATGACACGTGCAAAAATAAAACCACTCGAGCCAAAATGTTTAAAATTGAATTTGGGCAGGCAAATACAAAAGATGGCACGGTAAAAAATGCCCAGAATTTGAGATTGCACCCAACACACCCCATATACGCACACAAGCAACACCCAGTGAGACAACTTCAGAATTACACGTGCAAAGATAAAACCACTCGAGCCAAAATACTTTAAATTGAATTTGGGCAGGCAAATACAAAAGATGGCACGGTAAAATGTGCCAAGAATTTGAAATTGCACCCAACACACCCCTTATACGCACACAAGCAACACCCAGTGAGACAACTTCAGAATTACACGTTCAAAGATAAAACCACTCGAGCCAAAATGCTTAAAATCGAATTTGGGCAGGCAAATACAAAAGATGGCACGGTAAAATGTGCCCAGAATTTAAAATTGCACCCAACACACCCCATATACGCACACAAGCAACACCCAGTGAGACAACTTCAGAATTACACGTGCAAAGATAAAACCACTCGAGCCAAAATGCTTAAAATTGAATTTGGGCAGGCATATACAAAAGATGGCACGGTAAAATGTGCCAAGAATTTGAAATTACACCCAACACACCCCATATACGCACACAAGCAACACCCAGTGAGACAACTTCAGAATTACACGTTCAAAGATAAAACCACTCGAGCCAAAATGCTTAAAATTGAATTTGGGCAGGCAAATACAAAAGATGGCACGGTAAAATGTGCCCAGAATTTAAAATTGCACCCAACACACCCCATATACGCACACAAGCAACACCCAGTGAGACAACTTCCGAATTACACGTGCAAAGATAAAACCACTCGAGCCAAAATGCTTAAAATTGAATTTGGGCAGGCAAATACAAAAGATGGCACGGTAAAATGTGCCCAGAAGTTGAAATTGCACCCAACACACCCCATATACGCACACAAGCAACACCCAGTGAGACAACTTCAGAATTACACGTGCAAAGATAAAACCACTCGAGCCAAAATGCTTAAAATTGAATTTGGGCAGGCAAATACAAAAGATGGCACGGTAAAATGTGCCCAGAATTTGAAATTGCACCCAAAATCCCATTTACGCACACACAAGCAACACACTTGCAGCAACAGAAATTCAGCACCAATTCCAGCAACACAGAATCAAACATAGGGCGCCCTAGGCGCCCATGCCACAACCAAAAATGGATTTTAAGCCCACAATTCATGAAGATCACATATATATCACTATCCAAACATGAAATTACACACCAATTCATGATCATGGATAGATCTAAGCTATCAGTTCCTAAAACCTATCATGCGAACTATTATATAAATTGATAGAACTCCCCTTACCTCGAATTTGAAGAACGGAAGCCCTAGAGACAGTCACGAACGGAACCACGGCGACAAAAATCACGTCCCTCTTCTCTTGGACTTCGCGACCTCCTTCTCTTCTTCTCCTCTCTCTACGGCGCCTCTCTCCCTTTTTCTCTCCAATTCGCAAATGTCCACACAAAACCCTAACCCCAAATGACTTATCCAATTCGCATATGACATGGATCATGGGCTTGGGCTTTTCACTTAAGCCCAAGTTCATTCAAGTGGCGCCTCCTTTTCCTAATACCACCAACATAAAATTAATATAGTTTTAATTAATTAAATTATACCCAATAAATTAAATAAATTCCTAAATACTTAATTAAGTAAGTTAATTAAATATTTAGGGTGTCACAACTCTCCCCCACTTAGAATATTTCGTCCTCGAAATTTACCTGATCAAACAACTCAGGGTAGGACTCTCGCATCTTGCTCCCTAGCTCCCAAGTCATACTCTCACCGGTAGCTCCTAGCCAAACCACTTTCACTAATGCAATCTCTATGCCTCTAAGCACTTTCACTTCACGATCCTCAATCCGTACGGGCATCGTCTCCACAGTGAGATTATCCCGCACCTATACATCATCCATATGGATCACATGAGATGGATCCGAAACATACTTCCGAAGTTGCGACACATGAAACACGTCGTGCAAATTCGAAAGATTTGGCGGTAAAGCCACCCTATAAGCCACATTTCCGATTCTCTTAGAAATCTGATAAGGACCAACAAAGCGAGGAGTGAGCTTCTTCGACTTCAACGCTCGACAGACACCGGTAATAGGAGAAACCCTCAAGAACACATGCTCACCCTCCTGAAACTCTAAATCTTTCCTCCGCTTGTCATGATAACTCTTCTGACGACTCTGCGAAGCCTTCATCTTTTCACGGATCATTTTGATTTTCTCTGTAGTGTCCCGGACAATCTCCTGGTCCCAACACTACACTCTCCCCCGACTCATACCAACACAACGACGTTCTACACTTTCGACCATATAATGCTTCAAACGGTGCCATCCCGATACTGGAATGGTAACTGTTGTTATAGGTAAATTCAATCAGCGCAAGGTAGGAATCCCATGAACCCCTTTGTTCCAATACACAAGCCCTCAACAAATCTTCTAACGACTGAATTGTTCTCTCTGACAGACCATCTGTCTGAGGATGATATGCTGAACTCATTTTCAACTTTGAACCCAATTCCTTCTGCAAACCCGTCCAAAACTCAGAAGTGAACCTCGGATCCCTATCTGACACAATACTCTTCGGAACACCGTGCAACTTCACAATTTCTTTGACATAGACCTCTGCCAACCTCGACACCGGATAAGTGACATTAATAGGAATAAAGTGGGCAGACTTCGTTAACCTATCAACGATCACCCAAATAGCGTCATGACCCCTAACTGTATTCGGCAATCCCGTCACAAAATCCATCGCAATGCTATCCCACTTCCACTCTGGAACTTCCAACGGTTGCATTAACCCTGCAGGCTTCTGATGTTCAACCTTCGACTTTTGACAGGTCAAACAGGCATACACAAACTGCGCCACATCTCTCTTCATGCCATACCACCAAAACATCTTTTTCAGATCTTGATACATTTTCGTTGCTCCAGGATGGATACTCAACTTGCTACGATGACCCTCCTCCAAAATTGCCTTTCTCATCTCTGCATCATCCGGAACACAGATCTTACCCCGGAACCTCAACACACCACGAGAATCCAATTTGAAATCTTCATCTTCAGATTGGCCAACCCCATTAATTAAATCAACCAATTTGACATCTGACTTCTGAGCCTCTCTGATGCTGCCCAGAAAGTTATTATCGATCTTTAGCATTCCCAGCTTGACACTGCGGGGTGTCATTTTACAAACCAAACTCAAATCTCGGAATTCCTCAATCAATTCTAATTCCTTCACCATCATTGCCGACATATGCAAAGACTTCCGGCTTAATGCATCAGCCATGACATTAGCTTTGCCGGGATGATAATTCAAACCGAAGTCATAATCCTTCAAGAGCTCCAACCACCGACGCTGTCTCATATTCAACTCTACTGGTCGAACAGATATTTCAGACTCTTATGATCACTGAACACCTCAAACCTCGAACCATAAAGATATTGTCTCCAAATCATAAGCACAAATACCCTAGCAGCCAATTCCAAATCATGCGTAGGGTAATTTTTCTCATGAACCCGCAACTGCCTCGACGCATACGCAACGACTTTCCCATCTTGCATCAGCACACCACCAAGACCCATCTTCGAAGCGTCACAATATACAACAAACGGTTCCTCCGGATTAGCCAAGGTCAAAACAGGCGACGTTGTCAATCTCTTTTTCAGTTCCATAAAACTTTCCTCACACCGAGCATCCCAAACGAAAACTTTACCCTTACAAGTCAACTGAGTCAACGGAAGGGCCAACTTGAAAAAACCCTCGATGAACCTCCTGTAGTACCCAGCCAAACCCAAAAAGCTTCTGATCTCTGTTGCGGACTTCGGAGCCTCCCACTCCAACACTGCTTCCACTTTTGCCGGATCAACCGCAATACCATTACCAGAAATCACGTGCCCAAGGAAACTCACCTCTTTCAGCCAGAACTCACACTTTGATAACTTAGCATATAGCTTTTTCTCTTTCAGAACTTCCAATACTGACTTCAGGTGCTCAGCATGCTCTTCCTCCGACTTAGAATAAACTAGAATGTCATCTATGAAGATCACCACAAACTGATCTAGGTAATTATGGAAAATACGATTCATATATTCCATAAATACACCAGGTGCATTGGTCACACCGAACGGAATCACTGAATATTCATAATGCCCATACCTTGTCCTGAACGCTGTCTTCTGAACATCTTCATCCTTCACTTTAATCTGATGATATCCGGACCTCAAATCAATTTTGCTGAAAAGACGGGCACCCACTAACTGATCCATCAAATCGTCGATCCTCGGAAGCGGATACTTGTTCTTGATAGTTACCTTATTCAACTGACGATAGTCCACACATAACCTCATACTCCCATCCTTCTTCTTTACCAACAATACCGGAGCTCCCCACGGTGATACACTTGGTCTCACAAACTTTTTCTCAAGCAATTCTTCGAGTTGCGTCTTCAACTCAGACAATTCAGACGCCGACATCCTGTACGGTGCCATAGACACAGACCTCGTACCAGGTACAAGATCAATCAAAAACTCAACTTCCCTTTCCGGCGGCACACCCGGAATTTCGTCAGGAAAAACCTCAGGAAACTCGCGTACCACTTGCAGTTCTTCAATAACAGCCTGACTCTCAGCAGACAACGATGCCATGAACGAAAATAGCTGAACTCCTTCTTTCCTCAACTTCTTCAACTGACCAGCAGATACCAAAACAGATTCTTCTTTCCCGAAACTAACCGACTTGCTACGACAGTTGATATGGACGTGGTTATTCTCTAACCAGTCCATGCCCAAGATTACATCCAGACCTCTCAACGGTAAGCAAACAAAATTCACAATAAAGTCCCTGCCGAAGATCGACACGGGACACTGAGAACACACCTGGGACGTAATCACCGACCCCTTCGCAGGAGTATCGACAACCATATCCCCATACATAGCAGATAAAACAAGACCCAATCTTTTACAACAATCAACAGATATAAAGCAATGGGTAGCACCAGTATCAATAAGAGATTTCAGAGAAGTACCATTAATAAAACACGTACCTCTAATCAGACCATCCTTCTCATCAGGCTCCTCTCCTGCCAATGCGAATACTTTCCCACTAGACCTTTCTTTCTTCGGCTTTGTACATTTTGCACTGATATGCCCAGACTCACCACAGTTGAAACACACCACATCCTTGACCTTACACTCGGCCGCCATATGACCCTTTTTACCACAACGGTAGCAAACTCTCTCATCAGACCTGCATGTAGTACTCTTGTGGCCAGGTTTGCCACACTTATAACAGACAATGCTAGCAGGAGCATCTCCCCCACTAGAATTCTTACCTCCAGCAGCCCTCTGATAACTCTTACCCGCAGCAACCTCATACGGTTTGCTTCGACTCGGAAACTTACCCTTTTTCTCAGACACAGCTTTGTAATGTGCAGTACTGTCCTCCTCAAAGATTCTGAAACTATCAACCAGATCAGCGAACACACGAATCTTCTGGTAACCAATGGCCTTTTTGATATCAGGCCTCAAACCATTCTCGAACTTGATGCATTTCGAAAACTCAGCTGTAGCCTCACTATAGTGCGGATAGAATTTTGCCAATTCCACAAACTTCGTCGCATATGCAGTCACAGACATACTACCCTACTTCAGTTCCAGGAACTCTATCTCTTTCTTTCCTCAGACATCTTCAGGAAAATATTTTCTCAGAAATTCTCTGCTGAATACCTCCCAGGTAATCTCTTCTTGCACAGCCTCCAACCTCTGCCTAGTAGCCAACCACCAGTCGTCGGCCTCCTCAGCCAACATGTGAGTACCAAAACGAACCTTCTGCTCAACAGTGCAGTCCATCACCCTGAAAATCCTCTCGATCCCCTTCAATCAAGCCATAGCACCATCTGGATCATATTTGCCCTTAAATGTGGGCGGATTCTCTCTCTGGAAAGTAGTCATCCATATGGATCACATGAGATGGATCCGAAACATACTTCCGAAGTTGCGACACATGAAACACGTCGTGCAAATTCGAAAGATTTGGCGGTAAAGCCACCCTATAAGCCACATTTCCGATTCTCTCAGAAATCTGATAAGGACCAACAAAGCGAGGAGTGAGCTTCTTCGACTTCAACGCTCGACCAACGGAGAAACCCTCAAGAACACATGCTCACCCTCCTGAAACTCTAAATCTTTCCTCCGCTTGTCATGATAACTCTTCTGACGACTCTGCGAAGCCTTCATCTTTTCACGGATCATTTTGATTTTCTCTGTAGTGTCCCGGACAATCTCCGGTCCCAACACTACACTCTCCCCCGACTCATACCAACACAACGACGTTCTACACTTTCGACCATATAATGCTTCAAACGGTGCCATCCCGATACTGGAATGGTAACTGTTGTTATAGGTAAATTCAATCAGCGCAAGGTAGGAATCCCATGAACCCCTTTGTTCCAATACACAAGCCCTCAACAAATCTTCTAACGACTGAATTGTTCTCTCTGACTGACCATCTGTCTGAGGATGATATGCTGAACTCATTTTCAACTTTAAACCCAATTCCTTCGGCAAACCCGTCCAAAACTCAGAAGTGAACCTCGGATCCCTATCTGACACAATACTCTTCGGAACACCGTGCAACTTCACAATTTCTTTGACATAGACCTCTGCCAACCTCGACACCGGATAAGTGACATTAATAGGAATAAAGTGGGCAGACTTCGTTAACCTATCAACGATCACCCAAATAGCGTCATGACCCCTAACTGTATTCGGCAATCCCGTCACAATCCATCGCAATGCTATCCCACTTCCACTCTGGAACTTCCAACGGTTGCATTAACCCTGCAGGCTTCTGATGTTCAACCTTCGACTTTTGACAGGTCAAACAGGCATACACAAACTGCGCCACATCTCTCTTCATGCCATACCACCAAAACATCTTTTTCAGATCTTGATACATTTTCGTCGCTCCAGGATGGATACTCAACTTGCTACGATGACCCTCCTCCAAAATTGCCTTTCTCATCTCTGCATCATCCGGAACACAGATCCTACCCCGGAACCTCAACACACCACGAGAATCCAATTTGAAATCTTCATCTTCAGATTGGCCAACCCCATTAATTAAATCTACCAATTTGACATCTGACTTCTGAGCCTCTCTGATGCTGCCCAGAAAGTCATTATCGATCTTTAGCATTCCCAGCTTGACACTGCGAGGTGTCATTTTACAAACCAAACTCAAATCTCGGAATTCCTCAATCAACTCTAATTCCTTCACCATCATTGCCGACATATGCAAAGACTTCTGGCTTAATGCATCAGCCACGACATTAGCTTTGCCGGGATGATAATTCAAACCGAAGTCATAATCGATAAAGATAGTGTCTCCCCCACTAGAATTCTTACCTCCAGCAGCCCTCTGATAACTCTTACCCGCAGAAACCTCATACGGCTTGCATCGACTCGGAAACTTACCCTTTTTCTCAGACACAGCTTTGTAATGTGCAGTACTGTCCTCGTCAAAGATTCTGCAACTATCAACCGGATCAGCGAACACACGAATCTTCTGGTAACCAATGGCCTTTTTGATATGAGGCCTCAAACCATTCTCGAACTTGATGCATTTCGAAAACTCAGCTGTAGCCTCACTATAGTGCGGATAGAATTTTGCCAATTCCACAAACTTCACCGCATATGCAGTCACAGACATACTACCCTGCTTCAGTTCCAGGAACTCTATCTCTTTCTTTCCTCGGACATCTTCATGAAAATATTTTCTCAGAAATTCTCTGCTGAATACCTCCCAGGTAATCTCTTCTTGCACAGCCTCCAACCTCTGCCTAGTAGCCAACCACCAGTCGTCGGCCTCCTCAGCCAACATGTGAGTACCAAAACGAACCTTCTGCTCAACAGTGCAGTCCATCACCCTGAAAATCCTCTCGATCCCCTTCAACCAAGCCATAGCACCATCTGGATCATATTTGCCCTTAAATGTGGGCGGATATTCTCTCTCTGGAAAGTAGTCAGACTCCCAAAACCAGCGTTCTCCCCAGCATTCGGCTGATTCTGCACAGGCTGAGCCATAGCTTGTGTAACACCCCAAAATATTTAATTAATTTATTTAATTAAGTATTTAGGCGTTTATTTTATTTAATTAGTATAATTGAAAAAATTATAGCATATAATGAGGTGTGGTATTGTAGTAGGAGGTGGTGTTGACAATTAAATTGGGCTTAAGCTGAGGAGAGCCCATGACCCATGACCTAGGCGTATATTTAATCAAAAAATTAGGGGTTAGTGCTCATTAGCACATTTTTTTTTAGAAAAAGGAGTGAGGTGAGGCGAATTGAGAGGGAGAGTGGCGCACATGAGGAGAAAGGGAGAGAAGGCTTGCGACTTGGAGAGAAGAGGAGAGGAGGTTTGCGCAATTTGAAGGCCTTGGCTCGTGTGTTGCGGTGGTTTCTAGTGGTGCATTCGGTCATCTCCTAAGGAGCATACGTTTAAGAGGTAAGGGGAGTTTTATTCGATTTATATAATAGGTGGCATGATGGGTTGTAAGTTAGGACATCCTAGATCTATCCATGTTCTTGATATGTGTGTGATTTCATGTTTGATTTATGAATGTATGGGATGATCATGATGATTTGGATTGTGAATTCTATGATTAAAATTGCAAGAGTGATGTTCTAATTGTTAAAAGGGTGAATTGCATATCAAGTGTTTGATTAATGTTTTGATGGTATTGTGATTGGTGATAATTGGAGATGACCGTGGTAATTTGATGTTCATATTGGTAAGTGAATTTTGGTGTTGAATTAGTAATTTAATTGATGAGAAATAATATTTTGTAACCCCTAGGCGCCTTGGGCGCCATATGTGTGCATTCTGGACACTGTTCGGTTTTTCTAAAACTGGTATTGTTTTGTGGATCCAAAAATTATGTGGCTGATTGTTTTTGAAAATAGACTTAAAGCCGGTCGTTTTGACACTGGTTTCGTTCGATTTGGAGTTGTGTAGCTCAAGTTATGAGTCTTCAAAGTTGAGTCAAATTTCTGGAATCGAACTTGTTTAAGCTGCGCGAGTTTCTGGGCGCCGGATCCCCTCTCCTGGGCGCTGTGTTGCGCGCCAGTGCGTGTGTTGCTGCCCTGGGCACATGGCGCCCGTGTGCGCGCCTGTTGCCTGTGTTGCCAAATTCTGTGTTGCTGGGCGCCGGATCCCTGTTCCTGGGCGCCATTTCCAGGATGTTCCCAATTTTTTTAATAAAACTGTTTTCGCTATATCTTTTGACTCGGGCATCCGTTTTAAACGTTTCAAAAAGTGTTGGGAAGCTTTTTCGGTCGTCTACCTGTGTGTCATATTTTTAAAATAAAAATTTATTATTTGCTGGTGTTTTCTGGGCGCCCAAGAGGCTGTCCCCGGTGGTCCTCCCAGGACGTTGTGAAGCCCTGTTGAGTTCTTTAAAAATTCTTTTTGCGCACAGCCAACAGTTTTAACGTTTTAGTATCAAAATGGATGATTATGACGATGATGCCCTTAGTGGTTAGTTAAATGACGCTTTTGCCCTTAGTGGCCAATATTTTGATGAAGATGAGATTATGGATGATTATGACGATGATGCCCTTAGCGGCTAGTTAATTTACGCTTTTGCCCTTAGTGGCCAATATTTTTGATGATGATGTGATGGTGATGATTAGGACGAGGATGCCCTTAGTGGTTAATTAAATGACGTTGTTGCCCTTAGTGGTCAATATTTTGATGATGATGATGATGAGTACTCCAGGTGAGTGTTTTGATGCACATGTGTATATAGAGTCTCATGGCATGTGCATAATGTGAAGAATAGGCTTCGGCCTCTTGTGAAGAATAGGCTTCGGCCTCCTGTGAAGAATAGGCTTCGGCCTCTTAATTGTGACGAATATGGTACCATCATGCATATGCCCTGGTGAGGGTTGCATCTCATATAGCCGCATGGCATTGTGATGAGTTGTTGTAATGACGTGATTGATGATTTGTGATGTGTTTACTCTATGAGTTGTTGTAATGACGTGATTGATGATTTGTGATGTGTTTACTCTAGTGCTGTGACTTGACTTACTGCTTATCATGTGATTTATTATATTGATTGAATTGAGCTCACCCTTCTGCTTGGAATGTTGCTCTATTGTGGCAACGCTGCAGGTAACCGCGATTTGAAGGACATGCTGCCTTCCTTATTAGCTGTGGGATGTTGTCGAGTCGCTCTCTGATACAGTAGCACCTAGGGGGCGTGGCTGGAGTTTGCTAGTTTAATTAATTTAACTGTTTAATGACTATGTGGAGTGTATGCGACGTGTTCGAGAGGCTTAGCGAGTTATTATTTTTATTCCGCTGTGGTGTGTTGAATGTTTGGTGAAGTTCAATTTTTATGACGATGTGGCACTTCTTTTCTATCAACTCAATTAACATTTTTGAAAATGAAATTACCCTGATAATGACGTGCGAACTAAGGGGTAGAAAAGGGGTGTTACATTAGTGGTATCAGAGCAGTTCGGTCTGTCCGGCCAAGTCGTCGAGTCGTTGTGTCGGTGTACGACCAACTGCTGTCTTTTAAGTGCTGACCAATATTTGTGTTGCAGGTAAACCAAGAGTTGCTAATGGTAAGTGAACTAGTGGGGGAGATACCCCTGCTGGTACTGTGTGTTGTATTGCGTTTCCGATGTGTGAACTCTGTGTCTTCTGTGTAAACCTTGCATTGTTGGCATTTGTTTGACTACTTTTGTCTTCTTGATCTCTAAAATCACTATTCTGGGCTACTATGATCTGACTTGATTACTTGCATTAGGTGATTTTGTAAACGAGGATTTGAGTGTTTCGTAGAGTTATTTAACTAATTGCTTTTAGGTGTTATTCCTAGACTGGCATGCTATATCTGCTTTTAAAAATAATAAGTTTCTTGATTTAACGATTTTAAGGGTGGATTATATTTCATGTTATCATTAATTCTAAGAAGCTATTACTTTTGAGATTGGTGACTAATATTACTGAACTTGATTTTGACTTCTCGGCTGATTTGGAAAATGTTTGGTTTTCGAAAGATGCGTTAGTTACTTCTTTTGAACCCGAAGGGAAATGTTATCGGGGTTGGGATGAATTTTCAATATTGTATTTCAGGTCATCCTAATTATCGTATCAAAAGAAATGTTTTACCGCCATGGGCTTTGATGTTCTTCTAAATGATTATTATATGATTTAAGGAGCTGATGACACCTTCCTCGTGCGAAAATCATTTCCTGAAATAAATCGTTGATTTTGTTTGAAAGACAATTTTCACTCGTTTTTCGCACTTCGTCTTATAAATGTTTGGGGTGGAAGTATCACTTTAGTGATATGTCAATTGTGTGACTATTGTGCCGTTTAAAGTTTTTGTGCAGTGAGTGTTTCCTCGTTTGGGGTACCCGGTGACCCCGATTTGTGTTTATGTGTTATGTGCTATTTGTGAACCATTGTATGAGCAATGACCAAATTATTGGTTGAGGTGTGTTCATTGTAGGAGCAATTGAACAAATCGTTTAGTATCAGTTTAATTGTTATGTGAAGATATCTAGCTAAAATTAAAAATAACTCTAATTGATGTATTGTCATCGTGCCATGTGTAGATACATGTGATCTTAGATGCAATAATGCCTTATCTGAATTCTTGATAAATTGACTGTGTCTAATAGATGATATGTAGCTTATTATTTGGACTCTAGAAATTTGTTGTTGATAGTGTAACTGTTGTGGTTGCCGACGATGTTGCTGTTATTGCAGTCGTTCTTTCTGCTATTGTTGAGGTTGTTATAATTTAAGTAGGTGATAAAGTTGTTATTCTAGAGAATGTATCGATATAAGTTGCTGTAGAATTTGTTGCGGTTGCTATTGTTGTTGTTGAAAGGCCAACTTTGATAAATTGAGTGGTATGAGTATGAATATTTGAATGATACCAAGAGAGTAAAATTTCACTATGTTGCTGCCCCTGTAATAAACATACTGCTGTTTTGCAGAATTTTTGTTGCTGTTTTTCAATTATTCATGTGCTGTTTTGCAGAATTTATGTTGCTGTTTTTCGAATAGTCATGTTGCTGTTTTGCAGAATTTTTTTTATGTTGCTGTATGTCCTTTAAAGGCATTGCTGTTGCTGTTTGTATAAAAATAAAATGCTGCTGTTGCAGAATTTTTATGTTGCTGTTTTTATCAACAAAAGTGTTGCTGTTGCAGATTTTTTTTTATGTTGCTGTTTTTATCAACAAAAGTGTTGCTGTTGCAGAATTATTTTCATGTTGCTGTTTGTCATTTAAAAGCATTATTGTTGCTGTTTTATTAAAATAAAAGAGGTGCTGTTTTTCCTCCACAAAATCGTGAAGCCTTGCTGTTTTTCTTCAAAAATAAATATGTGTTGTTGCTGAAATTTCTACCAAGAAAGGGTGCTGTTTTTCTTAAAAATAAATACATGCGGTGGTTGCTGTTTTCTTCAAGAATAAATATGCGATGTTGCCGTTTCCTTCAAAAGAAAATATGTGCTGTAATGCTGTTTTTCTTAGAAAATAAGGTGCTGTTTACTTATATTTAAGATACTGTTTTACTAAATTTAAATGTGCTGTTTGCTTAAATTTTAATGTGCTGTTTACTAAAATTTAAAGTGATGTTTTCTCAGAATTAAGCTGCTGTTTTTATGTTATTAAGCTGCGGTTCTATGTTGTTAAGCTGCTGTTTATATGTTTTTGTTGTCGTCGTTGATGTGCCTGAGTGGCAAGTTCAGTTGATTGTTGATTTGTTATTGCTGTTGTTGGTTGTTGGCGCATTAGCGCTCATTGTCATGATTATGTTGTTGTTCATGATGATTATGTTGATGTTGATGGTTGTTAATGATGTGTTGACGATTATGTTGGTATTAATGATGTGGACGTTTATGTTGTTGTCTTGGGTACCGCCGAATGGCCCAAGTTATTATGCTAATTGTTGTTGTGGGTAACGCCGAATGGCCCACACGGTTTTGTTGTTGCTATTATTGCTGATTGTTGTTGTGGGCCTATGGCCATTGTTTAAAAAGGGATAGTTGGTCCCGGAATTTGGCTGTGTTGATGATATATGTTGATTGTTGTGGCGTGCTATATGTTGTCTGTTGTAATGACATTGTCATAGAAACCAAACCGTTAGCCGTCTGCTAGTGTGCGAACCCATGAGGATGGATGAGTGGGGTAGGATGCGAGTCAGTTTACCAGAGTGGCACAGCGGAATAGAGAGTGAGCCTGATTACTACTGCTTGAAGTTACCTGGCTGAACGAGTAGGAGGGACGGCCGCCCAATCACTTATCGCCGGTAATCAAAGGAATAATAATCAGCGTGATAGATGACACTAGCTGCCTAGAGGCCGTAGTCGTTTAATGGAGGAATGTTAGCATTAGCAGAGAAATTTCGAGGACGAAATTATTCTAAGTGGGGGAGAGTTGTAACACCCCAAAATATTTAATTAATTTATTTAATTAAGTATTTAGGCGTTTATTTTATTTAATTAGTATAATTGAAAAAATTATAGCATATAATGAGGTGTGGTATTGTAGTAGGAGGTGGTGTTGACAATTAAATTGGGCTTAAGCTGAGGAGAGCCCATGACCCATGACCTAGGCGCATATTTAATAAAAAAATTAGGGGTAAGTGCTCATTAGCACATTTTTTTTTAGAAAAAGGAGTGAGGTGAGGCGAATTGAGAGGGAGAGTGGCGCACATGAGGAGAAAGGGAGAGAAGGCTTGCGACTTGGAGAGAAGAGGAGAGGAGGTTTGCGCAATTTGAAGGCCTTGGCTCGTGTGTTGCGGTGGTTTCTAGTGGTGCATTCGGTCATCTCCTAAGGAGCATACGTTTAAGAGGTAAGGGGAGTTTTATTCGATTTATATAATAGGTGGCATGATGGGTTGTAAGTTAGGACATCCTAGATCTATCCATGTTCTTGATATGTGTGTGATTTCATGTTTGATTTATGAATGTATGGGATGATCATGATGATTTGGATTGTGAATTCTATGATTAAAATTGCAAGAGTGATGTTCTAATTGTTAAAAGGGTGAATTGCATATCAAGTGTTTGATTAATGTTTTGATGGTATTGTGATTGGTGATAATTGGAGATGACCGTGGTAATTTGATGTTCATATTGGTAAGTGAATTTTGGTGTTGAATTAGTAATTTAATTGATGAGAAATAAGATTTTGTAACCCCTAGGCGCCTTGGGCGCCATATGTGTGCATTCTGGACACTGTTCGGTTTTTCTAAAACTGGTATTGTTTTGTTGATCCAAAAATTATGTGGCTGATTGTTTTTGAAAATAGACTTAAAGCCGGTCGTTTTGACACTGGTTTCGTTCGATTTGGAGTTGTGTAGCTCAAGTTATGAGTCTTCCAAGTTGAGTCAAATTTCTGGAATCGAACTTGTTTAAGCTGCGCGAGTTTCTGGGCGCCGGATCCCCTCTCCTGGGCGCTGTGTTGCGCGCCAGTGCGTGTGTTGCTGCCCTGGGCACATGGCGCCCGTGTGCGCGCCTGTTGCCTGTGTTGCCAAATTCTGTGTTGCTGGGCGCCGGATCCCTGTTCCTGGGCGCCATTTCCAGGATGTTCCCAATTTTTTTAATAAAACTGTTTTCGCTATATCTTTTGACTCGGGCATCCGTTTTAAACGTTTCAAAAAGTGTTGGGAAGCTTTTTCGGTCGTCTACCTGTGTGTCATATTTTTAAAATAAAAATTTATTATTTTCTGGTGTTTTCTGGGCGCCCAAGAGGCTGTCCCCGGTGGTCCTCCCAGGACGTTGTGAAGCCCTGTTGAGTTCTTTAAAAATTCTTTTTGCGCACAGCCAACAGTTTTAACGTTTTAGTATCAAAATGGATGATTATGACGATGATGCCCTTAGTGGTTAGTTAAATGACGCTTTTGCCCTTAGTGGCCAATATTTTGATGAAGATGAGATTATGGATGATTATGACGATGATGCCCTTAGCGGCTAGTTAATTTACGCTTTTGCCCTTAGTGGCCAATATTTTTGATGATGATGTGATGGTGATGATTAGGACGAGGATGCCCTTAGTGGCTAATTAAATGACGTTGTTGCCCTTAGTGGTCAATATTTTGATGATGATGATGATGAGTACTCCAGGTGAGTGTTTTGATGCACATGTGTATATAGAGTCTCATGGCATGTGCATAATGTGAAGAATAGGCTTCGGCCTCTTGTGAAGAATAGGCTTCGGCCTCCTGTGAAGAATAGGCTTCGGCCTCTTAATTGTGACGAATATGGTACCATCATGCATATGCCCTGGTGAGGGTTGCATCTCATATAGCCGCATGGCATTGTGATGAGTTGTTGTAATGACGTGATTGATGATTTGTGATGTGTTTACTCTATGAGTTGTTGTAATGACGTGATTGATGATTTGTGATGTGTTTACTCTAGTGCTGTGACTTGACTTACTGCTTATCATGTGATTTATTATATGGATTGAATTGAGCTCACCCTTCTGCTTGGAATGTTGCTCTATTGTGGCAACGCTGCAGGTAACCGCGATTTGAAGGACCTGCTGCCTTCCTTATTAGCTGTGGGATGTTGTCGAGTCGCTCTCTGATACAGTAGCACCTAGGGGGCGTGGCTGGAGTTTGCTAGTTTAATTAATTTAACTGTTTAATGACTATGTGGAGTGTATGCGACGTGTTCGAGAGGCTTAGCGAGTTATTATTTTTATTCCGCTGTGGTGTGTTGAATGTTTGGTGAAGTTCAATTTTTATGACGATGTGGCACTTCTTTTCTATCAACTCAATTAACATTTTTGAAAATGAAATTACCCTGATAATGACGTGCGAACTAAGGGGTAGAAAAGGGGTGTTACAGCTTGCAGCACAGCAGCAAGAGCAGCATCGTTTCTCCCAGCCATTTCAAATTATCACTGCAGCACAAACCAAAAATTCAGAACTAATCTATTGTCATAAGACACTATGACAGGACAACATTGGCCGGACAGACCGAACTGCTCTGATACCACTAATGTAACACCCCTTTTCTACCCGTTGATTTAATCGGAAAATCAGAGTTTCAAATTTCTTTTCATCGCAAGGAATGTTACACATACTCAAATCAAAACGTCGTACTTCAAATAAATAGTTCAACATCAAATAGTTGTGCAATACGTAACACGCCCCCAATGGGGAAAAACTCAAGCATCAGTTATCGTCACCACAACCGTGACATCAATAAAACCAACTACGCAGCGGAAAGTATAAATAAGAGAAAACCATCAATTAACACCTGACAACTAAAATAGTCTTAAAAACATCGAGTTCGTTTCCCCCCTGAGTGCTACGAATCAGAGCATGACGACCCGACTCAAAATTAGTGAAGATACCTAGGTCTTAACTCATGATCACATGCACGTTACCGCATGGGGGTAACATTCAAACAGAAGGGTGAGTCCAATTCAATCCATATAATAAATCACATGATAAGCAATAAGTCAAAGTCATAGCACTAGAGTAATCACAATCACAATCAGCAATTACGTCATTACAACAACTCATCACAATGTCATGTGACTATATGAAATGCAACCCACTCGCGGGCATATGCATGAGGTACCTTTCATCATCGTCGCTTAGCCTTTATGGCCTCATCGTCGCTTAGCCTTTATGGCCTCATCGTCGCTGGGTTCATGCACATGGAATACATGAGACACTATGACATGCATCACGCACAAACACACACAATCACAGTCAACTATGTGACCCGTCACTTACCAATTTGCCAAATAAGAGGCACAGCACCTATCAATTCATAATCACACACAACAACGTCGCTATATTTCATCGTCGCTTATTATTGTCGTCGCTTAGCCTTTTGGGCCTCATCGTCACTTATCCATAAACGTCACCAAACAAACAATAGCCACTAAGGGCAAAACAGTCATTTACGCATCATCATCAATAATATTGGCCACTAAGGCCAAAAATGTCCTTTAACTAGCCACTAAGGGCATCATCGTCATTTACACATCATCACCAATGATATTAGCCACTAAGGGCAAAACGTCATTTAACTAGCCACTAAGGGCATCATCGTCATTATAGAAGCCACCAGAAAATAATAAGTTTTTATTTTAAAAATAAGACACACAGGTAGACAACTGGAAAAGCTTCCCAACAGTTTTTGAAACGTTCAAAACGGATGTCCGAGTCAAAAGATATAGCGAAAACAGTTTTCATAAAAGTTTGGGAACATCCTGAAAATGGCGCCCAGACACTGGGCGCCTAAGACAGAAACTTAGACATCGCAGGCAACACAGGCAACACGCACCGAGACAACTCCAAAATGACACGTGCAAAAATAAAACCGCTCGAGCCAAAATGTTTAAAATTGAATTTGGGCAGGCAAATACAAAAGATGGCAGGGTAAAATATGCCCAGAATTTGAAATTGCACCCAACACACCCCATATACGCACACAAGCAACACTCAGTGAGACAACTTCAGAATTACACGTGCAAAGATAAAACCACTCGAGCCAAAATGCTTAAAATTGAATTTGGGCTGGCAAATACAAAAGATGGCACGGTAAAATGTGCCCAGAATTTGAAATTGCACCCAAAATCCCATTTACGCACACACAAGCAACACACTTGCAGCAACAGAAATTCAGCAACAATTCCAGCAACACAGAATCAAACATATGGCGCCCTAGGCGCCCATGCCACAACCAGAAATGGATTTTCAGCCACAAATCATGAAGATCACATATATATCACTAACCAAACATGAAATTACACACCAATTCATGATCATGGATAGATCTAAGCTATCACTACCTAAAACCTATCATACGAACTATTATATAAATTGATAGAACTCCCCTTACCTCGAATTTGAAGAACGAAATCCCTAGAGACAGTCACGAACGGAACCACAGCGACATAAATCACGTCCCTCTTCTCTTGGACTTCGCGACCTCCTTCTCTTCTTCTCCTCTCTCTACGGCGCCTGTAACACCCCCTTTCTACCCCATAATTTATACGTCACTTATCAGAGTAAATCTTTTTCGCAAAAATTAATTTAACTGATAGAAAGGAAATGCCACATCGTCATTAACAAAAACAACCCGTCAACTTGCGCTCATTAAGGTTTGCGCAACATCATCACCCGTCATAAAAATTAAACTCCAAGAGTTACATCACAACGGAATAAAACAACACTCACTGAATACCACTCAAACACGTCTCACATCATCAACAAAAACACTAAACAATTTATTATTTAAATAACAACTTCAACCACGCCCCCTAGGTGTCACAGTATCAGAGAGCGACTCGACAGATATCCCAATGGCTATAAAAGAAGGCAGCAGGACCTTCACTCGCGGTTACCTGCAGCGTTGCCACAATAGAGCAACATTCCAAGCAGAAGGGGTGAGAATTTCAACAAAACATAATCAAGCATATAATAGAGTAATATGAGCAAACCGTCACACAACATCGTCATTATCGTCAACCTCATCGTCACTAAACGCGAACCAAAGTCATAATTCATATCGCCAGTCATAAACATGTATGCGCATGAAAATGCAACCCACGCCTGGGTATATGCATGATGGTACCATTCTCGTCATAAGTCAGCCACTAGGGCACACCGTCACTGGTTTTCGTCAATAAGAGGCCGAAGCCTATTCGTCATAATATGCACATGCTATGAGACACTATGGACACATGTGCAATCACCAAATCACTCACCTGGAGTACTCGTCATCATCGTCATAGAACACTCATAGAGTGTACTCGTCATAGTCATCACAATGATATCACAACTTTTTCATAAACGTCACATTCGAAATTGTAGTAACAACATCTTTAAATCTTAAGTAACAATACTCCTAAATTTTTAAGTAACAACACATTAACATTTAAGTGACGGACCATTTAAATTTAAGTAGCTACACCTTAAAAATCTAAGTGTTAAACCATTTAAATTTAAGAAACTACACATTAAAATTTAAATGACAACCTATTTAAAATTCGAGTAGCAACATATTTAATTTTTGGACAAACATCTCATTCTCATGCTTAGAAAACATCACAATTAAAATTGAGGAAAACATCCCATTTTCGAAGTGGAAAACGTCACGTTTTAATTGGAAGAGCAGTAATAAAACAACAGCCCCATTAACACGCTCTTTTCATTTACAAATGCAGAAAATTCGGTTCACAAACAGCCGGAAATCAGAATGGAAACAGTGGCTTTTGTAGGCGCGCAAATAGTAGCAAAACAGTAGAAAAACAGTGTGGAAAAACAGCAGTATTTTTCGAGTCCAAAAACAGCAGTAGACAGTGGTCTTTTAGCGCAAAACAGCAGCAAGAAAACAGCACGAATTACACAAAAAATAGCGCTTCACTTTTTATAAAACAGTAGCACATTTTATTTTAGAAAACAGCAAGGCAATAACATTTCATTTGGGTAAACAGCAAACAGCAACACTATCAATTGGTAGACAGCAACATTTTCGTTCTGCAAACAGCAGCTTTTTATTTTGGTAAACAGCATACAGCAACACTATCAGTTGATAAACAACAACATTTTTGTTCTGCAAACAGCAGCATTTTATTTTGGTAAACAGCATACAGCAACACTATCAATTGATAAACAGCAACATTTTTCGTTCTGCAAACAGCAGCATTTTATTTTGGTAAACAGCATACAGCAACACTATCAATTGATAAACAGCAACATTTTCGTTCTGCAAAAAGCAGCATTTTATTTTGGTAAACAGCATACAGCAACACTATCAATTGATAAACAGCAACATTTTCGTTCTGCAAACAGCAGCATTTTATTTTGGGTAAACAGCATACAGCAACACTATTTTATTCCCAATTCCTTGGTATTATGCAACTAATTATAAGCATATCACTCAATCACCACATAAGTCTCACATACTCAATTAACTATAACATCTACTAATTCAATTCCAATTTACCCATTCATATGTTCTCTTCCTTATACACATGAAATCGATAACAACCACATCAAATTCACCAAAAAAAAATCGAAATTTATCTCATCATCTCATAGGGTAATTCGCATGTCATCACCAACAAATTCATCAAAATAACACCACAACTAATCCAATCCTTTATCAATTTTAACATATACATCTCGAAATCACCACAACACCAAAACCCCACAAAACCCCAATCACATACCCAATTATATTGAATCGAAACGCTCACCCTTACCTCTTAAACGTATGCTCCGTGGAAGATGAATGAAGGCACCGCGAGAACCACCGCAACACAACGAGCCAAAGCCTTGAAAATCTCGAAACCCTTCTTCTCCCTCTCCTATCTTCGCCGCGCCCCTTGGGTTTAAGCTGTGGGCCTTTCACGCGTTGGGCCCACCGCTACACCCCCGCTATTACTCGATCCCACTCCTACACAAACATGATATTTCCCCTTAATTTAATTAAATCACGCTTCAACTAAAAATGAATAATTCAACTAATCAAATTAATTAAATTAATTAAATTATTTTTCGGGGTGTTACAACTCTCCCCTACTTAGGATTTTTCGTCCTCGAAAACATACCTGATTCAAACAACTACGGATACGACTCTCGCATCTTATCCTCCAGCTCCCATGTCAGGCTTTCACCAGCTGCCCCAAACCAAACGACCTTCACCAGATTGATCTCCTTCCCTCGTAAGGTCTTCACTTCACGATCCTCAATTCGTACAGGCATAGTCTCCACAGTGAGATTATCCCGCACCTCCACATCATCTAGTTGAATCACATGAGACGGATCCGCAACATACTTCCGAAGCTGCGACACGTGAAACACGTCGTGCAAGTTCGAAAGATTAGGTGGCAAGGCCACCCGATATGCAAACACTTCCAACTCTCTCCGTAATCTGATACGGCCCGATGAATCGAGGAGTCAACTTCTTCGATTTCAGCGCCCGCCCAACACCAGTCATAGGTGTGACCCTCAGGAACACGTGGTCACCAGCTTCAAATTCTAAATCTTTCCTTCTCTTATCATGGTAGCTCTTCTGTCTACTCTGCGACGCTTTCATTTTCTCTCGGATCACCTTTACTTTCTCAGTAGTTTCTCTGACTAGCTCAGGTCCAAGTACTAAACTTTCCCCAGTCTCGTACCAACACACCGGTGTCCTACACCTCCGACCATACAACGCCTCAAACGGCGCCATCCCGATACTGGAATGATAACTGATGTTGTAGGTGAACTCGATCAATGGAAGATGAGTATCCCACGCACCTCCCTGCTCTAGAACACATGACCTCAACAAATCCTCCAACGATTGAATCGTCCTCTCTGTCTGCCCATCAGTTTGAGGGTGATAAGCTGAACTCAACCTCAATTTCGAACCCAACTCCTTCTGCAAACTACTCCAAAAGTCCGAAGTGAACCTTGGGTCTCTATCCGACACAATGCACAAAGGAACGCCATGCAACTTCACAATCACCTGAATATAGATCTCTGCCAATCTTGACACCGGATACTTAATGCCGATAGGAATGAAATGAGCAGACTTCGTCAATCTATCCACAATCACCCAAATCGAATCATGCCCTCTCACCGTATTGGGTAACCCAGTCACAAAATCCATGGAGATACTATCCCACTTCCACTCTGGAACATTCAACGGCTGCATCATACCCGCAGGCTTCTGATGCTCGACCTTCGATTTCTGACAGGTCAAACATGAATACACAAACTGCGCCACGTCGCGCTTCAACCCAGGCCACCAGAACATCTTTTTCAGATCTTGATACATCTTTGTCGCTCCAGGATGGATACTCAGCTTACTTCTGTGGCCTTCCTCGAGAATTGCTTTTCTCATTTCCTCATCTTCAGGAACACAAATTCTTCCACGATATCTCAATACATTCTGCGCATCTATCTCGAAGTCCTTATTCTCGGACTGATCAATCCCACCCATTAGATCAACCAATTTCACGTCTAACTTCTGCGCTTCCCGGATACTAGCCATAAAATCGTTGCCAATTTTCAACATACCCAACCTGATACTCTGAGGTGTGACCTCACAAACTAAACTCATGTCCCTGAATTGCTCAATTAACTCAAGCTCTCTAGCCATCAATGCCGACATATGCAAAGTCTTCCGACTCAAAGCATCTGCAACCACATTAGATTTTCCCGGGTGATAGCTCAATTCAAAATCATAATCTTTCAATAGTTCTAACCACCGGCGCTACCTCATATTCAACTCTTTCTGATCGAACAGATACTGAAGGCCCTTGTGATCACTGAACACCTCGAATCTCGATCCATACAAGTAATGTCTCCAGATTTTCAACGCGAATACCACAGCAGCAAGTTCCAAATCATGAGTAGGGTAATTCTTCTCATGAGTTCTCAACTGTCTCGACGCATAAGCGATCACTTTCCCATTCTGCATAAGCACGCCACCCAAACCCATCTTGGACGCATCACAATAAACCACAAACGGCTCAACCGGATTAGGCAGGGTCAACACCGGAGACGTGGTCAACCTCTTCTTCAACTCATTGAAACTCTCTTCACATCGGTCATTCCAAACAAAAGCCTTACCCTTGCAAGTCAATTGGGTCAACGGCAGAGCCAACTTCGAAAACCCCTCAATGAATCTTCTATAATAACCCGCTAATCCCAGAAAACTCCTTATCTCCGTAACTGACTTCGGGGACTCCCACTGCAACACTGCATCAACTTTAGAAGGATCCACCGCAATCCCCTCATTAGAAATCACATGACCGAGAAAACTGACTTCTTTCAACCCAAACTCACACTTGGACAACTTCGCATATAACTTTCGATCCCTCAGAATTTCTAACACCAATCTCAGATGTTCCGCATGCTCCTCTTCAGACTTAGAATAAATTAGAATATCATCAATGAAAACCACTACAAACTTATCCAAATACTCGTGAAAGATTTGGTTCATGTACCCCATGAATACCCCCGGCGCATTAGTCACACCGAAAGGCATAACGGAATACTCATAGTGCCCATATCTTGTCCTAAATGCCGTCTTCTGGATATCTTCATCCTTTACCTTGATTTGATGATAACCAGACCTTAAGTCAATCTTGCTAAATACTTTGGCACCCACCAACTGATCCATCAAATCATCAATTCTCGGCACCGGATACTTGTTCTTGATTGTAACTTTATTTAATTGACGATAGTCTACACACAACCTCATACTACCATCTTTCTTTTTCACTAGCAACACTGGAGCTCCCCACAGCGACACACTCGGTCTTACAAATTTCTTCTCTAACAAATCTTCGAGTTGCTTCTTCAATTCTGCCAACTCAGACGCAGACATTCAATATGGTGCCATTGACACAGGCTTAGTGCCAGGGACCAGATCAATAGTGAACTCCACCTCTCTCTCTGGTGGTATATCCGGAATCTCGTCAGGAAACACCTCGGAAAACTCACACACCACCTGCAACTCATCAATCTTCGCTTGGCTCTCAGGACACAACGATGCTAACAGAGAAAACAGCTGAACCTCTTCTCTCATCACCCTATGCAGCTGACCCGCAGATAGCAAACCAGGCTTCTCTTTCGGCGAAGCAAAACTCACGGACCTTTCGCGACAGTTGATATGAACATGATTATCAACTAACCAGTCCATACACAGAATGACATCCATTCCACTCAGCGGCAAACAGATCAAATCAACTAAAAATTCTCTACCATAAATAGATACAGGACATTTTGCACAAACAACGGAGGTAGTTACCGAACCCTTAGCTGGAGTATCGATAACCATCTCTCTCAACATATCAGATAAGACAAGACTTAGTCTCTTAACACATGCAGCAGCAGTAAAACTATGGGTAGCACCAGTATCAACAATAGCAATAAGAGGAAGATTATTGATATAGCACGTACCTCGAATCTCATTCACCACGTCAGACTCAGCCAGGGCGAACACTTTTCCAAAAGACTTCTCCTTCTTGGGTTTTGAGCACTGTGTACTGATATGACCACTCTCCCCACAATTAAAGCATACCACCTCTTTCTTATCACAGCTGGAAGATATCTGCCCCTCTTTCCCACACCGATAACATCTCTTCTTATCCCCGCTTGGGCAATCTGGACTTTTATGACCTGCTCTCCCACACGTATAACAAGTAATGCTGGCTGCAGCATCTCCCCCACTTCGCTTAGGCCCACTAACAAACTTCCCTTTGCCCTTACCAGCAGACACCTCATATGGCTTACCACGACTCGAGAAGTTCTTTTGCTTTTCTTTCATAACTCTGGAGAAGGCATTACTGTCCTCCTCAAAAATCAGGCAACTATCAACCAACAGAGAGAACACCCAAATTTGTTGATACCCTATGGCTTTCTTAATATCAGCACGCAACCCGTTTTCAAACTTAATGCATTTGGAGAACTCAGCACCCTCCCCATCATAGTGTGGATAAAACTTGGACAGCTCAGTAAATTTTGCACCATATTCAGTTACCGACATGTTACCTTGTTCAAGCCTCAGAAACTCAACCTCTTTCTTTCCGCGGACATCTTCCGGATAGTATTTCCTCCTGAACTCCCTCTCGAACACAACCCAAGTAATTTCCTCATTGGCGACCGTCAACCTCTGCCTAGCCACCATCCACCAGTCATCAGCCTCTCTCTTCAACATGTGCGTACCGTAACGAACCTTCTGAGCATCGGAACAATCCATAACGCGGAAGATCCGCTCCATCTCTCTCAGCCACTCAAGGGCACCATCAGGGTTATACCCGCCTTCAAAAGTAGGAGGGTTCTCTCGCTGGAACGTAGCCGAACTGCGCGTCTCAGCATCACCAGCACCTGGCATGTTGGCCACGACCCCAGCTATAGCCTGCAAAGCAGCAGCAAGTGTAGCATCGTTCCGTCCTGCCATTCTAGCACTGCAACAGAAAACATAATTTAGATACGAGGAACAAGACTCAAATGCTACTCAACTTGACAACTCGACCACCGGCCGGACAGACCGAACTGCTCTGATACCACTATTGTAACACCCCCTTTCTACCCCATAATTTATACGTCACTTATCAGAGTAAATTTTTTTCGCAAAAATTAATTTAACTGATAGAAAGGAAATGCCACATCGTCATTAACAAAAACAACCCGTCAACTTGCGCTCATTAAGGTTTGCGCAACATCATCACCCGTCATAAAAATTAAACTCCAAGAGTTACATCACAGCGGAATAAAACAACACTCACTGAATACCACTCAAACACGTCTCACATCATCAATAAAAACACTAAACAATTTATTATTTAAATAACAACTTCAACCACGCCCCCTAGGTGTCACAGTATCAGAGAGCGACTCGACAGACATCCCAATGGCTATAAAAGAAGGCAGCAGGACCTTCACTCGCGGTTACCTGCAGCGTTGCCACAATAGAGCAACATTCCAAGCAGAAGGGGTGAGAATTTCAACAAAACATAATCAAGCATATAATAGAGTAATATGAGTAAACCGTCACACAACATCGTCATTATCGTCAACCTCATCGTCCCTAAACGCGAACCAAAGTCATAATTCATATCGCCAGTCATAAACATGTATGCGCATGAAAATGCAACCCACGCCTGGGTATATGCATGATGGTACCATACTTGTCATAAGTCAGCCACTAGGGCACACCGTCACTGGTTTTCGTCAATAAGAGGCTGAAGCCTATTCGTCATAATATGCACATGCTATGAGACACTATGGACACATGTGCAATCACCAAATCACTCACCCGGAGTACTCGTCATCATCGTCATAGAACACTCATAGAGTGTACTCGTCATAGTCATCACAATGATATCCCAACTTTTTCATAAACGTCACATTCGAAATTGTAGTAACAACATCTTTAACTCTTAAGTAACAATACTCCTAAATTTTTAAGTAACAACACATTAACATTTAAGTGACGGACCATTTAAATTTAAGTAGCTACACCTTAAAAATCTAAGTGGTAAACCATTTAAATTTAAGTAACTACACATTAAAATTTAAATGACAACCTATTTAAAATTCGAGTAGCAACATATTTAATTTTTGGACAAACATCTCATTCTCATGCTTAGGAAACATCACAATTAAAATTGAGGAAAACATCCCATTTTCGAAGTGGAAAACTTCACGTTTTAATTGGAAGAGCAGTAATAAAACAACAGCCCCATTAACACGCTCTTTTCATTTACAAATGCAGAAAAATCGGTTCACAAACAGCCGGAAATCAGAATGGAAACAGTGGCTTTTGTAGGCGCGCAAATAGTAGCAAAACAGTAGAAAAACAGTGTGGAAAAACAGCAGTATTTTTTGAGTCCAAAAACAGCAGTAGACAGTGGTCTTTAAGCGCAAAACAACAGCAAGAAAACAGCACGAATTACACAAAAAATAGCGCTTCACTTTTTATAAAATAGTAGCACATTTTATTTTAGAAAATAGCAAGGCAATAACATTTCATTTGGGTAAACAGCAAACAGCAACACTATCAATTGGTAGACAGCAACATTTTCGTTCTGCAAGCAGCAACATTTTATTTTGGTAAACAGCATACAGCAACACTATCAATTGATAAACAGCAACATTTTCGTTCTGCAAACAGCAGCATTTTATTTTGGTAAACAGCATACAGCAACACTATCAATTGATAAACAGCAACATTTTCGTTCTGCAAAAAGCAGCATTTTATTTTGGTAAACAGCATACAGCAACACTATCAATTGATAAACAGCAACATTTTCGTTCTGCAAACAGCAGCATTTTATTTTGGGTAAATAGCATACAGCAACACTATTTTATTCCCAATTCCTTGGTATTATGCAACTAATTATAAGCATATCACTCAATCACCACATAAGTCTCACATACTCAATTAACTATAACATCTACTAATTCAATTCCAATTTACCCATTCATATGTTCTCTTCATTATACACGTGAAATCGATAACAACCACATCAAATTCACCAAAAAAAAATCGAAATTTATCTCATCATCTCATAGGGTAATTCGCATGTCATCACCAACAAATTCATCAAAATAACACCACAACTAATCCAATCCTTTATCAATTTTAACATATACATCTCGAAATCACCACAACACCAAAACCCCACAAAACCCCAATCACATACCCAATTATATTGAATCGAAACGCTCACCCTTACCTCTTAAACGTATGCTCCGTGGAAGATGAATGAAGGCACCGCGAGAACCACCGCAACACAACGAGCCAAAGCCTTGAAAATCTCGAAACCCTTCTTCTCCCTCTCCTATCTTCGCCGCGCCCCTATTGCTTCTCACCCTCTCTCCAATTTCGATTTTCTCTCAAGTGAAAAATGAGAGTGAGGGTTTCGCATACCCTTGGGTTTAAGCTGTGGGCCTTTCACGCGTTGGGCCCACCGCTACACCCCCGCTATTACTCGATTCCACTCCTACACAAACATGATATTTCCCCTTAATTTAATTAAATCACGCTTCAACTAAAAATGAATAATTCAACTAATCAAATTAATTAAATTAATTAAATTATTTTTCGGGGTGTTACAGCGCCTCTCTCCCTTTTTCTCTCCAATTCGCAAATGTCCACACAAAACCCTAACCCCAAATGACTTAGCCAATTCGCATATGACATGGATCATGGGCTTGGTGTAACACCCTAAATATTTAATTAATTTATTTAATTAAGTATTTAGGAATTTATTTAATTTATTGGGTATAATTTAATTAATTAAAATTATATTAATTTTATGTTGGTGGTATTAGGAAAAGTAGGCGCCACTTGAATGAACTTGGGCTTAAGTGAAAAGCCCAAGCCCATGATCCATGTCATATGCGAATTGGCTAAGTCATTTGGGGTTAGGGTTTTGTGTGGACATTTGCGAATTGGAGAGAAAAAGGGAGAGAGGCGCCGTAGAGAGAGGAGAAGAATAGAAGGAGGTCGCGAAGTCCAAGAGAAGAGGGACGTGATTTTTGTCGTCGTGGTTCCGTTCGTGACTGTCTCTAGGGCTTCGGTTCTTCAAATTCGAGGTAAGGGGAGTTCTATCAATTTATATAATAGTTCGAATGATAGGTTTTAGGTAGTGATAGCTTAGATCTATCCATGATCATGAATTGGTGTGTAATTTCATGTTTGGATAGTGATATATATGTGATCTTCATGATTTGTGGCTGAAAATCCATTTTTGGTTGTGGCATGGGCGCCTAGGGCGCCATATGTTTGATTCTGTGTTGCTGGAATTGTTGCTGAATTTCTGTTGCTGCAAGTGTGTTGCTTGTGTGTGCGTAAATGGGATTTTGGGTGCAATTTCAAATTCTGGGCACATTTTACCGTGCCATCTTTTGTATTTGCCTGCCCAAATTCAATTTTAAGCATTTTGGCTCGAGTGGTTTTATCTTTGCACGTGTAATTCTGAAGTTGTCTCCCTGGGTGTTGCTTGTGTGCGTATATGGGGTGTGTTGGGTGCAATTTCAAATCCTGGGCACATTTTACCGTGCCATATTTTGTATTTGCCTGCCCAAATTCAATTTTAAGCATTTTGGCTCGAGTGGTTTTATCTTTGCACGTATAATTCTGAAGTTGTCTCACTGGGTGTTGCTTTTGTGCGTATATGGGGTTTGTTGGGTGCAATTTCAAATTCTGGGCACATTTTACCGTGCCATATTTTGTATTTGCCTGCCCAAATTCAATTTTAAGCATTTTGGCTCGAGTGGTTTTATCTTTGCACGTGTAATTCTGAAGTTGTCTCACTGGGTGTTGCTTGTGTGCGTATATGGGGTGTGTTGGGTGTAATTTCAAATTCTGGGTACATTTTACCGTGCCATCTTTTGTATTTGCCTGCCCAAATTCAATTTTAAGCATTTTGGCTCGAGTGGTTTTATCTTTGCACGTATAATTCTGAAGTTGTCTCACTGGGTGTTGCTTGTGTGCGTATATGGGGTGTGTTGGGTGCAATTTCAAATTCTGGGCACATTTTACCGTGCCATCCTTTGTATTTGCCTGCCCAAATTCAATTTTAAGCATTTTGGCTCGAGTGGTTTTATCTTTTAACGTGTAATTCTGAAGTTGTCTCACTGGGTGTTGCTTGTGTGCGTATATGGGGTGTGTTGGGTGCAATTTCAAATTCTGGGCACATTTTACCGTGCCATATTTTGTATTTGCCTGCCCAAATTAAATTTTAAGCATTTTGGCTCGAGTGGTTTTATCTTTGCACGTGTAATTCTGAAGTTGTCTCACTGGGTGTTGCTTGTGTGCGTATATGGGGTGTGTTGGGTGCAATTTCAAATTCTGGGCACATTTTACCGTGCCATCTTTTGTATTTGCCTGCCCAAATTCAATTTTAAGCATTTTGGCTCGAGTGGTTTTATCTTTGCACGTGTAATTCTGAAGTTGTCTCACTGGGTGTTGCTTGTGTGCGTATATGGGGTGTGTTGGGTGTAATTTCAAATTCTGGGTACATTTTACCGTGCCATCTTTTGTATTTGCCTGCCCAAATTCAATTTTAAGCATTTTGGCTCGAGTGGTTTTATCTTTGCACGTATAATTCTGAAGTTGTCTCACTGGGTGTTGCTTGTGTGCGTATATGGGGTGTGTTGGGTGCAATTTCAAATTCTGGGCACATTTTACCGTGCCATCCTTTGTATTTGCCTGCCCAAATTCAATTTTAAGCATTTTGGCTCGAGTGGTTTTATCTTTTAACGTGTAATTCTGAAGTTGTCTCACTGGGTGTTGCTTGTGTGCGTATATGGGGTGTGTTGGGTGCAATTTCAAATTCTGGGCACATTTTACCGTGCCATATTTTGTATTTGCCTGCCCAAATTAAATTTTAAGCATTTTGGCTCGAGTGGTTTTATCTTTGCACGTGTAATTCTGAAGTTGTCTCACTGGGTGTTGCTTGTGTGCGTATATGGGGTGTGTTGGGTGCAATTTCAAATTCTGGGCACATTTTACCGTGCCATCTTTTGTATTTGCCTGCCCAAATTCAATTTTAAGCATTTTGGCTCGAGTGGTTTTATCTTTGCACGTGTAATTCTGAAGTTGTCTCACTGGGTGTTGCTTGTGTGCGTATATGGGGTGTGTTGGGTGCAATCACAAATTCTGGGCATATTTTACCGTGCCATCTTTTGTATTTGCCTGTCCAAATTCAATTTTAAACATTTTGGCTCGAGTGGTTTTATTTTTTCACGTGTCATTTTGGAGTTGTTTCGGTGCGTGGTGCCTGTGTTGCCTGCGATGTCTAAGTTTCTCTCTTAGGCGCCCAGCACTGGGCGCCATTTTCAGGATGTTCCCAAACTTTTATGAAAACTGTTTTCGCTATATCTTTTGACTCGGACATCCGTTTTGAACGTTTCAAAAAGTGTTGGGAAGCTTTTCCAGTTGTCTACCTGTGTGTCTTATTTTTAAAATAAAAACTTATTATTTTCTGGTGGCTTCTATAATGACGATGATGCCCTTAGTGGCTAGTTAAATGACGTTTTGCCCTTAGTGGCTAATATCATTGGTGATGATGTGTAAATGACGATGATGCCCTTAGTGGCTAGTTAAAGGACATTTTTTCCCTTAGTGGCCAATATTATTGATGATGATGCGTAAATGACTGTTTTGCCCTTAGTGGCTATTGTTTGTTTGGTGACGTTTATGGATAAGTGACGATGAGGCCCAAAAGGCTAAGCGACGATGATAATAAGCGACGATGAAATATAGCGACGTTGTTGTGTGTAATTATGAATTGACAGGTGCTGTGCCTCTTATTTGGCAAATTGGTAAGTGACGGGTCACATAGTTGACTGTGATTGTGTGTGTTTGTGCGTGATGCATGTCATAGTGTCTCATGTATTCCATGTGCATGAACCCAGCGACGATGAGGCCATAATGGCTAAGCGACGATGAGGCCATAAAGGCTAAGCGACGATGATGAAAGGTACCTCATGCATATGCCCGCGAGTGGGTTGCATTTCATGTAGTCACATGACATTGTGATGAGTTGTTGTAATGACGTAATTGCTGATTGTGATTGTGATTACTCTAGTGCAATGCCTTTGACTTATTGCTTATCATGTGATTTATTATATGGATTGAATTGGACTCACCCTTCTGTTTGAATGTTACCCCCATGCGGTAACATGCAGGTGATCACGAGTGAAGACCTAGGTATCTTCACTAATTTTGAGTCGGGTCGTCATGCTCTGATACGTAGCACTCAGGGGGGAAACGAACTCGATGTTTTTAAGACTATTTTAGTTGTCAGGTGTTAATTGATGGTTTTCTCTTATTTATACTTTCCGCTGCGTAGTTGGTTTTATTGATGTCATGGTTGTGGTGACGATAACTGATGCTTGAGTTTTTCCCCATTGGGGGCGTGTTACGTATTGCACAATTATTTGATGTTGAACTATTTATTTGAAGTACGACGTTTTGATTTGAGTATGTGTAACATTCCTTGCGATGAAAAGAAATTTTAAAACCCTGATTTTCCGATTAAATCAACAGGTAGAAAAGGGGTGTTACATTAGTGGTATTAGAGCGGTTCGGTCTGTCCGGCCAATGTTGTCCTGCCATAGTGTCTTATGACAATAGATTAGTTCTGAATTTTAGGTTTGTGCTGCAGTGATAGTTTGAAATGGCTGGGAGAAACGATGCTGCTCTTGCTGCTGCGCTGCAAGCTATGGATCAGGCTGTGCAGAATCAGCCGAATACTGGGGAGAACGCTGGTTTTCGGAGTCTGACTACTTTCCAGAGAGAGAATCCGCCCACATTTAAGGGCAAATATGATCCAGATGGTGCTATGGCTTGGTTGAAGGAGATCGAGAGGATTTTCAGGGTGATGGACTGCACTGTTGAGCAGAAGGTCCGTTTTGGTACTCACATGTTGGCTGAGGAGGCCGAAGACTGGTGGTTGGCTACTAGGCCGAGGTTGGAGGCTGTGCAAGAAGAGATTACCTGGGAGGTATTCAGCAGAGAATTTCTGAGAAAATATTTTCCTGAAGATGTCCGAGGAAAGAAAGAGATAGAGTTCCTGGAACTGAAGCAGGGTGGTATGTCTGTGACTGCATATGCGGCGAAGTTTGT
Organism: Astragalus membranaceus; assembly: GCA_039519185.1. Classification (NCBI taxonomy): domain Eukaryota; kingdom Viridiplantae; phylum Streptophyta; class Magnoliopsida; order Fabales; family Fabaceae; genus Astragalus; species Astragalus membranaceus. The sequence continues at coordinate 28,778,715 of CM076847.1, forward strand.
GGAATTGGCAAAATTCTATCCGCACTATAGTGAGGCTACAGCTGAGTTTTCGAAACGCATCAAGTTCGAGAATGGTTTGAGGCCTGATATCAAAAAGGCCATTGGTTACCAGAAGATTCGTGTGTTCGCTGATCTGGTTGATAGTTGCAGAATCTTTGAGGAGGACAGTACTGCACATTACAAAGCTGTGTCTGAGAAAAAGGGTAAGTTTTCGAGTCGAAGCAAGCCGTATGAGGTTTCTGCGGGTAAGAGTTATCAGAGGGCTGCTGGTGTAACACCCCGAAAAAAATAATTTAATTAATTTAATTAATTTGATAAATTGAATTATTAATTTTTAGTTGAAGCGTGATTTAATTAAATTAAGGGGAAAATATCATGTTTTATGTAGGAGCGGGATCGACTAATAGTGGGGGTGTAGTGGTGGGCCCAACGCGTGAAAGGCCCACAGCTTAAACCCAAGGGTATGCGAAACCCTCACTCTCATTTTCCACTTGAGAGAAATCGAAATTTGAGAGAGGGTGAGAAAGAAGAGCGGCGCGGCGAAGATAGGAGGAGGAGAAGAAGGGCTTCGAATTCTCAAGGCTTTGGCTCGTTGTGTTGCTGGGTTTTGTACGTGACTCCTTCGTCGTTGTTCCGGATCATACAAATTCGAGGTAAGGGTGAGCGTTTCAATTGAATATAATTGGGTATGTGGTGGGTTTTATGGGGTTTTGGGATTGTGATGATTTTGTGATGTATATGTAAGATTGATGAGGGATTAGATTAATTGTGGTGTTATTTTTGGTGTTGATATGCGATTTACCCTTATGAGATGATGAGATGAATTTCGATTTTTGGTGAATTTGGTGTGGTTGGTAGCGAATTCATGTGTATGGTGGTGGGAATATATGAATGAGTAAATTGGGATTAAATTAGGAGATGTGATAATTTAATAGATATGCTTATAATTAGTTGAAATAATACCAAGAAATTGAGGATAAAATAGTGTTGCTGTTTGCTGGGAATCAATAAAACTGTTGCTGTATATCACTTGACAGTGTTGCTGTTGCTGTGTATCAATAAAAATGTTGCTGTATATCGACTGGCAGTGTTGCTGTATGCTGTTTTACCAAAAGAAAATGTGCTGTCCATAAATTAAAAATGTTGATGTTTGCTGTTTATCAAAAATAAAAGGTTGCTGTCTTGCTGTTATCTTTATATAGGAGTTGCTGTTTTATGAAGGAAATGCGCTACTATTTTACAAAAAGTGAAGCGTTGTTTTTGTGTGTAAATCGTGCTGTTTTTCTTCCTGCTGTTTGCACTAAAAGGCCACTATTCTGTTGCTGTTTTTGGACTCGAAAAATACTGCTGTTTTTCCACACTGTTTTTCTACTGTTTTGCTATTGTTGCGCGCCTACAAAATACTGCTGTTTTTCCACACTGTTTTTCTACTGTTTTGCTATTGTTGCGCGCCTACAAAAGCTACTGTTTTCCGTTCTGATTTGTTGCTGTTTGCGAAACGAATTTCTACATTTTGTAAATGAAAGGAGCGTGTATTGTTACTTAAGATTTAAGGCAATTAAACAAGAACATAATCAAACTGTTCGGATTCCACTTTCCACAAATTGGAATCTGTGGTTAGTGGCCACTAAGCCCCACTTACCACAGATTACAATTTGTGGTAAGTAGCATCCAATGCCTAACCACAAAGGTATGAAGTAAGATTTAAGGATGTTGTTACCCCAATTTTGAATGTGATGTTTATGAAGAAGTTGTGATATTATTATGGTGACTATGACGAATACACTCTATGAGTGTTCTATGACGACGATGACGAGTACTCCGGGTGAGTGAATTGGTGAATTGCACGTGTGTCCATAGTGTCTCATAGCATGTGCATATTATGACGAATAGGCTTCGGCCTCTTATTGACGAAAACCAGTGACGATGTGCCCTAGTGGCTGACTTATGACGAGTATGGTACCATCATGCATATACCCAGGTGTGGGTTGCATTTTCATGCGCATACATGTTTATGACTGGTGATATGAATTATGACTTTGGTTTGTGTTTAGCGACGATGAGATTGATGATAATGACGATGTTGTATGACGTTTTGCTCATATTACTCTATTATATGCTTAATTATGTTTTGTTGGAATTCTCACCCCTTCTGCTTGGAATGTTGCTCTATTGTGGCAACGCTGCAGGTAACCGCGAGTGAAGGTCCTGCTGCCTTCTTTTATAGCCTGTGGGATGTCTGTCGAGTCGCTCTCTGATACTGTGACACCTAGGGGGCGTGGTTGAAGTTGTTATTTAAATAATAAATTGTTTAGTGAGTGTTGTTTTATTCCGCTGTGACGTAACTCTTGGAGTTTAATTTTTATGACGGGTGATGATGTTGCGCAAACTTAATGAGTGCAAGTTGACGTTCTTTTGTTAATGACGATGTGGCATTTCCTTTCTATCAGTTAAATTAAATTTTGCGAAAAAGATTTACGCTGAAAAGTGACGTGTAAATTATGGGGTAGAAAGGGGATGTTACATTAGTGGTATCAGAGCAGTTCGGTCTGTCCGGCCAGTGGTCGAGTGTTAAGTTGAGTAGCATTTGAGTTTTGTTACTCGTATCTAAATTCTGTTTTCCGTTGCAGTGCTAGAATGGCAGGACGGAACGATGCTGCACTTGCTACTGCTTTGCAGGCTATAGCTGGGGTTGTGGGCAACATGCCAGGTGCTGGTGATGCTGGGGCGCGCAGTTTGGCTACGTTCCAGCGAGAGAACCCTCCTACTTTTGAAGGCGGGTATAACCCTGATGGTGCCCTTGAATGGCTGAGAGAGATGGAGCGGATCTTCCGCGTTATGGATTGTACCGATGCTCAGAAGGTTCGTTACGATACGCACATGTTGAAGAGAGAGGCTGATGACTGGTGGATGGCGGCTAGGCAGAGGTTGACGGCCGCCAATGAGGGAATTACTTGGGCTGTGTTCGAGAGGGAGTTCAGGAGGAAATACTATCCGGAAGATGTCCGCGGAAAGAAAGAGGTTGAGTTTCTGAGACTTGAACAAGGTAACATGTCGGTAACTGAATATGCTGCAAAATTTACTGAGCTGTCCAAGTTTTATCCACACTATGATGGAGAGGGTGCTGAGTTCTCCAAATGCATTAAGTTCGAAAACGGGTTGCGTGCTGATATTAAGAAAGCCATAGGGTATCAACAAATTCGTGTGTTCTCTCTGTTGGTCGATAGCTACCGGATTTTTGAGGAGGACAGTAATGCCTTCTCCAGAGTTATCAAAGAAAAGCAAAAGAATTTCTCAGGTCGTGGTAAGCCATATGAGGTGTCTGCTGGTAAGAACAAAGGGAAGTTTGTTGGTGGGCCTAAGCGAAGTGGGGGAGATGCTGTAGCCAGTATTACTTGCTACACGTGTGGGAGAGCAGGTCATAAAAGTCCAGATTGCCCAAGCGGGGATAAGAAGAGATGTTATCGGTGTGGGAAAGAGGGGCACATATCTTCCAGCTGTGATAAGAAAGAGGTGGTATGCTTTAATTGTGGGGAGAGTGGTCACATCAGTACTCAGTGCTCAAAACCCAAGAAGGAGAAGTCCTTTGGAATAGTGTTCGCTCTGGCTGAGTCTGACGTGGTGAATGAGATTCGAGGTACGTGCTATATAAATAATTTTCCTCTTATTGCTATTATTGATACTGGTGCTACCCATAGTTTTATTGCTGCCGCATGTGTTGAGAAACTAAGTCTTGTCTTATCTGATATGTTGAGAGAGATGGTTATCGATACTCCAGCTAAGGGTTCGGTAACTACCTCCGTTGTTTGTGCCAAATGTCCTGTATCTATATACGTTAGAGAATTTTTAGTTGATTTGATCTGTTTGCCGCTGAGTGGCATGGATGTCATTCTGGGTATGGACTGCTTAGTTGATAATCATGTTCATATCGACTGTCGCGAAAGGTCCGTGAGTTTCGCTTCGCCTGAAGAGAGGTCTGGTTTGCTATCTGCGGGTCAGCTGCACAGGGTGATGAGAGAAGAGGTTCAGCTGTTTTCTCTGTTAGCGTCGTTGTCTGCTGAGAGCCAAGCGAAGATTGAGGAGTTGCAGGTGGTGTGTGAGTTTTCCGAGGTGTTTCCTGACGAGATTCTGGATATACCACCAGAGAGGGAGGTGGAGTTTGCTATTGATCTAGTTCCTGGCACTAAGCCTGTGTCTATAGCACCATATAGAATGTCTGCTTCTGAGTTGGCAGAATTGAAAAAGCAACTTGAGGATTTATTAGAAAAGAAGTTTGTAAGACCGAGTGTGTCGCCTTGGGGAGCTCCAGTGTTGTTGGTGAAAAAGAAAGATGGTAGTGTGAGGTTGTGTGTAGACTATCGTCAAGTAAATAAAGTTACAATCAAGAACAAGTATCCGTTACCGAGAATTGACGATTTGATGGATCAGTTGGTGGGTGCTAAAGTATTTAGCAAGATTGACTTAAGGTCTGGTTATCATCAGATCAAGGTAAAGGATGAAGATATCCAGAAGACGGCATTTAGGACAAGATATGGGCACTATGAGTATTCCGTTATGCCTTTCGGTGTGACTAATGCGCCGGGGGTATTCATGGGTTACATGAACCAAATCTTTCGCGAGTATTTGGATAAGTTTGTGGTGGTCTTCATTGATGATATTCTAATTTATTCTAAGTCTGAAGAGGAGCATGCGAGACATCTGAGGTTGGTGTTGGAGATTCTGAGAGATCAAAAGTTATATGCGAAGTTATCCAAGTGTGAGTTTTGGTTGAACGAAGTCAGTTTTCTCGGTCATGTGATCTCTAGTGAGGGGATTGCGGTAGATCCTTCTAAGGTTGATGCGGTGTTGCAGTGGGAATCCCCAAAGTCCGTTACTGAGATAAGGAGTTTTCTGGGACTAGCAGGTTATTATAGAAGATTCATTGAGGGGTTTTCGAAGTTGGCTCTGCCGTTGACCCAATTGACTTGCAAGGGCAAGGCTTTTGTGTGGGATGACCGATGTGAAGAGAGTTTCAGTGAATTGAAAAGGAGGTTGACTACGTCCCCAGTGTTGAGCCTACCTAATCCGGTTAAGCCATTTGTGGTTTATTGCGATGCTTCCGAGAAGGGTTTGGGTGGTGTGCTTATGCAGGATGGGAAAGTGATCGCTTATGCGTCGAGGCAATTGAGAATTCATGAAAAGAATTACCCTACTCACAACTTAGAACTTGCTGCTGTGGTATTCGCATTGAAAACTTGGAGACATTACTTGTATGGATCGAGATTTGAGGTGTTCAGTGATCACAAGAGTCTTCGGTATCTGTTCGATCAGAAAGAGTTGAATATGAGGCAACGCCGGTGGTTAGAACTATTGAAGGATTATGATTTGGAGTTGAGTTATCACCCGGGAAGAGCTAATGTGGTTGCAGATGCTTTGAGTCGGAAGACTTTGCATATGTCGGTATTGATGGCTAGAGAGCTTGAGTTAATTGAGCAATTCAGAGACATGAGTTTAGTTTGCGAGGTCACACCTCAGAGTATCAGGTTGGGTATGTTGAAAATTGGCAACGATTTTATGGCTAGTATCCGGGAAGCGCAGAAGTTAGACGTAAAATTGGTTGATCTGATGGGTGGGATTGATCAGTCCGAGAATAAGGACTTCGAGATAGATGCGCAGAATGTATTGAGATATCGTGGAAGAATTTGTGTTCCTGAAGATGAGGAAATGAGAAAGGCAATTCTCGAGGAAGGCCACAAAAGTAAGTTGAGTATCCATCCCAGAGCGACAAAGATGTATCAAGATCTGAAAAAGATGTTCTGGTGGCCTGGGTTGAAGCGCGACGTAGCGCAGTTTGTGTATTCATGTTTGACCTGTCAGAAATCGAAGGTCGAGCATCAGAAGCCTGCGGGGATGATGCAACCGTTGAATGTTCTAGAGTGGAAGTGGGACAGTATCTCCATGGATTTTGTGACTGGGTTACCCAATACGGTGAGAGGGCATGATTCGATTTGGGTGATTGTGGATAGATTGACGAAGTCTGCTCATTTCATTCCTATCGGCATTAAGTATCCGGTGTCGAGATTGGCAGAGATCTATATTCAGGTGATTGTGAAGCTGCATGGCGTTCCTTTGTGCATTGTGTCGGATAGAGACCCAAGGTTCACGTCAGACTTTTGGAGTAGTCTGCAGAAGGAGTTGGGTTCGAAGTTGAGGTTGAGTTCGGCTTATCATCCTCAAACTGATGGGCAGACCGAGAGAACGATTCAATCGTTGGAGGATTTGTTGAGGTCATGTGTTCTAGAGCAGGGAGGTGCGTGGGATACTCATCTTCCATTGATCGAGTTTACCTACAACAACAGTTATCATTCCAGTATCGGGATGGCGCCGTTTGAGGAGATGTATGGTCGGAGGTGCAGGACTCCGGTGTGTTGGTATGAGACTGGAGAAAGTTTAGTGCTTGGACCTGAGCTAGTCAGAGAAACTACTGAGAAAGTAAAGGTGATCCGGGAGAAAATGAAAGCGTCGCAGAGTAGACAGAAGAGCTACCATGATAAGAGAAGGAAAGATTTAGAATTTGAAGCTGGTGACCACGTGTTCCTGAGGGTCACACCTATGACTGGTGTTGGGCGGGCGCTGAAATCGAAGAAGTTGACTCCTCGGTTCATCGGGCCGTATCAGATTACGGAGAGAGTTGGAAATGTTGCATATCGGGTGGCCTTGCCACCTAATCTTTCGAACTTGCACGACGTGTTTCACGTGTCGCAGCTTCGAAAGTATGTTGCGGATCCGTCTCATGTGATTCAACTAGATGATGTGGAGGTGCGGGACAATCTCACTGTGGAGACCATGCCGGTACGAATTGATGATCGTGAAGTGAAGACCTTACGAGGTAAGGAGATCAATCTGGTGAAGGTCGTTTGGTTTGGAGCAGCTAGTGAAAGCCTGACATGGGAGCTGGAGGATAAGATGCGAGAGTCGTATCCGGAGTTGTTTGAATCAGGTATGTTTTCGAGGGCGAAAAATCCTAAGTAGGGGAGAGTTGTAACACCCCGAAAAAAATAATTTAATTAATTTAATTAATTTGATAAGTTGAATTATTAATTTTGAGTTGACGCGTGATTTAATTAAATTAAGGGGAAAATATCATGTTTTATGTAGGAGCGGGATCGAGTAATAGTGGGGGTGTAGCGGTGGGCCCAACGCGTGAAAGGCCCACAGCTTAAACCCAAGGGTATGCGAAACCCTCACTCTCATTTTCCACTTGAGAGAAATCGCAATTTGAGAGAAATCGAAATTTGAGAGAGGGTGAGAAAGAAGAGGGGCGCGGCGAAGATAGGAGGAGGAGAAGAAGGGCTTCGAATTCTCAAGGCTTTGGCTCGTTGTGTTGCTGGGTTTTGTACGTGACTCCTTCGTCGTTGTTCCGGATCATACAAATTCGAGGTAAGGGTGAGCGTTTCAATTGAATATAATTGGGTATGTGGTGGGTTTTATGGGGTTTTGGGATTGTGATGATTTTTTGATGTATATGTAAGATTGATGAGGGATTAGATTAATTGTGGTGTTATTTTGATGAATTTTTGGTGTTGATATGCGATTTACCCTTATGAGATGATGAGATGAATTTCGATTTTTGGTGAATTTGGTGTGGTTGGTAGCGAATTCATGTGTATGGTGGTGGGAATATATGAATGAGTAAATTGGGATTAAATTAGGAGATGTGATAATTTAATTGATATGCTTATAATTAGTTGAAATAATACCAAGAAATTGAGGATAAAATAGTGTTGCTGTTTGCTGGGTATCAATAAAACTGTTGCTGTATATCACTTGACAGTCTTGCTGTTGTTGTGTATCAATAAAAATGTTGCTGTATATCGACTGGCAGTGTTGCTGTATGCTGTTTTACCAAAACAAAATGTGCTGTCCATAAATTAAAAATGTTGCTGTTTGCTGTTTATCAAAAATAAAAGGTTGCTGTCTTGCTGTTATCTTTATATAGGAGTTGCTGTTTTATGAAGGAAATGCGCTACTATTTTACAAAAAGTGAAGCACTGTTTTTGTGTGTAAATCGTGCTGTTTTTCTTGCTGCTGTTTGCGCTAAAAGGCCACTATTCTGTTGCTGTTTTTGGACTCGAAAAATACTGCTGTTTTTCCACACTGTTTTTCTACTGTTTTGCTATTGTTGCGCGCCTACAAAATACTGCTGTTTTTCCACACTGTTTTTCTACTGTTTTGCTATTGTTGCGCGCCTACAAAAGCTACTGTTTTCCGTTCTGATTTGTTGCTGTTTGCGAAACGATTTTCTACATTTTGTAAATGAAAGGAGCGTGTATTGTTACTTAAGATTTAAGGCAATTAAACAAGAACATAATCAAACTGTTCGGATTCCACTTTCCACAAATTGGAATCTGTGGTAAGTGGCCACTAAGCCCCACTTACCACAGATTACAATTTGTGGTAAGTAGCATCCAATGCCTAACCACAAAGGTATGAAGTAAGATTTAAGGATGTTGTTACCCCAATTTTGAATGTGATGTTTATGAAGAAGTTTTGATATTATTATGGTGACTATGACGAATACACTCTATGAGTGTTCTATGACGACGATGACGAGTACTCCGGGTGAGTGAATTGGTGAATTGCACGTGTGTCCATAGTGTCTCATAGCATGTGCATATTATGACGAATAGGCTTCAGCCTCTTATTGACGAAAACCAGTGACGATGTGCCCTAGTGGCTGACTTATGACGAGTATGGTACCATCATGCATATACCCAGGTGTGGGTTGCATTTTCATGCGCATACATGTTTATGACTGGTGATATGAATTATGACTTTGGTTTGCGTTTAGCGACGATGAGATTGATGATAATGACGATGTTGTATGACGTTTTGCTTATATTACTCTATTATATGCTTAATTATGTTTTGTTGGAATTCTCACCCCTTCTGCTTGGAATGTTGCTCTATTGTGGCAACGCTGCAGGTAACCGCGAGTGAAGGTCCTGCTGCCTTCTTTTATAGCCTGTGGGATGTCTGTCGAGTCGCTCTCTGATACTGTGACACCTAGGGGGCGTGGTTGAAGTTGTTATTTAAATAATAAATTGTTTAGTGAGTGTTGTTTTATTCCGCGGTGACGTAACTCTTGGAGTTTAATTTTTATGACGGGTGATGATGTTGCGCAAACTTAATGAGTGCAAGTTGACGTTCTTTTGTTAATGACGATGTGGCATTTCCTTTCTATCAGTTAAATTAAATTTTGCGAAAAAGATTTACTCTGATAAGTGACGTGTAAATTATGGGGTAGAAAGGGGGTGTTACAGCTGGAGGTAAGAATTCTAGTGGGGGAGATGCTCCTGCTAGCATTGTCTGTTATAAGTGTGGCAAACCTGGCCACAAGAGTACTACATGCAGGTTTGATGAGAAAGTTTGCTACCGTTGTGGTAAAAAGGGTCATATGGCGGCCGAGTGTAAGGTCAAGGATGTGGTGTGTTTCAACTGTGGTGAGTCTGGGCATATCAGTGCAAAATGTACAAAGCCGAAGAAAGAAAGGTCTAGTGGGAAAGTATTCGCCTTGGCAGGAGAGGAGCCTCATGAGAAGGATGGTCTGATTAGAGGTACGGGTTTTATTAATGGTACTTCTCTGAGATCTCTTATTGATACTGGTGCAACCCATTGCTTTATATATGTTGATAGTTGTAAAAGATTGGGTCTTGTTTTATCTGCTATGTATGGGGATATGGTTGTCGATACTCCTGCGAAGGGGTCGGTGATTACGTCCCAGGTGTGTTCTCAGTGTCCCGTGTCGATCTTCGGCAGGGACTTTATTGTGAATTTTGTTTGCTTACCGTTGAGAGGTCTAGATGTAATCTTGGGCATAGACTGGTTAGAGAATAACCACGTCCATATCAACTGTCGTAGCAAGTCAGTTAGTTTCGGGGGAGAAGATTCTGTTTTGGTATCTGCTGGTCAGTTGAAGAAGTTGAGGAAAGAAGGAGTTCAGCTATTTTCGTTGATGGCATCGTTGTCTGCTGAGAGTCAGGCTGTTATTGAAGAACTGCAAGTGGTACGCGAGTTTCCTGAGGTTTTTCCTGACGAAATTCCGGGTGTGCCGCCGGAGAGGGAAGTGTAGTTTTCGATTGATCTTGTACCTGGTACGAGGCCTGTGTCTATGGCACCGTACAGGATGTCGGCGTCTGAATTGTCTGAGTTGAAGACGCAACTCGAAGAATTGCTTGAGAAAAAGTTTGTGAGACCGAGTGTATCACCGTGGGGAGCTCCGGTATTGTTGGTAAAGAAGAAGGATGGGAGTATGAGGTTATGTGTGGACTATCGTCAGTTGAATAAGGTAACTATCAAGAACAAGTATCCGCTTCCGAGGATCGACGATTTGATGGATCAGTTAGTCGGTGCCCGTGTTTTCAGCAAAATTGATTTGAGGTCCGGATATCATCAAATTAAAGTGAAGGATGAAGATGTTCAGAAGACAGCGTTCAGGACAAGGTATGGGCATTATGAATATTCAGTGATGCCGTTCGGTGTGACCAATGCACCTGGTGTATTTATGGAATATATGAATCGTATTTTCCATAATTACCTAGATCGGTTTGTGGTGATCTTCATAGATGACATTCTAGTTTATTCTAAGTCGGAGGAAGAGCATGCTGAGCACCTGAAGTCAGTATTGGAAGTTCTGAAAGAGAAAAAGCTGTATGCTAAGTTATCAAAGTGTGAGTTCTGGCTGAAAGAGGTGAGTTTCCTTGGGCACGTGATTTCTGGTAATGGTATTGTGGTTGATCCGGCAAAAGTGGAAGCAGTGTTGGAGTGGGAGGCTCCGAAGTCCGCAACAGAGATCAGAAGCTTTTTGGGTTTGGCTGGGTACTATAGGAGGTTCATCGAGGGTTTTTCCAAGTTGGCCCTTTCGTTGACTCAGTTGACTTGTAAGGGTAAAGTTTTCGTTTGGGATGCTCGGTGTGAGGAAAGTTTTATGGAACTGAAAAAAATATTGACAACGTCGCCTGTTTTGACGTTGCCTAATCCGGAGGAACCGTTTGTTGTATATTGTGACGCTTCGAAGATGGGTCTTGGTGGTGTGCTGATGCAAGATGGGAAAGTCGTTGCGTATGCGTCGAGGAAGTTGCGGGTTCATGAGAAAAATTACCCTACGCATGATTTGGAATTGGCTGCTGTGGTATTTGTGCTTAAGATTTGGAGGCACTATCTTTATGGATTATGACTTCGGTTTGAATTATCATCCCGGCAAAGCTAATGTCGTGGCTGATGCATTAAGCCGGAAGTCTTTGCATATGTCGGCAATGATTGTGAAGGAGTTAGAGTTGATTGAGGAATTCCGAGATTTGAGTTTGGTTTGTAAAATGACACCTCGCAGTGTCAAGCTGGGAATGCTAAAGATCAATAATGACTTTCTGGGCAGCATCAGAGAGGCTCAGAAGTCAGATGTCAAATTGGTAGATTTAATTAATGGGGTTGGCCAATCTGAAGATGAAGATTTCAAATTGGATTCTCGTGGTGTGTTGAGGTTCCGGGGTAGGATCTGTGTTCCGGATGATGCAGAGATGAGAAAGGCAATTTTGGAGAAGGGTCATCGTAGCAAGTTGAGTATCCATCCTAGAGCGACGAAAATGTATCAAGATCTGAAAAAGATGTTTTGGTGGTATGGCATGAAGAGAGATGTGGCGCAGTTTGTGTATGCCTGTTTGACCTGTCAAAAGTCGAAGGTTGAACATCAGAAGCCTGCAGGGTTAATGCAACCGTTGGAAGTTCCAGAGTGGAAGTGGAATAGCATTGCGATGGATTTTGTGACGGGATTGCCGAATACAGTTAGGGGGCATGACGCTATTTGGGTGATCGTTAATAGGTTAACAAAGTCTGCCCACTTTATTCCTATTAATGTCACTTATCCCGTGTCGAGGTTGGCAGAGGTCTATGTCAAAGAAATTGTGAAGTTGCACGGTGTTCCGAAGAGTATTGTGTCAGATAGGGATCCGAGGTTCACTTCTGAGTTTTGGACGGGTTTGCAGAAGGAACTGGGTTCAAAGTTGAAAATGAGTTCAGCATATCATCCTCAGACAGATGGTCAGTCAGAGAGAACAATTTAGTCGTTAGAAGATTTGTTGAGGGCTTGTGTATTGGAACAAAGGGGTTCATGGGATTCCTACCTTGCACTGATTGAATTTACCTATAACAACAGTTACCATTCCAGTATCGGGATGGCACCGTTTGAAGCATTATATGGTCGAAAGTGTAGAACGCCGTTGTGTTGGTATGAGTCGGGGGAGAGTGTAGTGTTGGGACCGGAGATTGTCCGGGAGACTACAGAGAAAATCAAAATGATCCGTGAAAAGATGAAGGCTTCGCAGAGTCGTCAAAAGAGTTATCTTGACAAGCGGAGGAAAGATTTAGAGTTTCAGGAGGGTGAGCATGTGTTCTTGAGGGTTTCTCCTATTACCGGTGTTGGTCGAGCGTTGAAGTCGAAGAAGCTCACTCCTCGCTTTGTTGGTCCTTATCAGATTTCTGAGAGAATCGGAAATGTGGCTTATAGAGTTGCTTTACCGCCAAATCTTTCGAATTTGCACAACGTGTTTTGTAACAGCCCAGGTCCACCGCAGCGGCCACCCCGGTCCCACTGTTACCTCACGGTCTTCTCTACCCCTCTTGTAGAGTTTTTGCCTTCCGTGGGAATCGAACCTTGCACCTGAGGCATAAGTGCAAGTTAAACCCCCTTCCCACTACCAATTGAGTTTTTGCCCTTAGTGGCCAATATTATTGATGATGATGCGTAAATGACTGTTTTGCCCTTAGTGGCTATTGTTTGTTTGGTGACGTTTATGGATAAGTGACGATGAGGCCCAAAAGGCTAAGCGACGATGATAATAAGCGACGATGAAATATAGCGACGTTGTTGTGTGTAATTATGAATTGACAGGTGTTGTGCCTCTTATTTGGCAAATTGGTAAGTGACGGGTCACATAGTTGACTGTGATTGTGTGTGTTTGTGCGTGATGCATGTCATAGTGTCTCATGTATTCCATGTGCATGAACCCAGCAACGATGAGGCCATAAAGGCTAAGCGACGATGAGGCCATAAAGGCTAAGCGACGATGATGAAAGGTACCTCATGCATATGCCCGCGAGTGGGTTGCATTTCATATAGTCACATGACATTGTGATGAGTTGTTGTAATGACGTAATTGCTGATTGTGATTGTGATTACTCTAGTGCTATGACTTTGACTTATTGCTTATCATGTGATTTATTATATGGATTGAATTGGACTCACCCTTCTGTTTGAATGTTACCCCCCATGCGGTAACGTGCAGGTGATCACGAGTGAAGACCTAGGTATCTTCACTAATTTTGAGTCGGGTCGTCATGCTCTGATACGTAGCACTCAGGGGGGAAACGAACTCGATGTTTTTAAGACTATTTTAGTTGTCAGGTGTTAATTGATGGTTTTCTCTTATTTATACTTTCCGCTGCGTAGTTGGTTTTATTGATGTCACGGTTGTGGTGACGATAACTGATGCTTGAGTTTTTCCCCATTGGGGGCGTGTTACGTATTGCACAATTATTTGATGTTGAACTATTTATTTGAAGTACGACGTTTTGATTTGAGTATGTGTAACATTCCTTGCGATGAAAAGAAATTTTGAAACTCTGATTTTCCGATTAAATCAACGGGTAGAAAAAGGGTGTTACAAGTACTCCTCCTGGATTCCTACCTCAAAGCCAACAAAGATCAAACCCACCTGCCAGTGCCAACTCTCTAGAAGAATTGCTTAGATCATTCATTAGTGAAACTAGAACTGCTAGGCAAGCTCATGATATATCAATTAAGAACCTAGAGAATCAAGTAGGGCAATTAGCAACTGCTTTGCAGCAAAGACCAGCAGGTACTTTGCCATCAAACACAGAAGCTTCACCCTCACAAAGGCAAGGTAAGGAGCAGGTCAAAGCCATATCTTTGAGAAGTGGCAAGGATCTAACAGAACCATATGAGCTTGAAGGTACAGAGAAGGGAGAAAAAAATAAAAATGAAAAAAATTCTCAAGATGCAGAAACACCTAGTGTTCCTACATCTCCTACTCCAAGGTTAGTAGCAGAATACCCTCCTCCTCCTTTTCCTCAAAGATTGAAAAAAATACATGAGGAGAAGCAATTAAGTAAATTTTTAGATGTTTTAAAACAATTGCATATCAATGTTCCCTTGATAGAGGCACTTCAACAAATGTCAAACTATGCCAAATTCATGAAAGATGTGCTTTCTAAAAGGAGAAGATTAGGGGAATTTGAAACTGTTGTTATGTCAAAAGAATGTAGTCTGATTTTACAAAACAAAATTCCAAGGAAGCTAAAGGATCCAGGTAGCTTTACAATCCCTTTTTCAATAGGTAAGTACTATACAGGAAGAGCATTATGTGATTTAGGTGCAAGCATCAATTCGATGCCCAAATCTATCTTCACAAAGCTAGGGATTGGAAATGCTAAACCTACCACATTGACACTATCTTTGGCAGATAGATCAATTGCATATCCAGAAGGAATTATTGAGGATATATTGGTACAAGTTGACAAATTTGTGTTTCCTGCAGATTTTGTTATACTTGATTTCATTGCAGATGAAGAAGTGCCAGTCATACTTGGAAGACCATTCTTGGCAACAGGGAAAACACTGATAGATGTGCAAAGAGGAGAGCTAACCATGAGAGTGAATGATCAAGAAGTAAAATTCAATGTCTTGAATGCTTTGAAGTATCCTGCAGAGGAGAGTGAAGAGTGTTCATCAATCTCACATGATCAATTGGTAGAGAAGCAGTTCCACAAGCAGTATGATCACCTTGCCAATGCACTAGCACCTGATGTTTCTGCATTGCCTGCAGAGGAATTTATTGAAGAAAGCATATTGCCCAAGGACCAAGCTACACCTAAGGTATGGGCTAGAACTTATGAATCTCTTAATTTAGAAGATCCCAACCTTAAAGAAAATGTACCTTCTGTTGAACAACCTCCTAAGCTAGAATTGAAAGAACTACCTAAGCATTTAAAATATGTTTTTCTAGGTAAGGATAATACTCTTCCTGTAATCATAGCATCTGATCTATCTTTAGAACAAGAGCTTGATTTAATTAACACCTTGAGAACACATAGAAAAGCTATAGGTTGGCAAATGTCTGACATTAAAGGGATTAGCCCCTCAACATGCATGCATAGGATAATTTTAGAAGAAAATTCTAAAAATAGCATAGAAGGGCAAAGAAGATTAAATCCCATAATGAAAGAGGTTGTTAAGAAGGAAATAATTAAATGGCTAGATGTTGGTATTATCTACCCTATTTCAGATAGTGCATGGGTTAGTCCTGTGCAATGTGTTCCTAAAAAGGGTGGAGTCACAGTTGTAGCCAATGAAAATAATGAATTAATCCCAACCAGAACTGTAACAGGGTGGAGAATCTGTATGGATTATAGAAAACTTAATAAGGCCACTAAGAAAGATCATTTTCCCTTACCCTTTATAGATCAAATGTTAGATAGGTTAGCAGGAAAAGAATTCTATTGTTTCTTAGATGGTTATTCAGGATATAAACAAATAGCAATTGAACCTAAAGATCAACAGAAAACCACCTTTACTTGTCCTTATGGCACTTTTGCCTTTAGAAGGATGCCTTTTGGACTTTGTAATGCTCCTGCTACCTTTCAAAGATGCATGATGTCAATCTTTTCTGACTTCATTGAGCAATCAATGGAATTCTTCATGGATGACTTTTCTGTTTTTGGAGAAACATTCTCATTGTTTCTTTCAAACTTAGAAGAAATTCTTCAAAGGTGTGAAGACACTAACCTAGTGCTTAATTGGGAAAAATGTCATTTCATGGTAAAAGAAGGCATTGTGCTTGGTCATAAAATATCTAAAAAAGTTCTTGAAGTGGATAGGGCAAAGATAGAGGTAATTGAGAAATTACCACCTCCATCAACAATCAAAGGGATTAGAAGTTTTTTAGGTCATGCAGGATTCTATAGGAGATTTATCAAAGACTTTTCAAAAATTTCAAAACCATTGTGTATGCTTTTGCAACATGATGTGCCTTTTAATTTTGATGAATCTTGTGTAGAAGCTTTTCAAAAACTAAAAAAGGCCTTAGTCACAGCACCAGTTGTAGTCACTCCAGATTGGAATAAGCCTTCTGAACTCATGTGTGATGCTAGTGACTTTGCAGTAGGAGCAGTCCTAGGGCAAAGATATAACAAAGTGTTTCATTCTATCTACTATGCTAGCAAAACACTAATTGAGGCTCAAATGAACTACACTGTGACAGAGAAAGAACTATTAGCAGTGGTTTTTGCTTTTGAAAAATTTAGATCATACTTGGTTGGCACCAAAGTAATTCTGTACACTGACCATTCTGCCATCAAGTATCTGATTTCTAAAAAAGATGCAATACCTAGGCTAATAAGATGGGTTCTACTACTTCAAGAATTTGATCTTGAAATAAGAGATAAGAAAGGAGTAGAGAACCAAGTGGCTGATCACCTCTCTAGACTTGAAAGTAATAATGCAGGTACAATTGAAGAAATCAAGGAAAGTTTCCCTGATGAGAAATTACTAGCAATTACCATGAATACAGCCAGTGTTTCTGCCCTCAGTGTGGCCACACCTCATGCTTCAACACCATGGTATGCTGACATAGTAAACTTCCTTGTAAGCAAAATTGTACCATGTGACATGAACTATCAACAGAAAAGAAGGTTCTTCCACATAGTAAAACAATACTATTGGGATGACCCTTACCTATTCAAGATATGTCCTGATCAAATCATGAGAAAGTGCATTCCTGAAGAAGAACAGCAAGCAGTGCTCCTGCATTGTCATGCTGCACCATATGGAGGTCACTTTGGAAGCCAAAGAACAGCAGCTAAGGTACTTCAATCAGGTTATTTCTGGCCTACTCTAATTAAAGATACTTATTATATGGTCAAAACCTGTGATAAATGTCAAAGAAGTGGTAATATATCTAATAGACATGAAATGCCTAGGACTAATATTCTAGAAATAGAACTTTTTGATGTTTGGGGCATGGATTTCATGGGTCCTTTTCCACCTTCTTTTGGCAATGAATACATTTTAGTGACTGTAGACTATGTGTCTAAATGGGTTGAGGCTGTAGCACTGCCAAATAATGATGCTAAATCTGTTAGCAAGCGCTCAATTGAAAGTGGGAAGGGGGTTTAACTTGCACTTATGCCTCAGGTGCAAGGTTCGATTCCCACGGAAGGCAAAAATTCTACAAGAGGGGTAGAAAAGATCGTGAGGTAACAGTGGGACCGGGGTGGCCGCTGCGGTGGACCTGGGCTGTTACACAATTTGGCCAATTTGATTCTCTAAATTCTTGATGGCAGCCCCTTGGCTTTGGTACTGTGCTTTAGTTTCACTCATGAATGCTTTTAGTGCCTCGGCTAAGGAGTTGTCAGCATTGACTTTTGGAGCAGGCTGTGCAAGTAATCCTGGAGGTGTAGCAGGTTTGGCTTGACTAGCAACAGCATTTGGATCCTTCCATGAAAAGTTGGGATGGTTCCTCCATCCTGGGTTGTATGTGTTGGAGTAGGGGTTGTTGTTCTTGCTGAAATTTCCAATATAGTTGACAGAGACCGGGTTTCCTGGGCACTCTTCGAACAAATGTCCCCCATTGCAGTACACACAATTTGGTGTATTAGACTTTTCTGTCGGTGCTGTCTCTGCAGATGCTGTGGCAGCAGCAACGATAGCTGGGGCTGGCGCAGAAGTGGTACACAGGCTTTTTAGCATGTTCGTTAAACTGGCCACTTGTGCAGACAGTGCAGTTATTTCAGACACCTCATGGATTCCGGCTACCTTCTTAGCAGCACTGACTCAGGCAGTGGGCCATTGATAACTGTTTGCAGCTATAGTCTCCATCAAATCGTATGCTTCATTGTAAGAGTGATTCAGATTGGCTCCTCCTGTATATGCATCCAGCAACAGCCTTGATTGGGAAATCAAGCCATTGTAGAATGTCTCTAATTGTGTAGCGAAAGGGATGCCATGATGTGGGCATTTTCTGAGCACATCCTTGAATCTCTCCCAGGCCTCATATAATGATTCTTCTACTTGTTTCCTGAATGATGTGATGTCGTTTCTCATTCTTGCATTCTTGACCGCAGGAAAATATTTTACTAAGAACTTCTCGGCCATCTTGTTCCAGCTGTCTACTGAATTGGGTTCTAGGGAATTCGGCCAAGCTTTGGCTCTGTCCTTTAATGAGTACGGGAAGAGCCTTAGCCTGAATGCATCCTCTGTTACCCCGGGCATTTTAAAGTTGTTGCAGACTTCGAGGAACTGTCTTAAATGCAAGTGAGGGTCTTCAGTGGGTCCTCCTGCGAATTGGCCTACTGTTTGCAACATTTGGAACATCATAGGCTTGAATTCGAAGGATGCTGCCCCGATGGCAGGTGTCACAATACCAGTTTCCATGGTGGTGGGATCGAACACAGCATAATCCCTCATTGGCCGCTCTCTGTCATTGGCCATTTCAATGTTTGTTAGTACCACAACTTCATCTTCGTGATCTTCCACTGGAATGGCTTCTGCTACTGACATTGTAAGTCTTTGTCGAACCTCTCTTCTCAATCTCCTTACTATTCTTTCAATTTCGGGGTCTATGTGATGCTCTGGCTGATCGGCTCTGCGCATACACTTCTCTTAAAACTGAAATTCACAATGAAGAGGATGAGAAAATAATAGCTCACTAAAACAAATACTATTTAAGACATAGTGATTAAATCCGTTAATCCCCGGCAACGGCGCCAAAAACTTGTTGTGCAAAAACGTGTGCAAGTATACACAGTCTAACAAGTAATAAAGTAGTAAGTAAAGATCGTTCCCACGAGGATTAAGGTTCAATTGCTATGTCTATGGAATAGCGTTGCTTTAATGAGTAAACGTAACCAAATAACTGAGTGAAGTTTGTTGTGCAATAATTAACGTAAGTGAAATGAGAGTAATAAGATATGAACGAGTAAAGGTACGAGAGATGGTAATAGTCAAGACCAGGATCAATAAACAAAACTTATAGTCGCAGTGCTGTGATCGATGCTGTGATAGCACTCAGTGCGCAAAATGAAAGTGGATATTCCTATCGCTAAGAACGTGATGTCGTCAAGGATTTCCTTATTCCTAAGCACCCATTGAGGTTCATCACGTAGGTTGAAAAGCTTGTTTCAATTCACACTATAGCCCTAACTTCATATTCCTATCCTTCGTTAGGAAAGAATAATATTCCTATCATTCTTCAAACTATATTAACTTGTGAAATCGGTGAGTTAATCCCTTTTCAGATATTAAAACACGTTACCCTAAACAAAGTGATCAAGTTCGAAAAGAGTTTATAACAGTGAACACACACAAGCTAATGAGGCATCACAAATCAATCACATAAAAGCAACTAAGAATATATTCATATCACCATCGTCTTGACTATCAAAGAATTTAGCTCATGATGAGCTTAGACATGATAAGACAACTTAAAGTTACCGTAAACAGACTCATCAACATAGGAAAAGCACTTAAGGGTTGAGTTACACCATGAAGGAGTTACACAACTACTACGAGTGGTGCTATCAGAAAGCTAAGAGCACTGGCTAACGGGAATCTTGTGGTTGAGTGTGGAGGATGATGGCTGCAATTGGTTGAATATGGTGTTTTGTGGAGGTAGGCGTCCCGTGTTCTGAACTCCTTTTCTCTTTTTCTCCAAGGATTTGCGTATCAAGTGTGTGTCGTGCTCACTAGGGTAGATGCATATATATGGGCCTTGGTGGTACGGCGCGCCCCCTGATAAGTCTATTTTTAGAGTCTTTTTAATAGTTATTTTCATTAAGTTTTTTTAGGTATTTTAATTATATTTTATATCTTTGAGCTATTTTACTACAAATGTTTGCTTTTTATTTTCAGGTTTTACTTTGGAGCAAAAGAGAAAATATGAGCTAAAATGAACAAAAAAGAAAATATTTGAGGAGGAGCAATTTTTAAGGCACTAGACACCCTCATGGGCGCCAAGGGCCCCAAAAACCCAAAACTTGCGCAAGACAGGGACCCCAGGGCGCCAAGGGCCCCAAAAAAACCCAAAACAGGAGAAAACTGGCCAAACTGGCGCAAGACAGGGACCCATGGGCGCCATGGGCACCAAAAACGCAACACAGGAGCAAAACTAGCGAAACTGGCGCAAGACAGGGACCCATGGGCGCCATGGGCGCCAAAAACACAACACAGGAGCAAAACTGGCGAAATTGTCGCAAGACAGGGACCGATGGGCGCCATGGGCGCCAAAAACGCAACACAGAAACTGGCGCAGGAACTGGCGCAGGAACTGGCGCAGGAACTGGCGCAGGAACTGGCGCAGGCATGGGCGCCATGGGCGCCAAAATGCTGGAAAATTTGTCTACGGCCACTTTTTGATGGCCACCTTTGCCAACTTGATTTTTTTCTTCTTTTTGACCATTTTGCCCTCAACCTAAGCCTTTTGTCAACTTGTTAATGGCTATGCATTCTCCACTTGTTGATGGATATTTTTGCCCACTTGTTGATGGCTGTAACATCCCCTATTTTTACTATTTAATTATATTAGCATAATATTAATTATTAGTGATTTATTTCATTGATTGAAATTTATTTAAATTGAAAATGACTTATTTGAATTAGTAAGCATGAAATTGTGTGTGATTGAGTATTTAATTATGCTAAGTTAGGGTGATTAGGGTTAAGAGGAGCCATTAGGAATGGAATGTATAAGTGAGGGGCAATGTGGTCTTTTTTACTTTATCCCTTATATGTCCCCCTCAGCTGGACCAAGTGAGGCACACTTCATTTTCTTCATTTTAGAAATTCAGCAAGATTGAGAAGTTGAGAGGGGAGAGGGCGTGAGGGAGTGAGGAAGAGAAGAGGAGAGTTTCTCAAAAGATTCATGCATGTTCAATCCCTTGCCATCATCTTGATCAGCTCATCTCCCTCTACCTATTGATAGTCAAGTCGAAATCATCTCCTTCCTCTACCCCAAGTTACCATTGTTGACCAACAAAGCTTAAACTTAGCAAATTCTGAAATTCACTCCTTGCATGTCCAACTAGAAGGTATTGGAACCAAATTCAGAAGCACTATCACGAATTAGAACAACCTTAGGCATCATCTCAGTAGCTGGGTTTCGGTGGGAGGTGTTTCGGAGCGATTCCGGAGAAAGTTCGTGAATTGGTGTTGTGATCGAGTCCGAGGAGAGTTCGTGGTTCTCGGGAACGGTTGAATCACTAAAGTCTCGGCAAATAGGTGAGTTCTATACTCACTAGGATGTTATGGTCATGTGTGTTAAGTTCTGATATTGAACCTCACGTTTTATGAAAAAAACTGGTGTCGAAACCGTTTTGTGAAAATGTCGCGTGAATGATTGAAATGCATGATTTGTTGATTGAGACTTTGATTGTTGTTGTGATTGAGTGATGGATATGTGAATTGTTTGGTTGGATGATACTCTGTTCTTCAAGGTTGATAAGTTAGGTATCGATCGGGAAAGGAATTGGACACGAAACGGAGTCAAAGACAGCACGAAATGGCCATTTTTACAGGACTGTGCATCAGGCACGGATCGTGTGCCCTGGCACACGGATCGTGCGGATCCTTCTGGTGCTTCCTGGAAAATTTCCTTTTCGCGCACGGGTCGTGCGCCATTAAGCACGGGTCGTGCGTATCTGTCTGACCCAAATTTTTAAAGTTGTCCAAACGCTTCCCAATTGATTCCAAACCTATCCTAATCCCTTCCCAATGTTATGAAATGATAAAATAACCGTAATTCGTTGGAATTGCTTAAGTTTAATGATAATAACCTCATGTCACGATTGAATGATTATTGACGGCCCAATGCGGGTATACTGTTTGTGACGGCCCAATGCGGGTATACGGAACGTGTTATGGATTTGATTGTCATGTTATGATTGTGATTGATATATTATGCGACTGATTATGACTAAGTTAGATAATCATAATGTTGAGTATGGGCGATACATTATGATGTGGACTAAGTAATGGATAGTTATAAGCCAAGATAATAACGTTAGTAATTCCGTGAGAGATCACCTAATGACAAGATCATGTTAAGAATAAGATTAGGTTAAGAGTAAGATCATGTTAAGTATATGCTCACTGTTATGTTCACAGATCATTGTTCAAGGTATATTAAAATATATACATCAAGTTAGGGTGACGACCCTATTTCAGTTTAGTGTGCTAGGGGAGGGGAAGTCATGAGCCCTATGAACCTAGGCCCCTTGAGGTTTGCCCACTAGTGATTAGTGGATTGGGTTCACCGGAAGCTTATTTTGCCAAGTGACCGGTGACATGCTAATAATCATGGTTAGGCTCAGTGATTGAGCAAAGTTCATTGTTAGGCTCAGTGATTGAGCATAGTTCAGCCACATAGTCAACTTTGAGGACTATGAGTTTTAGATAATGAACCAAGCATAATTGAACCGAGAGGATTAGTAAGGGGTCTCGATAGAACTCACTGAGACAAGTTGTCTCACCCAATCCATGTTGTTGTTTTTTTCCAGAATTGCAGGCTAAGTTGAAGATGATGAGGCATGGTCATGGAGATGCTTGAGGAGCAGCCGCTATCTTTATTTCTTTATGTCTTGCATTTCAGTTTCCTTTGTACTTATATTCAGATCCTTAGTATGTACGATTGTACGACTTACGTTATAAAGTTGTAAATCGCTTCCGCGCACTTTCTATTTTGGTACTGAACACTAGTTGAGTGGTGTAAGAACGCTGTATGCATTTTCATGTTAAGTTATGTAACGCGCTTGATGGTTTTTAGCATCAAGTATTAGTAGGTGTTCAGTATTTAAAACAGGAGGTACTCTGATGTATGCCAGTAGTGCATTTCGGTAATTTCTACAAGTTAGAAATTAACGGGGTGTTACAATGGCTTTGCCTTGCCCACTTGTTGATGGTCATATCTTTGCCAAAACTTGTAATTTACTATTTTGCCCCTCCCTCATATTTTCCTATAAATAGGTCCTTGATCCTCACTTGTAAAACACTTGAATTTTGTGACAAAGTTCATCTAAAAAATTCTCTAAAGATTGTTCTTCATGTTCTTCATGTTCTTTTACTTTCTTGCTATTTAAATTCTTGCAATTTATTTTTCAAGTCTTTTATTTTCTTGCACTTTATTTTCTTGCCCTTTATTTTCCAAGTCATTTACTTTCTTGCCCTTTACTTTCCAAGTCATTTATTTTCTTGCCCCTTTATTTTCCAAGTCATTTATTTTCTTGCCCTTTATTTTCCAAGTCATTTACTTTCTTGCCCTTTATTTTCCAAGTCATTTATTTTCTTGCCCTTTATTTTCCAAGTCATTTACTTTCCTTGCTATTTACTTTCTTGCCCTTTTACTTTCTCGCTCTTTTACTTTCTCGCTCTTTTACTTTCTCTCTCTTTTATTTTCTCGCTATTTACTTTCTCGCCCTTTTATTTTCCAAGTCATTTACTTTCCTTGCTATTTACTTTCCTGCCCTTTTATTTTCCAAGTCATTTACTTTCCTTTCTATTTACTTTCTTGCCCTTTTATTTTTCAAGTCATTTACTTTCCTTGCTATTTACTTTCTTGAACTTTTATTTTCTTGTCATTTACAATTCCGCTATATATGATTTTGCAATTTACCGCTTTCTTTTATTTCTCGCTATTTAATTTCATGTCTTTTCTTCTTCTTCTTCTTCTTCTCTCATATTTAATATGAGTGAGTAGATACAAAGTCTTGGGTTATTGGAAGTAATTCCTAATAATTCCCAAGACTATTCTCCACTCCAAATTGTTTTATATTTCAATCTAATTTTATTGTCCTTCAAATCTTATTTTAAACATTAAACGAAGAACCGAAAGGTGAAGTATTGATGTTGGATCTATGAAATTAGACAAGGGAATCAACACATGAGAATAGTTTTGAAACTCTTGAGACATTATAAAGGTGTTATGCTTAATGGGTTTTGGTGACAATCAACCATGAGAATAGGCTTGATTGTTAGTTCAAAACACGCTCTTGTACTCCGAAAGGAGACACTAGTTATATTCGCTGCCTTGTCTTTGAAATATATTACTCTTATAATTTGTTGAATAGTCTAAAGAAATTATTTTGGTTCCTCATTGTTGTGATAAAACTATAAACCTGAGATTGTTTGTTTTTTTTTTATTTTTAAATTTTACAACTCCTAAAAACCATTCCTTCTAGCTAATCAACTTTGGAAAATTAAATTGGTAATCACTTAGGCTCTCCCTGTGGATCGATAACTCTTTTATTACGCGATACGACTCATGCACTTGCGAGCCTATCAAGTTTTTGGCGCCGTTGCCGGGGAGGCAGTGATATTAATTATGTTTTTCGAAACCGGTTAGACTGAAGTTTTATTTTCTTTATTTTTACTTTTTCTTCTCTTGTCCCTCGAATGCGAAGAACCAGAAGTTTCGGAGAAACTGTTCAACAAATTATCGAAATCGAAAGGTTCTTACATAGAAGGAGGAGAGAAATTCCCGATAACCAAATGGCGGCTAGTGAAAATCGTGCTCTCAAAGAGTACGCAACACCTTCAGCCGACCCATCGGCTGTCATTGTACATCCAAATGTGGAAGCAAACAATTTTGAACTCAAATCATCTCTGCTTTCAATGGTTCAACAAAACCAATTTTCTGGTTCTCCCACGGAGGACCCAAATCTTCATATTTCAATTTTTTTGGAATACTGTGGAACTCTCAGATTAAACGGGGTACCTCAAGATGCCATAAGACTAAAGCTCTTCCCTTTTTCATTAAGGGATAGAGCAAGAGCATGGCTACATTCTTTGCCTTCGGAATCCATTACTAGCTGGGGCCAATTAAAACAAGCTTTTCTCGCTAGGTTCTTTCCCCCGAGTAAAACAGC
The DNA here is from genome assembly GCA_039519185.1 of Astragalus membranaceus. NCBI lineage: Eukaryota > Viridiplantae > Streptophyta > Magnoliopsida > Fabales > Fabaceae > Astragalus > Astragalus membranaceus. The sequence goes on from CM076847.1 coordinate 28,803,681, forward strand.
TAAAATGAGAAGTCAAATTACTCGATTTTCTCAAAACAACGGGGAATCTCTTTATGATACTTGGGAACGTTTCAAAGAAATGTTAAGGCTATGCCCCCATCATGGACTAGAGAAATGGCTCGTTGTTCATACTTTTTATAATGGATTACAATATGCAACAAGAATGACCGTTGATGCAGCTACAGGTGGAGCTTTAATGAACAAAATTTTTACTGAAGCTTATGCACTCATTGAAGATATGGCTCAAAACAATTGTCAATGGGCAAGTGAGCGAGCCATAACAGATAAACCAGCATCATCAAAAGAGCCAGGTAAGTATGAAATATCTGCTGTTGATCATCTTGCCTCAAATGTGGACGCACTTTTTCAAATAATTGAAAAATTAAATGTAAGTGCCGTTTCACAAACTTTTTCTCCTACTACTCCACCATGTGAATTATGTGGGGTTGTTGGCCATATTGGAGCTGAATGCCAGCTTGAGGCATCTAGTACTGGAAATGAGCATGTTAACTTTGCTCAAATAGAAGATCCATTTTCAATTACTTATAATCTTGGGTGGAGAAATCATCCAAATTTTTCTTATAAAAATCCGCCACCCAATCCAGCACCTAGACCATCTCTTGGTTTTCAAAATCAAAGGGTTTTTAACAACCCACAAAACAACCCGCAAAAGTCGAACTTGGAATTTTTGATGGAAAAATTTGTGTCATCTCAAACAAAACAAAATGAAGAATTTAAAAATCAAACTGGTTATTTGAATGACACACTTATCAAATTAGAATCAAAAATTGACTCTATTTCCACTCACAGTTGTCATACCCCGATTTTGTCTGGCTTAGGTCAAAACCCTAATTTTCAATCAAAAATAAATAAATCAAGTCTTAGCATTCATCCTAGAGGTTAGGAAGAGAATCATGCTTGCATCTTAGAAGTTCCCGAATGCATTTTAGGGTTAGAAAAGCATTGCATGGCATTTTAGAGCACTTTAGAGCATTTCTAGGGTTTCTAGGGTTTTTCCTAGTTCAAGGGGTATTTTGGTAATTTCGCCAGAAAGACTTATTTTCTCATCATGCATGCATTTCTAGAGTTTTAGAGTCATCCAAAGGGTCTCAGGATCATTGTTAGAGTGGAAATGAAGTTTGGAACAAAATTAGGGTTTTTTGGACCAAAAGGGCATTTTGGTCATTTCACTAAAACCAATAATTTCTCAGTAAAAACCACTATGCATCTCATGAGGAATTTATTTGGGTCCAAGTGAGTGGAGTCGTGCATTTTTTTGTGCATCATTGGAATATTGTTGGCATGAAATTCAATTTTTTGAACAAAAGGGCAAAATGGTCATTTCCTCTGGAGTGGGGTCAATAAATCAATTTTGGGAATGGTGAGATCATAAAATTCAGAGCCCAATCATTTAATCATGGGACATGGCCCAAAATGGCATGAATTTAGAAGAATTATCTTGAAAGGAATAATCAATATTCTTTTGAATTTTGAAAGGTCAAGTGTAGTACAATAGTACAAGTTGCAATTCCACTCATTCTCTTCCCTTTTGCTCCGAATTTTCCCACAATTCCAGCCCACTTTTTTTGTGCTCTTTCATGCCCATGATCCTTGTGAACTGATCCATAGCCATTGATTAAAATTTTTGATCAAATCCTAGGCTATAACTCAATGTAGAAAGACCTAAGTGCCCTCAACAATTTTTGCTCTCCAAAAAACCTCCAAAACCGTGTGCACTCCTTCACAACCAGCTCATTTGTGCTTCTTGAGTGTCCCTAATCCTTGTGCATTGCAATCTTGACCCTCCATTCAAATTCTATCTCAAATCCTAGTGGATTGCAAAAAGCACATTGTCACAAATACCCTTAAAATGACCTCCACATAAAAGCTCAAAATTGGAGAGGCTAAGGGAAAGACTCTCATTTTTTACCCTAGGACACAATCAGCTGAAAGAACCCTCTCCTCCTCTCCTTTGCCCAGCCGAAACCTCCCCCTCATTCTCCTCCATAATTTCTTCAACTTTCATCCACTAAATCACTTAAAACTCATTCCATATTCATATATTCTCTTCCTTTCATCTTTGATTCCACATTTACGTCATCAAAGGGGTTGTTCCTTCAAGGTTACGTGGCTGTTGTTGGTGATTTTTGAGGAGTGTTGGTGATTGGTTACTCTTGATTTTCATTTCTACTCTTGTTTAGCTTGGAACTAAGGTATAACCTAAAACCCTTTGCATTTTCATCCACTTTCTTGCATCAAAATCCTTTTTCAACTTATATTTGCATCTCATAACATCATTTAAATGTAGATTAGGGGCTGTTGTGGGTGAGAGTTGGTATCTCACCCACCAAATAAATTGTTCTTGTGACTATGTGTTGATTATGTGTTGTTCTTGTGATTTGCTCTTTGTTCATGTGATTTTCACCAAATAAAAACATGTTTTCCTTTTCTTTTTGCTTCAGCCTCGGGCCTAATTCATGATCTTTGTGTTGATTTGAAGTTGAATAAAGCATGATTAATTGTGCTAATTTTATGGATTTAAGATGAACTATGCATATTTGTTCATTTTAGGGTTTTAAAATTTGTTTTTGGGTAAAAAGGGCTTCGGCCTTAAGCTGAATTTTTGGGGTTTTGCTTGTTAATTGTTGTTCTTCATGTATCCATGTGATTGGTTTAAGTTTGCTGAAGAAATTTGCGGATTTGGGGCATGTATAGTTTCGGGTTTAGCTAGGGTTTCCTAGTACACCTCTTGATTTTTGCTTTCTTTTATATATGTGTTGAATAATTTGGCAATAGTTTGTTTGAGCCTTTAAATGATGGAAATGCCTCTGTTTTGAGCCCCCAATTGGTAGGGTTTGCACTTGTGTTAATTGTTTGCAATTTGAGTCATGATCCCATAATGAATTGTGTTGATTTTAGTAAGGTTTCTCTTGTCGTTTTTATGGTTTTGCAAGTTTTATTATGAACTAGGGTTTAGTTGTCTAAAAATGTTTTCCTCAAGTTACTTTAATGCTTTCTTGTTTGCCTATTGTAAATTGTTGATGATAGACAAGTTGATTCTCACTAGTGCCTAGTGCACTTTTCTCAAAGTGAGAGGATTGCTCTATGTGATTCAACCTAGTTGTGTTTATTTAATCTTTGTATTTTTATTTGCTTATTGTTAATGGTTGATGATAGGCAAGTTGATTCTCACTAGTGTCTAGTGCACTTTTCTCAAAGTGAGAGGATTGCCCTATGTGATTCAACTTAGCTTTAGTGTTTATTTACTTGCTCTTGTACCCTAATTTTATTATTGTCCATTGTTGATGATAAATCATATGATTCCCACTTATGCCTAGTGCATCATATTCTAAGTGGTGAAGATGATTTTAGATGATTCAACCTTCCCCTTTTAACTTCTTAATGAATAAAAGATGAGATAGTTAGGTTTATGGTTTAAGGTCCATGGGGTATTGCAAAGGATAGGTTACCCAAAACCTTGATGCTCCCTCCTCTTTGATTGTGTTATTAGCCTTTGCGCACTTATTCATGAATGCAAAGGATAGGCCTACCTTAGCCTTGATGCAATTTCTCCTTTTGTTCATGTTATCGAGAAATCGTTGCTCATATGTTCCTTAGTTTAATTAAGACAATTCTATGCCTATGATCAATTGCTTGCTTGTTTTTGATGCATTTTAAATGTCTTGATTCAATTGTATGTCATTCCATCCATGTGTATGACCTCCTAATGAAGACGTAAGTCTACATGCATGTTGTAGCATAGAGTAAATACACCCCTTCCTACACACACACATTTGCTTTGAGAACTTCATCTTGCATCCTTGATAAGTGGATCTTTTGGTCATATTGGCATGTTTAGTCTTAATTAATGTTCAACATATGCATGATTCCGTAATTATTGAATGTGCTTGAATTTTGTAACCAATCATTGATAATAACTACACCCCTTTCTTTTTCCAAAAAAAAACTTTCAAACTCTTTTCCAATTAATGCGAGTTATTAGTGACTATCACTCAAAGCCTTGGCTTGTTTGATTGTCATGAACGCCATCAAGGGTTATTAGTAATGATCACTCAAAGCCTTTGCTTGCTTGATCATTATGAAAGCTCTTCCCCTTCCAAACCCTTTTCAAAAACATTTTATTAGTACTACGTCGCTTTGATTCCCATTTGGGATACGTAGGAGCGAGCCACGTTCTCGTCAAGCGCAACAAATAAAAATCCTTTTCGCAACCCTAAAACAACCATTTTCACAAAACAAACCAAAAAGTCATTTTCAAACCCATTGTTGCTAGTAGCTCATCAGAGCCTTTGTTCGTTTAGCTATTAGTGGCAATGTCCTTTTCTCATAAGAATAATAAACGATGATCCATCATAACCTTTGTTAGTTTGATCATCGTGCGAATCAATCTCTTTCAAAAATCACTTTCAAAAAAGATAATAAAAACGAGTTGTTATCAAACTGTCCATCAGAATCTTTGTTCGTTTGACTAGCGGTACAACTCTCTTTTTTGAGTATTTAGCGGTGATTACCCATAACCTCTGTTAGTTTAATCGTTCGCTGAATACTTGTCCTATTTCGAAAATTCACTAAAAAGATAAAAAATAAAAACCTTTTCATGATAAAGAAGAACTACGTAGCTTTGAGTTCTCCATCGCACCGGGAGATACGTAGGAGCGGGCCATGTCCCGTCAAGCCCTTTTTCTAAAAAGCTCTTTTTCTCCTTTTTCCATAATAAATAGGGTTTTCGTTAAATCCTTTTCAATGCATCTTTCAACAAAGGAATAAATAGGCAAACTTAGGTATTTTCCAAATCAAACATTGAAACCACATACTTTAGTTAGAGGTTCCCTTTCGGTAGAAAGGACATGTGAGGTGCTAATACCTTCCTCACGTGTAATCGACCCCTGAACCCATGTCTCTAGTTTTTCAAAGACCACCCGCCTTTTTCAAAAGGACCTTTTTTCAATGTTTTGGTCCAAAAATTAAAATATTGGTGGCGGCTCCAAACTTTTCCCACGTTGTACATAGAGAAGTCCAAATGGGATTTTTCGGGGTGCAACAGCTGGCGACTCTGCTGGGGAACTTTTTTTTTTTTAAAAAAGACGAGGGTCAAGCCTAACTAACTAAAACGTGTGGTTCAATGTATTGTGAGTTGATTAATATCTTGTTTGCCTTTCTTTTTTATAGATAATTATAAGCATAGGCATTTGTCTTCTTCTACCCCTCTTCTTTTATTGCTTATGCACATGCATCCTTCTAATCCCCATGATCCCTTCCTCTTCGCTCCCTTTCTTCGGTAAGTTTATGCATCTTTCCCCCTATTCTATTATGTTCCCTCTTCTTGGCTCCTCTTCTTAAGGTAAGTAATATCCTTGTTTGTAGATATCTTAGGAATGAAACCCTAGGGTAGACAACTTGATATTGATTGCTATTTTCTGGACTGGTCTGGTTTTCATTTGCAGGTGGGGTAGTGTTAGGGAAAATGCCCTTGACACACACTACACTTGTACCATATGATTACATATTCTGAGTGGGACCATAACCCAGGTCTGCAAATTTAGGAGAGTGGATTCGAGTAGTGAGAGCCCATCAGGACCTTTGTCCGTTTGGCTACTTGCGAAAGTTTCAACCAGAGTCGTGCTCTTTCATGATGCCTCACACCTAGCAGTTTGCTGCATTTGTGGGGAGTTTTGTGAAAGAGACTGTGGCTCTGGTGGCCTTGTGAGGGAGTGAATAGAGCCATATGGGAGGATTACCCTTTAAATTGCCCTAGATCGTAGGTCTCACCTCTTTTTAGGTCACAAGGGATTTTCCAAATTGTGTGTTGCATTATCCCATTTAGCCAAGTTCTTTTCTTTCAATGATTTTCGAAAAAACAACAAAATATTTTTCCTCTCTTTCATAAATACCTATATGAGGTGGCATATGGTGTGAAAATTTTCAAATCACCACCTGTAAATATCCTTATGCAAAAACAAAAAAGCATCATCGCATCATTACATCATTACATCATTACATCATCTGCATCACCTGCATTAAATAAAATCCAATTTAGAAAATCATTCGTCATGCATCCAAGTTGTTTGCCGGAATTTTAAAGTAACTTGGAATTTTGTCTTAGGCGGGAAGGATAAAGCAACATGGGATCAAGAAGCGAGATTGTACTTAATTCAAGGTTCCCGATTGTCAAGAAAATAGATGTAGAGAATCTGAAAAAGTTTGTTTCCTTGATGGAGTCAGAATAGAGAGATTTATTCCAGAAGGCTTATGGTAACCTCCTCAGATTGTTACATTTAGATATCCAAGAGAGTGCTATTATGGCTCTGAGCCAATTCTATGATCCGGACCTTCGATGTTTCATCTTCAAAGACTTTCAGTTATCACCAACTCTCGAAGAATATGAACAGATTCTGGGGTTCTCAAAGTCAGGGTTAGCACCTTACCAATATCAGAAACATCAGTACTCAGACAAGAGACTCTCCTTGTTGTTACAAGTCAGTGTGAAGGAATTAGGGCTTCAAAAGGAAAAGAAGAACCGTATCAGGGGTTTCCCGCTAAGTTACTTCGAGGGTTTGTTGAAATGTTATGCTCAGAATATGAAGTGGGGTCCTTTCAAGCAGCTCTTACCCCTAACTATCTTTGGGATCGTCCTTTTCCCTCAGGTCGAGAAGTTTATTGATGAGACCGCTATTGGGCTTTTTCTAGCATTCATAAGTAAAGAAGATCTGATCAACCCTGTGCCAGCAATTCTTGCAGATACCTATTATTCCTTCACTCACCACCGTGTGTTAGGAAAGAAGAAGGTTGCCTGTTCTTTCCATGTTCTCTACACCTGGTTCCTTAACCATGTTGTCACTCATAAGACGAAAGCTGCAGATTTAGTAGAGTATGCCTTGTATTGCGAGGTAGAAGCTAGAAGTGCACAAGAATGGGTACACACTTTAGAGAATCTCAGTGCTCTCAAGGTCTGTTGGTTCAATCGTTCGTGTTGGGAAAGTAGACCTTCAATACTGTTCCGGTGTGGCAATTTCCAGAATGTACCCTTAATGGGAACTCAGGGCTATATCAATTATAATCCTTCTCTTACCATCAGGCAGCTGGGGTATCCCATGAAGAATGCACCCACTGAAGACATGTTAGCCCTTATTTTTCTCGATAAGGAAGACTCAAAGAACCAGGGCTTGCTTCAGAAAATTTCAAAGGCTTGGGGGGATGTGGTTTACAAGAATGAAGAGGAGATCACAAAGAGAACGGGTAATGTTGCTTTCTACCAATGGTTCCACAAAAGAATTCAAAGTGTTGGTCTGCCTCGTCAGAATACAGTGCCAGTTGAGAAAGAAGTCCCAGAGCTCCATGTTCCAAGTTCCGAAGAGCTAAGTGAGATCAAGTCTGCCTTATTCAAAGCAGAGGAAGACAAAAAGGCATTACAGGCAGAGGTAGAGAAGGTAACTCTGCAAAGGAAGAAGTTAGAAGAAGAAAATGAGGTTAAAACGATGGCTATTGAGGAGAGTGTCCAGCAATTCCAAGCAGAAAAGAAAAGCAGACTAGAAGCTCAGAAGCGTCTGAAAGAAGCCAGAGAAGAGCTCCAAAAATACAAACAAAAAACAAGAAAGACACTTGAAGAGGCTCAGGGTTGGAAAGCAAGGGTTATGGAGTCAAGTCAAGAGTCGCATCTGGTGGGAGAATTGAGGGGCCAGCTGAGAATCCTCGGGCGAGAAAGAAATGCTATTGAGGAAATGCTTAGAATATCAGCAGGCTTTGAGAGTTGAAAGGGGAATGTCTGATGGACTGAAAAGAGACCTCTACCATCTAGAAGATGCATACAGGCAGGTTCGAGTGGAGAGCCAATATTGGGAACGGCGTTATCTAGATTTGCTTGGAAAAATTGAAGATCAGGAGATTATCAAGGAGCTCAAAGATGAAATTCAATTATGGAAAAGCAAATTCTCGAAGCTGTCGGAGCTAGCCAATCAGGCTATGGTAGGGGTTCCCAGGAGGCTAAGGAGGGCTGAAGTCGAGATGCTTCCCTTCAATACCCCGGTGCACGTATATGAATTTGTAAATTTCTACAAAGTCTTGACTGAGGAGCTCATGGAGAAGGCTGAGAAAGCCGCTGCCGCAAGCAAGGAAAGAGGGAAGAAAAGGAAGTTGAAAGCCATATGCCACTAGATTTTAACGCATTATAATCTTCTTCTTAGAATGTTCACTAGGAAAGTGTAATTTTTCTTTTCTTAAAGAATGTTGTATTTTCCTTTTCAAAGCATTGTATTGCAGACTAAAGGATATTGTATCTTGATCTTCTCTTGAAATGATTAAAGTTATGATTCTTGAATGAAGTACGCTCACCTCGCTTGTTGATCCCAGTCGCGTTACGTTCTTGAAAATATTTGAATCTACGCCTACGACAAAAGCAAGTTGCACCGTAACTCCCGGCAATAAACAACAAATAACATAAAAATAAAGGGTCATCTGCATTGCATTGCATTCATTAATTTATTCCTTCATTTAATAAAAATGGTTTCAAACAGAAAAGAAGGCAAGCTGGTTCGGCCACATCGTTACTTCACACGTCTTCAAGCACAGCTGATGGCTAGCAACCAGATTCCCGAGAATGAGGACCCCATCGGTAGAGAAGAGCCAGTGATAGAGATCCTCAGTCCGGAGCAGCTGGCTCAGGAAAATCAGGCTCTGAAAACAAAGATGGCGGCCATGGAAGCTCAAATGGCCGAGGTAATGAATATGTTGCAGAATTTGGGAAGTGGGGCCGCTGCTGGGGCCGCCGCTGTAGTAAATCCAGAAGGGGGCGTCACCTTTGTTCCTCCACCTGTGTCAGCTGAAGTTGTAACTGTTCAGCCCCTTTCCAGGCCAGAAGTTAGTCCGTCTCCAGGAACAAGCGGTCCAAGGCAGCCAAATGCACAAATATATCCTTGGGGGATGCCCAGGAATTATACACCATCCATTGCTGAAGCCATTCCTTTGGTAACAAGTCAGCCTGCTGTGGTTACTTCTGTTGGAACTACGGGTGTGCCGCACAATCACATCCCAAGTCCCATTATTGCACCTCCCAGAAGTTTCCCTGCTCCTGTTCCGGAGATTGCTGTGAATCCTCCAAGTGCTGCTTACCAAATGGGGAACCCCGCTCAGTATGGGGGTTACTACTTCAGTCCAGGGAGCTATCCTTAGGTCCAGATGGTTGAAAGTGCACAGCCAAGAGACAGATATCATTTGCTGGAAGAACGACTGAGAGCAATGGAAGGATCAAGTACCAGAGCTAAGGAGGCACGAGACCTGTGTCTTGTATCGGGAGTTGTTATACCTCCCAAATTCAAAGCGCCAGATTTTGACAAGTACCGCGGTACTGGGTGTCCCTCCAGCCACTTGACAATGTATGTCAGGAAGATGGCAGCTGTAACACCCCTTTTCTACCCGTTATTTATTATTATAAAACAAGAGTTTACAAAAAATCTTTTTCTTTTATTTTCAACAATAGGAGTGTCACATTTTCGTCAAAACGCTAATAGCTTAATTACGTCATTTTCCGAAAAGCTAATACATAGCACTTAAATTCACATTTATTCAAGCAGCGGAAAATCATTAAATCATCGATGAATCATAACAGTTAAACAGTCATCCGAAAACTAAGGTACATCCCTCCCCACTGAGTGCTACGTATCAGAGCATGACGACCCGACTCCAAATAGTGAAGAGTACGAATACCTTCACTCGTGATCACCTGCAGTTACCACGTAGGGTAACATTCAACAGAGAAAGGGTGAGTTCAATCTAACCATATAATAGAACATGTGATAAGTCTCAGGCTAGAATTACAGGACTAGAACAACCATACTACAGTCATCACATAATCACTCGAAAGTCACTCATTAAGGCAATCCGTCACTATGGCATGTAGATGTATGAGAATGCAATATATACATGTGGATCCATCATCACCGCAATAAGCCTTGAGGGCACATCACCGCTTTGGCCGAAGCCTACTCACCGCATGGCCGAAGCCTACATCACCGCTGAATGCACATGGATGCATGCGACACTATGAACATGCATCAATCACATTACATCATCATCATCAATTATATCCCATCATCGCTAAAAAATATCACATCAGTATTTATATCATCATCGCTAATCATCATCGCTAATCATCATCGCTAATCATCACCGCTAATCATCACCGCTAATCATCTTCGCTAATTATATCACATCATTGCCAATTATATCACATCATCGCTAATCATGTTACTCACCCATTGGCCGCTAAGGGCATTTTTGTCAACAAAACTAGCCACTAAGGGCATCATCGTCAAGACACTCACACATTGGCCACCAAGGGCATTTTCGTCACTTTATTCATAAAATTTCATTATTCAACCGGGACAGCCACACGGGCGTCCATACCACAGCAACTAACATATTTTTCCTCAGAATGATTCATTTTCCAAAATGATTGCGACTCGACATTCTCACAAAATGACAACTTTTAGGGTTTGAGTTAATCATCAACATTTCTTCCAGAAAATACTTTACTGAGCCCAAAATTAGAATATTCAGATGGGCGTCTGAATAAGCTTTCCAAAACATTTTGAAACGCCTAAAACGGAGTCCCAAGTCAAAAGATATTCGAAAAACAAATTTGGGAACAACCGCGACACCCTGGGCTACGCGAACACGGCATCCAGAATTCGGCGAATTAGTTAAAATAGTAAACGACATCGAAAAATTACAAAAGACCCCTCGTTGGAAAGCTACAGATGTGTAGTTTCTGAACATATATTTAAAGTTTCAAAACAATGAGCCAGTTAGTACATTTTTTAGAAACAACCCGAATGGTTCCCAGACTGGACAGATTCTGTCCTTCCACTTCAAATCACTCTAAACTGACTTACACTTGACCAAATGGAACAAAACCTTAGCCTTAACAAAATCAATTTGAGTATAGTTTCTAATGGAAAAAGAATCGTTCAAATCAGAGTTCAATTGAAGACACAAGACCTGAAACACTGAACCTATACCTAGTTTAAGTCCAGAAATTTGACCTGACTTGGGACGCTCATAACTCGAGCTACACTACTCCAATTTTAACCAAACCAGTGCCAAAGTGACAAAAATTAAGTCTGTTTTCTAACAAAAAAAGTCCCATAATTTTTTGACGAACAGAAAGTTCCCAGTTTTAAAAATACCGAACCTATGTCCAGAATGCTTCCAGAATATTACCCTAACTTGTGGAATTCATAACTCGATCTTCACAGCTCTAAACGAAACCAAACTAGCGTCAAATTAACAAGCATTCAATCAAGTTTTCGAAAGGACAAACCACATAATTTTTCAATCAGTAAAACGTTCTCAGTCACTGAAATACTAAACCTATGTCAGAACATCTCAAAACAGTGAATTCAACAACACATATATGATCATATCATTAATCTCAATCAACATGAATATAATCAAAAACACATAAACATCAAGCAATCACCAAGATCATAAGTCGCATATATTCATCAAGATAGCAATGATTAAGGATCAACAATAATATGGATAGATCTAGGCTAAATCCCATCCTAAAACCCATCACACAATCTATTATAGAGAAAGATGATCCCCCCTTAGAGGCCCCCTTCTCTTCTTGATCCTCGCCCTTCCTTCTTCTTTCTTTCTTGAAGTTTTGCGTTTTCTCTCCTTTCCTTAGCTCTCCAAAACGGCTCACTCTCTCCACTCTCTCTAGGGATTTCGCCAATGCCAAGCCTCAAACCCTAACCCCATTCACTTAGCCAAACTCGCCTATGTTGGGTATTGGGTCATGGGCTTATCCAACTCAAGCCCTATGTGCGCTCCAAGCCAACATCATGCCCTAAATAATAATATGCACCCACTCAATTATTTTTCTAAATTTAATTAAATCACTAAATAAAATAAATCCCTAATAATTTAATTAAATAAATTAATTAAATTATTTGGGTGTTACAGCAGCCTATGCCCATGATGATAAAGTACTGATCCATTTCTTTCAAAACAGTCTGACTGGAGCGTCCCTAGACTGGTATATGCAGTTACAGCCTTCTGATATCCATAGTTGGAAGGATCTTTCTGAAGCCTTCCTTAAACAGTATCAGTACAATATGGCTCTTGCTCCTGACAGGTCTCAACTACAACACATGAGCAAAGGTGACAGGGAATCGTTTACAGAATATGCTCAAAGGTGGAGAAATATAGCCGCACAGGTGAAGCCACCACTGACTGAGAAGGAAATGGTGCATGTATTTATGGAAACTCTCCCAGCATTTTACTACGACAGATTAATTGGGAGTGTATCCACTAATTTCTCAGACATGGCAAAAGTCGGCGAAAGAATTGAAGCCGGGATAAAAAGAGGAAGAATCTCCTGCAATCTTGCTGGCACCGACAATACTAGTGACTTTCCTGCAAAAAAGGATGGAGAAACCAATGCTATAACGGGGCAAAGAAGGTCGAGCAAGTTCAGTCCCATTCCTATGTCATACACTGACTTGTGCGGCCGTCTGGTTAACCACAAATTGATCTCCCTTCGAGAGATGAAGCCAGTTCAACCTCCATTCCCGAGAGGATATGATTCAGATGCCAGGTGTGATTTCCATTCCGGGGCAATTGGTCACTCAACTGAGAAGTGCAAACCTTTCAAGTATCTGGTTCAAGAACTTATTGATACAAAGCAGTTGGCCTTTAACGAGGATGGTGGGATATTAACAGTCAATCTGAACCCTTAGAGCCCGGGGCTATCAGGCCGGAACTGCAAAAATCGAAAGAGCATCAAGGTGTTGAAAGCAGCAGCGTCAAGTCTTCATGTTTTGTCATGCATCTCGCAGCATTCATGAGTGGTTGTCGTTTTTCATGTAGTCTTTCAGTAACTTTCTGTAATGCAACCCTGTGGCTCTGCCCAAGGCCACAGGACCAGTTGATAGGGGCACACATGTTTTTATTTTCAAAGTCATCATCATCAATAAAAACGTTGTTTTTGAATTTCAATCAATAAAAATCAATTCCTTTTCATTTCATGTGTCTTTTCCTTGCATTATTATTGCATGTTTGTTTGTCTCGCCTTTCATTCTGTTTTTTCGCTTCGACAAAAAGCAGGTCCACAGCAATTGTCTCTCAAAATAACAGTGCCTACAGTCCATATTTTGACTTTGATCACCTTATCAATCAAGCAAAGTGGGACGTTGAGAAAGACCGGGAAAATCCTCCAGAAGGTTAATGAAGCAAGGAAAAATGGTTATTCAGCATCACGGGGAATCCACTGAAGTAATCAACTTGGGGACCGCTGAGAACAAGAAAGAAGTCAAGATGGGTACTTCAATAAAGGAAAGTTAGGGCACAAAAAGGGAAAAAGAGCAAACACATGAAGATAGATAAATTATTGTTCTAAAGTTAAGTCTTATAGAAATAAGCAATCGGGATTTGAAATGAAGATTGGCCATCTCCTCAAAAATCCCAACATTCCAGAAAGTCCTTTTCCTACCCACCTTAAGCCAAGAAAAACCAAAATACAAAAATCACCTTAGACAAGGATCAATTCCACATCGAAAATGGTATATCATCTTTATCAGCTCACCCAAGTCCAAAGAAAAGAAAAGAAGTCAAAAGGAGAAGAATGCAACCAAACGAAGAGATTCAAAAAAAAAATGAAAGAAAAAAAAAAGAAAAAGGGGAAAAAGAGAAAATCAAAAAGGGGGATTCAAAAATGAAAATCCCAAAACAAAAGAAAATGGTGAGCTGGTACATGTTACCACAAAATACAAGAGATCCTTGTCTAAATAAACCTTCAAACACTTCATCATTCCAACACCTGGTTCCATAAACCTTCAAACACTTTCTCATTTCCATGCACCTCTCCTCTCATAAACCGCCAACATTCTCCTTTGACCTCGACAACTCGCCCTCCACAGACCCTTAGCCAGGAATAAAACTCCCAAACATTTCATTAAATCGATTAGCCATCATAAATCATTGACCATTGGCCAATGCCGAACAAAACTTCAAATACTCCACAAAACAACGCAATCCCGAAAGGTCCATTCCGATCAATGACTGATTGCTGTTGTTTTCTCAAAGTTTTAGCTCAAGGACAAATAAATTCATTTATTTACAATATGCCAAGTGGGGCAATCCTGTCGCTCTTCACTCCACCTACAACTGGGGAAATCAACCCTACACCTATCTCATCCCTTGTCGCATTCACATGCAGGGGTAACCCCATACTCTCTCGTATACGGGTCAGAAGCAGTTCTTCTCGTCAAGGTTGAAATACCCTCTCTACGAGTAGTCATGGAGGTCAAGTTAGAAGAAGCAAAATGGGTCCAAGCTCGTCTAGATCAACTGAATCTCATTAAAGAGAAAAGAATTGCTGCCCTGCGCCATGGCCAGTTGTACCAACAAGAGATGAAGGCAGCTTTCGACAGGAAAGTCCGTCTTCGAGAATTCGGCAAAGGAGACCTTGTACTCAAAATGATCCTACCTATCCAGACTGACTCCGTGGGAAGTTGATGCCCACTTATGACGATCCATATGAAGTCAAGAAAGCTTTTTCCAGAGGAGCGCCGATACTCATAAACATAGACGGCGAAGATCTCAGGAATCCAGTCAATTCAGATCAAGTGAAGAAGTGTTATGCCTGAAAGAAATAGAGAAAAAAAGAGAAAGACAAGCCAAGTAAGAATTAGCTCGCTAGGTTGAAAACCCACAAAGGGCGGCCTAGGCAAAATATGAGCGACCCGGTGGATTGAAAACCCGCAAAGGGCGATCCAGGCAAAAATTAGGGTCTAAAAACTTAGGCATGAAAAGTAAAGAAAGGCATACAACTCTCCTACAAGCTTGGATGAGGGAGTGATCAAGGTCAAGGACATAGATGTTTGGCACTGTTCCACAGAGACGGACAGTCAGAATTCAACTTCTCTCCTTTTTCGTGTCTTTTTACAGTTTAAACTTTCAAGTGTAATAAATAATCGGCGTAACTTCTTGTGCGACCGGTTTCCACATTAATAAAGTTCAAATTTCTCGTATCTGTTCACTCTTTTATTTTCTGCTTTTTCTGCTCAAAATAAACGTTTTATGATGATGATGGTCCTGAACTGTAAAACATGTGCATACATCATAGAGCATTGCAAATCATTAAGAGATTCTTAAGAGTCCCGGGAGAAGGCAATTCCCCAAAGCCAGTTAACCATGAAGGAGAAAGCAACTACATCCACGATTGCTTCAAACCAGCAAAGTCAAAACCAACATGTACTCGGCCCGTGAGCCCCGCAATTCCAACAGGTTCCTCAGTCTCGTGTCACGAGTGTCGTGGGTTGGCTGAACCAGCAAAAAAATAAAAAAAATAAAAAATAAAAATAAAAAAAATAAGCAAAAGAGCAATAAACAAACACAATCATGCATTACATAAAATCATGCATTCCTCAGACATAGGAAATAATAATAAGAAAAGAGAAATTCAGACATTTGCATTTGCATTCATCATAGGAGAAAGGAAAAGAAAATAACAATCATAACATTTGCATCCAAATATCTCATTTGCATTCGCATTACATGCATTTATCACGTACCATCCCAAATGCCTATGTTTCCCAATCAACCATTTCATATTATTGCCACATGTACCATAACAGTCGGACTCAAACATTTCATTTGCATCATCTTAATGTTTGCATTTCATAAAAGGAAAAGAAAAAAAATCTTGCATCAAAGCATTGCATTTGCGTTTCTAATAGAAAAAACAAAGTGAGGTCTTCCATTGCATACACTTGCACCGAAATTCCACAAACCATTAGGTCAAACCAGGCCTTTGTGTCCTTAAACCAGACCTTTGCGGTCCATAAACCAGACCAATATGCAGACACATATTGCTCCATAACTCAAGCATGTCGGCCCTTAAACCAGATCATTGCGATCCATAAACCAGACCTTTGTGTCCTTAAACCAGATCATTGCGATCCATAAACCAGACCTTCGTCTCCTTAAACCAGACCTTTGGGGTCCATAAATCAGACCAATATGCAGACACATATTGCTCCTTAAACCAGATCATTGCGATCCATAAACCAGACCTTTGTGTCCTTAAACCAGATCATTGCGGTCCATAAACCAGACCTTCGTGTCCTTAAACCAGACCTTTGGGGTCCATAAATCAGACCAATATGCAGACACATATTGCTCCATAAACCAGGCTTGTCGGCCCATAAACCAAACCCGTTGTGGTCCTTAAATCAGACTGATGTCAAGTCAATAAACCAAAACATTTCACAACTCTCAAAACATTAAAACATTGCATTTGCATGCCCGCATTTCATAAATATCAAAAGCATCCAGCATTGTATGCATCAGCGTCACATGCATCTATATAGCATACATCTGCATTACATTTGCATGACCGCATCTTGTGCATTCATCACATGACGAAAACCAAAGTAAAATAATAAAGGGCATTTCATGAACGTTCATCATCTCAACAAACTTATCGCATCGCATGCATCTGCATAACATGCCTTCGCATAACATGCATTCATACTCCATGCACCATGCCTCGCATCAGCTGACGTATGCAGGTACCTCAATCCAGTGCGGCAGCATTGGCCATCTCAACCAATCAACAGGATTCGTAAATCCCTTCAGGCCCAAGTGCCAATCAATCAATAGGATTCGTAAATCCATTCAGACTTCACCTTGTATTCGAGATGCAGGTAAGTCATTCAGACCTCGTTAGGTTCAGACGAAAAGGATAGTTGTGTCCGCCTAAGACATGGCGCAGTCCTAGGGAAATATCGAGATCTAGACTTGATATAGTACCCTCCCCCGGTCGCTCTGGAAGACCACCGTGCCCAAGGGCAAGCTCGGATCGATCGCGGTTCGTTAAAAGGCTTTAGGCAGCCTCTGGTGTCGGCTTACTGAGGGCCGATACCTTTTCTTTATTGCTTTCTTTATTGCGTTTTGCACGTCAGGTGCTTATTTTTCTGTTTTGCACGTCAGGTGCTTATTTTTCTGTTTTGCACGCCAGGTGCTTATTTTTCTGTTTTGCACGTCAGGTGCTTATTTTTCTGTTTTGCACGCCAGGTGCTTATTTTTCTGTTTTGCACGTCAGGTGCTTATTTTTCTGTTTTGCACGCCAGGTGCTTATTTTTCTGTTTCGCACGTCAGGTGCTTATTTTACCGCTTTCTGCACGAAAGTGCCCATTTTCCTTTTCTGCTTGCACACCAGTTTTTATTTATTGTTTTTCAAAAAAAGAAACAAGAGAAAGTTCGGGTTTCCCTAAGCAGAAAAAATCGGTATAATTTCTGAATTCTTTATTTCTATTTTGCCTCGGAATATGCTTCGGCCAATTCATATTCCTTGTCAAAATCCAAATAAAGAGGGGCAGCTGTCATACCCCGATTTTGTCCGGCTTAGGTCAAAACCCTAATTTTCAATCAAAAATAAATAAATCAAGTCTTAGCATTCATCCTAGAGGTTAGGAAGAGCATCATGCTTGCATCTTAGAAGTTCCCGAATGCATTTTAGGGTTAGAAAAGCATTGCATGGCATTTTAGAGCACTTTAGAGCATTTCTAGGGTTTCTAGGGTTTTTCCTAGTTCAAGGGGTATTTTGGTAATTTCGCCAAAAAGACTTATTTTCTCATCATGCATTCATTTCTAGAGTTTTAGAGTCATCCAAAGGGTCTCAGGATCATTGTTAGAGTGGAAATGAAGTTTGGAACAAAATTAGGGTTTTTAGGACCAAAAGGGCATTTTGGTCATTTCACTAAAACCAATAATTTCTCAGTAAAAACCACTATGCATCTCATGAGGAATTTATTTGGGTCCAAGTGAGTGGAGTCGTGCATTTTTTTGTGCATCATTGGAATATTGTTGGCATGAAATTCAATTTTTTGAACAAAAGGGCAAAATGGTCATTTCCTTTGGAGTGGGGTCAATAAATCAATTTTGGGAATGGTGAGATCATAAAATTCAGACCCCAATCATTTAATCATGGGACATGGCCCAAAATGGCATGAATTTAGAAGAATTATCTTGAAAGGAATAATCAATATTCTTTTGAATTTTGAAAGGTCAAGTGTAGTACAATAGTACAAGTTGCAATTCCACTCATTCTCTTCCCTTTTGCTCCGAATTTTCCCTCAATTCCAGCCCACTTTTTTTTTGCTCTTTCATGCCCATGATCCTTGTGAAATGATCCATAGCCATTGATTAAAATTTTTGATCAAATCCTAGGCTATAACTCAATGTAGAAAGACCTAAGTGCCCTCAACAATTTTTGCTCTCCAAAAAACCTCCAAAACCGTGTGCACTCCTTCACAACCAGCTCATTTGTGCTTCTTGAGTGTCCCTAATCCTTGTGCATTGCAATCTTGACCCTCCATTCAAATTCTATCTCAAATCCTAGTGGATTGCAAAAAGCACATTGTCACAAATACCCTTAAAATGACCTCCACATAAAAGCCGAAAATTGGAGAGGCTAAGGGAAAGACTCTCATTTTTTACCCTAGCACACAATCAGCTGAAAGAACCCTCTCCTCCTCTCCTTTGCCCAGCCGAAACCTCCCCCTCATTCTCCTCCTCAATTTCTTCAACTTTCATCCACTAA
Source organism: Astragalus membranaceus (assembly GCA_039519185.1). Classification (NCBI taxonomy): domain Eukaryota; kingdom Viridiplantae; phylum Streptophyta; class Magnoliopsida; order Fabales; family Fabaceae; genus Astragalus; species Astragalus membranaceus. Next base: position 28,822,309 of record CM076847.1, read on the forward strand.
ATCACTTAAAACTCATTCCATATTCATATATCCTCTTCCTTTCATCTTTGATTCCACATTTACGTCATCAAAGGGGTTGTTCCTTTAAGGTTACGTGGCTGTTGTTGGTGATTTTTGAGGAGTGTTGGTGATTGGTTACTCTTGATTTTCATTTCTACTCTTGTTTAGCTTGGAACTAAGGTATAACCTAAAACCCTTTGCATTTTCATCCACTTTCTTGCATCAAAATCCTTTTTCAACTTATATTTGCATCTCATAACATCATTTAAATGTAGATTAGGGGCTGTTGTGGGTGAGAGTTGGTATCTCACCCACCAAATAAATTGTTCTTGTGACTATGTGTTGATTATGTGTTGTTCTTGTGATTTGCTCTTTGTTCATGTGATTTTCACCAAATAAAAACATGTTTTCCTTTTCTTTTTGCTTCAGCCTCGGGCCTAATTCATGATCTTTGTGTTGATTTGAAGTTGAATAAAGCATGATTAATTGTGCTAATTTTATGGATTTAAGATGAACTATGCATATTTGTTGATTTTAGGGTTTTAAAATTTGTTTTTGGGTAAAAAGGGCTTCGGCCTTAAGCTGAATTTTTGGGGTTTTGCTTGTTAATTGTTGTTCTTCATGTATCCATGTGATTGGTTTAAGTTTGCTGAAGAAATTTGCGGATTTGGGGCATGTATAGTTTCGGGTTTAGCTAGGGTTTCCTAGTACACCTCTTGATTTTTGCTTTCTTTTATATATGTGTTGAATAATTTGGCAATAGTTTGTTTGAGCCTTTAAATGATGGAAATGCCTCTGTTTTGAGCCCCCAATTGGTAGGGTTTGCACTTGTGTTAATTGTTTGCAATTTGAGTCATGATCCCATAATGAATTGTGTTGATTTTAGTGAGGTTTCCCTTGTCGTTTTTTTGGTTTTGCAAGTTTTATTATGAACTAGGGTTTCGTTGTCTAAAAATGTTTTCCTCAAGTTACTTTAATGCTTTCTTGTTTGCCTATTGTAAATTGTTGATGATAGGCAAGTTGATTCTCACTAGTGCCTAGTGCACTTTTCTCAAAGTGAGAGGATTGCTCTATGTGATTCAACCTAGTTGTGTTTATTTAATCTTTGTATTTTTATTTGCTTATTGTTAATGGTTGATGATAGGCAAGTTGATTCTCACTAGTGTCTAGTGCACTTTTCTCAAAGTGAGAGGATTGCCCTATGTGATTCAACTTAGCTTTAGTGTTTATTTACTTGCTCTTGTATCCTAATTTTATTATTGTCCATTGTTGATGATAAATCATATGATTCCCACTTATGCCTAGTGCATCATATTCTAAGTGGTGAAGATGATTTTAGATGATTCAACCTTCCCCTTTTAACTTCTTAATGAATAAAAGATGAGATAGTTAGGTTTATGGTTTAAGGTCCATGGGGTATTGCAAAGGATAGGTTACCCAAAACCTTGATGCTCCCTCCTCTTTGATTGTCTTATTAGCCTTTGCGCACTTTGTAACACCCCAAATTTAATTAGTTATCTAATTGAATTATTTAATTTAATTAATTGGGAATTATACGGTGGTAGATAATAAAATAAATACATATGAGGTAATTGGACCTATTTATAAGGTGAGGGCTAGTATTAATTAATTTAGAATTTTATTTTATTTCGGAGGTGTTTGAGAAATTGAGGAGGTGTAAATAAGGGCCCCTGAATCATTAGTAAGCCCATGACCCATTAGTTAGGCCATAGGGTCGAATTCAACTTAGGGGTTTGAGGTTTAGCCTTCATTGGTCATCCAACACAAAAAAAAAGAGAGAAAAGAAAGCGAATAGAGGGAGGAGGAGAAAGGAGGCCGAAGCCAAAAACCAAGAGAGAGGGAAGAAAATCGTGAGCACTCAAGAAGGAAGAAGCTTGCCTTGTGATTTTCTTGGAGTCTTGCCTAGCAATTTCGACTTCTAAGAGGTTAGGGGGTCCTCTTTTTATCTTTAATAATTTATGTGATGAGTATTGCCTAGGGTTAGGTTCTAGGAAGATTTTAATGAATGAATTGTGTGTTGTTGATTTAATCGTAGCATTGTGATGTGTGATTAGGAATTGCCTATGTTGAATTCGCATAATTGATGCTTGATTGATGCTAAGGTGAATTGCATGTCACGTATTTGAGTATATACCTTGTTGGTGTGTGTTTGGTGAGAATTGAGGATCATGGTGATAATTAGATTATATATATGCGATTGGGTGTTTGGTGAATTTAATTTGGTGTTTGAATTAGAAAAATTCTGGTTTTTGGAGTTCCTAGGCGCCTTGGGCGCCATTAGCCTTGTTGCTGTTTTCTGTGTCTGAGACATGGGCACCAGGCGCCCAGCTACTGTGCCCTGCGCCAGTTTTCCTTGTGCTGTGTCTGTGTTGCAGAATTGTGTTGCTCGTGTCTAGGCACCATGGGAACCGAGGGTCCCGGAGTTCGGATGCTCGGTTTGCTTTCAGATTCGGTATGGGAGTTCCTGGGCTCAAATAGAGTCAGTTTCAGGGGCTGGGTCAACAATTTGGCAGTGTTCCTTGTGCCATGGGCGCCAAGGGCCCCAATTTTTCTGTTGTTCATTTTGCAAAAATTGATACTGGGTTTTCATGTCCAAGCTAAATGGCTCGTGTAAAATAATTTTTGGAGTCATAGGAGTGGTGGTTCGTCCTGGCCTTAGGCGCCTAGCCCATGGGCGCCAAAGAGGCGTGTCACTTTTTGCCAAAATTTTTGTTGGGTTCTCATATTCTGAGTATTTGGCTCGTGCAAAGTGAATTTCGAAGTTAAAGGAGTTGTTTTGCGTGTTTTGCCAAGGCGCCTTATGCCTGGGCGCCGTGTGCCCTGCACCAGTTTTCTTGCGCCTGTGTCTGGGCGCTAGGCGCCCTGCGCCAGTTTTCCTGCGCCTGTGTCTGGGCGCTAGGCGCCGTGCGCCAGTTTTTCCTGCGCCTGTGTCTGGGCGCTAGGCGCCCTGCGCCAGTTTTTGCTAGGCGTCCTGCGCCTGTGTCTGGGCGCTAGGCGCCCTGCTCCAGGTTTTGCTAGGCGTTCTGCGCCAGTTTTCCCTGCGCCAGTGCCTGGGCGCTACGCGCCCTGCGCCAGTTTTTGCTGGGCGCCAAAATCAGGATGTTGCCTAAATTTTTCCAAACTTATTTTTAATGTAACTTTTGACTCGGTTATCCAAATTTAACGGTTCAAAATGCGTTTCGAAGCTAATTTCGGTGTCTATTAAAATATTCTGGTTTTATGTAAAAATGAGTTATTTTTACTGGTGGTTATGGACTGAAGTTGTTCAAGGTGTCTAATTCCAATTTTTATTCACTTTCCCTATGTCGTGTCAAATCCTAAATTGGCCTAATTGAAATTGGTGTTGGTGTGAGTGGTAGGTTGAGTTGGTGAGTGTATTATGGTGTGATTGGTGAGCAGAGGCTTCGGCCTAATTTTAATTGGTGAGCAGAGGCTTCGGCCTAATTTTAATTGGTGAGCAGAGGCTTCGGCCTAATTTTAATTGGTGAGCAGAGGCTTCGGCCTAATTTTAAATCGGTGAGTTGATTAAATGGTGAGTTTGATGAATTGTGTGGTGTGTGGTGGTGCATTCCCATAGCATCTCATGAACCATGTGCATAATTGGTGAGCAGAGGCTTCGGCCTAATTTTATTTGGTGAGCAGAGGCTACGACCTATTTGTATTTGGTGACGGATCCGACATGCATGTGCCCGTGCAGTTTGGGTTGCATTTCACGCATAACCATACCTTTTGCATTGTTGTTTGGAGAATTGTAATTGTGATGTGGTTGCTGCCTTTGTTGTGAATCGGTGTGCCTAGTTACCTTTTCCTATGCAGTGCTTATTCCATATGTTATTAATTATGAAAAGAGACTCACCCTACTGCTTTTATGTTGCTTCTTATGTCGGCAACGTGCAGGTATTAGCGAGTGAAGGTTATCCTTATGCCTTCGTCTGGTAGGGAGTGTCATGCTCTGATACGTAGCACCGGGGGGCGTCTTATGTTTATGTGTTATTTTAATTACACTGTTAGACTGTTATTAGTGATGTATGGGATTTGTTTTCGAACTTAATATTTTTCCGCTGTGGTAATGACTGTATTTAGTTGATGCGAACTGAACCGGTATTTTATGGTGCTATGTATCTTGTTGTTTTTAGCCAAATTATGCAGATTTGAAGTTGTTGATTTAATGGAGTAAGTGTAGCACTCTCTTATATTGTTTTCAAAAAAAAAAAGAAACTCTGATTTTATTAATTAGTAAAGTTAATAGAAGGGGGTGTTACACACTTATTCATGAATGCAAAGGATAGGCCTACCTTAGCCTTGATGCAATTTCTCATTTTGTTCATGTTATCGAGAAATCGTTGCTCATATGTTCCTTAGTTTAATTAAGACAATTCTATGCCTATGATCAATTGCTTGCTTGTTTTTGATGCATTTTAAATGTCTTGATTCAATTGTATGCCATTCCATCCATGTGTATGACCTCCTAATGAAGACGTAAGTCTACATGCATGTTGTAGCATAGAGTCATTAGGGTAAATACACCCCTTCCTACACACACACATTTGCTTTGAGAACTTCATCTTGCATCCTTGATAAGTGGATCTTTTGATCATATTGGCATGTTTAGTCTTAATTAATGTTCAACATATGCATGATTCCGTAATTATTGAATGTGCTTGAATTTTGTAACCAATCATTGATAATAACTACACCCCTTTCTTTTTCCAAAAAAAAACTTTCAAACTCTTTTCCAATTAATGCGAGTTATTAGTGACTATCACTCAAAGCCTTGGCTTGTTTGATTGTCATGAACGCCATCAAGGGTTATTAGTAATGATCACTCAAAGTCTTTGCTTGCTTGATCATTATGAAAGCTCTTCCCCTTCCAAACCCTTTTAAAAAACATTTTATTAGAACTACGTCGCTCTGATTCCCATTTGGGATACGTAGGAGCGAGCCACGTTCTCGTCAAGCGCAACAAATAAAAATACTTTTCGCAACCCAAAACCAACCATTTTCACAAAACAAACCAAAAAGTCATTTTCAAACCCATTGTTGCTAGTAGCTCATCAGAGCCTTTGTTCGTTTAGCTATTAGTGGCAATGTCCTTTTCTCATAAGAATAATAAACGATGATCCATCATAACCTTTGTTAGTTTGATCATCGTGCGAATCAATCTCTTTCAAAAATCACTTTCAAAAAAGATAATAAAAACGAGTTGTTATCAAACAGTCCATCAGAATCTTTGTTCGTTTGACTAGCGGTACAACTCTCTTTTTTGATTATTTAGCGGTGATTAGCCATAACCTCTGTTAGTTTAATCGTTCGCTGAATACTTGTCCTATTTCGAAAATTCACTAAAAAGATAACAAATAAAAACCTTTTCATGATAAAGAAGAACTACGTAGTTTTGAGTTCTCCATCGCACCGGGAGATACGTAGGAGCGGGCCATGTCCCGTCAAGCCCTTTTTCTAAAAAGCTCTTTTTCTCCTTTTTCCATAATAAATAGGGTTTTCGTTAAATCCTTTTCAATGCATCTTTCAACAAAGGAATAAATAGGCAAACTTAGGTATTTTCCAAATCAAACATTGAAACCACATACTTTAGTTAGAGGTTCCCTTTCGGTAGAAAGGACATGTGAGGTGCTAATACCTTCCTCACGTGTAATCGACCCCCGAACCCATGTCTCTAGTTTTTCAAAGACCACCCGCCTTTTTCAAAAGGACCTTTTTTCAATGTTTTGGTCCAAAAATTAAAATATTGGTGGCGGCTCCAAACTTTTCCCACGTTGTACATTGAGAAGTCCAAATGGGATTTTTCGGGGTGCAACAACAGTAAGATGCTTGAAAATCAAATAACTCAAGTGGCAACACAGGTGGCTTCATCCTCTAAATCTTCGGGGGTATTTCCTGGACAGCCTGAACAAAATCTAAATGGCCAAATATATGCCGTTACCCTTAGAAGCGAAAAACAATTAGAGGAACCAAGAGCAAACCAAGAAAAAATTGTGAGTAAAAAACATAATTCACCATGTGAGCAAGACGAGAAAGAAAAAGAGAAGGAACCAGAAAAAGAAAGAAAAGAACCAAACACACCCCCACCACCATACAAACCATCTTCTTTATCTTATTTTTTACCTTCCTTTGTGAAAATAACATTTGATCTGGGGGGAATTGAAAATAAGATCGTATTTCTTATACAACTTCTATTTTACAAGCCATGGGATCCAGGAATATGTTTTCATTTTTCATGTGTCACTTGGTCTTTATGCTTCAAGCGATGGGACCCAGGAATAACTTTACAAAAAACCAATCGTCAAGCTAGTGACGTTAAAAGAGGACTGCGTGGGAGGCAACCCACGGCTTAATGTATTTTTTCGATTCGTCTCTAAAAAAAAAAAGCTCACGGTTAGAAAAATTGGAGCACGTGACAGATATGCTCCAAACCCTAAATGCATCATTTCAACATCAACCAGGGTCTCCCGCCCGGGCAGCTGTGATCCGGTGAGCTATCCTAACCGCTTTTGTGTTGTTTTATTTGAAATATCATTGAGGACAATGTCTAGTCCAAGCATGGGGGGGTATTTTATTGCTTTTATTGGGTATGTCTTTATTGCTTTGCTAAGTTTTTATCTTTTTACTTTGAGTTGTATCTGCTCCCTCCATGATGAAACTTTGTGAACCCTAAGCATGTTTTAGATAAGCCTTTCCTAGACAAAAATAATTTTTCAAATTTTCATTAGCAATCATCTAGGTGGACTGGTTGGGAACAACAAAACTGTATCATGGTTCGATTTCTACTTCTAGGGCTTTTTCACACACACACTATTGAGACCGTTTTCAGTTGCTAATACAATTAGAAGGACTAAAGAGAAACTAGTAACCTGGTTCTCTTGGTGACATTCACTGGATGCGCGGTTACTGGAGAAAAACGTGTGAGTTGGGGTATCAAGCAAAATATATATATATATATATATATATATATATATATATATATATATATATATATATATATATATATATATGCAAAAAAAAATATATGCAAAAAAAAAAATATATCTCAAAATGAATGGTTAGCATATAAAATCAAAAAGAAAAGAAAAATGCTTGAATACCCAACGTATAAAGACCCTCCTTTGAGACCCGGTCTTAGTGAATGGAGGACCCAAACTTAAGAATGCTGGGGAACCGGTTCTATGATGACATTGATATCCTCTCTAATGTATTGATACTTTAAATTTGTCTCCCAATTCCACAAGAAGCCCGGATAGTAGTTCTCAAACCAAAGTGTTAGAATTGCCCCACAGTTCGCTTAATGATTCGATATGAAAATAATTTTCCTTCAGAATTGGCCTAAGGATTTACACTGTTTTTGCTTGAGGACAAGCAAAGGTTCAAGCGTGCGGGAGTTTGATAAGTCTATTTTTAGAGTCTTTTTAATAGTTATTTTCATTAAGTTTTTTTTAGGTATTTTAATTATATTTTATATCCTTGAGCTATTTTACTATAAATGTTTGCTTTTTATTTTCAGGTTTTATTTTGGAGCAAAAGAGAAGATATGAGCTAAAATGAAGAAAAAAGGAAATATTTGAGGAGGAGCAATTTTTAAGGCACTAGACACCCTCATGGGCGCCAAGGGCCCCAAAAACCCAAAACTGGAGCAAGACAGGGACCCCAGGGCGCCAAGGGCCCCAAAAAAACCCAAAACAGGAGAAAACTGGCCAAACTGGCGCAAGACAGGGACCCATGGGCGCCATGGGCGCCAAAAACGCAACAGGAGCAAAACTGGCGAAACTGGCACAAGACAGGGACCCATGGGCGCCATGGGCGCCAAAAACGCAACACAGGAGCAAAACTGGCGAAACTGGCGCAAGACAGGGACCCATGGGCGCCATGGGCGCCAAAAACGCAACACAGAAACTGGCGCAGGAACTGACGCAGGCATGGGCGCCATGGGCGCCAAAATGCTGGAAAATTTGGCTACGGCCACTTTTTGATGGCCACCTTTGCCAACTTGATTTTTTTCTTCTTTTTGACCATTTTGCCCTCAACCTAAGCCCTTTGTCAACTTGTTGATGGCTATGCTTTCTCCACTTGTTGATGGATATTTTTGCCCACTTGTTGATGGCTTTGCCTTGCCCACTTGTTGATGGTCATATCTTTGCCAGAACTTGTAATTTACTATTTTGCCCCTCCCTCATATTTTCCTATAAATAGTACCTTGATCCTCACTTGTAAAACACTTGAATTTTGTGACAAAGTTCATCTCAAAAATTCTCTAAAGATTGTTCTTCATGATCTTCATGTTCTTCATGTTCTTTTACTTTCTTGCTATTTAAATTCTTGCAATTTATTTTCTAAGTCTTTTGTTTTCTTGCACTTTATTTTCTTGCCCTTTATTTTCCAAGTCATTTACTTTCTTGCCCCTTTATTTTCCAAGTCATTTATTTTCTTGCCCTTTATTTTCCAAGTCATTTATTTTCTTGCCCCTTTATTTTCCAAGTCATTTATTTTCTTGCCCTTTATTTTCCAAGTCATTTACTTTCTTGCCCTTTATTTTCCAAGTCATTTATTTTCTTGCCCTTTATTTTCCAAGTCATTTACTTTCCTTGCTATTTACTTTCTTGCCCTTTTACTTTCTCGCTCTTTTACTTTCTCGCTCTTTTACTTTCTCGCTCTTTTATTTTCTCGCTATTTACTTTCTCGCCCTTTTATTTTCCAAGTCATTTACTTTCCTTGCTATTTACTTTCCTGCCCTTTTATTTTCCAAGTCATTTACTTTCCTTTCTATTTACTTTCTTGCCCTTTTATTTTTCAAGTCATTTACTTTCCTTGCTATTTACTTTCTTGCACTTTTATTTTCTTGTCATTTACAATTCCGCTATTTATGATTTTGCAATTTACCGCTTTCTCTTATTTCTCGCTATTTAATTTCATGTCTTTTCTTCTTCTGCTTCTTCTCTCATATTTAATATGAGTGAGTAGATACAAAGTCTTGTGTTATTGGGAGTAATCCAATGATAGGTCCCTAATAATTCCCAAGACTATTCTCCACTCCAAATTGTTTTATATTTCAATCTAATTTTGTTGTCCTTCAAATCTTATTTTAAACATCAAACGAAGAATACGCTTGATTGTTAGTTCAAAACACGCTCTTGTACTCCGAAAGGAGACATTAGTTATATTCGCTGCCTTGTCTTTGAAATATATTACTCTTATAATTTGATGAATAGTCTAAAGAAATTATTTTGGTTCCTCATTGTTGTGATAAAACTATAAACCTGAGATTGTTTGTTTTTTTTTTATTTCTAAATTTTCCAACTCCTAAAAACCATTCCTTCTAGCTAATCAACTTTGGAAAATTAAATTGGTAATCACTTAGGCTCTCCCTGTGGATCGATAACTCTTTTTTTACGCGATACGACTCGTGCACTTGCGAGCCTATCACCCCCTCTTGGGCCTTGTGCACTTGGTTTTGTTGTTACAAACCCTAGAAGTCACGCTAACTTCTTGCTTGCTGGAAAATAAAGTTTCCTTTTTTGCTGCGCCACGTGAGGCGCTTCGCCTAGTTATGCTCCTATCAATCACAGCGATGCTGCCGCGGCACCCGTCATAGCACCTGCCTTAGTACTGAAATACATAAGACTGTCCTGCACACTGAGCACACAGATTAAATTCCACAAAATTGGGACTTGCGTGCCCAAATTATACTTAACATCCATGAGTTCATTTGTGTCTAATATGAAGATATCTACGACAATTTAAAGCATAATTTACTTATGGATCAAGATAATTCCCATTTAACTGAGTGCAAATAACTCACATTTCTGTGAGTTATCAGGTTGATTCCAGTCCAAAGTATAAAATAGAAAATAATTCTTTTATTCAAGTATTAATATCCAGTATAGTGGCCTTATACTGATCGTCGAACAAGCATAGTTAACTCCACAGTATGCTCTAGAAGGTAATTACTAGTTCATATTTAATACTTATATTTCTATGTGAACCAAGTGAAGGCGTTGATACTTACGGGTGAGAAAAACAAATAAAAAAGATTGGCCCATGAATGAGGCTAGTTTCAACAGTTCCTAGTAAGGAATCATGAAACTGATTGTGCCTAGCATCCCTTAAGCAGAGAAGTACTGCTACGTTTAGGGATTTTCTAGTGAGGGGATAACTCAGATATGTAACCAACAGCTCAAAGTTAATAACTACATTCCTACTTCCACCATCTGGCTCTGATACCAAGAGGGGATCAGAATCAGAGGTTAAAATAAACTAGAGAGACAAAGGAGAAGTAGGTAGCATACAGAATGCAACAATAATAAAATAAAAGTGCAGAAAACTAAGCAATAGATAACATAGATTAGGAGGCAAAGCCTTCCATGAGAGACAGAAAACTGTCTATGAGTTACAAGATTGAAGATTGAAGAAGAGAAGAAAAAGATTGAAGAAGAGGAAGAAGTAAGCTTACAAGCTCTGACTTCTTACTAGACTTAGAGAGAGAAGTAATTGAAGTGTGTATTGAAGCGTGTCTCTAACAATAGCCTAAGCACGCTTATATAGAAATTGAATGAATAGTAACCGGTTACTAACCGGAATAAACAGTAAACGACTATTATTCAGAATCCTATGCTTGATGACTTGAACTGTGCATTTAGGTGACCTGCACTGTGCACTGTTGACTTGAACTGTTTGTAATCCAATGTTTTTCTGACCTGGAATACACAGCATGATTGAGGCTTGATAGGTGGCGTAATTAAAGAAAAAGCAGATTCCCTTGGTGTTGTCATCATTATTGCTTTGTGCTGGTGGGGGACAAGAGCAAAGGTAATTATTGCTTGCCATGATGGAGCCCTTTGGGTGACTTTGACTAATGGGGTCAAGCAAGCACAAAATAATTGGATGGGTTAGTAAAAGTATGATAATTGAACTTTGAACAGTTTTTTGTGTCATCACTGACACTACGATCACCATGTCTAAGGGTGTTGAAGGAACAGTTTTTCATACCATTGTTGGTATTACTATCACCGTGTTCCAGGGTGTTGAAGGAAGAGTTTTTCATACCATTGCTGGTACTACTATTACCATGTTCCATGGTAGATGAGCACTTTTTCCCACCAAGGGTGGTACAATTGTCATGCTTAAGGAATTTTTTTGAAAATGATTGAAAAATTAAAATAAAATTCTTGAGGACCTTAATTAATGAAGATCATCAGGAGAATAATTGTCAGAGCAGCCCTCTTCATTTTGGTAGAACGAATCTATTGAAGAGGATGAAGAAGACAAGGTTTGGACCTGCTTCTTCTTACTGTCTCTTTTTGAAGATGAAGGGACATTTTTGTCCTCAGTTGGATCCTGAAGAAGTTTCATAATATTCTGGAGTATTCCAGAACATCTTTAGAGGTAGAAGCTGCAAGAGCTGCAGAAATTCTAGCCTTCTAATTAAGGAATTTGCAGGTGTCTGGATCAGCCACTTGCAGATCCCTAGGATTGTTTTTAAACCAGGTGGTTACACTTTCAGGTGATGCCATAGAAGCATCAAAGCGAGGCCACCACTTTACAAAAGCTTGTTTGTAAAAGGATAATAAAGATTTTGGAAGATGAAAATTACCAGTTTTGTACTGCCATGAAAAAATCCATGAGAGTGAAAAAGTGGTAAAGAAATTTAAGTTAATTGGATAGTTATTGAGATCTTTGTTGAATCTCTTTGAAAAAGTTTGAAATCCTTCCTGGACTTCAATAGGTAAGATTTCTGGGACAGGCCCGAAGAAGTCCCACCATTAAAGGAACCAACTTGGGAAGGAGTACTTGGTTGCCTTTTTGAAATAGATCAACCAAGAGTGTTTGAAAGATTTGTTTTGTAAGCCAAGGATAAGATAATCCCAGGGTTTGATATAATCCCAGTAATTATAACCCATAGGGTCAAATAACTGAGAAAATGTCTTTGTATTGTTTGGATTTTATCCAAAGGCTGAAGGTGTCAGGACATTCAGGATTTGGAGTGTAGAATGGGTAATGAAAGAGTCGTCTCTGGGTTCTTTGTAGTGCTTGATAGAGACAGATTCAGTGTCTACGAGGATGAACTCATAAAGCCTTTGGGTTTTGTTAGGGGTAAAAGGTAAGAAGTGGAATTGGCGTGGAAATATTTTGGAAGGAATTCTGTTAGGATCTTTATCCCACAATTCTGGTTCTAGATGGGCCAAAAAGAAGAAGTTTTCTTTTGGTATATATTGAGTTTGAGCTGGGGTGATTTGATATGATTGAATAGGGACAATTTGAGATTGTCTTTGAGTAGGGACAATCTGGGATTGCTTAGGGTTAGCTTGGGTTAATTGGGTTTTTTGGATCTGTATAGATAGGTCCAAGGCTGGGATGTCTTGGTCACTGTCTTCAGCTATACTAGCACAAGTTCTAGTTGGAAGATTGATTAATCCTTGTTCCTGAAAAGCAAGGAGGGTTTGGACTGGGAAAGCATAGTCCGATTTAGTTTGTTTGGTTTGATTTTGAGTTGGTAGGGTTTTCTGGGAAGAAGGCCCTAATTGGTTTAGGGTGGAAGTCCCTGTCGTAATTGTAACATCCCCAATTTATCTAATTTCATTTATTGAAATTAGCAAGATGTCTCAATATAATTAATTAGCATAATTGGTTAATTATGATATGGCGAGTTAATTGGGATTGTAAGCGAATAGGAACACAAGGGTATTTTCGTCTTTTCCACAGATTAATGATTTTCGGCTAAACCATCCTCCACAGAACACAACTATATGCAATATGTGATTATTGTATAAGTATTGTTTGATTAAAATTGACTTAAGAAGAAATTAAGGAAGTTTAAGCCAAAAATTGGACATAAGGGCAACATGGTAATTGCAATTTGCACCTCATTAAGTGACCCTCAGCTGGACAAAAACATAACATCACCTCTTCTTCATCATTTTGCTGAAATTAAGAAACAAGAGGTTAGAGAGAGAGGAGAGAAACACGAAGAGAGAGGGAGAGAAGGAGAAGGTGAAATTATGAAATCTTGATGCATGTAGGTAGAAATTACACCATTCTTCTCCATTTTCGATTTCCTTTCTCATGATACCAATATCATTACCTGAATCATCCCCTTCTCCAAATTGCCATTTCTGAAACCTTGATGCATACCAAAGTGAAGCTTTGAGAAGTTAAGTCATTGCATGTCACCATTGAAGCTCCATTAGCAACCCTTGAAGTTCAACAACCATATTAGAGCGCATACACTAGCTACATTGAGAATTGGATCAGTTTAGAGAGGATTTCAGTTTCTAGATTGAGTTCTAGGCCATTGGGTAGCTTGAGTTCGTGATACTTGGTGGTTGGGATTGAAGATAGCAAATCAAGGGAGATGCTGCTGGAAACCCGTAGGAACCCTCTTCGATATTTAACTAATATTTCTCTGTACACAACTCGGATGAACATGATTCTTGATGATTCAGAAACTTGACACGAAATTCTTCGGATTAGGCACAAGAATGAACCGATTTCATTGAGTATGGTGGAAGAAAAATGAATTACAAGTTTCAGTTTTGGATTAGAGTCAGTTTTGACCCAGTCACCTTGTTTCGGGTATATCTCCAAAGTTATTGGATGCATGCGTATGAACATTTGACCATCAGAAAGTATTTTCTACACAATGGGCACTGGTTTGAAGGGTTTTGGCCACGATTTGACCAAGATACGCGTGTTACAAAACTGCTCGCTTATGCTGGAAAAACGGATGTGGAAATGGAAATGTTGGTTCCTCAAAATTCGGATCGAATCGCCAAAGTTTGAGAGACGCCAATTTCGTAGTCAAGGAGGAAGTTCAGTAGCTGGGTTTGTGATTGGTTGCTGTTCCGAAGTTCAGTTTCGAGTATCGGACGAGTTCGGTGCGAGTACGTGATTACGGGGATTGTTCGAGAGGTTACGGTTCGGTCATTTCGTGTGAGGACGTGATTTCTCGCGAGGTCGTCAAATCGGTGAGTTCTATACTCGCTTAGGGACGTTTTGTTGTCGAGTCATGTTATTTTCTGAAATGATATTATGGAAAATCTGCTTTGTGAAAACTTAACGAAAACGTTTTTATCGAAAAACCGTAAATCGCATAATTGCTCGAATTGATTGGATTGTCGATTTTTGATATATATTGTTTGACTGTTTAATCGCTTTCGCTGGTCTGGAATAATAACTGTTATGTTTGGATATCGATCGGAACAAAATTGGAATTGGAACGGAATGGAATTTACTCATGAAAAGTCTGTTTTCTGGAAAACTGATGGAGACGCACGGATCGGGTGCCTCTGCGCACGGATCGTGCGCCCCCATCTGTGACTGTGCGTGAAAAGTATTTTAACTGCGCACGGGTCATGTTCCTTGACGCACGGATCGTGCCCCTGGCTCTGGAACTTCACTTCTTATTTTTGAAATGCGCATGGGTCGTGCGCCTATAGGCACGGGTCGTGCGTGACCTTCTGATTTCCTATTTCAAAACACCCTCTAGTCCATTCCTAATGAGTCCAATCCTCTTCTAATCCAGTCCCCACGGTTCCCCAACAAGGTAAAGATGCTGATATCACGGAATTGAACATGTTTGATAGAAAACTTGTGTTATGAACGTAACGGAAAACCGTACTTAGAGAACGCGAGAGAACATAAGTCAAGAAATGATAATTCACGGTAAAACGTCTTCCCTCGTGGAATGATACACGGTACTTGACTGAAATGATACATGGTACTTGACTGAAATCATACACGGTACTTGACTGAAATGATACATGGTACTTGACTGAAATCATACACGGTACTTGACTGAAATGATACACGGTACTTGACTGAAATGATACATGGTACTTGACTGAAATGATACACGGTACTTGACTGAAATGATACATGGTATTTGACTGAAATCATACACGGTACTTGACTGAAATGATACATGGTACTTGACTGAAATCATACACGGTACTTGACTGAAATCATACATGGTACTTGACTGAAATCATACACGGTACTTGACTGAAATGATACATGGTACTTGACTGAAATCATACACGGTACATGACTGAAATTACTAACAGCCCATTGCGGGTACATGGATACATAATGTATAATAAATACAAGAGGATAAGGGTGACGACCCTTAGAGGATTAGCATACTAGGGGAGGGGAAGTCATGAGCCCCAAAACCTAGACTCAAGAATGTTTCCCCCACTAGAAATAGCGGGATGGGTTCACCAAAGCCAAAGAAGTGCCTATAAAATAGGTAGGCTGAGGTGTTATGCTAAATTCATGGAACAAAATGTAATGCGTAGTTGCTTAGTAGGGCTACAAATTACAAGAGGTAAAATATTGTATGCTTCATGTGTCGCTTAGGAGGGCCATGAGCACAAAGGATACAGGAACTTAATATATTTCCACGTGGTTGCTTTTTAGAGCCACGAGTTCAAACTAATGCATAATGAACTGCTAGAGTTAGTAAGGGGTCTCGATAGGACTCACTGAGGTAATGTTTATCTCACCCTTCATATTTGTGGTTTTTTCAGAGAAGCAGGGAAAAGCAAAGGTGACTAAGCACGGTTAGCTGGTGCGACTCATGCAACTATTGGAAATTGGATTTCCGCTTAGTCCTTTGTATTTTTATTTAGTTATGTCACCGATTGTATAACTTTCATTGTTTAAGTTGTAAAATCGTTTCCGCTACTTTATGTTTTGAGTATTGAACACCAGGATTATGTACAAGTCTTAAGTTTTGAAACTTAAGCATTTTCAGGACGTTTATGAGGTTCAGAGAACCGTTTGATATGTATTATCGAAAGTTTTAGTTGTGTTCAATATTTCAATAACAGGAAGTTACTCTGATGTATGCCATTTAGTGCATTTCGGTGATTCTACATATTAGAATTTATGGGGGTGTTACAGTAATTGGTAAAACAGATCCTGTAGCAACTGGAAATTTATTAAGGTCGGGTTTACCCTTACCTCTTCCTCTTCCTCGTGAGGAGGAAGCCCTGGAAGTCATCTTGATTGTGGCCCTGTAGATAATCACAAGAGAGCTTGTTAGGTCAACTTGTCCTTCAATGGTGTTGTAATCAAACCTATTTATAATGACAAGAATATTCTGAATGCCATTATAATAAGATGTGATGTGGTGAAAAACACTTTAGGCAAAAGGTTTTTCAGAAGATAAATTAAATTGATTTGAAACGAGCAGATTAGTAGTGAAGACTTTTATTTCGTTTAGAAAGGCCTTAGCATACAGATTGTAGGAACCAAGAACTGCGTGTGAATTAGTATAGGTGACTAGTCCACCGGTAGTTCTTTTGGTACCACTTTTGACCTTTGTTCTGATACGGTTCTGTTTCAGATCAGAATTAATACAAAGAACAGAGAAGGTTTCTTGACTTTTATCTAAGTTAAGGGGATAACTCAGAGAATTAGACAAACTGGGTTGCCCCAGATAGTAAGTTATCATGCCATCTATAGATAACTGAAAAGAGAAGAGTAAAGCTAGGGACTCCCAGTTAATTCTATTTCCAAAATTTTTAACAAAAGACAAAATATTAATTTTGAAATTGATGATGGCAGAGGATAGATTAATAAAATAAGATTCAGAATTAGAAACCTTTTTAAAAGATTGAATTAACCATTTGTTAAACTTACTTCTGGTCTTAGGATCAATGCTAAGAGTTTTGAGCATATTAAGGATCCTATTATAATTGTTGGGATCGCCATCTTTGCAAAAGATGATGATTTTACTTTTGACATCAGGATCAATTTTAAGGGATTTATGCCTCCTGATGATAAAGCAGGTTCTCCAATTGTGGTTAGATTTGCCACAGACACGGCAGGTGACAGGTTTTTTATCATGCTGAGGTCTGGGTTTAGGTTTTTTCTTACCACTAGTGTAGCAAGTGTTTGGGGCAGTTTGAGGCTTATCCTGGGTTTCAGGTTTATTGGCTTGTTTCTTTTTATAATGTTTTGGTTTGTAACCAGGTTTGGGTTGGTTAAGACATTTCCTGCTGATGTGGCCAAGAACGCCACATTTGAAGCAGATAATCCTGGTATCAATGCTGATCAGGTTATCTTCATCAGAGGATGATTCTCTAAACATGTTTATAGATCTTTTGTTTTTGGGTAGAGGATTGTCAAGAGCCATTGCCTTAAGTAGGTCAAGCTGCTCATTGATCTTGGCTAAGAGTATCAGCATACTGAAGAACAGGGTTGGCAATAGGGTTTCCTTTATGTGTGGGAATACCTAAAGCTTGAAGGTATCTAGATTGTTCAAAGAGATCTTTGGAATGTCTACCAGGGATAGGATTATTAGCAGGAATCACGGGAATATCCTGTCTTTTACCAACTAAATTTGATTGGAAAAGATTGTTAATACCTCTCTTGATGGCATACCCATGAAACCAGTCAAAGAAAGGGATATTGCGCTTGATACGATTGAGAAATCTATAGAATTTCTCTTGGATTTTCTTACGTTTGTGTCCCTGGAAATGAAGAAAGAACCATTCTCTCTGAGGAGACCATTCCACAGAATAGAATTCTTTCTTAAGGGATTCCTTATCAATAATGAACTTAGATAACATCATAAGGCTCATTAAGGGAGGAGTGTAACGCCCCAAAATTTAATTAATTATTTAATTGAATTGTTTGGGAATTTAATTGGTAGAAAATAATAAAATAATAATAATGCTAGTATATGTGGGCCTATTGTTAGGGTTGGGAGTAGTAAAATGAGAAGTGTTAGGGAGCCCCATGATGTAATTCGAATTTGCTAAGGAAAAAGCCCATAAAATTAACTAAAGTATAAATAGGCATGATTTAGGGTTTTGCTCATTTAGAAGGAACACTAAAAAATAAGAATTTGAGAGAAGAGAAGAGAGAGGAAGGCGCGAAGAAGGAGAGAGAGCTAGGGCAAGCCAAAGACTTCGAATTCTTCAAGGCTAAGGTAAGGGTGGGGTTCTATCTCTATAGTTGGGTGTATGAATGGCTCTATGTAGGAAGGTTATGGAACCCTAGGTGTTATTAAGTTTAGAAAACCCTAGTTGTAGGTATTGAGCTTTAAATGATGATGCTAGTTTCGATTGATGATGATTGTTGCCATTTGACGATGTGTGATCATGCATGTTGATGTTTTGGAACCAAATTTCTGTGCATGGGCGCCATGGGCGCCGTTTTTGATTCTTCCATAGGGCGCCGTCCCGTGTTTGATTTTGCTGGGCGCCTTCCTGGGCACCATTCTGTGCGTGTTCTGTTGCCTGGGCGCATGGGCGCCGTTCCTGAAATATTGCTGGGCGCCATGGGCGCCATCTTGCTGTCTTACAGGTTCCTGGCGCATGGGCGCCAAGGGCGCCAAAACCAGGCCGCCCGGTTGTTGTTCTGTCCTGGGCGCCATGGGTGCCAATTGTGATGTTGCTGTGTTCCTGACGCATGGGCGCCAAGGGCGCCATGTCTGGCTTCCCGTTGCTGGTTCTGGGCGCATGGGCGCCAAGGGCGCCAGTTTGGCTGCCCGATTGTGTTGCAAGGCGCCATGGGCGCCAAGGGCGCCAGTTTGGCTGCTCGATTGTGTTGCTGGTGTTGACCAAGTGACTTCAAACACAAGAGGGGGGGGTGAATTGTGTATTTAAAAATAGCACTTACAATTAAACTCTTAAAAAGATTTTGATCAAGTAAGGCGCTTAAGAAAGTTTGAATTGAAATAACAGTGATAAAACAATAAAATTAACATGTAAAGAAAATTAAAGAGATGAAGGGAAAGAAGATGACACAAAGAGATTTATACTGGTTCGGCCAAACCACAGGCCTACGTCCAGTCCCCGAGGAATGCTCCAAGGGATTTCAACTAATCACTAGCTTTTAAAACAGGTTCAGCTAGAAACCTTTACAACAAGAGAACTTACAATCTCGGGATATCACCTCCCTATGTAAAACCTTTAAAACCTAGAGATATCACCTCTCTAGAAAACACCAAGAGATATCACCTCTCTTGAATACCTTGGGATCACACCCAACCAAGAGATATCACCTCTCTTGATTATCTTGGGATCACACCCAAAAATAAGAAATATAAAAGATTTGATAGCGCACTCAAATGTGTGGATAAAACAAGTTGAAGCTCGAATAATAAGATATCAAACTATGTGAATTATAAAGCTCTCAAAATAAAATATATGCAAGTGAAAGAGTAATATGAGAGTGAAGAGAAGAGTGTGAAATGCGTATGAATTGGTGTTAAAAAAGAGTGGTGAATGAGGTCCTATTTATAGGCTTAGGGGAGATCTAGATTTGGATCTATAAAATGAGATATTCGATTATCTCTTGAAAGGTTTTGGATGTGATAATCGATTAGTGCCTTCCTAAAATAGATTTAATCGATTATTTGCTTCAATGAAACAAGGAGGTAATCGATTAGTGGCTTTAAAAAATGAGAGAAGAGTAATCGATTATAGGTTTGAAGGAATGAAGTGTGTAATCGATTATTGGCTTCCTAATAGCATGGAAAACTTCCTTATATATCAATAATCGATTATATGCATGGCATAATCAATTATAGGTTTTCTAAAAAGTTATTTTGACATCATATGTGCTTCTCCTATTTCATGAAGGATATTTTCATGCAAAGAATCATTTTTATGAAATCTTTTGTGAGTGTGTGATTTATTTTATATTTGAGAGCTTTATTTTCACTTACAATAATATCCTAAACACACACAACAATAAAATAACTCTTGGCTTGAGCTTGATTACATTTTTCCGCTTTTTGCAGTCTTGACCTTTTTGACCTTCTTTTGTCAATCATCAAAACCTAGTTATTCCTGTCAAGGCATATATTCGCATTCTACCCCTTTTTGATGATGACAAACATCTTTAGGAGGGATTTGCTCAATGAAAGGGTTAGAATAGAAATATTTGAAACAGTTTATATATCAGAGATAAGCGTAGATTATACTCCCCCTTTCTATATGCAAACATTTAAAGAATACTCCCCCTGAAACATGCAAATCACATAACTCTCCCCCTTTTGGCATTATCAAAAAGCGGGAAAAATAAATAAATCATGTCAAGGCATATATTCCAATGATAAGTGAAAAATAATTTGCAAAAATTTTCAAAAGCCTCATTTTGGAACTCACCACCGTGATTACTTCGGATAGAGGCAATGATCTTATCAAATTTTCGAAAAGCATCAAAAGCGTCGTTTTTATGAAAAAATAAACAAGGTCCATGTATAGCGAGAGTAATAACGAGTGCGTAGTAATTTCAATCATAAGACAAGTATAAGTATCAAGCACAACCTTGTTACCTTTGTTGCACAGATGACTAATACTTAGCAAGTTATGCTTCAAGCCTTCAACTAACAGTGCATTTTCAAAACAGGATTTAGTTTCTTACCAATAGTGTCAACGCCACTAATTTTACCTTTTGTATTGTCACAATAAAACACAAGTCTGCATCTTTTTGGAGCTAAAGGAGAGAACTTCTCTTGATCTCCTGTCATGTGCTTTGAACAGCCGCTATCTAGATACTGTAACACCCCTTTTCTATGCGGTAATTTGTTTAATAAAATATCCGAGTTTTCAAAATTTATTTACACCACAAGGGATGTCACACTTACTTCGCTAAACGTCACTCTTCAAATAACTCGCTTTTCGAAAACAGTCTTATAATAACTTCAAAACGTCATTATCAAATAAAATACAACTTCACATCGAAAATTCAATAGTTTAGTCATAAAGGGCATTACACTATGCCAGGCTTGCAATACTAAAATCCGATAACCACAACATGTCATAAATGACTTAAACAACATTCATCCCCCTCCCTAGTGTTACATATCAGAGCATGACGACTCGACTCAAGAAGTGAAGCTAAGACCTTCACTGGGAATCACCTGCACGTTACCAACACGGGGGTAACATTCAAACAGGAAAGGGTGAGCATCATTTCAGTCTATATAATAGAAAATATGATAAGGACTAATCATAGGCTACGCACTAGAACAACCAGCATCCAATACACTAAAACATCCACATCACAGTCATCATTCACATCATTTACAGTCACTCGTCTCATGTCATGTAGACTTATGAAAGTGCAACCCACTCGCGGGCATATGCATGAGGTACCTTTTCACAAAACGTCGCTTAGCCACTCAGGCCTCATCATCACTTAGCCACTCAGGCCTCAAAACGTCACTGATTTTATGCATATGGGCATGAGACACTATGACATGCACCACTTACAACACACAATCACACAATTACTCAAACCATAGTCAACAATGTGACCCGTCACTTACCGGTTTGCTCGCACGGAGCACAGCACCTGTCAATTTCATAATCATCACACAACGTCACTTGGCCATTTAGACCTTAACATCACTTAGCCCTTCGGGCCCCAAACGTCACTGGTTTTTCACCGTCACTTACACATAGTTATCAATCAACTCAAACAATAGCCACTGAGGGCAAAAACGTCATTTGACTAACCACCAAGGGCATCCTCGTCATTTACACATCATTATCTACAACTTTGGCCACTAGGGGCAAAACAGTCTTTTACACGTCATAAATAATAATAAATAGCCACTACGGGCAAAACAGTCTTTTACACATCATAATAAATAATATTAGCCACTGAGGGCAAAACAGTCATTTAACTAGCCCCGAGAGCATCATCGTCAAAATCATCATTTTTGACATTACTTCGCTAAAACTGTGGTTTATACACCAAAAGGGATTTTTAAAGAGCTTCATATCATTTTTCAATGTCACTGGGACGATCACCGGGGACGGCCACTTGGGCGCCCACAAACAATCAGAAAATAACAATTTTTCATTTTAAAAATTAGACCCATAGATGGACAACGTAAAGAGCTTCACGACACTTTTTGAATCGTTCAAAACGGACGTCTGAGTCAAAAGTTATGATAAAAATAATTTTGGGAAAAATCAGGCAACATCCTGGGAACAGGCGCCTTAGGCGCCCAGGCAACCAGGCAACACGCGCACTGGCGCCCAGCGCCCAGGCGCGCAACACAACGCACACACGCACGGGCGCACTGCGCCCAGCGCTGGCACCCAGCGCCTCAACGCAACACGCAGGCAACACGCACGCCACAGGCGCCCAGCGCCCAGGCGCGCACACACGCACAGCACAACACAACACGGGCGCCTAGCGCCCAGGCGCGCACACACGCGCAGCACACACACCATCAGGCGCCCAGCGCCCAGCACAGGCGCTTAGCGCCCAGAAAAACAGCAGCACACCCAGAATTTTGTTCAACAATCTTTTCAACACTAAAACTGAAAATCACCATTTTTCCAGCAATTTTTCAAAACACTAAAAACTGATTTTTAGCCATTTAACTCATAAAAACCTTATAATTTTCAACACCCAAAATAACGCTTAATTTAATCAATTGATAAAATTCTTTTGGAGCACTAACATCATCATCACTTTGGCACCTAAGCGCCTATACACCCATTCATCCAAAATGCGAAAAATCACAATCATTCCAACATACCAATCATAAGTCCATGAACGCACAATGTCAAAATCATCCAACACACATGTAATTCGCATTACCTCAAGGTTCAATCACCAATTCAATTCGCATATGGCAACACATAAACATATATATAAAGATCATCACCGTGGCAAACCAAGAATATCAAGAACATCAAGAACGCAAAAGAACATCAAGAACGCAAAAGAACATCAAGGACGCAAAAGAATATCAAGAACGCAAAAGAACATCAAGAACGCAAAAGAACATCAAGAACGCAAAAGAACATCAAGAGTATCATGGATCTAGTAGAAACCTTAGATCTAGGACCCATCATATAATTTATTAAATAGAATGATAGAGCTCCCCTAACCTTTTTTTTTTTCAAGAAGAATTCGATGCCTAGGATGCAGTCACCTACAGATCCACAGCAACAACGGAGATCCCTTCCTCTTGATCTTCGAATCCTCTTCTCCTTCTTCTCTTGGCCGCCCCCTTGCTCTCTCTCTCTTCCTCACGCTCCTCTCTTCCTTTCTCTCTTTCTCCACTTTCGCAAATGATAGCTAGGAAACCTTAACCCCTTGTGCCTTGCTACTTCGCATATGACTTAATTCATGGGCTTGGGCTTCTCACTTAAGCCCAAGTCCATCTAATTTGGCACCTCCATCTTCTCAATACCCCTTACACCTTTTAATATAATTTCTAACAATTAAATTATATCCACTTAAATTAATTTAAAGTCCTAAATACTTAATTAAACAATTTAATTAAATATTTAGGGTGTTACAACTCTCCCCCACTTAGAATATTTTCGTCCTCGAAAATTTACTCCAACTCACGAAACGAAACCCAATCTTCTTGTCACTTCCAACCATCCCTGTCCATCACCCTTCTCCACATTGTTACTCCTAATTAGACGTTCTAATCTGAAGGTCATCAAAATCCCACTCAACTACTCAAACACCGTGACACTTCACTTAGGCAACCACACCTCATCATCACTCACCTCTACAACTACCTCGGTTACATCTACTTCGGTTCTCCATCATTCTCCTTGCCACCCATACGCTGCACTTAGGCACTTTATGCTTCAACCACACTAGCTTCTACATACATTGATAACGCTGCAACACTGCACTTCGTCCCACTTATACTTCGATTTCCATATACTTCGACAACATCACACGTCGACTCTCATTCATTTCGACCCACTTATAGTCAGGTAACCACATCTCGGCTCTTATGTCACCCTACACACCTAACCTTCATCTCTTCTTGTTCCTTTGGTCCTCTCACACTATGATCGAACTTAGCTACGACTACAACACCCATTCACTTGAAATTGGCGCGACACCCATTAAAGTACTTCAACGAAAGTGACAACACCAACCACGACATCTTTGCGCTGATAGTTCCTCAACTCCCATTTCCCCCCTAGGTCCTTCATAGGACCGACTCATCAACAACACATCATAACTTCACCAAAGTGAAGCACACACCACATCAATCACATCAATCACAATTAATTACGCGACTCCTATGTCAATAAAGGACTAAGTCAACGTACATAGGGACCAAACAGCACATAAAATAAAATAATACATAATAATAAAAAAAATCGAGACAGCAACCTCTCACAATACAGTAACAGTACTAAAGAAAATAGGAAGACAGCCCTTTTCAAAATTTTCGAAACGGCCCATTTGATTCAAGAAAACATCATTTGTAATTTTAAGAACTCGGCACTTTAAATTATTAAGAGAACAACACGTTATATTTGAGTGAACATCACATTTAAGTCGAAGAAAACAACACTCTAGATTGTAGAGAACAGTACACTTTAATGTGCGAAAACAGCAGCAATTACGGCAACATTAACGACATAAAAAAAAATGGCACATTATTAATCTCAAAACAAAACGGCATCTTTAAACAATATAAAAACAGCGCACCATTATTTTCAAAACGAAACAGCAACTGTAAACAGTATAACCAACTCTTTAACTTTGGGGAAAGCACGTCAATTTTTGTAAGCATCCTCGTAAAATTTTGGGTAAACAGTGTGCTTGAAAATGAGTACACAGTACATTAAATTTATAAGAGCAGTGGCAAAACTGCAACAATCGCGCCCTTTAGCGCAAAACATCATCAAAACAACAACAACAATAAGGTGTAAACAGTGGTCTTTTAGCGCGCAACAACAGCAAAACACGGAGTGAAAATAATACTTCTTTTTAGCGCGCAACGGCAGTGGAAACAGCACGTTTACAACATAAAAATAGCGCTTCATTTTCGTAAAGCAGCAATACGATTATTTCATAAAAACAGCAACTCATTTCATAGAAATAAACCGCAACACAGCAACTCATTTTTAAGCAAACCGCGGCGTTCTTATGTAGCAAACAGCAGCATTTTATTTCGAAAAACAGCATGACAGCAACTCTTCACAGCATAAAAACAGCCCCCCTCTTATTTTCAAAAGCAAGACAACAACTTTGAACAATATAAGACAGCACACTATTTATTTTAAAAAAAATAGAACAGCGACCTGAACACCGTCAAACAGCACACCATTTATTTTAAATACAATTGTAACTTTGATTTCTTCGAAAACGTCAAATCCAATTATCAACTCTACGAACCATTATCAATTCAATTTAATCATCACTTTATATTTTAGAAAAAAATACACTCTTTTCTTTTAGAAAACACCACATTTCAAATGGAGAAAACATCACATTCTAAGCTGAGGAAAAACAGCACTTACACAAACAGCGCTTAAAACAAAACTGCGCATAGAAACAGCATGCAAAACCGAGTGAATAACAGCAACCCATTTACTTGTAAATACAGTAGCTCATATATCTAATTTAAACAATGAAGCGGCAACACCTTTTCAACATAAAAACAGCTTACTATTATTTTCACAAACAAACAGCACTTTAAACAATGTAAAAACAACACACCATTGTTTCCAAACAAAACGGCAACTCGAAACAGTGTAAAAACAGTACACTATTTATTTTTAAAACAAAACAGCAACACATACACACAATTAGAATTTGGCGCCTATACACCCGTGGGGATGTATAGAATACATACTTTCAAAACATTTAATTTTCTTTTTAAAACGTCTCAACTCATTGTACTCACACGTCAAAACATACAAATTAATTATTAAAATTTATAACACATCATACTCCTCGTCTTAATTCAGCCTCAATCATCATCAAACATCAAGGCACGAAATTACACGTGACAACATCAACATCACAATGTACTCAATTCCTCATCAATTTTACACCTACTCGTCAAATCACAACAATACTAAAAACACCCAACGGCAAACAAGCAAAATTCACCACAAAGTCTTCGTCGAAAATCGACGAGAGACACAGAAAACACACCAAGCAACACATTACAGTCATACACAAAGTACTCAGAGTAAACACACACATAGCAGCAATAAGACACTAAGCAGCGCCAGTAACAACAATAGCAGTCATACCGTCTGACCAATTTAGCTAATCACTGCAACACAAATTATGGTTAGAGCGAGTACCAAGACTCGAGAGATAGCTAGACTCGACACTGGACAACTTGGCCGGACAGACCGAACTGCTCTGATACCACTTATGTAACACCCCTTTTCTATGCGGTAATTTGTTTAATAAAATATCCGAGTTTTCAAAATTTATTTACACCACAAGGGATGTCACACTTACTTCGCTAAACGTCACTCTTCAAATAACTCGCTTTTCGAAAACAGTCTTATAATAACTTCAAAACGTCATTATCAAATAAAATACAACTTCACATCGAAAATTCAATAGTTTAGTCATAAAGGACATTACACTATGCCAGGCTTGCAATACTAAAATCCGATAACCACAACATGTCATAAATGACTTAAACAACATTCATCCCCCTCCCTAGTGTTACATATCAGAGCATGACGACTCGACTCAAGAAGTGAAGCTAAGACCTTCACTGGGAATCACCTGCACGTTACCAACACGGGGGTAACATTCAAACAGGAAAGGGTGAGCATCATTTCAGTCTATATAATAGAAAATATGATAAGGACTAATCATAGGCTACGCACTAGAACAACCAGCATCCAATACACTAAAACATCCACATCACAGTCATCATTCACATCATTTACAGTCACTCGTCTCATGTCATGTAGACTTATGAAAGTGCAACCCACTCGCGGGCATATGCATGAGGTACCTTTTCACAAAACGTCGCTTAGCCACTCAGGCCTCATCATCACTTAGCCACTCAGGCCTCAAAACGTCACTGATTTTATGCATATGGGCATGAGACACTATGACATGCACCACTTACAACACACAATCACACAATTACTCAAACCATAGTCAACAATGTGACCCGTCACTTACCGGTTTGCTCGCACGGAGCACAGCACCTGTCAATTTCATAATCATCACACAACGTCACTTGGCCATTTAGACCTTAACATCACTTAGCCCTTCGGGCCCCAAACGTCACTGGTTTTTCACCGTCACTTACACATAGTTATCAATCAACTCAAACAATAGCCACTGAGGGCAAAAACGTCATTTGACTAACCACCAAGGGCATCCTCGTCATTTACACATCATTATCTACAACTTTGGCCACTAGGGGCAAAACAGTCTTTTACACGTCATAAATAATAATAAATAGCCACTACGGGCAAAACAGTCTTTTACACATCATAATAAATAATATTAGCCACTGAGGGCAAAACAGTCATTTAACTAGCCCCAAGAGCATCATCGTCAAAATCATCATTTTTGACATTACTTCGCTAAAACTGTGGTTTATACACCAAAAGGGATTTTTAAAGAGCTTCATATCATTTTTCAATGTCACTGGGACGATCACCGGGGACGGCCACTTGGGCGCCCACAAACAATCAGAAAATAACAATTTTTCATTTTAAAAATTAGACCCATAGATGGACAACGTAAAGAGCTTCACGACACTTTTTGAATCGTTCAAAACGGACGTCTGAGTCAAAAGTTATGATAAAAATAATTTTGGGAAAAATCAGGCAACATCCTGGGAACAGGCGCCTTAGGCGCCCAGGCAACCAGGCAACACGCGCACTGGCGCCCAGCGCCCAGGCGCGCAACACAACGCACACACGCACGGGCGCACTGCGCCCAGCGCTGGCACCCAGCGCCTCAGCGCAACACGCAGGCAACACGCACGCCACAGGCGCCCAGCGCCCAGGCGCGCACACACGCACAGCACAACACAACACGGGCGCCTAGCGCCCAGGCGCGCACACACGCGCAGCACACACACCATCAGGCGCCCAGCGCCCAGCACAGGCGCTTAGCGCCCAGAAAAATAGCAGCACACCCAGAATTTTGTTCAACAATCTTTTCAACACTAAAACTGAAAATCACCATTTTTCCAGCAATTTTTCAAAACACTAAAAACTGATTTTTAGCCATTTAACTCATAAAAACCTTATAATTTTCAACACCCAAAATAACGCTTAATTTAATCAATTGATAAAATTCTTTTGGAGCACTAACATCATCATCACTTTGGCACCTAAGCGCCTATACACCCATTCATCCAAAATGCGAAAAATCACAATCATTCCAACATACCAATCATAAGTCCATGAACGCACAATGTCAAAATCATCCAACACACATGTAATTCGCATTACCTCAAGGTTCAATCACCAATTCAATTCGCATATGGCAACACATAAACATATATATAAAGATCATCACCATGGCAAACCAAGAATATCAAGAACATCAAGAACGCAAAAGAACATCAAGAACGCAAAAGAACATCAAGGACGCAAAAGAATATCAAGAACGCAAAAGAACATCAAGAACGCAAAAGAACATCAAGAACGCAAAAGAACATCAAGAGTATCATGGATCTAGTAGAAACCTTAGATCTAGGACCCATCATATAATTTATTAAATAGAATGATAGAGCTCCCCTAACCTTTTTTTTTTTCAAGAAGAATTCGATGCCTAGGATGCAGTCACCTACAGATCCACAGCAACAACGGAGATCCCTTCCTCTTGATCTTCGAATCCTCTTCTCCTTCTTCTCTTGGCCGCCCCCTTGCTCTCTCTCTCTTCCTCACGCTCCTCTCTTCCTTTCTCTCTTTCTCCACTTTCGCAAATGATAGCTAGGAAACCTTAACCCCTTGTGCCTTGCTACTTCGCATATGACTTAATTCATGGGCTTGGGCTTCTCACTTAAGCCCAAGTCCATCTAATTTGGCACCTCCATCTTCTCAATACCCCTTACACCTTTTAATATAATTTCTAACAATTAAATTATATCCACTTAAATTAATTTAAATTCCTAAATACTTAATTAAACAATTTAATTAAATATTTAGGGTGTTACAGATACCACTTTGAGCTTTTGGCTTTCAAGCACACCTACAACACAAAATCAATTTTTGGCTTTTGGTACCCAAATCATCTTGGGTCCTTTTGGGTTAGTCTTGGGAATTGTGCCCTTTGGAATCCACTTCCATTTGTCATTCATATCACTATTCTTTCTTGCATTACAAATAGAAGATGTATGACCTTTTCTACCACAATAATAACATTTAGTAAAAGGGCTACTAGAAGTTATGTTGGGACTAAAAAACTTTTTGAAAGATTTTTCATGATTCTTTGGTTGATAGCCCAAACCAGCTTTATCATAAGTTCCCCTTTGGTTTCCCAAAATGATATTTAGATTATCTCTTCCCCTGGTGAATTTTGCAAGATCGTTGTGCAAATCATCAATTTTATTTTTCAAAACATTGCACTCTTCACACTTGGGAATATGCTCCTTTTGATTTTTATAAGAGTTGCAAGAGGAGACTTCACTTACAAAAATTTGTTTTTCTTTAAGAATCTCTATTTCCTTGTTTAAAGTTTCGATTTTAGATTGAAGAATGGAAATAGTTTTCTTAGAAGTGGAAACAATTTTTCTAAGTTTAGTTCACTCGTTATTTAGTTCTTCACAAGTACTAAGCAACTCATCATAAGTCAAATCAAGTTTAGTTTCAAAGGAGTTTACCTCATCTTCCTCATGCTTTGCCATGAGACATAGTTTTGCTACCTCATTTTCGGATTCATCGGATGATTCCATATCATTTTCATCCCAAGCGATATACGCCCTTCTTCCTTTTGATTTCTTTCGAAGATCTCTATGTTTTTGACTTTTAGGACAGTCCGGCTTTATGTGCCCCTTCTTACCACATTTATAACATGTTGGATTGAAGGAAGTTCCTTCCTCATTTTTGCTTTGAGGATTTGGTTTACCTTTATACCTCATGAACTTTTTGAATATTCGAACCATTTTACTCATGTCTTCATCACTTTCATTGGAGCTATCATAATCTTCCGTGTCACTTTCTTTGATACATGCTTTTAGCGCAAGTCCTTTATTTTTCTTTTCACCTTCCCTACTTTCAATGAGTCGATTTAATTCGAGCTCATGTTCCTGCAATTTACCAAACAAGGTGGTTAAGTCCATAGAAGATAAATTTTTAGATTCCGAGATAGCTGTCACTTTGGGTTGCCAGCTTCTATTTAGGCATTGTAGGACTTTATTGGTCAAATCTTCTTTTTTGAAAGATTTTCCAAGGCCTCTGAGATGGTTAACTATATGGATGAAACGTTTGTT
Source organism: Astragalus membranaceus (assembly GCA_039519185.1). Taxonomy (NCBI): domain Eukaryota; kingdom Viridiplantae; phylum Streptophyta; class Magnoliopsida; order Fabales; family Fabaceae; genus Astragalus; species Astragalus membranaceus. The sequence continues at coordinate 28,852,514 of CM076847.1, forward strand.
TAGTTCTTGGATGGTTTCACCCGGTTTCATCTTAAATAGTTCATACTCATGAGTTAATGTGTTCATTCTAGCCCTTTTGACTTCGGTAGTACCTTCATGGGTCACTTGAAGGGCGTCCCACATTTCCTTGGCGGTTTTACAATGTGATACGCGATAGAACTCATCGATGCTTAACGCAGTTGTGATGATGTTCTTAGCTTTCAAATTGTATTGAACCTTTTTTTTTTCATCTTTGGTCCAAAAAGATCTAGGTTTGTTCACCATTACATCATTAACAGAATGAGTGGGAACAAACAGACCATTTATGACAGCATCCCAAATATCACAATCTACTGCCTCAATAAAAAATTTCATTCTTGTTTTCCAATAATCATACCCTTCACCATTGAAAGATGGGGGTCTATTTAAGGAGCCATTGTTTGAAGTCATCTTGCCTCTTGAGACAGTTAGTCTTTACCAAGAGTCTAGCTCTGGTACCACTTGTTGACCAAGTGACTTCAAACACAAGAGGGGGGTGAATTGTGTATTTAAAAATAGCACTTAAAATTAAACTCTTAAAAAGATTTTGATCAAGTAAGGCTCTTAAGAAAGTTTGAATTGAAATAACAGTGATAAAACAATAAAATTAACTTGTAAAGAAAATTAAAGAGATGAAGGGAAAGAAGATGACACAAAGAGATTTATACTGGTTCGGCCAAACCACAGGCCTACGTCCAGTCCCCGAGGAATGCTCCAAGGGATTTCAACTAATCACTAGCTTTTAAAACAGGTTCAGCTAGAAACCTTTACAACAAGAGAACTTACAATACCGGGATATCACCTCCCTATGTAAAACCTTTAAAACCTAGAGATATCACCTGTCTAGAAAACACCAAGAGATATCACCTCTCTTGAATACCTTGGGATCTCACCCAACCAAGAGATATCATCTCTCTTGATTATCTTGGGATCACACCCAAAAATAAGAAATATAAAAGATTTGATAGCACACTCAAATGTGTGGATAAAACAAGTGGAAGCTCGAATAATACAATATCAAACTATGTGAATTATAAAGCTCTCAAAATAAAATATATGCAAGTGAAAGAGTAATATGAGAGTGAAGAGAAGAGTGTGAAATGCGTATGAATTGGTGTTAAAAAAGAGTGGTGAATGATGTCCTATTTATAGGCTTAGGAGAGATCTAGATTTGGATCTATAAAATGAGATAATCGATTATCTCTTGAAAGGTTTTGGATGTGATAATCGATTAGTGCCTTCCTAAACTAGATTTAATCGATTATGTGCTTCAATGAAACAAGGAGGTAATTGATTAGTGGCTTTAAAAAATGAGAGAAGAGTAATCGATTATAGGTTTGAAGGAATGAAGTGTGTAATCGATTATTGGCTTCCTAATAGCATGGAAAACTTCCTTATATATCAATAATAGATTATATGCATGGCATATACGATTATAGGTTTTCTAAAAAGTTATTTTCACATCATATGTGCTTCTCCTATTTCATGAAGGATATTTTCATGCAAAGAATCATTTTTATGAAATCTTTTGTGAGTGTGTGATTTATTTTATATTTGAGAGCTTTATTTTCACTTACAATAATATCCTAAACACACACAACAATAAAATAACTCTTGGCTTGAGCTTGATTACATTTTTCCGCTTTTTGCAGTCTTGACCTTTTTGACCTTCTTTTGTCAATCATCAAAACCAGATTATTCCTGTCAAGGCATATATTCACAGCTGGGCGCCATTGGCGCCAAGGGCGCCAGTTTGGCTGCCCAAACGTAAATTTCACATTTGATGCTTGGAATGATGTGTTGATGTTGAATATGTAATTAGGCCCAAAGTTGCCAAAATGTTGGAAGTTGCTAAATTGTTGATGTGTTGCCAAAAATGTTGAAAGCTGCTAAGTTGTTGATGTGTTGCCAAAAATGTTGAAAGTTGTTAAGTTGCTAATTATTGTTGATGATGGTGTACCAAGTTGAATTGCCTCTATTTATTGGCAGGTGGTATGTTGTAGGCCTATGGCTAACGATGATTTCTGATGTTGTTGCGTTGCTATGTAATCGTTGTTATTGGTTGTGCATTTACATAGCGTCGCATACATAGCATATTTTTACGATGGAGCTATGCTCAAAACACGATGGCCTGGACTGGCAAATTGTGATGAAATGATGTTACGATGTTGATGCCTCTATTTATTGGCTGGATTATGGTTCGACATGCATTATAGGGCGGTGGCCCTGAGTTGAGTCACATTCCACATCGATGTTGGATACCTATGTGATTGAGATGATGTTGACTGCTGTTAAATGATGAATTGATGCTATGACCTGAATTACATATTGTCTTTCATATGTCTGATTATATAGTGTGATATCTCACCCCTTCTGTTTGAATGTTACCCCGACGTTGGTAACGTGCAGGTAATCACGAATGAAGGCTGTTCACCTTCGTTTGATCGAGTCGGTATCGTCGCTCTGATATGTAACACTCGGGGGGAATGAACACACGTTTGAATGTTGTTGCTATGTTATTTTGTTGTTGAAAGTTTAAGTTGTTACGTCGTTGTTTTTGAGCTGTCTTGAGTTGTTAAGACGCCACGTCTATTTGAATTAACTTGTTATAAATCCGCTGCGTAGAAATTAAAGAGGAGTTATTTTGAAGACTAAAAGGTTGTTTTATCGGTTCATCCGAAAGCGCTATGTATCTGTTTTCAAAAGCGAATTAACCCGTCTATTGTTTTCACGAAACAAATGTTGCACTCCATTGTTTGTTGAAAAAGATTTTTATGAACTCTGATTTTGCATTATTTTACCGGGTAGAAATGAGGTGTTACAAGGAGTAGGTTGGAGATTGGATGGATTTGTGATCTTCATCATCCTTTTGATAAGAGGTTTTTACAGGGGTTGTGGTTTCAAATCCCTATAAATGGATAGTGGAACCATCATGAGAAGCTTCAACATCAAGTTTGGAGGGCTCTCTGGCTACTGAGAAGGATCTTCTGGAGAATGTCCCTCTGGACATAGCTGTTCTGAAGTCCTCTTCAGAATTGAGGGATCTGGGAATGGAGAAGGAGTTTCTCCTGTTGAAGACAAGGTCAACTTTCCCAGATTGATATTGTATGACATCCTGGAATTCTGGTGTTAACCTAGGTACCGCAGGAGCAGCCTTCTCTAAGGTCCAGGTTTCTGGTAGGGTGATGTCACTCCACTGGATTGTCTTAGGCACAATAATATTGGCCTTGCTATTGTCAGTGAGGAACAAAGTAGTCTCTCCTGATTTGTGACATTTGGTTTTGAGGAAATTGGACCTGATAGAGTTCATAACTTTGTATTGAACTCTGTATATCAGAGTGATAGGGACAGATCCATCCTTCATGTCATAACCATGACACTTGACGTTGAGGAATAGAACATCAAGGATGTTCTTGTCATCTAGACTCACGGTTAGATCTGGAAAACAATTAAAAAAGATTGGCCCATGAATGAGGCTAGTTTCAACAGTTCCTAGTAAGGAATCATGAAACTGATTGTGCCTAGCATCCCTTAAGCAGAGAAGTACTGCTACGTTTAGGGATTCTCTAGTGAGGGGTTTCATACCTACCTGGACACTTCATGTGCAAGTAGTTGAAATTGTCAGGTTGATGATTTCTCATACTTTTCTCAGAGAGAAGATGAAGTTCTTCATCATCTTTTCAAAGTATGATTTTTTGCTCAACGAGTTCTGATAATATAATCAGATTTAGAAAAGAAAGATCCTTTTGGTTTGTAAAGATCTTTGTGAGATATCTTTGGGATATCCCAATTGTCTAAATCTTGATTGATATTTTCAAAACGGATTTCTTCTTTAAAAATTTTATTTGAAAAGGATTGGCTTGATTGATTCTCATTAAGAGAAGATTGAGAAGATGATGAAGACGAAGGTTTATTGGAACAAGAGAAACGTGAGGAAAATGATTTAAACATAGTAAATAAAATGATTTTGCCATATTCATTTTCAAACAGGGGAGACCAATTATTATTATCACCCATTAATATCATCGCATTCACTTGGTTTACATAGAAATATAAGTATTAAATATGAACTAGTAATTACCTTCTAGAGCATACTGTGGAGTTAACTATGCTTGTTCGACGATTAGTATAAGGCCACTTTACTGGATATCAAAACTTGAATAAGAGAATTATTTTCTAATTTATACTTTGAAGTGGAATCAACCTCTATTCAGAAAACAATGTTAAAGTAAATACAGATATATATCAATTTTGAATTATCAGGTATTTTCTAAATTATATCTTGTATTTAAATATGTCTGTCATACGATCAAAAATAAAGAGTTTTCGCAAATCTTCCTCTTTAGGCCAAGGATAGTTAAGAATCATTATCTCATTGGGTGGTAGATTCTGCTGCCCTTCACCATCCGGGACTTACGCCACCTTACTACCGTTCGACATTGACGAGACTTCCAGATATTCTCCATAAGATCCTTTTGGGGTCAAATAGATTAATGAAAATATAGGATTACTCATAAAATAGTAGACTAATTGACTATAGGATTACTCCAATGAACTGAGTAAATACAACAGTAAAACTGCCCTTACCCGACGCCTGTATTGACGTACGCATTTGGCTTTTTAGCTATAGTCAATGAGTACACTATAGTATAACAATTAGAATAAAATATTAATTTCGGAATTAATATCCATAACTGGCACTTATATGATTATGAACAAATTACTAAGAAAGGTATAATAGCCCAGCATTTGGGACAACCAATTATTTTTAAGTTTTTAAGAAAACCTTTTATTAGAAACTTAAACCCAATATCTTATAAAGAAAATCAAATTAATTTTCTAAAAGATGAAATCTCTTTTAGGAATATTGACCAACAGCTGCTTAACCCGGATAATCAGCTCAAGATCAAAGGTCTCCTAGGACAAATCCAATCTACTATTTGCTCTGACCTACCCAATGCTTTCTGGGAAAGGAGGCATCATATAGTTGAACTTCCTTATAAAAAGGATTTTCAGGATAGAAAAATACCCACCAAAGCTAGACCAATCCAAATGAATGAGGATATTCTTTTAGTTTGTCAAAAAGAAGTTAATGATCTTTTAAAAAAGGGTCTTATTCGCAAGAGTAAAAGCCCTTGGTCTTGTTCTGCTTTTTATGTCAATAAGCAGGCTGAGATAGAAAGAGGAACTCCCAGACTTGTTATCAATTACAAACCTCTCAATCAAGCTCTTTGCTGGATTAGGTATCCTATTCCTAATAAGAAAGATCTCCTTAAGAGACTTCATGATGCAAAGATCTTTTCTAAATTTGACATGAAATCTGGTTTTTGGCAGATCCAAATAAAAGAAGAGGACAGGTATAAAACTGCTTTCACTGTCCCTTTTGGTCAATATGAATGGAACGTTATGCCATTTGGCTTAAAAAACGCTCCTTCTGAATTCCAAAGGATCATGAATGATATTTTCAATAATTATGCAAAATTTGCAATAGTCTATATTGATGATGTGCTAATTTATTCTCAATCCTTTGATCAACATCTCAAACACATCAACACCTTTATTTCTATTGTCAAAAGAAATGGTCTTGCTGTATCCAAAACAAAGATTAGTTTGTTCCAAACAAAGATCAGGTTTCTCGGTCACAATATTCACCAAGGAACCAATATTCCTATCAGTAGGGCTATTGAGTTCTATGATAAATTTCCAAACCAAATTATTTCGAAATCCCCTTTGGATAGTAACCAACTTCGATTTTTAATTTGTTAATTTCGAAATGAAGATCTTGGATAGTAACAGGTTTGATACTAGTTTTTCTAACCTCTTGACGGTGTCCTTAAGGTTAAATCTATTGGTCACGAGAGGACTTTTTGGGGGGTCTGCCTCAAGAGTGGACCTTAGCTTGTTGAGGTATTTTTCCTTTTCCTGACGATGCACACCCAAACTTAGTTTCATATGCTACTCTAAACTTTTAGTAGAAACTTGGCAAAGTCTTGGTCCACCTAGACTAGCTTTAGCATCAAATCATTTCTAGCTAACTAGGTTCCTACCCATGCCTAGAGTTTAAGTGTAGAAGGAGCAATAAAACCAGTCATTAATCAAGCAAGGCTACACTACACATACACACTCAATCATCATTAAATTCAGCCCAAAAAGAAGCACAATCTATTACTGAATGACCATTTAAAACAACTAATCATGCCTTTTATTCAAAAACAACATTATCTAACAGGTCCTCCCCCCAACTTAAGACTTAGTAGTGTCACCACTACTTATGCAAAATACTACAGGGAGAGGCGTTGGACACAACAAAACTGAAATGAAAACATTTAACACAAAACATAATTTTAAATCTTAAGCAGCTGCTGGTTGCTATTATAGATGCTACAGTATCCAGCAGGATTATTGAAACATTACTAAATAGAAAACAACAATTAAAAACAACTAACAAAACATAAATAACAAAAGAGAAAGGGTTAAGTAGGAGGGACCCCTGGTTTGTTTCAGTTACTGGCTCTTGTAGCTTGGTTCTCTCTTCAGCAGCTGCATCGGATGCTGCAGCATTAGATTGCTGCAGCTCAGAATCAGCATGGTCAACAGCAGCAGCTGCTGCAACACATGGTGCTACAAAACCAAAATTCTGCATAATTGACAGCACATACCACAAGATCACTTATTCATACCTGAAAAAGTAAAAACAAAAACACACAAAACTCAATTAGTCCTAAAAACTTGGGTTGCCTCCCAGTAGCGCTTAATTTATAGTCTTTAGCTAGACATGGCCTTCAAAACCCAAGTTAGGGTGGATAATAGGACAAGAAGAAAATGTCATCCTTTCGCTTTCTCCTTTTTGTCAGAAATCTCATGTATTTGGCATAGGGAAGCAAGTGTTCCCATGCCCCAATCAATAAGCATTTGGGATAGGAATCCCCCCTCTCTTGAAAAAATTGAAGCTCATTTTGCGGAGGACTCTTTTCTTCAATTACCAAGGGTTGAGTCTCACTTGTCACAGGAATCTTTTCATACGTCAACCTTGGGCTTTTCTTCCTTGTCACTATTTTTGAATTTTTCTAGTTCTAAAACTACACAATATTTTTGTTTTTCTTCGACTACTTCCGAATGACCACATTCATTTTCACACTATACACTCTTCTCTTCCTTTTGCTCAACCACCTCTTCACTACAACTCTCTTCTTTTAGATGCTCCATTATAGTCTTAATGTGAGCCTCTATATTCTTACATTAAGCTTCAAAGTTGTCACGATCCACCTTAATAAATTCAATGGAATGAGCTAAGAGTCTTTCAAAATTAGAGTTCCCCTCATGTAATCCTTCGGTTTGAGCTTGAGAACTTGGCTCTTGCTCACACACAAAGTTTGACATGGGCGTGGAATTTAACTCAAAACAGCCCCTTTCATCTTCATCTCCATAACAATTATAGTTGAAACAATGTTGTTGAGCATTATTTGCTTAAAGTGGATTTTGTTTTTCACAAAAACACCAAGCACAAATGAAACACACTACAAACACAAAGCACAATACGAAATCGAAAAAAAATTGCTGGAAAAAAGAACAAACTAATAAAAGAATGTAAACTAACTAAACTTACTAACTAAACAATAGAAAATAACTATCACAATCCCCGGCAACGGCGCCAAAAACTTGTTGTGTGAAAACAATAGGTGCAACTATACACAGTCGCAACAAGTAATAAAGAGTAAGTAGAGATCGTTCCCACGAGGGTTGTTGAGTTCTTTTCTATATTTAATTAGCAAGAAAGCTAGTGAGTAAAAGCAAAGTAAAATAACAAGTTGTAGAACCCAATATTATCAACAAACAACAAGTAAAATAAAGGATTAGTAGAAATCCACAATGAGAGTAAGTTGGGAATGCCTTTATTTTGCAAATTCATAATAATGGTCTAATGATGTATCTGATGCTGCAGCACTGGGTGTTGTAGCATATAGTATGTCCATTTCGGTCACTTTTCTACAGGGCTTCATTACAAGCACCTTTGTCTAAGCTCTAAATAGGTCTGCCCTTGGCTATTACGCACCCACAGTATTCACCCTATAGAATTTGCACTCCTATATCTAGGTTTTAAGCAATGATTCCTTTAATAACCATTATCCATATTTTCCTTTGAGATCAATTTATAAACCATGTCTAAATCTATAAATGGTACTTATATTTGGGTGATCAGTTCTAAAATAAGTTTGGAAATAGTATCACGCAAAGGATAAAAATGCTAACCATCAAATACATGCATTAAACACAATAAGACTTCATTACATAGATCAAATCATCCCAACGAAGAGTATTTAGCTCATGACGAGCAAACAACACAAGAAATACAACTTAAACATAATGTTTAAAGCCATAAATGCGAAAATACAAAGAAGAAATATAGTAAGAAGTGGTATACTGAAGATTGACTACATGAACAGTAGCATGGAGGTTCAGATCAGATCCCAAATCCAGGAAAATCTTCAAGTAATTAAGCTTCTGTATTGCTGCAGCATCACTCCCAGCATCAGAATTTCCATTTTGGTATTTTAAAGGTAGTTTGATACAAAAATGGAGGAAAAACTGTTTCTATACTTTTCCTCCTCTAAATCAACCTCCAAAATGAGGAATATGAGCCGCCTTAAATAGTACTAATGTTTAGTGATCCAAGAAATATCTTTTGGAGGTGCCATTTGTCATTACATGTGCCTAGGAGTATAATGTGCCCACAAAAAAAGGGAATATTCTGCGCATGACAGGCTGGTACCAGCAGTTGGACGTGTCCATCCTTTTCTGACAGCTAGCAGACGCTGAAATTAGTGCCTCGGCGTTTCTCTCTCATCTGTCGCAGAAATGCATTGTTGTGGCACCTATTGCTGCATCAATGAGATACACACATAAATAACTCAACAATTTAAGCTAAGAAAGCATAAATAACTCTTATAAATAAGAGTTATCAACCTCTGATCACATTGTCGGTAATAGCTCTTTGTTCTCAATTTCTAGACCTAAACTTCCCCATTTCATTATTTTGGCAAATGGTTCTAAAGTTGCAGCCAAAGGAATCAGTTTAGAATGGGTATAAAGTTAATTTAGTTTTAAATTCAGTTTTATTTGGACCCAGTCTTTAACCCCTTTCTCACATTTACGGTAACCAAGCAATTGTCACTCCTTCTATGTCTTTAAATTCAGTTTTATTTTTACCTAGTTGTCCTTTTAATTAAATATCACTTAGTCAATTTACTCGTTCTCTTAATTGTTCAGTAAGCTTTGATATAGATTCTTTTATCATACAGGAACGTGGTACGAGTCAGGTGATTGGAGTAGGACACGAATCTTGGGGCCTTTACTACCTCCAATCAACTCTTTCTTTGGCTTGCACTACTGTAGCATCACCAACCTTCCTTCATGAACGCTTGGGACATCCAAGTCTACCTAAATTGAAGCAAAAGGTTCCAAATCTCGAAAAATTAACAACTCTCTCACATGTGGGTCATGCCAGTTAGGAAAGTATGCTTGTTCTTCATTTCCTAGAAAATTTGAAAGTCGTGTCATTCAACTTTTTATGTTATCCATATTCAAATATATGGGGTCCAAGTCATGTGTGGTCAATGGGTTTTAGATATTTTTTTCACTTACATTGATGAATTCTCTCAATGCACCTGGGTTTTCTTGATGAAAGAACGTTCAGAAATATTTTACATCTTCACTTATGTTGTCAGTGAAATTAAAACTCAATTTGGTAAAGCAATTAAGGTTCTTCGAAGTGACAATACAAAAGAATATTTTTCTTCAGCTCTTTCTTCGTTTTTGTCATCACATGGTATTCTTCATCAATCCACTTGTCTACATACCCCTCAATAATATGGAATAGTAGAAAGTAAGAATAGACATCTGGTTCAAACAGCTCAAACATTGTTACTCCATGCAAACGTGTCATTGCGTCATTGGGGTGAGCCGATTTTAACTGCTTGTTTTTTGATTAATAAAATGTCTTCTTCATCTCTTAATAATAAAGTACCTCATTTCATCTTATATCCTAAAGAACCTTTGTTTCATATTGCTCTGTGTTTTTGGATGTACTTATTTTGTTCATGATCTTTCGCCAATATTAGATAGGTTGTCTGTGTAACACCCCGGTATTTCTAACATGTAGAGACACCAAAAGTGCACAGATGCGGAAAATTCAGAGGACACAGTTCCTGTTTAAGTTTTGGACATACAAACTTTTTCCGAAATAAAACATAATCGGAAATAACATTACTTCATAAAATAGAAGTTTATCGGTTCCACACCGAGTGGATTACAATATCCCAGTCCAAATACCAAACAGAAACATAAACGGTTCATATAACTCATAATCATTACAAGTTTATACAACCAAAAGGACAACAAAAGAACAAGGAGAAAATGACTAAGTCTTCAGCACCTCCAAGAGTATATCAACTACTCGTGCACTATAGTCTTCCTTTTTCTCTGCTTCTCTGAAAAACAACAAATATGGATAGGGTGAGATAACATTATCTCAGTGAGTCCTACCGTGCCCCCTCACTGACACTCGGTTCAATTATTAAACCGTTCACAATGTTTAATTAGCTACCAACAGCCATAATCGAAATGCCAAGCAAATCGTGTTCTCTTTTATGTTTTTAATAGCTTAGCTCAACCGACTGCACAACTGCTAGTCCCGGTAGCTATAGCTTAACATCTGCCGACTGCACAACTGCTAATCCCGGCAATGTTAACTTATAATCAGTAACTTAGCACAAGCCGACTGCACCTCTGCTAATCCCGGCAACCCGTGAGTTGACCACGCCAAAACACATTCAGGGCCTAGGTAAGGGGTCATGACTACCCTCCCTAGTATGCTACTTGTCGGGTCGTCACCCAACGCGGTTTATGTATGACAATACTTAACGATTTCTCGAGAGTTAGATAATATATATCTTTCCGATCACCAAAGGATCAATCACAATATCTTTTTAGATAATTCATATCTTATTGATCTATAACCCGTTTTGATGAATTTATACACATCCGGCATTATAATCATATTGTAATGTATTATTGACTTATAACCCGTTTTGATGAATCTATAGACATCCGGCATTATAATCATATACAGTTGATATATATATAAATATATATACATTCTATCCATCAGACGGTGTACCCACACGTATACTAGGGTTTCGGTTTTTCGATCAATATACCTTTCAACTTCTTTTCAAAATCATGAGTTGAACAAGTTCGAAATAAGGTTTTCAGTGAGGCAATCCCTTGTTGAATGGTTGAGAAAGAAATTAGAAAGGGTTCGGGATCAAACGGAGCAACAAAACGAGAAAACGGAAGCCGGTAACAGAACCACACGCACGACCCGTGCCCAGGGGCACACGACCCGTGCGTGGTGCACTACTCAAGACCCATCTACCAGAGGGAAGCGCACGATCCGTGCCCAGGGGCGCACGACCCGTGCGTTCCGTTCTGTTTCCAACACTTCCAACCCGAAGCAGGCGCACGACCCGTGCCCAGGGGCGCACGGTCCGTGCGACCTGTATCTGTTACCAGAATTTCGCACTTTTCCCATTTTTGCTCTCCGTTCTCGTCCGATTCGATTCCTAATTTCAATCACCTGAAACTCAGAAAGTTCCCAGAATATATACTTCTAGTAGTACACAATGCATTTCATTTCAACGATTTAAATCAAAATCTCATTTAAACCGTAAAACACCGTTTTGACTCAAAAACGCTTTTCAGTTCTAAGTCTTTTGTAAACAGAAATGTGACCAAGGGATTCCATATCGAAAACAAGTTCAGAATATCAAAATGCCCTATCGTGAGTAGAACTCACCGTGACGACGATTTCGCTAGGAGCTTCAACCGTGATTCGAAATGGCCGAGGTACTACGCACACTTTCAAGAACCGAAAGGCACCAACCACGTCACCACAACAGCCATCAGCTTCAAGGTAACAACTGAAGCAAAATCCCAAGCTTATATCCTTCCCCAAAACTCGAAATGCAAAGCACAAGTCTCCTTGGAAGCAGAAACTGAACATGCAAGGGGATAGATGGTCAAAACTCCATTGTCTTCATCCTTGAAGCACCAAATCCGAAAATGGTAGAAAGAGATAGAGGAAGAATCAGAAACTGAGAGTTCGTTCAATGAATTGGAAATCAGAATTGGAGTTGAATGGAGGATGAATTACTTACATGCATTCAGAATTTGTGTTTCCCCCCCCCCCCCCCCCCCCCCCCTCACCTTCCTTCTCCTCTTCGCGCCCCCTTCTCCTCTCTTCCCTTTCTCTGTTTCAGTTTTCTAAATTTCTAAGTTGAGTGAAATGAGTGAGGAGTTGGCTGAAGGTTCAGAATATGAGGGCCTTATTTGCACTAACGGTGTGAAATTCCAATTTTGCCCTTCCGCTTAAGATGTTATAATTAACCATGACTAAGCCACAATTAATTTTGGAATAGAATTTCCTTGGATTTTTCCTCGAATAATAATCCCCGAGACACGACTAATTATTCCCACAAATAAATAATCGGTCCTAGGCATCATAATACGAGTCTTTAAAAATTTAGGGATGTTACAATCTCCCCAACTTTTAAAAATTTTGTCCTCAAAATTGACGAAACGTACCTTACTGAAAGAGATATGGATATCGAGCGCGCATGTCTTCTTCCAGTTCCCAGGTAGCCTCTTCGGCTGAAAAGCCATCCCAAACTACTTTGATAATCGGAATTGACCTTGAACGCAGAGTCTTCACACCATGCTCCAAGATATAACTAGGATAAGGTTGAAATGACAAATCCGGTCGCAGGTCAATTGTATCAACACTCAACGGTTGATGCAGATCGGGAATATATTTCCTTAACTGAGACACGTGGAACACATCATGGAGGTTTGATAGGGCCGGAGACAATGCGAGGCGATAAGCAACTGGCCCAATCCGCTCGATGATTTGGAAAGGTCCAACATATCGAGGACTGAGCTTCTTCGCTCGCAAGGCTCTCCCAGTGCCTATGGTTGGCGAAACTTTCAAGAACACATGATCACCAACCTCAAACTCCAACGGTCTCCTTCGGTTGTCAGCGTAGCTCTTTTGCCGACTCTGAGCAACCTTCATCCTTTCTCGAATTAACTTGACCTTCTCTGTAGTCTCGCGAACCATATCGGGTCCCAAAAACTTATCTTCACCAATCTCCCACCAACACAACGGAGTTCTACACTTCCTACCATAAAGTGCTTCAAAAGGTGCCATTCCAATACTGGAGTGGTAACTGTTGTTGTAGGAGAATTCTACTAACGGAAGATGATCCTCCCATTTTCTCCCACTGTCGAGCACACAAGCTCGAAGCATGTCCTCAAGAGCCTGGATAGTCCTCTCCGTCTGACCATCAGTCTGAGGATGATAAGCAGTGCTAACCAGCACCCTTGTTCCCAAAGCTTCATTCAATGCTCTCCAGAACCTGGAAGTAAACTTGGGATCTCGGTCTGACACAATACTCGTTGGGACTCCATGCAGTCTGATAATGTTCCTCACATATTCATCTGCTAACTTGGAAACCTTATAAGTCGAGCGAACGGGGATAAAGTGAGTGGATTTAGTCAATCGGTCCACTACTACCCAAATAGAATCATTGCCTGCCTGTGACCTCGGCAAACCCATGACGAAGTCCATTGAGATATCTTCCCACTTCCAGACTGGTACATCTAGCGGTTGTAACTGACCGCCCGGTCTTCGGTGTTTCGCCTTAACCTTCTGACAAGTTAAGCACCGAGAAACAAATTCTGCAATCTCAACCTTCATCCCAGGCCACCAATACATCAACTTCAAGTCTCGGTACATCTTGGTGGATCCCGGATGTACGGAGTACTGACTCCTATGAGCTTCTTCCAATACTTGCCTTTTGATATCATCATCATCGGGAACACAAATCCTCCCATTAGAGCAAATCATGCCATCACTATCCTCAGTGAAATCTGGCGATCCCCTCTGAGACTGCAACTTCATATCAGCTTCTTGAGCTACACGGATTTGTTCCCTTAGCACACTGGCTATCTGTATATGCCGCAGCACTACGCGATCCCTCTTTCTTACCACCTTGAGTTTCAAGTCTCTGAACGACTCCAACAAAGCCATCTCGTGAACCATTAACCTTGCCGTGTGGATAGACTTCCTGCTCAGAGCATCTGCTACCACATTGGCTTTCCCAGGGTGATATTTCAATTCGAAGTCATAGTCCTTCAAAAATTCGGTCCACCTTCTCTGTCTGTTATTCAACTCCTTTTGGTCAAATAGATATTTCAAGCTCTTGTGATCACTAAAAACCTCGAAACGAGAACCGTAAAGGTAATGTCTCCAAATTTTCAGTGCAAACACAATAGCCGCCAACTCTAAGTCATGAGTTGGGTAATTCCGTTCATGCGTCTTCAATTGCCTCGATGCATAGGCCACAACATGTTGATTCTGCATGAGAACGCATCCTAAACCCTTCCCAGATGCATCACTGTAAATCTGAAATCCCAATGACGGATCCGGAAGAATTAGGATCGGAGCAGAAGTTAACTTTTCCTTCAATCCAAGGAAGCACTCTTCACAATCGGCATCCCACGTAAACGGTTGACCCTTGCGAGTCAATCGAGTAAGCGGAAGTACCATTTGCGAAAAACCTTCAATGAATCTTCTATAGTAACCAGCTAAACCCAGAAAGCTTCTGATCTCAGTCACTGACGTTGGCCGTTCCCAATTCAACACAGCTTCCACCTTGCTAGGATCCACTGCAACCCCTTCTTGGGAAATTACATGACCCAAGAATTTTACTTCAGGCATCCAAAAGTCACACTTTGATGGTTTAGCGTAGAGTTTCTTCTCTCGGAGTACTCCTAGGACAAATCGGAGATGCTGAGCATGCTCCTCAACTGACTTGGAGTAAATCAAGATATCATCAATAAAGACGACCACAAACTGATCTAGGTAAGAATGAAATACTCTATTCATATAATCCATGAATACGGCTGGAGCGTTAGTTAATCCGAAAGGCATCACTACAAACTCGTAGTGTCCGTACCTCGTACGAAAGGCAGTCTTCGGAATGTCTAAGGTTCTTACCCTAATTTGATGGTACCCTGACCTCAGATCAATTTTGGAGAAAACTTTAGCACCTCGAAGTTGGTCAAGTAGATCATCTATCCTTGGCAATGGATACTTGTTCTTGATAGTGATTTTATTCCGCTGACGGTAGTCTATGCATAACCTCATGCTTCTGTCCTTCTTCTTGACTAGCAATACCGGAGCACCCCATGGAGAAGCACTCGGTCGAATAAACTTCTTGGAAATTAATTCCTCAAGTTGGGACTTCAATTCTTTCAGTTCAAGAGGAGACATCCTATAAGGTGCTATGGATATTGGCCCTGTGCCAGGCGCCAAATCTATAGAGAATTCTACCTCTCGTTCTGGAGGTAAAGAGGAAACTTCCTCGGGAAAAACATCTAAGAATTCATTAACAACTTGAGTAGATGATAAATCCAAATCAGCTTCAGTTGATGCAGACAAAATAATAACAAAAGCTTCCGCACCTTGGAATAGAGACTGGCTGGTTGAAGTGAACGAAATAACACCATCATCTGCAGGTAGTGAATGTTCCGCTATTTCAGAAGGAAAATTAATTGCACGATTGAAACAATCAATCGTAATGTGATTGGAAGTCATCCAATTCATTCCCAACACGATCTCCATTCCTCTCATAGGCAGACAGATAAAATCAACAACAAAGTCCCTGCCTCCTATGGTGAGCAGACAATTAAGACATAATGATTGGGTTCGCACACGACCCTTTGCCGCAGTAAGGATAGATATTGGTTCGGATATAGGAGATACTATTAATCCTAGCCGTTCCGCACATGCTTCAGAGATAAAACAATGAGTAGCACCAGAGTCATACAGAATATTAACAGTTTGATGAAAGATAGAACCTGTACCCCTTATAAGATTATCAGCTGGCTTGATGGTCTTAGCATCCAGAGTGTTGACTCGAGCCTGTCTCGGAGCATCAGGAGACTCTAAGAAAGCTTTCCTTGACGGACAATTATTAGCATAATGGCCCACTTCTTTGCAAAGATAACACTGATCCGACCTTGCCTCTGATCGACACCTTCCTGGATGATTCTTCTTGCACACTTCACACCGGCGATGCCCAGAAGTGTTGTTTGTCTGAATCTGCTTTCCCTTGTCTAGATTCCCTCTATACCTCGGGTTTGCAGAAGTTGACCCACTGCCCTTCTTCTTATCCTTCCAAAAATCCTTCCTCTCAGCATACATTCTTTTCAGATCGCTTTCTGCTGAATGAGCCTGTTGGACCAAAGCAGGATAAGTGGTTAGGGAATACGAACTGAGACCTTGATTCACATCGCCTCTAAGACCTTGTCTGAACATCACCATCTTCCACCTATCGTCAGGAGCGGTGGTCCCCAATTCATAGAATTGTGACAATCTCTCAAATTTTGCAGCATATTCCCCAACTGTCATCTCTCCCTGTTTCAAACTCAGAAATTCCATCTGCTTGTCAAGTCTTTGGGAGTCGGGAAAATAATGACCCAAAAACAACTCTTTGAAGTTATCCCACTCAAGAGGAGTTCCTTGATTTTGAAGCATTCTACGAGCGTTAACCCACCAAGTGTGAGCATCCTCGTCCAGAGCGTTAGCAGCACAAATTACCTTTTCTCCTTCATTGCATTGCAAAGTATCAAAGATCCGTTCCATGGCATCTACCCAGAAATGGGCTTTCATTGCCTCGGATCCTCCTTTGAAGGTTGGGGGTTTCATCTTCAGAAACCGGAAATACATCCTGTTAGGATCCTCAGGTGTTGGCACATTGACTGGCTCAGCTGGTTGTGGTTGAGGCATCTGATGCATCTGCTGCATTTGAGCCATTTGAGCCATCTGTTGTTGTTGCATTAGCATCATGTCATTCATCATCTTTTGCTGAGTTTCGATGACATTCTGCATCCATTCTTGATGAGGATCAATAGGTGGGTTTCTCCTACCTCTTCCTGCCATGATTCTGCGAAGTATGCACAAAGTATTAAGTTGATCAGGCTCAATGTCTAATAGCATACCAAGAAAAATCAGACTTAGAAGACGTAAAAGACTCTTAACATCTAAGTCCGACTAGGTCGAACCGCTCTGATACCAAATGTAACACCCCGGTATTTCTAACATGTAGAGACACCAAAAGTGCACAGATGCGGAAAATTCAGAGGACACAGTTCCTGTTTAAGTTTTGGACATACAAACTTTTTCCGAAATAAAACATAATCGGAAATAACATTACTTCATAAAATAGAAGTTTATCGGTTCCACACCGAGTGGATTACAATATCCCAGTCCAAATACCAAACAGAAACATAAACGGTTCATATAACTCATAATCATTACAAGTTTATACAACCAAAAGGACAACAAAAGAACAAGGAGAAAATGACTAAGTCTTCAGCACCTCCAAGAGTATATCAACTACTCGTGCACTATAGTCTTCCTTTTTCCCTGCTTCTCTGAAAAACAACAAATATGGATAGGGTGAGATAACATTATCTCAGTGAGTCCTACCGTGCCCCCTCACTGACACTCGGTTCAATTATTAAACCGTTCACAATGTTTAATTAGCTACCAATAGCCATAATCGAAATGCCAAGCAAATCGTGTTCTCTTTTATGTTTTTAATAGCTTAGCTCAACCGACTGCACAACTGCTAATCCCGGTAGCTATAGCTTAACATCTGCCGACTGCACAACTGCTAATCCCAGCAATGTTAACTTATAATCAGTAACTTAGCACAAGCCGACTGCACCTCTGCTAATCCCGGCAACCCGTGAGTTGACCACGCCAAAACACATTCAGGGCCTAGGTAAGGGGTCATGACTACCCTCCCTAGTATGCTACTTGTCGGGTCGTCACCCAACGCGGTTTATGTATGACAATACATAACGATTTCTCGAGAGTTAGATAATATATATCTTTCCGATCACCAAAGGATCAATCACAATATCTTTTTAGATAATTCATATCTTATTGATCTATAACCCGTTTTGATGAATTTATACACATCCGGCATTATAATCATATTGTAATGTATTATTGACTTATAACCCGTTTTGATGAATCTATAGACATCCGGCATTATAATCATATACAGTTGATATATATATAAATATATATACATTCTATCCATCAGACGGTGTACCCACACGTATACTAGGGTTTCGGTTTTTCGATCAATATACCTTTCAACTTCTTTTCAAAATCATGAGTTGAACAAGTTCGAAATAAGGTTTTCAGTGAGGCAATCCCTTGTTGAATGGTTGAGAAAGAAATTAGAAAGGGTTCGAGATCAAACGGAGCAACAAAACGAGAAAACGGAAGCCGGTAACAGAACCACACGCACGACCCGTGCCCAGGGGCACACGACCCGTGCGTGGTGCACTACTCAAGACCCATCTACCAGAGGGAAGCGCACGATCCGTGCCCAGGGGCGCACGACCCGTGCGTTCCGTTCTGTTTCCAACACTTCCAACCCGAAGCAGGCGCACGACCCGTGCCCAGGGGCGCACGGTCCGTGCGACCTGTATCTGTTACCAGAATTTCGCACTTTTCCCATTTTTGCTCTCCGTTCTCGTCCGATTCGATTCCTAATTTCAATCACCTGAAACTCAGAAAATTCCCAGAATATATACTTCTAGTAGTACACAATGCATTTCATTTCAACGATTTAAATCAAAATCTCATTTAAACCGTAAAACACCGTTTTGACTCAAAAACGCTTTTCAGTTCTAAGTCTTTTGTAAACAGAAATGTGACCAAGGGATTCCATATCGAAAACAAGTTCAGAATATCAAAATGCCCTATCGTGAGTAGAACTCACCGTGACGACGATTTCGCTAGGAGCTTCAACCGTGATTCGAAATGGCCGAGGTACGACGCACACTTTCAAGAACCGAAAGGCACCAACCACGTCACCACAACAGCCATCAGCTTCAAGGTAACAACTGAAGCAAAATCCCAAGCTTATATCCTTCCCCAAAACTCGAAATGCAAAGCACAAGTCTCCTTGGAAGCAGAAACTGAACATGCAAGGGGATAGATGGTCAAAACTCCATTGTCTTCATCCTTGAAGCACCAAATCCGAAAATGGTAGAAAGAGATAGAGGAAGAATCAGAAACTGAGAGTTCGTTCAATGAATTGGAAATCAGAATTGGAGTTGAATGGAGGATGAATTACTTACATGCATTCAGAATTTGTGTTTCCCCCCCTCACCTTCCTTCTCCTCTTCGCGCCCCCTTCTCCTCTCTTCCCTTTCTCTGTTTCAGTTTTCTAAATTTCTAAGTTGAGTGAAATGAGTGAGGAGTTGGCTGAAGGTTCAGAATATGAGGGCCTTATTTGCACTAACGGTGTGAAATTCCAATTTTGCCCTTCCGCTTAAGATGTTATAATTAACCATGACTAAGCCACAATTAATTTTGGAATAGAATTTCCTTGGATTTTTCCTCGAATAATAATCCCCGAGACACGACTAATTATTCCCACAAATAAATAATCGGTCCTAGGCATCATAATACGAGTCTTTAAAAATTTAGGGATGTTACAGTCTGTCCGAGCCATCAATTGTCTTTTTGTTGGATAATCTAGATTGCAGAAGGGATATCAGTGTTAATCTCCAATCCACAATCGTTATTATATCTCTACATATGTGTTATTCTCAGGAAAAACCATGTTTCTTACAGTCCTCTATTGAATCTCAAACTATTCATGAATTTGTTCCCATTCCCTATTTTTGTTTGTCACTTTGGAATAATAAGTTCCAGCTATAGATTCCACTCCAAATATTCCTGACAATCCTCCACCCGAGTCATCTCAAAGACCATTCATTACATACCGGTATCGTTCGTGTGTTCCTAAAACATAATTGGAAAGTAGTGAAGGAGCAATTTAATCATGTCCTACTCCAGCGACCAACCCTACCACGGACCTGTCTGACGAAGAACTTGATATGCTCATTGCCCTTAGGAAAGGTACACGATCAACAAAAA
The DNA here is from genome assembly GCA_039519185.1 of Astragalus membranaceus. Classification (NCBI taxonomy): domain Eukaryota; kingdom Viridiplantae; phylum Streptophyta; class Magnoliopsida; order Fabales; family Fabaceae; genus Astragalus; species Astragalus membranaceus. The sequence continues at coordinate 28,872,621 of CM076847.1, forward strand.
TTCTCATCCTTTTTATAACTTCTTAAGTTACCATCATCTCTCTCCCTCTTATTATTATTTTTGTGTCATCTTTATCTTGTATTTCAATCCCCAAAAATACTTGTGAGGCAATTGATCATTTAGGGTGGCGAGAAACCATGACTGATGAAAAGCATGCTTTGGAGGATAATGGTACGTGGGACCTAGGTCCTCTCCCTCCAAGTAAGAAACATGTCGTTGTCAATGGGTGTGTACTATCAAAGTAGGGTGAGATTGACAGATTGATCGTCTCAAAGCTCGCCTAGTGGCCAAAGGTTATACCCAGATTTATGGCCTTGATTATGGTGATACCTTCCCCCCTGTGGTGAAAATTACTTCTGTCCAATTACTTATTGCCATAGTTGCCATTAGTCATTCGATGTTATATCAGCTTCATATTAAAAATGCATTTCTTCATGGAGAATTAGAAGAAGTGATCTACATGGAGCAACCGCCTGGCTTTATTTCTCAGGGGGGGGGGGGGGGGGTCAGTTTCCTTTGCAAACTACAATGATCTTTCGATGGGGTAAAACAATCCCCGCGAGCATGGTTTGGAAAGTTCATCTCTGTTGTTCAAAATTTTGGACTACAACGCGGTGAAGCAGATCATTCGGTTTTCTATAGCCATACTTCTCCAAGGAAATGTGTTTATTTGGTGGTTTATGTAGATAACATAGTCATCACAGGAAATAACCAAAAGAAAATTTCCCAACTAAAGGAGCACTTATTTAGCCATTTTTAAAACGAAGGACTTAGGGATGTTAAAATAGTTTCTTCGAATTGAAGTTGCCCAATCAAAGAATGGGAATATCATCTCGCAAAGGAAGTATGCGTTAGACATATTTAAAGAAACTGGTACGTTGGACTGTAGACCAATTGATAGACCTAGGTATCCAAATCAAAAATTACTTCCTAGCTAGTCAAGGGGAGCCTTATTCTAATCTTGAGAGATATCATAGATTGATTGGAAAGCTTATCTATATCACCATTACAAGGCCTATTATGTCTTTTCAAGTTGTAATAGTAAGTAAATTCATACAGTCTTGTCATAATGACCATCAGAATGCAGTGATTCAAATTTTGCGGTACATAAAAAAGGCACCTGGACAAGGACTACTCTATCAAGACAAAGGAAACACTCATATTTTTAGGTTTTGTGATACATATTGGGTAGGTTCACCTATTGATAGGTGTTCTACCACAGGATATTGTGTTTTTGTTGGAGGAAATCTTGTCTTCTGGAAGAGCAAGAAGCAAAATGATTTTGCATGGTCTAGTGTGGAGGCTGAATATCACTACCACATCTGAGCTCATTGGATTAAGCAACTACTTCAAGAATTGAAGTTTGGGAATACTCAAGAGATGGAATTATGTTGTGATAATCAGGCAGCTCTACATATAGCCTCTAATCTAGTACTTCATGAGAGAACTAAGCATATAGAAATTGATTGTCATTTTGTGAGAGAGAAAGTTCTCTTGAAGGAAGTTGTCACCAAATCTTATAGCTCTAATGATCAACTAGCAGATATCTTCACAAAATCTCTAAAGAGGACAAGAATTCAATTTTTCTGCTCGAAGCTTGGGGCATTTATTTGTTTGCTCCACCTTGAGAGGGAGTGTTAGAATTAGTGTTGTTGGAAATATAATTAGGAGTGATGGAAATAGAATATAATTAATGTCGCAAATTCTAAGTATAATTAAAATTCATTGTAGCATAGAGTTCATTGCATTTTTAGATTCATTGTATCTTAGGAGTTAGTTCTAGACTTAATACCTCTTCTTGTAAATTGTACTAATCGTGTATATAAATCAGTGCTTTGGCTGAGTGTGTTTCTTACTCAACCATTCCACAAAAATCTAGTCAGTTCACAGTAATGACAAATCTAGTTAAGCTGGAAACATTTTCAAGGCTTTGATCATTCCTTGGAATGTGTACAATTGCTGATATAACTGACTGCAAACTACAGTTCAGTTTAAGGAAGGATGTGTTGATGTATTTTCTATTAATCATGGAGTTTTGTTAGTTTGTGAGTAAGCAATGTAGTTACACTTGTTGATGTAATTCAGATAGTTAACCCATTATGTTACAAGTTGAGTTTGTTTGTTGCATGTCAAGTTTGCTCTATATAAGCCATAATCAATGAGTTGGAAATCAGTTTGTGCAATTCTGTGTTACCTTCTAACAACGTCAAGGGATTGTCCTAGTGGAGTATAGCAGGACTTGTATATGGGAGGTCTCGAGTTTAACTCCCCACTTATCCTTTTGAGCTGAGCTAAATGTAATTCCCTCCGAATGTGCCCAAAGTTTTCGCTGTCTTGAACTGGGGATACAAGTAAAGCACTACTTGCACCTATCTCGTCGTATTTCTATCCCTAGTTTGGTTTTCTTTATATCATTTTTGTTTGTTTAGAACTCCTAAAAATTTCTTAACTACTTGATATCAATTCAAAGGTAGTTTTATGGAATGGATGGGACGAGAAGAGGAAAGTAACTTGAGTTAATTGGTATCAGGTTTGTAAGCCTAAAAAAGATGTTGACGGTTTGAGGAGATAATCTTATCGTATAGAGATGGTAGTCTAAATAAAGTTATTATTGAAGTCTAAAAGTTCATCTAGTTGGTAGAGTGAATTGGGTTCTATTTACTACTTTACAATAAGGTGACCAAGAAGATTTTACTAGTGACTATGACTTATCTCTAACCCTATCTAGCTTAATCTTGATACATGTTCAGATATAAAATTCTGGTGCGACTCTTTGTGATAGAAGTTTGACATTGTTTCAATTTTTATAGTTAAATCTTGATATGATTCCTTATTAGATTCTGCTTTGTCACCTAATGGTAGTGCATATTTTTGCAAGGCAGTGAAATGTTTGTGGAAAACTGATGTTCTTTCTAAAGGTAATCATAGGAATGCGTGAAAAGGATCATTTTTGAAGGGGCTATTGCTAATTTTAATGATGTTGTTGCCCATATAATGATAGTCTCTTGGGGTTGGTTCAGTTGTATGATTGAGAGGTATGTTGGTCTCCATTTTTCTAATTGTTTTCAAATCCACTTAGTTGTAAGTAATTTAAGATCGTTCTTTGTGTAATGGGTTACAGAAATTTTAGGAGGAGATTTACCTTAGACAATATACTTTATTTGTTTAAAGACATTTTCGAACCCCTTTTTCAGATGGGGTTTTGGCTTTACGAGGTTTGGTCTTAGAAATGAAATTGAATAAGTTATTTTGTTTGGGAGGAAGAATTATAATGTTGAATTGAAATTAGATGTGTTTTCTATTGCTTATGTAAGGACAAGAAAGATAAAGGGGTTTGAAAGCTTTGTCCATCCATCCATAAAAGTACTCAGTCAAGAAGACAACATATAGTTTTTTTTGTTGGATATAGGATGAAACAATGGATCTTGATCTTATCCTGCATTCTATTTCCAAAATATTTTACATGTTTTGTTCCTAACAAAGTTATAATGTTGCTACCTACAAGGATTTTTTAAGTGCCGAAGATAATTAATAATTAAAGGTACAAAAAGATACCTCAACTAATACATCAAAAAAAGCAGAGACATATGTTTTGATAACACTGAAAATCCATCTCATACATTGCATTTCAAAATAAGGAGAGAATGGCCCAAATGGGTAAATACCTCATCCTAAAGTAAAATAAAATACCAAAGCATACATTCGTACAAAAAAAGTTGTCTACCTCATAGGGATACACTACAAATTCTCTACAAATTAACCACGCTCATGAAACATATACAAGGCTCCTTGGCCTCCCTAGCAAAAAATCACCTCCAAGAAATAGACTTAATGTGATCCACCGTCTCCGATGAATGGGGTAATAATCTTCTCCATATTGAAGTGATACCTATTCGCATCCAGCCTTTAACATCTCATTTATTTTTTTCATCTTCTGTTTATGTAGTTTTTTTTTTTATAAGCATCTTCTGTTTCTATAGTAATGCCTAATTGGGCTAATGGTCTAGTCGTTTATAAGGGTTCAATTAAGGGAAAGAAACTCAAGAATACTCTCTACAATATTATGATATTTTGTAGTTAGGAGTTTGTGGATGAAGAGGAATGGTATTTTTTTTATCGGTGGGAAAAGGAAAACGGCAAAGCAGAAAGAAAAGGAAAGACTATTTTCTACAAGCCTCTAAGCATCCCCAAGAATTGAAGAGAGATCAGTGGGGCAAAAATCCCAACAGTTCCTATCGTCATTCAGACCTGTTCCATGTTTCGCCAGTCAGTCTGCGCAACTATTGCCTTCACAAAAGCTCAGAGACCAATCAAGGTTCATGATATTCCTGATGATATTGTCAATCAATGGAGCATAAGGGTGTTCTGGACTAACACCATCCTTAATGAAGAGAAGAGCAGTTTGACAATCACCCTCACAAATCACCTTGCGATATCCTTCGTTCCACGCCAGGAGGAGCCCATTAGAAATACCGAACAATTCAACATTAATATTAGTTGCAATACCACAACTTCCAAAAAACCAAAAAGCCAATCCCCACAATCACTACGTAAAATACCTCTATAACCAGATCGATCGGGATTCTCGAAGCAGTTGCCATCCACGTTGAGCTTGATATAGTCGGTTGGAGGGGGGGTGCCAAGAGACCATACGTTGAATGGGAGTTTTAAATTGGGAGCTAAAAACACGTTGTATCATCTCAAACTCAGTAGCAATACTATTGTAGAGTTGCCAAGCATGGCATTTGGTGTCATTGAAGATCTCATCATTTCTATTTTTCCAAATATTCCAACAAGAGGTGATGAAGAGGGGGCCTGATAAGTCCTTGGAAAAGAGGAGAATCAGTGCAAAGGATCATCACACAAGAAATCTTGTTTGGAAATAAAAAGAGAGTTCCTCCAGATATGGTGAATGGAAGGACAACCGTTACAGCCTGAAGCATGGATTCACTAGCAGCACCAGACATATGACAGGATGAGTCATTCGAAATATGACGTTGATTCCGCATCTGGTTGGTTGGAAGGCTACCATGAAGGACCGTCAAAGAGAAGAGCTTGACATTCTCAGGCAGTAGTAATTTCCAAAGCCAAGACCAAGGGCTAGTGTTCACGTTGGTTGACACGGCTTGGGTCAAGAATTGGTAACCACCATTAGAAAAACAAATACTATTTGTAGCAGTGTTCCAAATCAAAGTGTCATTCGAACATGGAGTGAGAAAAACAATTCTCATTTCAAGCTGAAGACTAGGAGGAATAGTGGTATAAACTACAAAGCATATCAAAGTCCCAAGAACCATTGTGATAGATATCTTTGACAGTGTAGTTAGTGTCATGGATATCTACGTAAGGCACACTATCACTGAGTCGCCCACTATGGAGCCGTCTTTCATACAATAAGGAAACATCCCCACTACCAATACGCATAGTGTAGCCATCCTTGAGAAGGGCGGATTCTTTCACAATAGACTGCCAAGTATAAGAGGTCCCTGAGCAAGTAGTAGAGTCAAAAATTTGATAATTTTTGTAACACCCCGATAATTTCTAACTTGTAGAAACTACCGAAATGCACTACTGGCATACATCAGAGTGACTTTCCTTTCAAAATATTGAACACATACTAAACTTCGATGAATTACTCATCAAACGTACTTACATAACTGAACAGAATATAAATAAAGTCGGTCCTTACACCCTCAACTAGTGTTCAATACTCAAAAACTGAAAGTCTGCGGAAGCGATTTACAACTTGAAAGACATAAGTCGTACAATCGAATAGTCTTAAGATACTGAATAGAAATACAGAAATACAAAGGAAACTGAAATACAAGACATAATGAAATAAAGATAGCGGCCGCTCCTCAAGCGTCTCCATAGTCGTGCCTCACGGTCTTCAACTTTCCCTGCTTAACTGAAAAACAACAACAATGGATTGGGTGAGACAACTTGTCTCAGTGAGTTCTATCGCGACCCCTTACTAATTCTCTCGGTTCAATTATGCTTGATTCATTATACTTAACTCATAAATCATAGTCCTCAAAATTGACTATGTGGCTAACTAACTAAACGTTGTCCTCATAACCCTCAATCCGGTTACAAGACACAACACTAACTAAAGTTATAGCGTGTCACCGGTCACTTGACATAATAAGCTTCCGGTGAACCCGTCCCCACTAATCGGCTGGGTCCCTAACGGGGCCTAGGTTCATAAGGCTCATGACTGCCTCTCCCCTAGCACACTAAACTAAATAGGGTCGTCACCCCGACTAAAAGATATATATGAAGATATACCTGAACTGAACTCAACAATGAACTTAAACATAACAATAACATATCAATAAACTGAACTGAACATAATCTTATTATTAACATTAGGTGATCTAATTACTAGCTTATTCTTATAATTAAGTGATCTCACATGGCTTACTAAGGTTCTTAACTTAGCTTACACTAATTATCCAGCTAGTCCAAACATAATACATCAATCACACTTAGCATAATCATAACATAACAATCGGTCTAATAACATGAACTTAGCTTAGGCATAACAATCTCATAACATCAACTAACATCATTCACAATCCCAATTACACCCAAACAGAGAATAGTACAATTTCAATTACATATCCAGTTAGGCCTTTTTATTATCTTTCCAATGCATCTGAGAACACTTGAATCGGACTACCGGATCAAAAGTTATTGCGAAAACAAGTTCAGGGACTTTTTAGTGAAAACTGCAAACCGTCGCGACGCGAACACCTACCGTCGCGACGCGAAAGGCGACAGAAAGTTTTGCGTTGCAAAAATTAAGGGAGGTCGCGACGCGATGGCCACGGGTCGCGACGCGAAATTACACAGAATTTTACCCTAACTTGTGATGCTCATATCTTGAGCTACACAATTCCAAATTCAACCAAATCAGGACCAAATTGACGGGCATTCAGTCTAGTTTCTAAAATAATTGACCACATAATTTTTGGATACCTATATCATCCCCAGATGCTCAGAAACGGAACCTATTCTCAAACTGTCTCCAGAATTCTAACCTAACTTGTAATGCTCATATCTTGAGCTACACAAGTCCAAATGCAACCATTCCAAAGCCAAAATGACAAGTATTAAATCTAGTTTCTAAAAAGGTAAGTTATATAATTTTTAGATGCCTAAATCATTCCCAGTTATAGAATTACTGAACCTATTCCAGAACATTCAGAAACAGTGAAATTGGCCAAACAATCAACACCAAGCAAATCACCAAATTAATTCCATTGACTTGAGACATGAGAATCAGACATTCAACACAATCAATCCATTCCAGAAAATCATCAATTCATACAATTAAATCAAACCAATTCAATTGATCAAATAGCGAAATGACTCGAACGAGGTTTTCATAAAACGAATCGATAACGGTTTTCATAAAACGTGTGACTCATTTTTAGTATACATGACACATCAATTTTATTCGCTAGTGAGTATAGAACTCACCTAATGTGATGAAAATCACACAATCACGAATCCCTCGGTTGACACGGCGACGAACACTACGATCGGTCCTCGAATTCGCTCCAAGGTATCACGAACTTTCCTAGGATTCGCTTCTGACTTTGAGACAGCAACCACACAAGATTCTAGCTACTGAAAACTATACCTTGACCCACATGCAACCTTCTTAGAAACTTCCCAACTGCTAAGGAAACCCAACTAAGCCATGAAACCTCTATTTCTTCATCAATGGAGGTGTTTGGGTAAGTGGAGCTTGGCTTGTCCTCCAATGGTGATTTTATGGTGGAGGAGAGGGATGATTTCGAGTTGGTGATCAATGGAAAGAGGAAGGTGAGCTGATCATGGTTGTGCCCTTGGATTGAACATGCAATGGACTTTGAGAAGTTCCTCCTCTCTTCCTTCCTCTCAACTCACGCCCTCTCCCCTCTCTTCCTTGCTGTTTCAGAATTTTTTGTTTTAAGGAATGACGTGTTTGTGTTTCAGCTGGAAGGGGAACACATATATATAGACTAGCTAAAGGACAATCATACCCTTCACTTAGAAATTTTATTCCTAATGAATCCCACCAGCTCTAACTAACTAAATATGATGCAATCAATTCAATTAAGCACATCATTTCACATACTCATCAATTAAACAAATTGCCAATCCAATTCCATTTATTTTCAATCAAGACAATTAATTCACTCAATATTAATTCACGCCAAATAGTTTAATTAGCGAAAATTGGGGATATTACAATTTTGGATATATTTGCTGGTCAGGAGCTGAACCCAAAGCTTGTCTGGTTCATGAATAATATCCCGCACATGTTTGCCAAACATGGCAATGTTTGCATGTCTTGTAATTCGAAGGCCGAGCCCACCCTTATTTGAAGGTTGACAAACTTTCTCCCACTTAACCCAATGCCACTGTCTACCACCCCAAATAAACTACCTATAGAGAGAATCCAATTCACAAATACCTTGGGGAAGCCAATGATTATTCATAGTATATATAGGCATAGAGCCAAGAACTGATTTGGCAAGGGTAACTCTACCAGCTCTACTAAGAAGCTTACCTTTCCAGCCAGCAAGCTTCTTATTCACTTTGTCCATGATGAAAGCAAAGTTATCATTCTTGACTCTACCAGTTAGTTAGAAGGGGAAAGCCCAAATCCATTTCGATTTTGTAAGTGTGATGGAAATGAATGAGGCTCTCAAACTTTTCGAACTTCGATCTAGTAATGTACTTGGAGTGAAGAAACCTAGACTTTTGCACATTAATTTTCATCCCTGAAGCCAAGCAAAAGGACTTGAGAACCTCATGCACCGATCTAACTTGAGAGGACTTGGCATGAAGAGGAATGGTATATTATTTAATAATTTTATTTTTAATTTTTTTTATTTTAAACTTGATTAGGTATAGATTTTTGGTCATTTTTGTGGCTAAATGTAGAGGTTACTAGATTAGACCAGTAATACTGTCTTTTAGAATGAATGAAGAACTCTTCAAATTTGACATCGTGACAACTTTCCTTGCTAGGAAGCTTTTACTTGAATAAGGAAATTAGGGTTCTAAATATGAAGAAGACAAAAAGGCAACAGTAAAGTAGAGAAAATACAGTAAATTAAACTAATAAAATAAAGATACTTTTTATTCTTTATTAGGTGACTCTCAAATGTCTTACGAGACTACATATATAGGATTAGTAGTGGACAAAATAATAAAAGGCCTCATGGCTAAAAGCCCAACTAAAATAATACTAAAATAAAAGAACTACTAATTAAACTTCAACACCATATATATTGTGCTTATCAAAAGAAAACACCTAATATATTGTAAATATTTGACCAAGAATAAAGTATATTGTAAGTAAATTCACTAGGATACCACTGCTTGCATTGAGAGAACCTAACCATGGTAGACTCCAAATTCACTAGGATACCATTGTTTTGACCGAAGCAAATAACAAATGGGACAAATATTGTAATTATGAGAAATAAGTATGGGTAGATGAAAATTTATGTAAAGTAGTTGATGCCTTAATTGTTGGCACCGAAGTCTTGGTTGGTGGAAAATGCAGTACGGCCATTAATTGAATTTGAAAACATGAGGGACATAAGTCATCAACTCACGAGGGACATAAGTCATCAACTCCTCCTACCGTCTCTATTATAATAAGAAAATACAAAAATCATCGCTAACAATGAGCTCATTTAATTCTCGTCTTTTTTAGTTAAGTCTTGAAAATACCATCCTCTCAACACCACATGTGAAATAACTCCCCTCAAGTTAGATTTATGTGCACTACTCTCACTCACCTTGAAAACTGAATAGAGAAAGCATTCAATGAATGTAAAATTGGTATTTAAGTAATAAATATACACTAAAAACTAGAATAGTTTCTTATATTTGGGACCAAAATTAACTCCAAAAATCTTCTTATAATAGGGACCACCTGAGGGAGTATCTCTTTAATCGTTAGTAAAAAAACAACTATCTATTTAATCGATTTACTAAGAGATACTCCCTCCGGTCCACAATATAAGAGAAAAAACATAATATTGCACAAATCAATGAATTACATTTAAATCAACTATTATTATTTAATAAGACTAAAAGTTTATCTTTTTTCCAAGATTACCTTTTTCATTAAATGATGATTTACACTCCTAATTAATGACATCATTTTTAACAACAACACTTAAATAAGGGTAAATTTGGGAAAAATCATTTAATACACCTCAAAAATTGTGTTTGTATCTTATATTGTGGACCAGGAAAACTCACTATTTTTCTCTTATATTGTGGATCGGAGGGAGTAGTTAACAACTACCTCAATGGAGAAACCTAAATTGAGTACTTAAATGGGTCTCTCATGTACAAATCACTCATTTATAATTTTCTAATAGTAATACTTATATAAAAACTCCATCTATTCAACCGAGAATCCCAACAAAATTTACTAAATGAGTCCCACTAACTTTTGAACATTTTACATTTCAATAATAATTTACACTATAACATATTAAAAGTAAATGTGTGGGTTCCTGCGACAGAGGAGAGAGAGGGTTTTTTATTCAATAGTTTCATCTTAATAGGTACCCACTTTTCAATCTTCACAATGAGGGTCCCTATAAGATTCCAACTCTTAAGAGATAAGAACCCCCATTGTGGATGCTCACCCAATACTAGAAAACCAAAAATTTCATCAACTTGGACCTCGTGTCAGATATGTAGATGAAGTAAAAACATGTCATTTTGCGCTTTCTCTCTCTCTCTCTCTCTCTCTCAATGACAAAACATTACATGTTATTGGAACAATTATATTTTATATTTTATTTTCATTTATGTCTTTATTTTTTATGAATGATTATTTTACTTTTGAGTTTCAGCGAAAAACAATTACATGTTTCTAGCTCTTCAATTTTCATCTTTATTTGACCAAGTCTGCATGCCTCCTCTATGGCAACAACCACATGATCGAATCTTGGAGATAAACTCCTCATGATCTTCTCAACAATCAATTGTTCATCTATCTTCTCACCACAACTTTTCATAAGATTGGTTAGGTTCAATACCTTAGTAACAAAATCTGCCACTGTGTCTTTTTCCATTCCAAGGAGTTCATATTGTCTTCTAAGTGTTTGAAGCCTAACCTTCTTGAGTTGATCAGCCCCTGCATAGGTTTTCTGTAGATTATCCCAAGCCTCCTTTGCTGAAGCTGCATCAACAATGATTTCATAAATGGAAGGACTCACACATTGGTTGAGCAAGAAGAGAGCCTTGAAATCTTTCTTCGTTGCATCTTTGGGAGCAGTTTTCTGAGCATCTGTTGGTCTTTCTGGTAGAAGTTCAAAACCAGAATAAACCACTTCAAGAACATCTTGAAATTCAAACAGAAATCGCATCTGTTTGCACCAATTATCGTAGTTTTCCCCATCGAACATGGGAAGAGATCTTGGAAAGTTGTTTAGAATATTGTTTGTCATTGTTGCAGGGATGAAAATGGATCTTTATCTAGCTCTGAGATACCAATTTTCTTAGGGTCAAAATCCCTATCTTTTGTGGAAGAACAAATTCTGATCTTGTTCTCTTCTTCTCACCAGACAGGCGCGAGGGGAGCCTGCATCATCAACAAGGAAGCGCCACTGTCCTCTACTCACTGCTACAACCACAGTGGAGTATTCTGGGTTCTGATTCAAGGGGTAATTGAAGAAAGGGATCGTGATTAAAGAAAAGTTGGGAACGAGAGATAGGTTGTTTAGCTACAGGGAATGTAAGTAATGGAAATTTTGTGTAAAGGGCACTGCATAACTCTGTATTTCTCAATCTATTTATATTGCATGTTACAATAGGATTCTGTTTCTGACTTCTCTTACAATTTGAACTGAATGCAACTAACTAACCTATTGTAACTACTTTATAGCTTTGTTTCAACTAACACGGTTTTGCACTAAACTGGATTGCATTTATTTACAACACACCACTTTAATTCTCGTTAGGGAAATAATGCTACACCCATCTTGTTCCTCAAATTCTTGAAGACTTTGATCTTCACTCCTTTAGTAAACACATCAACTACTTGGTCTTCACTCTTACAGTGGACCAAATTCAGAATCCCTTTCTCTACTTGCACTCTCATCTATATGTTTTCTCCTCCCATGAGCTATGGGATGCTTAGCTAGGTTGATGGCAGATTTGTTGTCAACCTTAATGATCACCACCTTAGTTTTGACTCCATTCAGCTCCTCAATCAGTCCCTTCAACCATACTGCCTGGCAGGCACTTAGAGAAGCAGCTCTATACTCAGCCGCGCATGAGGAGAGTGCTACAACAGGCTCCTTCCTTGAACACCAAGAGATTAGTGCCCCTCCTAGTAGAAATATGTATCCTGCAGTAGACTTTCTGTCCTCTTTATCTCCACACCAGTTGGAATAGGAATATCCAACTAGCTTGTTGCACTCCTCAACATTAGCATTAGGGAACAAGATCCCTCTATCCAATGTACCTTTTATGTATCTTAGAATTCTCTTTGTAATAAGCAAGTGAGACATTCTAGGACTCTCCATGAATCTACTTACTATGCCAACACTATAGGCTAAATCTGGTCTAGTGTTGCATAGGTATCTCAATGAACCAATCAAGCTCCTATACATAGTAGCATCAACCTTCTCACCAGTTTCATCTGTCATCAATTGCTCTCCAACTTCTGTTGGAGTCACAGCTTGGTTGCAATTCTCCATGTTAAACTTCTTTAGAATCGCACTAGCATACCTCTTTTAGTTCAATTTACTTGAATTCCATTCCCAAAAAGTAAGATACATGACCCAAGTCAGTCATTTCGAATTCCCTCTTCATGCTGGCTTTGAAGTCTTCTATTTCTTCCTCATTACTTCCTGTGATCATGTAAGTCATCAACATACAAGCATAGGATTACCACACCTCTGTCTTTCAATCTTCTAATGTACACACCATGTTCAGATTGACACTTAGTGAAGCCAATCTGAACTAGGAAGCTGTCTATTCTTCTATTCCAAGCTCTTGGAACTTGCTTGAGACCATACAATTTCTTCTTCAACTAGTACACTTTTGACTCTTGTTTCTTCACTTCAAAGCCAGGAGGTTGTAATACAAAAACCTCTTCTTCCAAAGGGAAATTCAAGAAGGCTGACTTCACATCCATTTGATACGATGACCACTTGTTCATGTTGGCAATGGCAACTACGTACCAACCTTATGGTTTCAATTCTGGCCACAGGTGCAAAGACTTCTTCAAAGTCTATCCCAGCTTTCTGTAGGAATCGTCTCACCACTAGTCTAGCTTTGTGCTTGACAATCTCACCTTCTGGATTCAATTTTACCTTATACACCCATTTTACACGGATAGCCTTCTTTTCCTTTGGTAAGTCAACCAATTCCCAAGTCTGGTTTCTTTCTATAGATTTCAATTCCTCCTCCATGGGATTAAACCATTTTGGATCAGTTATAGCATCATCAAAGCTAACTGGTTCAGCTTCTGCTAGTAATGCATAGTGAACCAGCTCACCTTGATCATTCACATCATTGTCAAGTGTCATTTCATAATCATTCAACCTCTAAGGCATAGTTCTAACCCTGATTGATCTTCTGGTTTCTGTCGCATCTGTTGTCTCATTGTTATTCTCAATCACAATGGTCACTGATTTCTGTTTCTGTTGTGTATTACATTCCCATTCAGCCATTTCATCAATTGTTACATCCCTACTTACTACTGTAAGCTTCTTAGCAGGATCAAACAGCTTGTATCCACCAGTAGTGTGATACCCTACAAGTATCATAGGATTGGCCTTATCATCTAGCTTCTTTCTCAATTGGTCAAGGATGTGTTTCTAAGCCACAAAACCAAACACTCTCAAATGATTCACACCAGGTTTCAAATTACTCCATTTCTCTTCTGGTGTTACCCCTTGTAGCTTCTTAGCAGGACATCTATTCAATAGGTAAGTGGCAATGGCTACTGCCTCTGCCCATAAGTACTTAGGCAAGTTCTTACCCTTCAACATACTTCTCACCATATTCATTATGGTTCTGTTCTTTCTCTCAGCAGTACCATTCTGCTGTGGAGTATATGGTGGCACAACATCATGAATTATCCCTTCCTTTTCACACAATTCAGCAAAATTATTGGACACCTATTCTCCTTCTCCATCAGTTCTAAGTGTCTTAATTTTTCAATTACTTTGTCTTTCAACCATGGATTTAAACTTAATAAAAACATCAAATACATCACTTTTCTATTTTATTAAGTAAGTCCACAGTTTTCTTGTAAAATCATCAATGAATGTGACAAAGTACCTGTTGTTGCCCAGTGAGTCCACTTGCTCTGGTCCACAAACATCTGAGTACTCCAGTTCTAGCTTGTCCCTTGATCTAGGCCCTGCATCTTTGTTAAAACAACTTTTATTATGCTTGGCCTGCACACAATCTTCACACAACTCTGTAGGAATCGGAATAGAAGGGAGACCAGTTACCATTCTCTGTCTCTGCAACTTATGTATGTCTTTGAAATTCAAATGTCCAAGTCTATAGTGCCATATCCATTGTTCTCTACTTACAGCAGTTGCTAAACACTTGTGTTCCATCACATTCAAACCAATTTTAAAGATCCTATTCTTTGACATAGGAGCTTTCAAAATCAGTTTTCTCTTTCAATCAAACAAGTTCAATAGTCTATCTTCCATTATGATTTTGTAATCCTTCTCAAGCAATTGACATATGCTTAGAAGTTTACATTTCATTCCTGGAATGTATAGAACACCTTTGATTATAGGATGCCCTCCATCTTTTCTTTTAATCATGACTTCTCCTATGCCTTCTACTTTCAGCCCACTATCATTTGCAAACTTGATCTTGCACTTTACATTTTCATCTAGACTCACAAACCAGTCTTTTCTGCCTATCATATGAGTTGAACAACCAATGTCGAGATACCATTGATCATTGTCGTTTGGCTCTTCCTTAGTGGTAACCATCAACAAGACAGTTGTCTCCTCATCATTTTCTTAAACAAGATCTGCCTCATCCTCGGATCTGCCTCATCCTCTTGTAATTTCTCCTTATCATCTAGGTCACTGTGATCTAAATCATCACTATCAATTTCTTCTCATCCTCTTGCAATTTCTCCTCATCACCTTCTTGAGCAAATTTTGCTTCAGTGCCGTGTGCCTCTTTCATCTTTTCACTATAACACTCATTTGAGTAGTGACCGTATTTGTCACAGTTATAGCATTGTATGTTGCTCTTATTTGGTTTGTTTCTTCCACCTCTTCCTCTTGAATTTCCATTTCTGCCTCTGTTCTATGAACCTCAACGTGATCCAGAATTGTTTCCACCCTTCTGTGTACTGCTACCAGAATTATGTTCTTGAGAATTTCTGTTACCTGAGTTTTGGTAATTCCCTCTTCCTCTGTTGCTTTTCCAGTTGCCTTTCCCTTTTCCATCTTTGTTGTTAGATCGTGCCTGCAAAGCTACTTCTGATTTTGCTTTATCATTACCCTTCTCATTCAATCTCTATTCATGAGCTTCAAGGGAACCTTGTAGCTCTTCAATTTTCATATTTATTTGACCAAGACTGCATGCCTCCTCTATGGCAACAACCACATGATCGAATCTTGGAGATAAACTCCTCATGATCTTCTCAACAATCAATTGTTCATCTATCTTCTCACCACAACTTTTCATAAGATTGGTTAGGTTCAATACCTTGGTAATAAATTCTGCCACAGTCTCTTTTTCCAATCCAAGGAGTTCATATTGTCTTCTAGGAGTTTGAAGCCTAACCTTCTTGAGTTGATCAGCCCCTGCATAGGTTTTCTGTAGATTATCCCAAGCCTCCTTTGTTGAAGCTGCATCAGCAATTCTTTCATAAATGGAATGACTCACACATTGGTTGAGCAAGAAGAGAGCCTTGAAATCTTTCTTCGTTGTATCTTTGTGAGTAGTTTTCTGAGCATCGTTGGTCTTTCTGGTAGAGGTTCAAAACTAGAATAAACCACTTCAAGAACATCTTGAAATTCAAACAGAATTCGCATCTGTTTGCACCAATTATCGTAGTTTTCCCCATCGAACATGGGAAGAGATCCTGGAAAGTTGTTTAGAATATTGTTTGTCATTGTTGCAGGGATGAAAATGGATCTTTATCTAGCTCTAAGATACCAATTTTGTTAGGGTCAAAATCCCTAACTTCTGTTGAAGAACAAATTCTGATCTTGTTCTCTTCTTCTCAGCGGACAGGCATCATCAACAAGGAAGTGCCACTGTACGTTACTCACTGCTACAACCACAGTGGAGTATTCTGGGTTCTGATTCAAGGGGTGATTGAAGAAAGGGATCGTGATCAAAGAAAAGTTGGGAACGAGAGAGAGGTTGATTAGCTAGAGGGAATATAAGTAATGGAATTTTTGTGTAAATGGCACTGCATAACTCTGCAGTTCTCAATCTATTTATATTGCAAGTTACAATAGGATTCTGTTTCTGACCTCTCTTACAATTTGAACTGAATGCTACTAACTCTTTCAATTAACTAACCTATTGTAACTACTTTACAGGTTTGTTTCAACTAGCATAGTTTTGCACTAAACTGAACTACATTTATTTACAACAATAACTATATTACAATTTCGGTTTTGAGAATACTTCATGAAAAATCAGTACCACATTACTCGTGTTCATACACGGGTATTTTTCTAGTTGAAGCTTTAAATGCAACGCAGCGCAGGACTCAAATATGCTTCGGAGAAGGCGTGGAAACTTGGAGTGAGGTTCAAATGGGGGTGACGTGGCAGAAAACGAGAGGCTCCTTGCATTGCCCACAAATTGTTCTTTTAACCTACAGATAAGATTAAATTGTGCCCAAATGGGTCTTATCGGATGGGTGTGATTGTTTTTGATATTTATATTCCAAAATCAGAGAATGGGCATTGCGAAAGCCATAGAACCAGGAAGGGAAACTGGTGGTCGCTGGAAATAACAATATTGGAGCAAGAAAAACCTGAAGCGGGGCGAAAAAACAATCTAGACTAAGTGATTGGTAGTTAGGTGCAATGAGTGGCGGATCTTGGAAATTTTTTTGGGGAGGGCCAACATAGAAATATATTCAACTATGAAATGCGAAAAAAGATAAGTAAACATAAATTAAAAAAAATAGTAAATTTACAAACAACACTAAATTTCTAGAAAAGCTATTTTTATTTGACAATAAAGACTCAATTAAAATTTTAAAATATCGATGTTCTTAAAAAATAATAGAAGATTTAATTTTATTTTAGAAGACTAATTTTTTTTTAGAAAACTATCAAGCATTTACTTTATAAATCTTCATATTGATAATGTTATTATTAATTTAATTACTATACTAAAGAAGAATGTACCATTTTGTTTTTTAAAAAAAATATGCTACTTAAAAGCAAAAAATAATAGAGCTATATGCCAAAGCCCATCTTAAAAATTGTCATGAGGGGGAGTAGAACTCCCCGAACGCTTTTGTATATAACGATTTCATTTGTAAATTTTTTTATTTATACTTATATCACTTAAAATTTTAGTTTTTTTCGGTGGGCCATGGCCCTTCCCAGCCCACACTAAGATCCCCCAATGGGTCCAATACCTATAATGTCTGTTTGTGGTTAGGCCCAGTATGTGTTTTTTGCAATGCTTTTCAAACACTTCATGTTCCCATTAACTTTATGTTCCCGTTAGCTCTGCTAGGGTTTCCAGGGTAATGTTCCCGTTAGGGTTTAGTCTCCATTGGATTTGTTGCTTCACTGCCTTTACTTCCTTCACTATCTTAGCTTCATCGTCTAACCACATCCTTAGCTCTCATCAGAATCTTTTACAATACAAAACCTCTCACTATTTACCTAAATACATTACATTGTTTACACGAGCGCCATCTAAAACCTCCACTCACTGAACCCTGTTTCTTATTCCTAGTCTCATAACCTTTGTCTTACTAAAACCCTAAATAACTCATCTTTGTTTAACCGTATTGCTTGTCATACTCAAAAACCTACTCCCGCTGCTTCCATAGTTGTTCCCTCTTCCCTATTAGTTATGGCGTCAAGCTCAAATCAAAACCAAGCCTCACCAAAAAGCCCTCTGTCCATAAACCCCCTTACTTCAAATTACTCTGACCAAGCCCCACCAGAAAACCCTCTGTCCGCAAACCCTCCTACTTCAAATAACCCCGAGGGACTGGATGAAGTTCTTGTCCCTGCAAACACGAATAATATATCAGTAGCAAGAAGAACCCTAGTGGAGAAAATCATTGTTGGAAAAGCAGTAAACAAAAATGCTGCAAAGCAGATCATTAGCAAAGCTTGGTCTAATTATGATAAACTTCAGATTTCACATCTGGGAATGAATAAATTTCTATTTACCTTTGCTGAAGAGAGTAACCGTAGAGAAATAATGAAAAAGGCTCCTTGGTTCATAATGAACCATCTAATGTGTGTTCAGTTTTGGATTCCTGAGGTATCCCCCCATGAAATATACTTTGACATTAACCCATTTTGGATCCAAGTCGACTACAAAAAAAACGTGTTTTTCCGGCGGAATGCCAGAAAAAATCCGCCGGAAAAGTGACGTTTCCGACGGATTTTTTCTGCCGGTAAAATACTCGCAGGTAATGTTTTCCGGCGGAATTTCCGGCGGATTTTTTCGCCGGCAATTTCTGGCGGATTTTTTCCGCCGGTAATGAACATTTAGGGCAGATTTTTTTTAAATTAAAAAATAAATTTTTTTTTGAACTATGGGTCATATATAAATATGAGAGGCTTCAAGATCTTTGTTTCAACTGCGCGATTATTGGCCATGGGCAAAGGTTATGCAAAACCCCTAGGGTTATGTCCACATACTGCTCTTCAATACCAAAGTATTATCAATCTATGAGTGCTCTAGCCCCTAAACCTATTGCTGCTATTCTTAGTGAACACAAGAGGAGATACGGGGATTCCACAAAAATCACTGTCCAGAAATTTACAGAAGCTAAAACTTCTGTACCCCCTGCCTCTACTAACACAGACAATGAAGAAAGTGCTAAGGAAAGAGAGCAAGCAAAAGAAGCTTGGGAAGAAATGGTGGCAAACTGCTCAGATGAAGGGGTTCCTTCTAGGAAGGTTAAACCTAATGCTCCAACTCAAACTTGTGGTAATACCCAGCACTACTCTGTTAATATCCCAAACCTCTCTAAGGAAGCTTGTCTTGCTGCATTAGAAGCTAAATATCAACATATTCAGAAGCAATATCTCCTCATGCCCACCAGGATTCCTTTAAGCTCCGATTCTATTTGTCCTGGTCTAGGACCTGCTAACCTAGAAGATATCCAGATAGAAAAAGAATTAAGACATTGGTTTAGCCCAACCAGTGATCACTAGAGACTACCCTAGTCCTCCTAATGATGGTGTTAGATATGGAGGGTCTAATATCTCCTCTCAAGAAGTCAAAAAAGCTAAATATTTTATCCAAGGTATCTCCATATTTTATCTCTGAAGTGGCTAGTAAATGGAGGGAACCACTCAAGTTATGCTACTCTTCCCCCCTCCTACATTGTGGAGTTCCCCCTGAAGATGATATTACAAATGATGATTCCAACTTAAAAGGTGAGGAGGAAGATGCCCTTGCCTTAACTCTTGTTACTAATCTAGTGCTAAGAAAAAGGAAGACTACAGAAGTGAACCCAAGTGAACAGACTGAAGATAATGCTGAGCAGGGAAAGAAAAAGATGAAGGGGACTGTTATGGGCAACTTTGGTGCTTTTTCTATAGGACACAATGATTTTAAGGCTGAGGAGGCGGGCCTAAACATGCCCCCACCCCCCAAATGACTTGTGTAAGTTGGAATTATAGTGGTTTGGCGGCTGCTACGACAAATAGAGAGCTGAATGACCTTGTAAGGGGTCAAAAGCCGGCCATTATTTTCCTTATGGAAACTAGAGCCCATAAGGAAAGAGTTGAATGTCGTAGAAGAAAATTTAGATACCAACACTCCTACTGTGTGGAAGCTGTTGGGACTACAGTTGGTCTTTGTTTATTTTGTAATGATTACTATGATCTACAAGTTGTGGAATCCTGTTCTAATTTCATTCATGTGGTGGCAAAGGAGAGAAGATCAAGTTTTTACTTTGAGATTACCTTTGTTTATGGTAATCCAACATTTGCAGCCAAAAGGGGTCTTTGGCCTAAACTAGCAGGTCTCAAGCCTAGAAATGGGGGTGCATGGTGCTGTCTTGGTGATTTCAATGAGATGACTTCAGTTATCAGAGACTTTCTCAATGATACAGGTTTGATGGACCTCAAACTTCAAGGATGTAGGTACACTTGGATTAGCAATCCAAGGAATGATTTTGTAACAAGACAAAGAATTGAAAGAATTCTTGCTAATTGGTCTTGGAGGAATAACTGCTCTCATGCTATTGCCCTTCCTATAATCAACTTCGACCCTTCCCCTCTCATTCTTAAACCTAGACCTCCCCTGATCAGTGGCAAAAGTTTCAAATATGAGGCCTTTTGGGATGAACATGATGAATGCAGAGGTATTGTATCTTCAGCTTGGGAGAATCACTCAAGTCCCGACCCTTGGCAGAACTGGACTAGCAATGTTAACAGTTGTAAAAGTAGGCTTTAGGCTTGGCACACCAGAACCTTCAAAAATGTTGCCAAGGAAATTCAATGTCTCAAGCAAAAGCTTCAACACCTCTTTAACCTCCCTCCTCGTTTGGTGAACTGGCTAGAGGTTTCTAAGACTAGAAGAGAGATTGACAAGCTATGGAAACAAGAAGAACAGTATTGGGGCCAGCGTTCTAGGGTTAAATGGCTCAACTATGGGGACAAAAATTCTAAATTCTTTCATGCCTCTACTATACAAAGGAGGGACAGAAACAAGCTTTTAAGGATTCACCATGCTGATGGTAACTGGTTGGAGGGTCAGAATGACGTTATGGCTGGTATTTGTAATTTCTATAGTAATTTATATACTGAAGAGTCTCCTAGTTGCATTAGTCAGTGCCTTAAAGTTATTCCTAAAAGTGTTACTGATTCTATGAACTGCTCTCTAACTAAACCTATCCTTCTTAAGGAGGTTGAAGTTGTTGTATTTATCCAAGAAAAGAAAAATAGACGACTATGAGACGATTGCATTAACAGAGGAATGTAGTGCAATTATCCAGAACAAGCTGCCACAAAAACTCAAAGATCCAGGTAGTTTTTCCATACCTTGTGTGATTGGAAGTGAAACTATAAACAGAGCGATGTGCGATCTAGGAGCCAGTGTAAGTTTGATGCCTCTTTCTCTTTGCAATAGACTAGGGATAGGCGAACTTAAACCCACAAAAATGACAATACAGTTGGCAGATCGTTCCGTTAAATACCCCACTGGAATCTTAGAGGATATCCCTATCAAGGTAGGGCAAACTTTTATACCGGTGGACTTTGTTGTAATGGAAATTGAAGAAGACTCCCAAATTCCTATTCTTCTAGGGAGGCCTTTTTTAGCTACCGCAGGGGCAATAATTGACGTAAAAAATGGTAAGTTGGTTTTTAATGTGGGGGATGAAAAAGTTGAGTTTGAAGTTTCAAACTTCATGAAGAGTCCATCTGTAAAAGACTCATGCTGCAGGATTGATATTGTAGACTATTGCGTGCGAGACTGCTCTTTAGCATCATCTTCACAAGATAGTCTGGAAGATTTCCTTTTAGGCAACACAAATACAAATGCGGCAGGGGAAACCCAATTCTACATAAAACTTTTGGATGAAAATCCACCATCACAAGAATTGGGTGCTGAAACTTTGGGTGAGGAAACACCTTGACCTCTCCCAAAAGAAACACCAAAAATAGAACTGAAGCCCTTACCATCATCTCTCAGGTATGAGTTCCTTGGCCCTAATTCTACTTTTCCAGTAATTGTAAATGCAAATTTGAAACAAAATGAGACTGAAAAATTGCTTAATGTTCTCAGGAAGTATCCCAAAGCCATAGGGTATACTATTGAGGACATTAAAGGAATAAATCCGTCAATCTGCATACACAGAATACAACTGGAAGAGGACTATAAACCTTCTATCGAGCATCAGAGAAGATTAAACCCAAACATGAAAGAGGTTGTTAAAAAGGAAGTTTTAAAACTCCTTGATGCTGGGATAATATATCCTATTTCCGATAGTAAGTGGGTTAGTCCTGTTCAAGTAGTACCTAAGAAAGGAGGCTTAACAGTTATTAAAAATGAGAAGGATGAAAGCATTTCCACAAGGACAATTACGGGATGGAGAATGTGTATCGATTACAGAAAGCTTAACAAAGCTACCCGGAAAGATCACTTCCCTCTCCCGTTCATTGATCAAATGCTAGAAAGGTTAGCACAGCACTCACATTTCTGCTATTTCGTTGGTTATTCGGGATTTTTCCAAATTCCCATCCACCCTAGCGACCAAGAAAAAACAACTTTCACATGTCCCTTTGGCACTTATGCCTATAGAAGGATGCCCTTTGGTCTATGTAATGCTCCTGCTACCTTTCAAAGGTGTATGATGTCCATATTCTCAGACTTTGTTGAAAACATAATGGAAGTGTTTATGGATGATTTTTCCGTCCATGGCTCAAATTTTGAAAACTGTTTAGCCAATCTGGAAAAAGTCTTAGAGAGATGTGAGAAGGTAAACCTGGTTCTAAACTGGGAAAAGTGTCATTTCATGGTTAATGAAGGAATTGTCCTAGGGCACTTAATTTCTCATAGAGGTATTGAGGTAGATCGTGCAAAAATTGAGGTGATTGAAAAAATGCTACCTCCCACCACAGTAAAAGAGGTGAGAAGCTTTTAACAGGTTGAAAAAGGCTTTAGTTACTGCCCCGATCATACAGCCACCAGACTGGAATCTTCCATTCGAAATAATGTGCGATGCAAGCGACTATGCAGTTGGGGCAGTCCTGGGACAAAGAAAAGAAAAAAAATTGCATGCCATATACTATGCAAGCAGGACCTTAGACGAGGCACAAATGAATTATGCCACAACTGAAAAAGAATTATTGGCGGTAGTTTTTGCCGTTGATAAGTTTCGATCATATCTGGTAGGTTCAAAAATCATCATTTTTACTGATCACTCGGCCATAAAATATTTGTTAAACAAAAAAGATGCCAAGCCGAGATTGATCCGATGGGTTTTACTCCTACAAGAATTTGATCTTGAAATAAGGGATAAAAAAGGCGTTGAAAATGTTGGGGCTGATCATTTGTCCCGTCTACAAGGAACAAAAGAAGAAGAGTTGCCGCTTAATGATACATTTTTGGATGATCAACTCTTCTCATTAGTCAAATCTGAAGCACCATGGTATGCAGATTTTGTAAACTACCTTGCAGCAGGAGTACTCCCCCCAGATTTAAATTATCAGCGGAAGAAGAAATTCTTCCATGATCTTAAACAGTATTACTGGGACGAGCCGCTGCTTTTTAAAAGGGGAGCAGATGGGGTGTTCAGAAGATGCATTCCGGAAGAAGAGGTAAGTAACATTCTATACCATTGTCATTCTTCTTCTTATGGCGGCCATGCCAGTTCTTCAAAAACTGCTACGAAAATCCTACAATCTGGTTTTTATTGGCCGTCCCTTTTTAAAGACACGCATCAATTCATTTCTAAATGCGACCAGTGTCAACGCACCGGAAATATTTCAAAAAGAAATGAAATGCCCTTAAATAATATCTTAGAGGTTGAAATTTTCGACGTCTGGGGTGTCGATTTCATGGGACCATTTCCTTCTTCTTTTGGAAACCAATATATTCTGGTAGCCGTTGACTATGTGTCAAAATGGATCGAAGCCATTGCTTCTCCTACAAACGATGCAAAGGTAGTCATAAAACTTTTCAAAAAAATATTTTTCTAAGATTCGGGGTCCCTCATGTTGTCATAAGCGACGGAGGATCCCATTTCATCTCAAAACATTTTGAAATGTTACTGCAAAAGTTTGGAGTAAGGCACAAAATTGCAACGCCTTATCACCCTCAAACAAGCGGTCAGGTTGAGGTATCGAACAGAGAAATTAAAAGTATTTTAGAAAAAACTGTTTCGACCTCAAGAAAGGACTGGTCGGTAAAGCTCGATGATGCTCTTTGGGCTTTTCGGACTGCGTACAAGACTCCCATAGGAATGACTCCTTTCAAATTAATTTATGGGAAGTCTTGCCACCTTCCGGTAGAACTACAACACAAAGCTTACTGGGCAATTAAACGCCTTAACCTGAACATGGAATTAGCCGGAGAAAAAAGAAAACTCCAGCTAAACGAATTGGAAGAACTGCGAATGGATGCTTATGAGAATGCCAAACTTTACAAAGAAAGAACAAAAAATTGGCATGATAAGCGTATTATTCGTAGAGAATTCAAGGAGGGTGACCTGGTGTTATTGTTTAATTCCAGGCTAAAAATTTTTCCGGGAAAATTAAAGTCAAGATGGTCCGGGCCTTTTGAAATCCGTAAGGTTTACCCCTTCGGATCTGTAGAGATCTGGAGCGAGAAAACCGGATCGTTTAAAGTCAATGGTTAAACGTTGAAAAATTATTTAACTGGTGACCCGATTGAGAAAGAAACTAGTTTAGTTCTGCAAGATCCCAATTGAAATTTTGATTGTCAAGCTAGTGACGTTAAAAGAGCGCTGCGTGGGAGGCAACCTACGGCTTAATGTATTTTTCAATTTGTTGAAAAATAAAATACCCCAGGGCCGAGTATCCTGAACCAGACAGCCAGGTGAGCTCTCCTAACCCCTTTTGTTTTATTTGAAAAATCATTGAGGACAATGCCTAGTCCAAGCATGGGGGGGTATTTTATTACTTTTATTAGGAATGTCTTTATTGCTTTGCCGAGTTTTTATCTTTTTGTACTTTGAGTTGTATCAGCTCCCTCCATCACGAAACGTTGTGAACCCTAAGTATGTTTTAGATAAGCCTTTTCTGGACAAAAATAATTTTTCAATTTTTCATTAGCAATTAGGTGGACTGGTTGGGAACAACAAAATTGTATCATGGTTCAATTTCTACTTCTAGGGCTTTTTTTTTTCACACACACACTATTGAGACTGTTTTCAGTTATTAATACAATTAGAGGGACTGAAAAGAAACTAGTAACCTGGTTCTCTTGGTGACATTTACTAGATGCGCGGTTACTGGAGAAAAACGTCTGAGTTGGGGTATTAAAAAAAAAAGGATATATATATATATATATATATATATATATATATATATATATATATATATATGCAAAACCAATTCAAAAATGCAAAAGTTAGTGCATTTTAAATATCAAAATAAATGGTTAGCATATAAAATCAAAAAGAAAAGAAAAATGCTTGAGTACCCAACGTATAAAGACCCTCCTTTGAGACCCGGTCTTAGTAAATGGAGGACCCAAGCTTAAGAATGTTGGGGAACCGGTTCTATGATGACATTGATATCCTCTCTAAAGTACTGATACTTTAAAGTTGTCTCTCAATTCCACAAGAAGCCCAAAAAAGTAGCTCTCAAACCAAAGTGTTAGAATTGACCCACAGTTCACTTAAGGCTTCAATATGAAAACAATTTTCCTTCAGAACTGGCCTAAAGATTTACACTGTTTTTGCTTGAGGACAAGCAAAGGTTCAAGCATAGGGGAGTTTGATAAGTCTATTTTTAGAGTCTTTTTAATAGTTATTTTATTAAGTCTTTTTAGTATTTTAATTATATTTTTGATCTATTTTACTGCAAATGTTTACTTTTTATCTTCAGGTTTTATTTTGAAGCATCTTCGACTGCTTATGCCTCAACAGGTTAGAATTCGACTGCATATGTTAGAATTCGACAGCATCTGTCTCCCAGAATTCGACTGCATCTGTTAGAATTCGACAGCATCTGTCAGAATTCGACTGCATCTGTCTTCCAGAATTCGACTGCATCTGTCAGAATTCGAGTGCATCTTCCAGAATTCGACTGCATTTGTCAGAATTCGACTGCATCTGTCTTCCAGAATTCGACTGCATCTGTCAGAAATCGACTGCACCTTCCAGAATTCGACTGCATCTGTCAGAATTCGACTGCATCTGTCTTCCAGATGTCGACTGCTTCTGTCTCAGCAGGTTAGAATTTGACAGCATCTGTCTCAGCAGGTTAGAATTCGACCGCATCTGTCTCCCAGAATTCAACTGCAGCTGTCAGAATTCGACTGCATTTGTCTCCCAGAATTCGACAGCATCTATCTTTCAGAATTCGACAGCAACACAAGCTGGCGCAGGACAGGGCACCATGGGCGCCAAGGGCGCCAAAATGCAATCAAAATTGGATATTTTTGCCCACTTGTTGATGGATATTTTTGCCCACTTGTTGATGGATATTTTTGCCCACTTGTTGATGGATATTTTTGCCCACTTGAGGATGGCTTTTTGATGACTACCTTGGCCAACTTGATTTGCCACTTTTTCCTCTTTTGGACCATTTTGCCCCTCATATTTTCCTATAAATAGAGGCTTGATCCTCACTTGTAACGAAGCTTGAATTTTGTTAGAAAATCAATAACAAGGTTTCCTCTAAGATTCATGACTTCAATTTACTCTTCATGCTTTTTATGATTCTTGTTTATTTACTTTCTTGCCCTTTAAATTCTTGCACCTTTATTTTCCAAGTCATTTACTTTCCTTGCTATTTAAATTCTTGCACCTTTATTTTTCAAGTCATTTACTTTCTTGCCCTTTTATTTTCCAAGTCATTTACTTTCTTGCCCCTTTAATTTCTTGCACCTTTATTTTCCAAGTCATTTACTTTCTTGCTCCTTTAATTTCTTGCACCTTTATTTTCCAAGTCATTTACTTTTCTTGCTATTTAATTTCTTGCACCTTTATTTTCCAAGTCATTTACTTTCTTGCACTTTTATTTTCCAAGTCATTTACTTTCTTGCTCATTTACTTTCCTTGCTCTTTAAACTTTCCAAGTCATTTAAATTACTTGCAATTTACTTTTCAAGCAATTTACTTTCTTGTCATTTACAATTTCGCTATTTATGATTTTGCACTTTACCGCTTTCTTTTATTTTCTCGCTATTTAACTTTATGTTTTCTTCTCTTATTTTCTTTTCTCCTCATTTGTCTACAATGATCATGAGTGAGTAGACTTTACTAAAACATTCCTTCTTTCTAAAAACACTTTCTTTTCAGTTAATCAACTTTGAAAAATTAAATTGGTATTCACCTAGGCTCTCCCTGTGGATCGATAACTCTTTTATTACGCGATACGACTCGTGGACTTGCGAGGCTATCATTACCCATGTTTAATTAGTGTTGTTTGCTGCTTGCATGAGCCGACAAGTGCTGTGTGGAGCCTGCCTAGTGTGATTGGGCCTTTGGAGATTGATTGTAATGGTTGGGGCCTTGCCCATCTCAATGAAGATCTCTCAATGTTTCTCTCATCTTTTGGAATATTGCTTTTATGGAAAGACGCGATGCTTAGAGTTGCTCATCAATAACTCTCATTTCATCTGTATATTTTTTTTGAGCTTGGAACAATTCATTCACAAATCTCTGCAAAATCTCTTGGGTTGGAGATGCTCTTATAGGAATTGAATATAGTTGAGGTTGTTGCTGGTAAGGATATGAAGGAAAATAACATGAAGCTGAATAAATGGTGTTGGTGGAGTAAAGTGGGGGAGTGGAGAGTAAGAATAAGTGGTGTTGGTGGAGTAACATGGCGAAGTGGAGGAGAAATAATTAAGGTTTTACTTGAATAAGGTTGGGATGAGCCATGGGAGGTGTTGAAGTTCAAGAATGGAAGCACCAAATGATAGGTAGCTTTTACTTGAATAAGGAAATTAAGATTCTAATTATGAAGAAGATAAAAAACAACAGTAAAATAGAGAAAATACACTAAATTAAACTAATAAATTAAAGATATTTTTCAATCAATGGGTGATTCTCAAATGTCTCAAAAGACTACTATATAGGACTAGTGGTGGATCAAATAATAAAAGGCCTAATGGCTAAAAGGCCAACAAAAATAACACTTAAATAAAACCTAATTGATTAAACTTCAACACCTCATAGATTGTAAGTAAGTTCCCTAACATTCCCGGTACCCCAAAAATTTTCCCAGCTACATTTTATATATAACTAATTTGGATCTCGATCTAGAATTAGGTCGGGTTTGGTCATGATCTAACATGCTACAATTTAGGTCATTTGGGAGTTGTGGCATATATAGTGTAATCTTTTCTAGTAAGCATGTCCTCCGAGAGTAATGTAATGCTTATCAAATGAACAAGTAAATTTCACACACAATAAGGCAATTGGTACTGTATATTCAAGTAGTAATAAAATTCACAGTACAATGGAAGAGAAGATATTCAGAGAGGAAGAAGAAAGTATTCAGTTAGAGGAGAGAGGCATTTCTCAATACAATACTCAAAAAATATCTTTTCTCACACACTCCACTACTTAAGTGAATATCCCCTAAGGCGTGTACTGATCTCACGCACCCTTTCCCCTCTTCTCACACCCACCTTGTGAGTGTTCTCATTTGCCACCTCATTCGCACTAGTTCCAAGTGAATCAGATGAGTCTTCCAAGAGTTGCTATAAACTAAGATATCATCAAAAAACCAAGACAAATTTTCTTTTCCTTTTGAAATATCTGATTTATCAAACTTTGAAATGTAGCAGGTGCATTGGTGAGCCCAAAAGGCATCACAAGCCATTCATAGTGCCCATGATGGATCTTGAATGCTGATTTATGTCTATCCTCTGGCTATAACAGTATTTGATGATACCCTGCCCTGAGATCCAGCTTAGAAAAATACTGTGCTCCACGTAGTTCATCTAGCAGCTCATCAACAGTGGGCATTGGGAAGGAATCCTTGACTGTGATAGCATTGAGAGCCCTATAATCTATGCAAAAACGTCATTTGCCATCTTTCTTTTTGACTAACACAATAGGAGAGGAAAAAGGACTGGTACTGTCTTGAATAATGCCCTGATCTAGCATGTCTTGCACCATAATTTCAATCTGCTCCTTTTGGCTGTGAGGGTATCTATATGGCCTTACCTTAACTGGTTTAGCATCAGGCTATAAGGTGATGGCATGATTATGTGTTCTGTCTGGAGGCAAGCCTGTAGGTGTCTGAAAAACCCCCCTGTATGTGTGCAGTAATGTTACAAGTTCTGGCTCCATATTTTCTGGCAATTCTAGAATTTCCTCTTCATTAGCTACAGGTCTCAGTTGCTGCACAGAGAAACACTCAAATATGGCAGCAATATTGTGCATTCTCCTCAACTGATGGAGATGTGCTTGTGTAGGACATTGTTCTTTTTCACCTTGCAGAGTGATAAATTTTCCCTTTTGAAAAAACTTAATAATCAATGCAGCATAGTCAGCTACATGTGGTCCAGGGGTTGCCAACCAAGTGGAACCCAGTATCAAATTTGTGCCCACCACTGGTAACAAATACACAGGCATCTTCAATTCATGACCCTGTATCTATACAGCTAGCTGTGGCAACCACCCCTCTATCTGCATTGTTTGACCATTCCCAATCAAAACTCTGAAGTTAGGTGCGAACTAAACCGGTAACTTGAGGAACTGAGCAATCCTGGGTTGCAAGAAACTCTCAGAGCTTCCACCATCTACTAATACTTGCACTGGAATGTTATCAATGGTACCAGAAAATCTAATAGTCCCCACACCTGTTCCTCCCTTAATTGCATTCATTGACAGATGATGTTCTCCATTGGCAGTGTCCTAGTTCGGTTTAGGGTCAGGTGGTTCTGTATTTGGGCTAGGCTCCTCCTCCTCATCATCATCATATTGCAACATCATGACTTGGTGTTTGTTAGGGCATTTGTGTGGGTAAGAGAATTTCTCATCACAAAAGTAACACAACCCTTTATCTCTTCTCAATTGAATTTCAGCAGGGGACATGCCCTTCAATTATTGTGATCTGATACTGTAGTTAAAAGGCTTAGTGTTAGGTTTTGGTAGTATAGGTGTTGAGTTTGCTGTTTTGTTTTGGTATGTGGCTGTATCTGGCTTAAGGTTTGTGTTTGGGTTTCTGTTTGAGCTATTTGGTGTATAATTGTGTGTAGTGTTGGAAGTGTTTTTATGTGTGGCTGTATGTGTTTTAGGTGTCGTGTTGTGTGCGTATTTTTCCTCAAATAACTTGGCTTGAGACAATGCCTTGACCATTGAAGGTGGAGATAGAGATTTAACATCTCTTCGGATATCCTCAGATAATCCCTTAATAAAACAGTCCAACAGGGCTTCTGTACTTACCCCTTCAGAACAATTAGCTAATGAAGTGAATTATATGTAATAATCAGTAACAGAACCTGTTTGTAGTAGTTTAAACAAGCTAGAGCGAGGACACTCATACTGCAATGGACCAAAATCAAGCTTTAAAGCTGTAGTGAATTCTTTCCATGACTGAAACGGGTTAACTCTTTGCATCATTTGGAACCAAGGAACAATCTCTTGATCCAAATGCACAGATGCAATAGTTAATCGCTCAGAATCCGGAGTATTGTAGTATTCAAAAAATTGCTCAGTCTTGAAAATCCATCCAACGTCATTATTACCATCCAAACGAGGAAAATCAAGCTTAATCGATCTTACTTGAAATGCCGGTCGCGATTGCTGCGGGGAGTGTGGTTGTCCTAGCTGAAGTGTTGCGTTCTTGCTACCATGAGTGGCGCAGCTCGACCCTGGTGATGGCACTTGCGCAGCTCTGGCATCAATTGCAGCAGTGATCTTAACTAGGTTCGTATCTGTGTTCTGGATCGTGTGCTCCATTCTCTCAAATCGCTGCAAGTTGTCAACCTCCAAATGCTTGATCTGTGTTTGGAGATCGACGTAATTCTTCTCCATCATTTCGGTGATGCGGCAAACCTCAAGATTGAGCTCCTTCAAACGTGTGTTCTCAGCCACGGTAGTTGATGAAAGCACCAATGTAATGCTTATCAAATGAACAAGTAAATTTCACACACAATAAGGCAATTGGTATTGTATATTCAAGTAGTAATAAAATTCACAGTACAATGGAAGAGAAGATATTCAGAGAGGAAGAAGAAAGTATTCGGTTAGAGGAGAGAGACATTTCTCAATACAATACTCAAAAAATATCTTTTCTCACACACTCCACTACTTAAGTGAATATCTCCTAAGGCGTGTAGTGATCTCACGCACCCTTTCCCCTCTTCTCACACCCACCTTGTGAGTGTTCTCATTTGCCACCTCATTCGCGCTAGCTGAGTCAACCTGTCCAGTTGTCACACCCATTACAAGGAACTTTTGAAGAGGATTCAAGTTAAGTCTTGGTATTGGTTCCTAGCAAGAGGGAAGCTGAGATCCTCCCTGTGAGTGGTTAATTTGCTAATCTCCTTTATTGCTTAAGTAGATAAAACTCGTATAGGAAGTTGGATTTTAATTTTTGAAGTACCCCTTTGTACTCGGTTTTAAAGGGTTACCCCTTGTACACCGTTGTAATGGATTGAATTACCCCTTGATACTCCCAATTATATATATATATATATATATATATATATATATATATATATATATATATATATATATATATATATATAGATATATATATATATTTCGCCGTTCAAAAACAATTTAGGTTTTTTCCATAAGAAAAAAGCAATAACAAAAAAAATAAAATATATATTTAACCAAGTCAAGGAAACTATATGTGAAACAAATATTGCACAAAATAAATCACTAGAAAGCAACTCAAAGGGAAACTTAATATTGCATTATGCATAGGCAAGGTCTTACTAAATGACCTTAATTTCAGAAAGCGAGTCTGCTTAATTACCATAACACAAAGGATTATTTTACATGTGAAAGACCACATGATTTTATTTTACACACACAAACATATATATATATATATATATATATATATATATATATATATATATATATATATATATATATATATATATTACATGAATCAAATGCCTGCAAATACATCTAGTGCATTTTCCTTGGGAGCTGAAAAAAAGTGTTGCAGGTAATCCCCATATTTGAATGAGCGATAACGTAGAGGATGTATTTTGTCATCCACCAACTCAGATGGCACCTCAATTTTCATATCTACCTTTGGCATTGCAAATAGTCCAAACGAGTACCTATCTTTATCTCCACTTATCATCACTCTGTGTGTAACTGAATGAAGCCTCCCATTGCTCCATGCCTATATATAATCAATTATAAATCCTTATTAAACATCCCATTTTAGATATATGTAAAAAAAATACAATATTAGAGCATAATCCTTCAACTTGAAATGAATTATATGAAGAGCAATGCAAGTACCTTGAGTGCATCACCAACAAAGACCACAAAGCCTTGCTTAGGTAAGCTCAATTGAATCCATTGATTTGTTTTGGTTAGAACCTCAAGACCTTGGACTTGATTTTGGAATACAATTGTTATTGCACTTTTGTCTGTATGAGGCAACAAGCCAAGAACTTCACCATCCTTGTAGTTTTCAGGAACTATGTACTTCATAATCCGAAAATTACTAGCACTCTTCATTTTTTCAATATTTGAAGTGTACTCCTTTGGAAGTTCATAACTCTCTTGAATCATCTTCAAGATGAAGAAACTCATCTCATACATCTTGGAGGTTATGGACTTTAGTGTCTCACTATATCATCCCAAAACCCAAAAAAAAAAAAATATTGTGAAAAGAAACATAAAGAAAATTCACATAGTATATGCATAACCTTTTGATATTTCAAATTTAATTAATTTCCAAAAAGCTAAGAAAAATGTTTACCAGACTAGGTTGATAAGGGTTAACCAACACGGTTTCCCAGTGGCATAAGCATTTAAGTTCAGTCTCCAAAAAGGGTAAGCCCAAAATAAATATAGAGCTATACATAATAAATGGGTTTGGTGAATTATATCTAGGAGTTCTTCTCACTCCTTCTTTTGAGTAAATGTTCTTACCTGTTTCTTCATTTAATTTTAAGCTAAATAAGTGTATGAGTTTTATTTGTTTATATTTTCAATGTTGCAGTTCAGACACTCAGGTAGGAAAGAGAAAAAAACATTGCACCCGGCCAAAACACTCATGAAACTTAGCATTGAAAGAATAAAACCAAGTAAATTAGCAGTATGCTGGCATGAAGTTATAATTAAATTCATATATTATTAAGAAGCATAATAGGAGTATATTATTATAAGTCAAAGAAATAAATGTAGATTATACTAGTAGTAAATAAATGAAGAGAAAAAATTAATTATAATACCTAAAAGCATGGTTTTGTTGAGGCCACATGAGGTTAGTGAAGGCCTGAGCAGCATCTTCAACATGAACATTATCAATCGCAAAGCTTTGACAAGGATTTTCTAGGGAATCACTATTATAGCCTGTATAAGTCTTAGAAAATGAGTACTTCATCTTAGTTTCTTCAGGTAAATCAAATAACTCTTTCATACCCATCAACATATCTTCACATAAACCCTCTGGGATCTTATCACACATCAACATAAAAGAACCATAGTTCTCACATGATTCTCTCACTTTCTTGCTCATTTCTTTCCATTCTTCACTACCTTCTTTTAACACCAACATATCCTTGGAAAAATCTAGACATGGGATCATTTCATGATGACTCTCACTATCCATTTCTCTTTCTCTCTCTTTGATGTTTCTCACTCTTGTCTTTTTACTTTGTTACTACTAATTCACAAGATTATATATGCTATATATAATCAGTGGTACCCTGAGGATGGAGGGAGAGGCGATCGCCCATGAGCCCATTTTTTCGGGGGCACCAAAAATTATTTTACTTAAAAGTATATACATATATTAAATAAACTATATATGTTATTACAATTTGAGAGAGAGAGAGAGTACAAATATTTAGAACGAATCATTAATGATTTTCAACAAATATGAATTACTAGTTAAATTGGTCTCAAATTTTAAAAAGATCAGTTTAATCTCTGACATTAACAATATTTTTAGTGAGTCTCAAACATTTCCAAACTTTATTCAGTTTAGTTCCTCAAATTCTCAATGTCGCATTTGATTCCTAACTTTTATAATTTAATATCAATTTGGTCACTAACGTTTACAACTTAGTATCCGTTTGGTCCCATGAATACACAAAGAATCTATCATGGACCAAATTAATACTAACTTTTAAAGTCAGAGACTCAATTGATATTAAGTTGTAAAAGTTATCGATCAGGTGTAACATTGAGAATTTGAGGGACTAAACTAATAAGGTTTGAAAATATTATGAGGTGATTAGGAATATTGTTAATGTCGGGAACTAAACTGAAACTTTTCTGAAATTTGAGAGACTAAACTGGCTATTAACTCCAACAAATATATAGGAGAATAATTTTCAAATAGATATAAGGGCACCTTTCTATTGGTTCGCTCAGGGCAACCAAAAACTCAGAACACTACTAAAAAAGGGGAAAATTCGTACGAAATTTCAAATGGATTTGGGATAGATTTCAAACATTTTTCGCATGGAATTGGGACGGATACATAGTTTGTGACAGATTTCGTACAAAATGTCTCTTGTGTGAAAAACCCTCGCTGCAAATTCAAGAAATCTGTCCCAAATTTCCTCCCAACTCATTATCAACGGATTTCAAATGAATTTTAGACGGAATCTGTCCGATATCTGTTCGAAATCCGTCTAAAATTTGTGCAAAATCCGTCTCAATTTTTTTCCATCCGAAATCCGTCTCAAAAGTTTCCAAATTATAATACGATTTCAGATGAAACGTATTCCGTCTGAAATTTTTGTCCGAAAATGCACCTTTTCTAGTAGTGGAATCGGGCCTTTTTTTTAGAATGGAAAACTTATATTATAAATATAAGGGGGTACAAGGGATACCCAAACCCATACAAAAGAGAAGAATACAGAAAATGTAACACCTTAAATTTCACTACATAGTGATCAAAAATGCATGAACATAATCATAAACATCAGAGTGTAACTTACTCATAATAATGGACCAAATAAAAACTAAAGCGGATTAAAACCACTTACATAACTTTGAGATGGGAATTTCTCAATTACAATTTCGAAATAAGTACTCAAAGGTACATATTCGATAAAATATACATAACTATGGTCTATCTACAAGACAAGGTTATAAACGCTACATGACCTTGATTACAATTCAATGATTTACACTTAATAATACATGAGTAGGGAATAAGCAAAGTACATCATAAAGATCACCAAATGATCTTCCCTCTAACTAAGCATCTACAGCATACGCCACTTCACCTCAATCTGTTTTGCTTTCCCTGCACATCTGAAAACACCACAACATATACAGTGAGATTATAAACCTCAGTGAGTTCTTTCGTACCCCTCACAATTCCTCTCTCGGTATTTTCCTTATCTTATGAACCGTTCTCGCTCATATCTTATTCTTGTCTGTGAATTAACATGTCTGTCTTTTAATCTTGTCAGTGGCTTAGCATAATCCGATATATAATGACAGGTATTCTAGAATACCCAATTTCAACGGAAACCCCAATTCGTATAGCTATACCGAATAATGCCAGGGCCCTAGCCTTGGGTTCATGACTCCCCTCCGCTAGGTATGCTACATGAACTCTGGATCGTCATCCCCCTCAATATCTTTTATTAACCTCTCGGACATTTAGTCCGTTACTCGACACGAAGTCGTATTCTTATCCTCTTGGACATTAAGTTTGTTACTCGACACAAAGTCACATTCTTTAATCTTATTACATGAACTTAGACTTTTGGGTCTATTCTTGATACTTTGATTGTATTCACACTCGATACAATAATTACTCGGTTTGTATTTAAACCATACATGAACTTATTCGTTTTCTATCATAAAACGACTTGAAATACATAATTAATTCATTTATTTTATTAGGTCTTTTAATAAGCTTTCAAACGCACTTGAGAACACCTCAATCGGGTTCCCGAGCCATGTTATTGCTAAAATAATATCAATGTACTCGGGTCGCGACGCGATCTGTGCTGGGCAGTGCAGAATTGCAGATTCTCCAAACTCGGTTTTGTGTCCTTTCGCTTTCTAAATGGTTCCAATACCGATTCCATAACATTCCTAACTTAACAACACTCAACAATCAATCATATCCATCACAAAATTAAAAACAAATTTGACATCGAATACGTTCTTAACGGTTTTTAAACGAAAACATTTCTCAGCACATACAACAAACCGAGACAATCACATTCAACCAATCAAGCATCACTTGGCAACCAAATCACATCAATTCACAACATTCAATCACATATAATTTGTAACTCAACTTAACTCAAACTTTAACTTCCCAATAATCAAAACACAATTCATCAATGAACAATCATCCAACATAACCATGAAAATATCAAACTAACAATCAACACATCAAACGAACATTTCATTAATCTAAGAACTCACATTGTTTGTTGACTCGAACACACCACACGCGAGAAAACTCAACTCAAACCTTGGCACCAACCATAAGCTCCTATAGCTTCCAAAATGAAACCCAAAACTCCAAACTTGATTTCCAAGGCTTGAACTTTTACTATGAACTTCACCATCATCTCTAATCATCATGAACCTCTAATCACCCTTCATAAACTCCAATTTGAGCTTCAACAACCAAAACCCCAATTTTGATTTCATAAACCCTAACTCAACCAAACTTTGATTTCTTCACTTCAAGTTAGTAATCAAGCTCCTATTTGAACTTCTATAACTCCAAAGCTCATGAATGGAAGGATAAAACTTCAAACCTCTACTTTTGTATATGAGGTGTAAAAATGGTGTTTGGAGGAGGAGTGAGGCTATGGTGATGTTATTGGTATTAATTTGGAGGAAATGATACAAGGCTAGATTCTCTACTCATCGAACCACTGTTTGCAAGATGTTAATTCATCCTCCACCCAACCTCTCACCACTAGGCTAGATTCTCTAAATGCCTTAGAGTTTGTTGCCACTTCTAATCTAGTAGTAGCATCTGACATGAGAATATTAGGAAAGCTTTGGGGTGATGTGTTAGATGATGTCTACTCATTCTCCACTCAACCTCCCACCTCTAGCCTAGATTCGAAAAATGCCTCGGAGTCCGCATCTAGAAGTAGCATCTGACATGACAATATTAAGAAAGCTTTGGGGGTATGTGTCAGATGAAGTTGGTGATCCTCTAATTACGATATCCGAGGAACATTTGCGCGAGATGGTAATTGCGAACCGGTTGTGTCCAAACAAAAAGAAGAAATTGCGGCAAAAAAAGAAATTGGACATTGACTATAATACTCGTTCAAAGGTAAATTATGCCTCTGTCACTTTTTGATATGACAATTGTAATTTAGTCCTTTAATTTTTCTTATATTTTGTCTCTAGGATGGATTGTTTTTGGGGGTCTTTTGCCGTAACAAGTTAGGGGTTTCCTATTATTGCTTTGTCTTTATTTTTTTTTCTTGCCATGGCTATTGGTCTAGCTCCTGTTTGGTCTTTCTTCCGTCTTCTTTCTTTTTTCTCTTTTTAATAAAATTAAGGGGAAATACTTTTTTCTTCTTAATGTTTTTTACATCCGAACGTTTTAACGAGGCTTCATTCATTATATATGCCAAAAAAAAAAGAATAATTAATATATTTTGTCTATAATATAGACCAAATACATCAGTTACACAATATAAAAATTGTTTTTAGACCAAATATATCAGTTACACAATAGAACTAAAAATTGTTTTTTTCTTATAAACGTGACCGAAAGAAGTAGCACTTCTTTTAACAAAATACGTTATTTTTATACAATGAGATGAATTTTTTCGCATATAATGAGATCATTGGTCCCACAACTTAAAAAACGTGAATCAAACATTAGTGCTTGGTTACATTATGTACTTAATGTGGCTTACATTAAAAAGCAAGTTAATCAAAATTGGACCAAATATTAAATCGAGTATTCCTGTTTTACCCTTAATTCTATCTCATGCACTCATTCTCTTTCATATATTTATTACTCCACTCCACTCCTCTTCTTATATTTATGGCAGACGGTTACATACCACAGTAGTGTGTGCTGCATCATCTCTATTTTTCAATTAAAACACAAAAACCAAAAAACACACATCATTGCCAATTTTTGGAGTTAATTTTGGTTGTAAATATAAGAAATTATTTCAGTTTTTAGTATATATTTATTGCTTAAATACCAATTTTACCTTCATTGAATCCTTTGTCTTTTCAGTTTTCAATGTGAGTGTGAGTAGTACACATAAATGAAGAGTTATTTTCAATGTGAGTGTGAGTAGTACACATGTGAAGTTGAGTGGAGCGTATTTTGGAGACTTAACTTAAAAAAACAAGAATTAAATGAGCTCATTGGTAGTGATGATTTTTGTATTTTCCTCTAATAATAGGGACCGGAGGGTGTATTAATTATAAGTACATTGTTGTTGAATACAATAAATGCACATTAAATTTATTTTTATATTTTCCAATAAATGCATGGTGGTTGGATCAAAACCAAAACAAATAAATTTTAAAGTATGTTTCCTCTCAATATGTCTATGCTATTAATTACCCGTTCTCCCTCCGTGTCAAATCTTTTGATGTTTTATCCCTCAAATTTTGTTTCAAAACTTTTGTTGTTTTATAAATCTAGTGCTATTTTAACGACTTGCTTTCAACTTTACCCTAAATAACAATGTTGTATTAATTATGAAGAATGTATTTACCAAAGCAAAGTTGTGGATAACAAGATATTAAATGAGGGTATTTTAGACTAAATTTTACCTAATTAATGTTTTCTTATTCCATGTACATTTGCTAAAACATCAAAAGATTTGGACCGGAGGGAGTACTTTGTAACATCCTTCATTTTTAAAATATTTGACGCAAGGAAATTCCGAATAATTTATATTTCGAGTAAACTAATAACACGTTATACGGATACATGACGATCGAGAAAATCATCGTTAACGGATGAGCCATACGGTTAAAGCGTATTTAGCATCAAAACTGAAGATTTAAAGGCTTAAACAAGAATTTGAGTGAAGACCTTAAGTTGAGGGCATTATGGACTTTTCCTTCACACTTAAACACTTCAGTTTTTGAAGGCATGCTGAACCCACACTCTTTTCCTCCACTTCAGAAACTGAAAACAAGAAAGGAAATCAGAAAAGGGAGGAGAGAAAGAAGAGGGAGTTCACGAAGGAGAAGAAGGGAGGGTGAGACAAATCCCCTCATTGCATGTTCCAAATCCTTGAGGCATCACACTCCATTTCCTTCCCTCTTTCCATGGATACCAATTTCACTTCCAGATTCTGAACCAAACTCTCCCTCTTTCAATTTGCACCATTTTCGGATTTGGAGCTCCAAGGAGAAACAATGGAGTCTTGACCTCACTTGGAGCATTGCATGTGCATTAGGAGTAGAGATGAAGTAAGTCTGAACCCACATTGTGGATTAGAAGAGGATTTGAAGATTTTTAAAGCTGCTGGTGCAGGGGATAGAACTCAGATTCGTGATTTGCAAATGATTGAAGTTGATGATCTAAGTTCATCAAAATTTCTGGGTAAAAACAGGGTTGGTACCCTTTAGTGAGTGCATCGTATCTCCCAGTACAAAGCTCCTATGATCACGATTTTTGTTTCTCTGCAAAGTAGACAAAAAGATCTTCATTTTGGTCACAAGAACCGTATGATTTCATGGAGAAATGAGAGATATATCATGTTCACAAGTTTCGGATTTAGAATCAGGCGCTGTGCTGAACCAGTCCTATTGTTTCGATGATAACTCCCAGATTACTGCATGCATGTGTGTGAATCTTCCTCCATCAGAAAGTAGACAAAATCCTATTCAGAATGGGCACTGATTTGAGTAGATTTGGTTACGGATTGACTGAGATAATTCTGTTTCAAAACTGCACTTTGATTCTGGAAAACCGAAACAGAAACTGGACATGTCGTTCGTCGAATTTGGGTTCGATTTGTTAAATTCTCGAGATTTACCAGATTCGACATATTGGAGAAGAGGTTCAGTCCCTTGAAGATGTTGTTCAGTTGCTGAACTGAATATTTGTTGTTGTCCTTACGCTAGTTGGTGCCTATTTGAAATCGTTCGAGTGCCTAAGTGATTCGGTCATCGTATATTCCGCGGAGCCATCTCATGATCGTCTAACCGGGTGAGTTCTACTCACGGATTAGGGAAAATATGTTTTTCTGAAATTATAACACATTCTGTTTCTCGGCGAAAAACTGATTACGAAAGATTTTCGGGTCGAAAACCGCTTTTGAGAAAAATAGCGTTTTACAGATTTTATCGAATTATTGAGCAATTTATGAATTGTGTATTTAAACGCTTTCGGTTTTAGGTTGGAGAACGATCGGAATTCGATTTGGGCGAGAAATGGAAAGCAGAATGAGAAATCAGAATTCAGTAATAAAACAGGCCACACGGGTCGTGCGCCCCTGGGCACGGACCGTGCGCCCACTTCGGGTTGGCCGTGTGATTTTGGTAAATCACGCACGGGTCGTGCGCCCCTGGGCACGGACCGTGCGTGAGCTTCTATTACCGGTTCCCGATTTCTCGTTTCGTCGCTCCTTTCGATCCCAAACCACTTCTAATCTTCTTCCCGGCCAATTTTTAGGATATTGCCCTAATAAAATCAATG
The DNA here is from genome assembly GCA_039519185.1 of Astragalus membranaceus. Lineage (NCBI taxonomy): Eukaryota > Viridiplantae > Streptophyta > Magnoliopsida > Fabales > Fabaceae > Astragalus > Astragalus membranaceus. Next base: position 28,913,297 of record CM076847.1, read on the forward strand.
TTTTGAGCACGTTCGACATTATTTTGGAAAAAGGGTTTTTGAAGGTTTAAATTATTGAAAAACCGAAACTTAGACCGCGTGTGAGACAATGTTTTTGGCATAACAAACCGGATCGTGGATCCTTCTCGACGCTATGATTATAACACCGGATGTCTAACTTTGAATTCATCAAAACGGGTTATAGATCAATAATAGATATAGATATCTAAAACATTAAAGACGGTCCAATGCGGACACGATATATATTTTATTATGTATCACGTTGGGTGACGACCCGAAAAGTAGCATACTAGGAAGGGAAGTCATGAGCCCTCACCCTAGGCCCTGTATACGTTTTGGCGTGGTCAATTCGTGGGTTACCGGGAGTCGTGGTTCTTGCACAGCCGGTTTATGCTAAGTTTCCTCACGTTTCGCCGGGAGTCGTGGTTATTGCACAGTCGGCGTTTCGATTATTGTTTGGACATTGCTACTCTAATAAATATGTTGTAACGGTTTAATAATTGAACCGAGTGTTAGTGAGGGGCACGGTAGAACGCACTGAGACAAGTTGTCTCACCCAATCATTGTTGTTGTTTTTACAGAGAACAGGATATAAGGATAGCAGGCGGCACAGTTAGTTGTCAGGCTCAAGGAAAAGTTGGAGATGTGATCTTCCATCCATGTTTTAGATTTCTTTGAAGTAGCCTCTGTATTCGGTCTTATGACTCGAACTTGTATAATGTTATTCCATAGTTTCCGCTGTTTCTTGTAAGGATTTATATCTGAACAGGAATTTTTATACTCTGATGTAAACCAAACTGTATATTTAGGTATTTCTTTGTTAAAGAAATACCGGGGTGTTACATTTGGTATTAGAGCCGTTCGGCCTTGTCGGACGTAGTGATGACCTTCGGGTCGAGTATTAGGTCGAGTCAGCTAGGGACTTAGACAATTATATGTCAGACCTTTTTAGTATATTATGTGACGTATTGAGTCAAGATCCACTCAATGTTTCATGTAAAGTACTGAAAATTTTGACAGATAGTTGCCTCAGCCCCGAAAATGTCTGAGACCCTACACCATAGGATTCTCAACCTTCTCGTTTCATCAGAGCACGCGGCAGGAGCAAAGGGCTACATATGACATTTCGAAACAATGATGGGCATCCGCGATGGTTCGAGGAAACTGTGGGCGGCTGTTCAGAAAACGAATTGGAAGCGGCTTGTAAGTCGCAGCATAAAACGTTGTTGGTCTTGTCGAGAGTACAACCTAAGCAAAGCCATTGTGCAGTAGTAGTGTCAGTGTACTGAAATCTATCAGATTAGTTAACACCCGAAACCCTGACCTTTAATTAGTCAGCCTATCAGTTATCAAAGTAGTATTTCACCGTAAATCTTGCCTTCTGGTATAAGTCAATCCCAGTTTAGGTAGAAGTTGAAGAAGTCCCTCCGGAAAATTTCAAGTACAGATCCCGATTATTCTTCTTCGAAGTCACCCTGTGATAGGTGAAAAAGCCAACCGAGTGAAGATAGTCCATCGTCAATATTGTCTAGCAGAATCACAAGGTACCGATCAGGTTAAGTCCCGATCAGGAACTGTGAATCAAGTCCTTCAAAGCAGGTTAGTATTTGGAATCGGTAGAAGTGATCTTATTTCAATCCGCTGCTGGAAGCATTCCGATCACGGTCTGTGAGAAATTCTCGTTAGTCTTCCGACTCATTTGTTCGTAACTTCTGCTCCGGAACTCCGATTTTTATGTTCCGAGAGGCGTTGGAAAGCTAACAGAAATATCTATACCGATGAATGGGTTGTGAACCGTATCTTCAATTGTATTTTGAAGTGTACCTCTGTTTTAAGTCTGAACCGTAAACTCTAAGCGTTCGTGGAATGTGAGCCTCCCTGTTGTACGGGAAATTGGTAAAAGGATTTCCAATCAGTCAGTTTAGACCCCTAGATACCGATTCAGGATAACGTTTGTTGAAGTCTCTTTTCCAAGAAACCTACTTCCGGTAATTGCCATTAGTAGTGATGGCCATTCAACCATTAGAAGTGATTCTGAAATCTTAATCCATAATACCTCAATAAACCAGTTGGAAGATAGGGGAGCTTAAGGTCTCCTACGTGGCGAACAAGATGTTGTCATGGGAGTAGAACCCGTTCTGAAGCTAGATTGACTAATGTAATGTAATAATTATGTCTGGATAGTCGCGGAAGTTCGGAAAGAAGCTGGGCCAAGGAAAATTCTAAATGATAATTCCAATTTCAACGAATCAATACGAAGACACTTATGGTGTGCTCGTGTGATTCCAAAAATGACTTTTTGTTTTCAAAATCCCCTGGTGCCACCGCAATTTCAATTTCGTGACTAATCCGAGAATAATTGCTACACTGAAGCTAATTTAGAAACCAAGGATTGCCTAGGATGACTCAAAATCTCATCTTCGAAAAAAAACCTTATGTCGTTCTCGTAGGGTTCCTAATATCGAATTTCGCGTCTCCTTAGGATCTGAGTGATCAAGATCTATGAAAGATAGGTATCAAAATTCAAAGCACAGTTGATCTAGAAAGACAACTGTGATTGGATAAGTCGCTGACTTAGACAATCCTGAAAGAACCATAACATGTATAAGGGCACCGAACCGTAGGTTTGAATTCTGAGGACAGAGTCATAATGGTCGAAAGACACACCCTTAACATTATCTTGGGTTAGTTAAAACATCGGTTGTACCGGTGACTACCTGAGATGCTAGAAATGCTTCTAAGATAAACGAAGATGTGGGTTACTCAAGCGTTTGCTCGGAAGTAATGAAAGGCTAGGTAACACATGAATGTAATTGCTAGTTGGAGAAGTATCAACCCACGTTAGGGCAATCATCTTTCGGCAGTTCTAGTGCTCAAGCTTCCGCTACTGAAGTGAAACTCCAATCGTTAACCTAGATCCCGTTAGGGTTGACAGTAAGTTGTTATGACTTTGATCCATCGGATGGGTCAAGGCTAGTTCTCCATTCTAATAACCTATTGTTAGACGTCAATGAAGTGTGTATGTGCTGAATTCAGAGTGGTCTAATTTAGTCCAGCACACGAGACGGCTTCCAAGGAATCCAGTGAAGAATACGCGTAGTGCATCTTCCTTTTACCTTCAACACCTGTTTGATGGAAGAATGCCCGAGGATGAACCATATGTCGGTATGAGACTAAATGATTGGACAGTGAGTGTATGATACACGAGTCCGTGATAGTTGACCCTATAACCATTCTCTTTCGTTCTTTCTTTTGTATAGTCTCTCGAGACGTTAAATTCAGGTTCGTTTTTCATCACGAAATGCAAGTCTTTGTTTTAACCTTGAAGTCTTATCTCAGGCTAATTCGAGAAAAGGATTGAAGGGAAATGAAATGAATCGGATAGAATAGCGGCTTGAGAAGAATTTTTAAAGCAAATGCCCGCTTTCCTTTCGGCTCAATGTCCTTCCCCGTCCCTTCCTCGAAGGAACCCAATTGTTTTATCTTAACGGAGCCGAACTCAAGCACGATAATAGAGGTTTGTGAGATCTCGATCGCACAAATGGTTGGTTCCAACAAAGTAACACTTCTACTCTCACTTTCAAACTCGTAAATTTTAAATATCGGAAAATGAGATTCCTCTTTGTTGAAGCATCGTGCATCGAGTAAGGTCATCTGTAAGTTGGGGTGAATTAACGTTTTTGGATAGTCGTATTTATCGAGGTATCATTATTTTAAAACCCCATTGAAAATGATTTCTATCCAAATGAAACGAGTGTACTTTCAAGTTTTGGAAAAAGGTTTAATGAAGAAATACCGGGTACCGTACTTTCAAGTTTAAGAAAAGATGTAATGAAAGAATATTTTACAATTATTTTTGAGTTTTCTTGGGTTATGTTGCAATGAAAAATCGTTTCTAGATTCCTTGGGCTGAGAGTCAACCTATTTTATAAAATAACTCTGTTTGCTTCAGTCGATATTTTAAGTAAAATGAGTCAGGCGCTTATGTGAGCGTAGCTCGGGAAGAGAAGAAACTCTTCTTCCGGATACCGCGTAGTTTGATTTCAAGTAATCCCCCCCATTGACATCATTTTCTTCCAATTCAATCCACGGCTAAGCCGGAACCTTCAAGATGTCCTCCACGCCTCTCAATCGAGAAAGTAGGTTTCCGATCCAGGTCAGCCGCAAAACATTTACGCTATTGACCTTCGACCGGATCCACCATTTCAACCTTATCTGAGCTATATCCTGGAGCGTAGCAAGAGGGCGCTACAGACAAGGACGATTTCTATTGTCAAAGTAGTGGGCTGGCTTCTCTGTCGAAGAGGCTACAAGGGAGTTGGAAGAAGACATGCAGGTTCGATGTCCATATCTCTTCCTTTGAGGTATGTTTTTCAATTTTGAGGACAAAATTTTAAAAGTTGGGGCGATTGTAACATCCTTAATTTTTAAAATATTTGACGCAAGGAAATTCCGAATAATTTATATTTCGAATAAAATGATAACACGTTATACGGATACATGACAGTCGAGAAAATCATCGTTAACGGATGAGCCATACGGTTAAAGCGTATTTAGCATCAAAACTGAAGATTTAAAGGCTTAAACAAGAATTTGAGTGAAGACCTTAAGCTGAGGGCATTATGGACTTTTCCTTCACACTTAAACACTTCAGTTTTTGAAGGCATGCTGAACCCACACTCTTTTCCTCCACTTCAGAAACTGAAAACAAGAAAGGAAATCAGAAAAGGGAGGAGAGAAAGAAGAGGGAGTTCACGAAGGAGAAGAAGGGAGGGTGAGACAAATCCCCTCATTGCATGTTCCAAATCCTTGAGGCATCACACTCCATTTCCTTCCCTCTTTCCATGGATACCAATTTCACTTCCAGATTCTGAACCAACCTCTCCCTCTTTCAATTTGCACCATTTTCGGATTTGGAGCTCCAAGGAGAAACAATGGAGTCTTGACCTCACTTGGAGCATTGCATGTGCATTAGGAGTAGAGATGAAGTAATTCTGAACCCACATTGTGGATTAGAAGAGGATTTGAAGATTTTTAAAGCTGCTGGTGCAGGGGATAGAACTCAGATTCGTGATTTGCAAATGATTGAAGTTGATGATCTAAGTTCATCAAAATTTCTGGGTAAAAACAGGGTTGGTACCCTTTAGTGAGTGCATCGTATCTCCCAGTACAAAGCTCCTATGATCACGATTTTTGTTTCTATGCAAAGTAGACAAAAAGATCTTCATTTTGGTCACAAGAACCGTATGGTTTCATGGAGAAATGAGAGATATATCATGTTCACAAGTTTCAGATTTAGAATCAGGCAGTGTGCTGAACCAGTCCCGTTGTTTCGATGATAACTCCCAGATTACTGCATGCATGAGTGTGAATCTTCCTCCATCAGAAAGTAGACAAAATCCTCTTCAGAATGCGCACTGATTTGAGTAGATTTGGATACGGATTGACTGAGATAATTCTGTTTCAAAACTGCACTTTGATTCTGGAAAACCGAAACTGAAACTGGACATGTCGTTCGTCGAATTTGGGTTCGATTTGTTAAATTCTCGAGATTTACCAGATTCGACATATTGGAGAAGAGGTTCAGTCCCTTGAAGCTGTTGTTCAGTTGCTGACTTGAATATTTGTTGCTGTCCTTACGCTAGTTGGTGCCTATTCGAAATCGTTTGTGTGCCTAAGTGATTCGGTCATCGCATATTCCGCGGAGCCATCTCACGATCGTCTAACCGGGTGAGTTCTACTGACGGATTAGGGAAAATATGTTTTTCTGAAATTATAACACATTTTGTTTCTCGGCGAAAAACTGATTTCGAAAGATTTTCGGGTCGAAAACCGCTTTTGAGAAAAATAGCGTTTTACGGTTTTTATCGAATTATTGAGCAATTTATGAATTGTGTATTTAAACGCTTTCGCTGGAATATGGTCTGGAAATGGTGTTTATTAAATCCGTTTTTAGGTTGGAGAACGATCGAAATTCGATTTGAGCGAGAAATGGAAAGCGGAATGAGAAATCGGAATTCAGTAATAAAACAGGCCGCACGGGTCGTGCGCCCCTTGGCACGGACCGTGCGCCCACTTCAGGTTGGCTGTGTGATTTTGGTAAATCACGCACGGGTCGTGTGCCCCTGGGCACGGACCGTGCGTGTGCTTCTGTTACCGGTTCCCGATTTCTCGTTTCGTCGCTCCTTTCGATCCCAAACCACTTCTAATCTTCTTCCCAACCAATTTTAAGGATATTGCCCTAATAAAATCAATGTTTTGAGCACGTTCGACAGTATTTTGGAAAAAAGGTTTTTGAAGGTTTAAAATATTGAAAAACCGAAACATAGACCGCGTGTGAGACAATGTTTTTGGCATAACAAACCGGATCGTGGATCCTTCTCGACGCTATGATTATAACGCCGGATGTCTAACTTTGAATTAATCAAAACGGGTTATAGATCGATAATAGATATAAATATCTAAAACATGAAAGACGGTCCAATGCGGACGCGATATATATTTTATTATGTATCACGTTGGGTGACGACCCGACAAGTAGCATACTAGGAAGGGAAGTCATGAGCCCTCACCCTAGGCCCTGTATACGTTTTGGCGTGGTCAATTCGTGGGTTACCGGGAGTCGTGGTTCTTGCACAGCCAGTTTATGCTAAGTTTCCTCACGTTTCGCCGGGAGTCGTGGTTATTGCACAGTCGGCGTTTCGATTATTGTTTGGACATTGCTACTCTAATAAATATGTTGTAACGGTTTAATAATTGAACCAAGTGTTAGTGAGGGGCACGGTAGAACTCACTGAGACAAGTTGTCTCACCCAATCATTGTTGTTGTTTTTATAGAGAACATGATATAAGGATAGCAGGCGACACGGTTAGTTGTCAGGCTCGAGGAGAAGTTGGAGATGTGATCTTCCATCCATGTTTTAGATTTCTTTGATGTAGCCTCTGTATTCGGGGTTATGACTCGAACTTGTATAATGTTATTCCATAATTTCCGCTGTTTCTTGTAAGGATTTATATCTGAACAGGAATTTTTATACTCTGATGTAAACCAAATTGTATATTTAGGTATTTTTTTGTTAAAGAAATACCGGGGTGTTACATACTTCTTTTTGGTTACTACTACTAGTACTTCCTCGGTCTCATTTTGTATACAGTTTAAGGTTTTGGTGCACTTTTTAAGATAATAAATTAGTAGTTTAAATTTTTTTAAAAATTATTTCTAGTTTACCATTTAATCTTTGATTTCTTAATAAATGTGAATCATTTATTGGATCTAAAAAGTTCTCATAATAATGAGGGGGTATGTGTGGAAAAAAACTTTAAATGTTTCATTGAAAATTGAAAATATAAAACAACAATCAACTTGAGATAAATTAATTTTGTTAAAACAACAAACAAAATGAGACAGAGATAGTGCTTCTTATATCATCCATTTTATAGTAAATATTTTTTGTTGTAAAAAAATTCATTTTATAGTAAATAAGAAAATAAAGTGAGTCTTTTTTTGTCTAAAATACAAGAATTATATTGAAAGTTAACTTCAAATTACACTCTTATATATATATATATATATATATATATATATATATATATATATATATATATATATATATGTAGAGTCGGGATATATCAATACTAGATGCCAAACTTAGCAACTTACACAATTAATAACTTCATATATAAAATGAAATATATCAATCTGACTGTTGAGTAACGTGATATTATCCTTGTGATTATGTATATCAAATTTTGAAAAAATTGGATTCTCATAGGTGTGTGTTATCTAACAACGTGCATTTACTTATATACTAAGTAACATATTAGTCATAGAAATAAAGTAGTGCGATGGAGTGTCAATCAATTTCTAATTTGAGCGAACAACACAAGAAATACAACTTCAACATAATGTAAGAAATACATCTTCAACATAATGTTTAAACCATAAATACGAAAATACAAAGAAGAAATATACTAAGAAGAGGTAGATTGAATATTGACTCCAAGAACAGTAGCATGGAGGTTCAGATCAGCTTCCAAATCCACGAAAATCTTTAAGTAATTAAGCTTCTGTATTGCTGCAGCATCACTCCCAGTATCAAAATTTCCACTTTGGTATTTAAAGTTAGCTTGGCTCAAAAATGGAGGAAAAACTATTTCTATACTTTTCTTCATCTGATCAGCATGATAAATGAAGAGGGAATGTTGCCTTTTATTGTGCTACGGTACATGATCCATGGAAAGCCCTAAAAGAGAGGTTCCATTTGTCTTTTATGTGCCCAAAAGTACAATGTTCCTAACAAAAAGGGAGGAATATTCTGAATTCTGAGGCTGGTGCATAGTAAAACGTACGCGTCCTTATCTGCCAGTTGCCAGGCACTAAAAGTAGCGCAACGTGATATATATATTGTCTCAAAATAATATCATGTATTTCAATGGTTGGATAGATTAATTTCATTTTATACGCGAAGTTATTAATTGGTATATGTCACTAACATTGACACCTGGTGTCAATATATTCTGACTCATATATATATATAAGGGGGTGGATCAAGTTATATGAGTTTTAATATGAGTGAGAGGATTAAATCTGGACCGTATAACAATACATGAGTTATTATGATTAAAAGGTGGATAGTTATTGGTGGCGGACCTACACTAATTTTAGGGGGTTCAATTGAACCTCCTGGAAACCAAATGTTAGTACTAGTACCCCCTATATAAAATTATTTTGAACCCCCAGAAATTTTAAATTTGCACTTGTTCCATAAGTTTGCACCAAATTTTTAATAAATCAGTCTTATTAATCTTCGTAAGAGACTATTTATAAAACTTTAGAAAGCAATTTTACTGATATCACATATTTTTTACAGACTACTTCTTATTTTCACATACTTTAGGACTTAAATAGATAATGGCGGGTAAACTTAGAGACTAATTTGGTGATTTTCTCTTAAATAAATTTGGAGTTAGATAACTTGATTCCTTAATTATAGTAAATTAAGTGAGGACATTTAAAAAATTTGTTTTAACAATCCGAAGAACCATAATGAATTTTTTTTGCACCCTCTGACCTATGGTCCTGAATCCGCCACTGATAGTTATCACATTGACTTTTTTTTTTCTAATCTCAACTGCTCATGATCTATGGCGATGATTGATTCATCTCACCTCTGATTATAAAACTCCTCTCATAGTATACGCTATATATATATTTCACTACAAGAAAAACCTGTTTTAGCTACCAACATTTGCGACGGAGCTTAATCAGTCAGTAATTTACCACGGATTTGCGACGGCGTGTATAAAAAGTAAGAAGTGGGAAATTTCCCGCTGGCATTTGTGACGGATTAGAAAACGGTCGCAAATTTGCGACGGAGATCCCGTCACAAGCCCGTCGCAAATCATCACTTTCTCTAACCCTCTTCTCTCAAACCCTCACACACCCACTCTCTTCTCCCTCAACCTCCGCCTCCTCCCCCATCCTCCACCATCGTACGCCGTAACCGGCACCACCACAAACCCACTCCGCCACAACGCCACTCCTCCTCTCCCTCCACCTTACTCCACTTTTTCACCTAAACAAACCCCAACCCCCGCCCCCGTTTTCCATCTCCGCCGTCTTCCTCCGCCGTCTCCCTCCGCCGCCGTCCTCCGTGGCTTCTTCTTCTCAGGAATCCATCACTCCATGCACTACAAGAATCCGTAGCTTCCTATTCTCGCGTAGCTTCCTCTTCTCGCGAAGCTTCCTCTTTTCGAGAAGCTCTCTCTCGTGAAGCTTCTTCTTCTTCTTCAAGGGTAAGTTTTCTGCTTCTATTCTACTTCTACTCTACTTCTATTGAACACAAAAGCCCTAATTTTGGATTAACTCGAAACCCTAACCCCTATTCCCAATTTGTTAAGAGTTTGGTTAATGTGTATGGTGAAGAGAAGGTGTATAGTGTTGTGGTGGTGAATGGTGAGGAAGAGGTGAGGACTGTCGAACAGGGTTCACCTCTCATGGTAGTTTTAATTTACATAATGGTAATTTCTCTTTCTTTTCTCATGTTTTATGCGCTGCAGGAATACCAGATCATGGTGGTTCTTTATATACACCAAAGTGAGTGTTAAAGAGCTAGAAGTTCAGATCTGTGATATCTGTAGATGTGAATGTATTACAGTCAGTATGAAAGAGAAGTTGGCAACTGGTTACTGTTGTTATATCGGGTAATTTTATTCGCACATTGAGCTTGCATTTCCCCATTGAGCTTGATTAGAAGTTGCTGATTGACTTGGTTTGTTTGAACATTGCCAATGCTCTTTAGTACCTATTTCATTTCAATTTGACAATAGACCAAATATCAGCTTCTTTTGATGTTTGGTGTTATGATTTGTTTAATTTCCTGCATTGCATTTCATGGAAAGGACTACTATGGTATTAATGAAACTGGTCCAAGCTTATGAAAGATCTAGATTACACATTCATCCATCACTTCTTCCAGATTTTTATGGAAATGGCTACTATGGTATTAAGATGCAATGCATAAAGCAATGATTGCTTCTTGAGCAAGATGATACTTTTTCTCTGAATATGAGAATCTATGACTATGTTGTTGAAATCATGTTTTAATTTATTCATGACTACTTATCTTTGCATCAATTTTATGTTTTAGTAAGATTTTCAAGTCCTACAATTCATTTTGTTAATCAGTAATATGGCACAGGGCGTATCCTTGCCCATTGTGTTGCCCCTGTGCTTTGCTATTGATACTGCATGGGAGTTGGCAGTTTATATCATTAATCAGATCCCAAAGATTATGGCATTTTAAGCACCAATTACAACTTATCAATTTGAGGTCTCTTGGAGAGGATTTTCTGGTGATCTTGCTTTGCACGCTCATCTATTAAAGGTATTAAATTTTGTTGCGCGTTTGTGATTTTATTATCTTTGAATTTTTAAGCAAAATTTCCCTTGACTAGATCAAGTGTTGTTTTTTTTTTCATGTTGAATTTCCAATATTTAATGCCCTGCTTCATATTGCAATTAACTATTTTTCTGTTTGCATGTTAGGCCATATCTACCCATGTATTACCAAAAATATTCAAAAATGCCTTATCTTCTACTCTTCTAATCGAGATCATCAAGTGTCTGGCGTCCTTTTTTGCGTAAGATTTTATGGAAGAAAAAATTGTTCATTGCTGCGATTTCAGATTGAATTTCAATCATGATAGCAAATTTCTCTTTTGGCAGTGAAGACATGGATCTAGTTGTCAGTTATATGGATAATTTGACCAAGGTACCGAGAAATCTAATCACCGTTCTTATTATTTGCATTTTCACTATGTGACTACTGACAAATGATATTATTTATTTACTCTTTTCAGTTGTTCTTCGATGACAGTGTTCGCAATTTAGTGATCGCGAAAGGTTTAGGCCTCCATACGGTAATGGTAAGTGGTTCCTAATTGTTATTGATTATTGAACGAAATATTAGTTGCATTTGACCACATCGATCACACGTCAATTTGGTTTTCGAACTGGATTATTCAACATTAAAGTTCTTTGTACCTAGTTTGCATATGTTTTGATGATTTAAAAGAATTTGTTCTTAAAAAAATGATGATTTGACAGTGAAAGGAATTTGAACTATACAATGTGAATCCAAATATTAAGTCCAAATGCCACCTATGGATGCAGGTGGGAACATCAGTGCGCAGTACAGAAGTGGATCATGCACTAGAGAGTATCCATAATATCAGAGAGGCATTACCAGAGTTATGGGAAACCGATGAGAAGCATGAAATTGTCAAGTATATGGTGCAATGATGTGAGCAGAAGTGGATCATGCACTAGAGAGTATCCACCATATTTGAATCTACTTCGAGTGTGCAATGCTGTGAGCAGAGTTTATCTCATGACTTTTCATGCTATGACAGTGGAATTTAGTTCTAAGGGACTACAATGAGGCCAAGGAATACATAGAAGACATCAAGAACATATGTGATGAATTTGAAGGTCTCTGCCAGCGCAATCTTGCTGCTAACACAGGTGCTGTATGTAACACCCCTTTTCTACCCGGTAATTTAAATAAAAATATCAGAGTTTTCAAAATTCAATTACACTTCAAGGGATGTCACACTTACTTCGTCAAACGTCACACTTCAAATAACTCGCTTTTCGAAAACAGTCTTATAATAACTTCAAAACATCATTATCAATTAAATTACAATTTCGCATCCAAAATCCAACAGTTTAATCGGAAAAGGCATTACAACTATGCCAGGCTTGCAACACTAAAATCCAATAACCACAACAGTCATAATGACTTACACAACATTCATTCCCCTCCCTAGTGTTACATATCAGAGCATGACGACTCTACTCAAGGAGTGAAGCTAAAGGCCTTCACTAAGAATCACCTGCACGTTACCAACATGGGGGCAACATTCAAACAGGAAAGGGTGAGCATCATTTCAATCCATATAATAGAAAATATGATAAGTACTAATCCTGGGCCACTCACTAGAACAATCAGCATCCAAAAACACCAAATATCACATCACAGTCATCATTCACATCACTTTCAATAACTCACCTCATGTCATATAGATTTATGAAATGCAACTCACTCGCGGGTATATGCATGAAGGTACCTTTTCACAAAACGTCGCTTAGCCCTTAAGGCCTCATCGTCACTTAGCCACTCAGGCCCCAAAAACGTCACTGGGTTTATGCATATGGGCATGAGACACTATGACATGCACCACTCACAATACACAAACACACAATTATTCAATTCATAGTCAACTATGTGACCCGTCACTTACCGGTTTGCTCGCAAAGAGCACAGCACCTGTCAAATTCACAATCAGCACACAACGTCACTAGGCCATTTAGACCTTAACATCACTTAGCCCTTCGGGCCCCAAAACGTCACTGGGTTTTCATCGTCACTTACACATAATTATCAATCAACTCAAATAATAGCCACTGAGGGCAAAACGTCATTTTCACGTCACTATAATAATAATAACCACAAAGGGCAGAACAGGCTTTTACACGTCATTATAATTATTATTAGCCACCAAGGGCAAAACAGACTTTTACACGTCATTACAATTATTATTAGCCACCAAGGGCAAAACAGACTTTCACACGTCATAACTAATAATAAATAGCCACTATGGGCGAGACAGTCATTTAACTAGCCACCAAGGGCATCCTCGTCATTTACACATCATTATCATTAACTTTGGCCACTAGGGGCAAAACAGTCATTTTGACACTACCACGTTAAAACTGTTGTTTATACACCAAAAGGGGTTTTTAAGGAACTCCATGTCAATTTTCAATGTCACTGGGACGATCACCGGGGACAGCCACTTGGGCGCCCACAAACAGTCAGAAAATAACAATTTTTCATTTCAAAAATTGGACCCATAGATAGACAACGTAAAAAGCTTCACGACACTTTTCGAATCGCTCAAAACGGACGTCTGAGTCAAAAGTTATGCTAAAAATAAGTTTGGGAAAAATCAAGCAACATCCTGGAAATAGGCGCCTTAGGCGCCCAGGCAACCAGGCAACACGCGCACTGGCGCCCAGCGCCCAGGCGCGCAACATAACGCACACACACAACACAACGGGCGCTCAGCGCCCAGCGCCTGGCGCCCAGCGCCTTGGCGCAACACGCAGCAACACACACGGGCGCTCAGCGCCCAGCGCCTGGCGCCCTGCGCCTTGGCGCAACACACACACACACGCTTGGGCGCTCAGCGCCCAGCGCTGGCACCCAGCGCCCAGCGCCCAGCCACACAGGAAAATTTGGCAACACACAGCAACCCACACAAGCCACAGGCGCCCAGCACAGGCACTTGGCACCCAGAAAACAGCAACAACAAACCCAGAATTTTTCCAACAACTCTTCAACACTAAAAACCAAAAATCACCATTTTTCCAACAATTTTCCAAAACACTAAAAACTGATTTTTAACAATTTAACTCATCAAAATCTTATATTTTTCAACACTCAAAATAACACTTAGTTTAGTCAATTAACAAAATTCCTTTGAGCACCATTATCACATCACCTTGGCACCTAGGCGCCTATGCACACATTCACCCAATATTGCGAACAACACAAACAATCCATCATACCAAATTTCAGTTTCATGAATACCCAAATGCCACAAGTCATCAAACGACGCATAGGTCGCAATTACCTCAATGATTATAATTCCAACAATTCAATTCGCATCCATATACAAAACGCAACAAATCAATTCGCATACACATACACCAAAACTCAACCATTCAATTCGCATACATATATATAATAAGCCCAACATCAACAATGCATCAAGAACACATCAAGAATTCACGCATGCATCAATTCGCATATACTCATAACAAACATATATAAAAGTTATCATCAAGAACATCAAGAAACGCAAAAGAACATCAAGAACATCATGGATCTAGTAGAAACCTTAGATCTAGGACCTATCATATGATTTATTAGATAGAATGATAGAGCTCCCCTAACCTTTTCAAGAAGAAGAATTCGATGCCCTAGGAGAAGTCACCTACAGAGCCACAGCAACAACGGAGATCCTTTCCTCTTGATCTTCGAATCCTCTTCTCCTTCTCCTCTTGGCCGCCCCCTTGCTCTCTCTCTCTTTCTCACGCTCCTCTCTTTCTCTCTTCCTTTCTCTTTCAATTTCGCAACAATAGCCAAAACCCTATCCCTCAATTGGCTTGCCCCCTTCGCATATGATCTTGGATCATGGGCTTGGGCTTTCCACTTAAGCCCAAGTCTAACTAATTGGCGCCCTACTCCCTTAATACCACCTACACCGTTTAAATATAATTTTCAATTAATTAAATTATACCCAATAATTAAATACATTCCTAAATACTTAATTAAATAAATTAATTAAATAAATGAGGGTGTTACAACTCTCCCCCACTTAGAATATTTCGTCCTCGAAATTCACCTGTCAACGCCAACACTCCCCCTCTAAGGCCACTTAGACAACTAGTGCTATCTATCATGCTGGTTATTACTGCTTTGATTACCGGCGGTAAGTGCTTGGGCGGCCGTCCCTCCTACTCGTTCAGCCAGGTAACTTCAAGCAGTAATAATTCGACCCACTCTCTTCTCCGCTGCGCCACTCTGATAAACTAGCTCGCATTTCACCTCACTCATCTACCCTTAAGGATAACAAAATACATCAATCATCATAGCATCACAACGCAATTCACAGGGTGCATAACAGTCGTGCAACAAGTCTCATAATTTTAGTAACACGACAAACAACATCCACAACAACTCTGCCACTCAGGCGACATCAACAATTACAACTGCCACTCAGTCGACATCAACAACTACAATTGCCACTCAGGCGACATCAACAACTACAATTGCCACTCAGGCGACATTAACAACCACAACTGCCACTCAGGCGACATCAACAACTAAAAACCAACAACAGAGCAACTTCATCAACAACAACAATATTAACAACTCAGTCACACAATCGGGCACTAAGGCACCGGCAACGGTTAACAATCGAATCAGGCACAACTCATAAAAATAGGGGCAGCGCATAGGTTAGGAACAGTAACAGTAGCTTTCAGAAAACAGCAATAATAGTTTTTCGAAAAACAACAACAACAATAACGTCAACAACATCACGAGGAAGTTTACTAAATGCGTAACTATAGCAACCACAAGGCATACGGCACGGAAACAATGGCGTAATGTCACATGGCAACAACAACAATAGTTTTTCAGGAAGTAACAACAATAATTTTTCACAAAAACAGTAACAATAGTTTTCAGAAAAACTGCAGCAATAATTTTTAATAACACAACATTTACATATAACATAAAAGCATATTACAAGGTGTTCAAGATCAAAGGATTAAGGAATATGGCATCAAGAAAATTTTATGACTAAGAATCAGTGAACACCCAATGCACAAAAATTCAAACAGCACAACAGTCGTACATTCGACATATCACTAAAGACGGTACTCCTTTTACCTCAAAAATATTTGTAAGCGGAAGTGTGAAGATGTAATATTTGAAATTACAGTCCAGAAAGTAGGGACAGTAACAGTTATTCTTGAAAGCACTGACAGCGGCCTTAGGAAGCAGCAACAACAACTTTTTCAAAAAAGGTAGCAACAATCATTTTCAGCAATAGTCATTTATCACTCAAACAGCAATAGCAATTAGCTCAGGATAACCCACGAAACATTATCAACTACGTACACAGGAACACGGTTAACATTTAAAACCTTATTGCAACTAGTCAGCCCAAAGAATAGTTACATTAACATTTACAGTAATTAGTTAATTCGGCCCAAGTGCACAAACGTCCAAAACGCACATTTTTAAATCTTCAGATTTTTAAAACCACGTAACGCATATCGCAAGAGTGCAACTGCTAAAACAAAATCCGAATCGTTTATAAAAGTGATTTTCAACGCAAATCTCGGCATCCAGCCGTAAAATGTGTTTAATGGGTGTTCAAAAACAATTTCGGAACTTCCATTATTTTTCGGATTATAAAACTCTATAGCGCAATTCAAGAAGTAACGACCCAAAAAAAGATTTTGTCACAAAACTCAAGCATACAAGACTCCACCACGATAGTCCTCAGCTAAAATTGTTACATCAAATTGCGGTCTTTTCCAAAAAGAGTTGAGGTCAAAATTATAGCACTCAATGAAGATGTTTTTCGTTTGCAGTGATTAAAACGCTACGACAGTTATTAGTGAAGCAATAACTTGAAATAGTCCCCAAAATAATTTTACAACGCATTCACAGGATTTTTCGTAAAAGCTCAGCGTCGACCTCTTAAAATAGTTCGGACATAACAACATAAGAAAGTACGTGCGACTTAACAATCCACAGCAACAGCAATTAATTCGACATTTTATGTAAAACACACAGAGCTCAATATCAACTAAAACACATGTGAACATTTAAACAACATGACAATTCATTTAGAAGCACGCAGCAATAAGATCAACAACAAGGATCACAACAGCAAAACACAGTTCTCACACTGAATACACAATAGGGCACACAACACTAGTAGGGAAATCTCCCCCCACTAGTTCACTTACCAATAGAAACTTTCCGGTGTACCTGCAACACAAACAACGGTCAACACTGAAAGGACAACAGTTGGTCACTATCTGACACAACGACTCGACGACTCGGCCGGACAGACCAACCATTGCTCTGATACCACTAATGTAACACCCCTTTTCTACCCGGTAATTTAAATAAAAATATCAGAGTTTTCAAAATTCAATTACACTTCAAGGGATGTCACACTTACTTCGTCAAACGTCACACTTCAAATAACTCGCTTTTCGAAAATAGTCTTATAATAACTTCAAAACATCATTATCAATTAAATTACAATTTCGCATCCAAAATCCAACAGTTTAATCGGAAAAGGCATTACAACTATGCCAGGCTTGCAACACTAAAATCCAATAACCACAACAGTCATAATGACTTACACAACATTCATTCCCCTCCCTAGTGTTACATATCAGAGCATGACGACTCTACTCAAGGAGTGAAGCTAAAGGCCTTCACTAAGAATCACCTGCACGTTACCAACATGGGGGCAACATTCAAACAGGAAAGGGTGAGCATCATTTCAATCCATATAATAGAAAATATGATAAGTACTAATCCTGAGCCACTCACTAGAACAATCAGCATCCAAAAACACCAAATATCACATCACAGTCATCATTCACATCACTTTCAATAACTCACCTCATGTCATATAGATTTATGAAATGCAACCCACTCGCGGGTATATGCATGAAGGTACATTTTCACAAAACGTCGCTTAGCCCTTAAGGCCTCATCGTCACTTAGCCACTCAGGCCCCAAAAACGTCACTGGGTTTATGCATATGGGCATGAGACACTATGACATGCACCACTCACAATACACAAACACACAATTATTCAATTCATAGTCAACTATGTGACCCGTCACTTACCGGTTTGCTCGCAAAGAGCACAGCACCTGTCAAATTCACAATCAGCACACAACGTCACTAGGCCATTTAGACCTTAACATCACTTAGCCCTTCGGGCCCCAAAACGTCACTGGGTTTTCATCGTCACTTACACATAATTATCAATCAACTCAAATAATAGCCACTGAGGGCAAAACGTCATTTTCACGTCACTATAATAATAATAACCACAAAGGGCAGAACAGGCTTTTACACGTCATTATACTTATTATTAGCCACCAAGGGCAAAACAGACTTTTACACGTCATTACAATTATTATTAGCCACCAAGGGCAAAACAGACTTTTACACGTCATTACAATTATTATTAGCCACCAAGGGCAAAACAGACTTTCACACGTCATAACTAATAATAAATAGCCACTATGGGCGAGACAGTCATTTAACTAGCCACCAAGGGCATCCTCGTCATTTACACATCATTATCATTAACTTTGGCCACTAGGGGCAAAACAGTCATTTTGACACTACCACGTTAAAACTGTTGTTTATACACCAAAAGGGGTTTTTAAGGAACTCCATGTCAATTTTCAATGTCACTGGGACGATCACCGGGGACAGCCACTTGGGCGCCCACAAACAGTCAGAAAATAACAATTTTTCATTTCAAAAATTGGACCCATAGATAGACAACGTAAAAAGCTTCACGACACTTTTCGAATCGCTCAAAACGGACGTCTGAGTCAAAAGTTATGCTAAAAATAAGTTTGGGAAAAATCAAGCAACATCCTGGAAATAGGCGCCTTAGGCGCCCAGGCAACCAGGCAACACGCGCACTGGCGCCCAGCGCCCAGGCGCGCAACACAACGCACACACACAACACAACGGGCGCTCAGCGCCCAGCGCCTGGCGCCCAGCGCCTTGGCGCAACACGCAGCAACACACACGGGCGCTCAGCGCCCAGCGCCTGGCGCCCTGCGCCTTGGCGCAACACACACACACACGCTTGGGCGCTCAGCGCCCAGCGCCCAGCCACACAGGAAAATTTGGCAACACACAGCAACCCACACAAGCCACAGGCGCCCAGCACAGGCACTTGGCACCCAGAAAACAGCAACAACAAACCCAGAATTTTTCCAACAACTCTTCAACACTAAAAACCAAAAATCACCATTTTTCCAACAATTTTCGAAAACACTAAAAACTGATTTTTAACAATTTAACTCATCAAAATCTTATATTTTTCAACACTCAAAATAACACTTAGTTTAGTCAATTAACAAAATTCCTTTGAGCACCATTATCACATCACCTTGGCACCTAGGCGCCTATGCACACATTCACCCAATATTGCGAACAACACAAACAATCCATCATACCAAATTTCAGTTTCATGAATACCCAAATGCCACAAGTCATCAAACGACGCATAGGTCGCAATTACCTCAATGATTATAATTCCAACAATTCAATTCGCATCCATATACAAAACGCAACAAATCAATTCGCATACACATACACCAAAACTCAACCATTCAATTCGCATACATATATATAATAAGCCCAACATCAACAATGCATCAAGAACACATCAAGAATTCACGCATGCATCAATTCGCATATACTCATAACAAACATATATAAAAGTTATCATCAAGAACATCAAGAAACGCAAAAGAACATCAAGAACATCATGGATCTAGTAGAAACCTTAGATCTAGGACCTATCATATGATTTATTAGATAGAATGATAGAGCTCCCCTAACCTTTTCAAGAAGAAGAATTCGATGCCCTAGGAGAAGTCACCTACAGAGCCACAGCAACAACGGAGATCCTTTCCTCTTGATCTTCGAATCCTCTTCTCCTTCTCCTCTTGGCCGCCCCCTTGCTCTCTCTCTCTTTCTCACGCTCCTCTCTTTCTCTCTTCCTTTCTCTTTCAATTTCGCAACAATAGCCAAAACCCTATCCCTCAATTGGCTTGCCCCCTTCGCATATGATCTTGGATCATGGGCTTGGGCTTTCCACTTAAGCCCAAGTCTAACTAATTGGCGCCCTACTCCCTTAATACCACCTACACCGTTTAAATATAATTTTCAATTAATTAAATTATACCCAATAATTAAATACATTCCTAAATACTTAATTAAATAAATTAATTAAATAAATTAGGGTGTTACACTGTACATGTGCTGGCTGATTGCATTTTCCTTCCATGTATCATGAAATTTTATATGCTATTGGCGAAAACTAATGTGGATATCTTCAATTAACATTCTAACTCAGTGATAACATAACCAATGGTCCTCTTATATTTGATTCATTCATTATTAAAAGATTTTTTTGATGATAACATAACCAATGGTCCTCTTATATTTGAATCATTTCTGATGATAACATAACCAACTAAGATTTTCTGGAACCCTCTGTGGTTATTTTTGCAGGCTATAACCTCCTCAGGAACCAAGAAATGTGAGTTTTTGTTGCTAATGTTAACACCCAATGGAAAATGAGTGACATTACCCAAAATCAAACACACCGCGAGCTGTCTTCAATCAGGTAAACGCCATTTCACTATTTCAGTTTCTTATTCTTCATTTTGGCTTCTGCAGATTCTTGCTTCATTAATTAATTTTATCTTCAAATTTAGAAACAATGAAGACTAAGCGAGTTGTATTATTTAGTTAGTTTTTTTTTTTATCAGAGTATTATTTAGTTAGTTTGAATTGACTTCTAGTTTTATTATAGTTTTTTATTCAGATAAGTATTTTATCTTAACTATAAATATGTTAACTTGAGATATTTGCTAATGGATAAGTTAGTTAGTTAGTTAGATATGATAGAACCTGACTTCACCTTATTATTTAAAAAAAATCATAGTTAACTTATGATAAAGTCAATTCAGTTTTATTAACTTCGCGTCTAGAGTAGATGTTCTGGATGATGACAATGCTGCTGCTTTGAGAAAGTTCTATCTCACTTATTATGACATCAGGGCTTTGATTTTGGACTTGGCTTTGAAGCTTGACATGATGAGGCATCTTGCTTATCTCCCAAGGTATCAGCAGCAGATACTTTCTCTGCAAGTTATGAAAATATATGCTCCCCTTGCTTATGCTGTGGGAACTAACTATATATTTCCCAAGGTATCACTTCATTGTTTTTAAATTTTAAGATAAAAAAATTAATTACCCAGAATCTGGTTTTTGTTTAATGTTTGCTATTCTGAATTGTTATGCAGGATGTTGATGATGAATCCTCGGACTATGAGTCTAATGATTAAAATGCCGAATATGGGGAAGAGGCTTCTCTAGAGTCAGAGAATGAGGGTGATATATCATATACAAGTGGTAATTGGTTCTCATATATCATATTGTAACATCCCTAATTTTTAAAGACTCGTACTATGATGCCTAAGACCGAGAAATTATTTGTGGGAATAATTGGTCGTGTCTCGGGGATTAATAGTCGAGCAAAAGTCCAAAGAAAACCTACTCTACATTTAATTGTGGCTTAGTCATAAATTAAATGAACAATTCAGCTGAAGGGTAAAATCGTCAATTTACCTCACATCGAAGATGTATCAATTGAGTGAGCAATTAATCTCGAATCGAATGAGGATTAGCCGAGAAACCTATGCCGAGCGGAAAGCCATAAGATTATTGGGGCTTTAGCTTCAAAACCAAGACTTAATGGGCCAAGGGCATTTTGGTCATTTCCACGTCCCTTAAGCCCGTAACCCAAATTACCCAACACCAAATACACTCCTCAATTCCACAAGACCATAACCATGATTGTTAAGAGAAATTATAGGTTAGTGGTTAATTAGAAGTGTATCAAAGTAATAAAATGGACTAAAGGGTAGTATGGTCTTTTCATGCCCTTAAATGAGCTTCAGCTGAAAAGCCCCTGGATCAGGCCTCACTCCCATACAACTCATTTTCTGAAACTCAGAAAAAACATAGCATCAAGAGAGAGAGAAAGAGGAGAAGGCGAATGGAGAGAAGAGAGGAGAAGAAGTGGAAAATCCCAAAGCCTTGATGCATGCAAGTGATCTTCATGCCATCCTTCACCATTTTTCTTCCTCTACCATTTGATACCACTGTTGCTGATCATCCTCCCCTATATCTCCATCCACCATTTTCGAGTAGAAGAAGGATGGAGTTGGGATTTCCAAGTTAGAGGGTGAAGATGCAAGTCCAACAAATTTCTGGGTAAAACCCGTAGGGTATACCTTCAGTGATTTCATCGTATCGCCCTGCACACAACTCCGATGATCGTGATTTTTGTTCCTCTGGAAACTAGACTCGAGGCTCTTCATTTTGGGCACAAGAACCGTATGATTTCATGGAGAAATGAAGGAGATATCATGTCCCCAAGTTACGGTTTCAGAATCTGCCACTGTACTGAACCAGTCACATAGTTTCGGTGATATCTCTCAATCTACTGGATGCATGCGCGTGAAACCTCTTCCATCTGAAATTAGACGAAATTATCTTCACAATGGGCACTGATTTGAGTAGATTTGGTCACGGATTGACCAAATTATGCCTGTTGCAAAACTGTGTCATGTTGCTGAAAAACAGGAAGAAGAATGCTGGAAATGTGGTTCGTCAAATTTGAGTTCGGTTCGCCGAAGTCTCGAACGCCATCAGTTCGATATACTGAAGTGGGGTCCAGTAGCGAGGATGATTGACTTAGTTACTGGTTGTGCATGTGGGACCCATCGAGTTCAGATGCGGAGGCACTAGGAGCGTGTACGTGACTACGGGGATTGTTCGAGTGGTTACAATCCGGCCGTTCGTGTTCCGGCGTGATTTCTCGCGGGATCGTCAACCGGGTGAGTTCTACTCACGGATAGGGATATTTTTCGTGTCTTGAAATTTTATCGGGTTGAGTCATAAGGCAATTATCAATTTTCGAAAGATTTTGGAACCGAAAACCGTTTTTGAGCAATATCGCGTTTTTACGGTTTTTATTGAATTGTTGAACAATTTGCGAAATTGTATTTTTAGTGCTTTCACTGGAATATGGTCTGGAACGTTGTTTATTAAATCCGTTTTCAGGTTGGAGAACGATCGGAATTCGATTTGGGCGAGAAATGGAAAGCGGAATGAGAAACTAGAATTCAGTAACAGAACAGGCCGCACGGGTCGTGCGCCCCTGGGCACGGACCGTGCGTCCTCTTCGGATTGGCTGTGTGATTTTGGTAAATCACGCACGGGTCGTGCGCCCCTGGGCACGGACCGTGCGTGAGCTGCTGTTACCGGACTCCGATTTCTCATTTCGTCGCTCCTTTCGATCCCGAATCACTTCTAATTTTCTCCCCAACCCACTTTAAGGATATTGCCTTATTGACAACCGTATTTTGAACTTATTCAACTCATGATTTTGAAAAAGAGTTTCAAAGCATATTTGACTGAAAAACCGAAACCCTAGTATACGTGTGGGTACACCGTCTGATGGACTGACTGAATATATATGGTTATATATGTTAATTGAATTTGATTATAATGCCGGATGTTTATAAATTCATCAAAACGGGTTATAAGTCAATAATACATTACAATATGATTATAATGCCGGATGTTTATAAATTCATCAAAACGGGTTATAGATCAATAAGATATAAATTATCTAAAAAAATATTGTGATGATCCTTTGGTGATCGGAAAGATATATATTATCTAACTCTCGAGAAATTGATATGTATTGTCATACATATATCGCGTTGGGTGACGACCCGACAAGTAGCATACTAGGGAGGGTAGTCATGACCCCTTACCTAGGCCCTGAATGTGTTTTGGCGTGGTCAACTCACGGGTTGCCGGGATTAGCAGAGGTGCAGTCGGCTTGTGCTAAGTTAATGGTTATAAGTAACATTGCCGGGATTAGCAGTTGTGCAGTCGGCAGATGTTAAGCTGTAGCTACCGGGATTAGCAGTTGTGCAGTCGGTTAAGCTAAGCTATTAAAAACGTAATTGAGAACACGATTTGCTTGGCATTTCGATTATAGCTTGTGATAGCTAATTATCTATTTTTGATAACGGTTTAATAAGTTGAACACACGGTTACCGGGATTAGCACTGGATTGCAGTCGGTACGTGTTAACTAAACTCACGAAGTGCGAGGCATTTCGATTAATGAATAAGACATTGTTATGTCAGCTTTTGTTGTAACGGTTTAATAAATTGAACCGAGTGTCAGTGAGGGGGCACGGTAGGACTCACAGAGACAAGTTGTCTCACCCAATCCATATTTGTTGTTTTTACAGAGAACAGGTTATAAGGACAGCAGGCGGCACAGTTGGTATGTCGGGTTCGAGAAGAAGACTGAAGATTGATTCTTTGATAGTTGTCCATGTTCTTCTGTGGTTATCTCTGTATTCGGTCGTATGACTCGAGCTTGTATTACTTGTACTTTTATAGTTTCCGCTGTTTCTTGTAAAGATGTATATCTAAACAGGAATTTTTATACTCTGATTTATACCAAATTGTATATTTAGGTATTTCTTTGTTAAAGAAATACCGGGGTGTTACATTTGGTATCAGAGCGGTTCGGCCTTGTCGGACGTAGTGACCTTCGGGTCGAGAACATAGGATCGAGTCAGCTAGGGACTTAGACAATTATATGTCAGACCTTTTTAGTATATTATGTGACGTATTGAGTCAGGATCCACTCAATGTTTCATGTAAGTTACTGAAAAACTATGACAGATAGTTGCCTCAGCCCCGAAAATGTCCGAGACCCTACACCATAGGATTCTCAGCCTTCTCGTTTCATCAGAACGTGCAGCGGCAGCAGAGGGCTACATATTACATTTGGAAACAAGGATGGGCATCCGCGATGGTTCGAGGAAACTGTGGGCGGCTGTTCAGTAAGGGAATCTGATGCAGCTAGTGAATCGCGGCATGAAACGTCGTAGATCTTATCGAGGAGTAAGAATCAAGCAAATCCCTTGGGCAATAGCAATGTCAGTGTACTGAAAGCTATCAGATTAGTTAACACCCGAAACCCTGACCTTTATTTAGTCAGCGTATCAGTTTTTGAAATATCGTTTCCATCATAAATCTCACCTTCTGGAGTAAGTCAATCCCAGTTTAGGTATCAGTTGAGGAAGTACCTCCAGAAAGTTTCAAGTACAGATCCCGATTCTTCTTCTTCCGAGTCACAATGTGACAGATGATAAAGCTAACTGAGTAAAGATACTCTGTTGCCAGTAATGACTAGTGGAATCATAAGTGCCGATCAGGTTAAGTGATCAGGAATCATGAATCAAATCCTTCAAAGAAGATTAGTTTTTGGAATCGGTAGAAGTGACCTTATTTCAATCCGCTGCTGAAAGCATTCCGATCACGGTCTGTGAGAAATTCTCGTTAGTCTTCCGACTCATTTGTTCGTAACTCCTGTTCCGGAACTCCGATTTTTATGTTCCGAGAGCCGTTGGAAAGCTAACGAAAATATCTACACCGATGAATGGGTTGTGAACCGTATCTTCAATTGTATTTTGAAGTGTACCTCTGTTTTAAATCTGAACCGTAAACTCTAAGCATTCGTGGAATGTGGACCTCCCTGTTGTACGGGAAATTGGTAGAAAGGATCTCCAATCAGTCAGTTTAGACTCCTAGAACCCGTTCTGAAGCTATATTTGTTAATATAATGTAATCATTATGTCTGGATAGTCGCGGAAGTTCGGAAAGAAGCTGGGCCAAGGAAAATTTTAAAGAATAAACCCAATTTCAACGAATCAATACGGAGACACTCATGGTGTACTCGTGTGATTCCCAAAATAACCTTTTGTTTTCAAAATTCCCTGGTGCCACCGCAATTTCAATTTCGTGACTAATCCGAGAATAATTACTACATCAAAGTTAATCGAGAAACCAAGGATTGTCTATGATGACTCTGAATATCCTCTTCGAAAGAAAACCCTATGTCGTTCTCGTAGGATTCCTAATATCGGAATTCGCATCTCCTTTGAATCTGAGTGATCAACGATCTATGAAAGATAGATATCGAAGTTCAATGCCTGGTTGACCTAGGAGGACAGTTGAAACTGGATAAGTCGTGGACTTAGAAAATTCTGAAAGGGCCATAACCTGTGTGTGGATACCAAGCTGTTAGTTTGAGTTCCGAGGACCGAGTCATAAGGGTCGAAAGACACACTCTTATTAGTATTTTGGGTCAGTTAACAACATCGCTGGTACCGATGACTGCCTAAAATACTAGAAATGTTCCAAGATAACCGAAGATGTGGGTTACTCAAATGTTTACTCAGAAGTAATGGAAGACTGGGTAACACGTGGATATAATTACTAGTTGGAGAGGTACCAAGCCATGTTTGGGAAATCATCATTTGACTGTTTTAATGTCAAGCTTCCGCTACTGAGGTGAAACTCCAACCGTTAATCTTGAATTCGTTAAGATCAACAGTAAGTTGTTGTGACCTTGATCCATCGGATGGGTCAATGCTAATTCTCCATTCTATTGACCTATGATTAAATGTCAATAAATCAAGTATGTGCTGAATTCGGAATTGTCGGATTGTGGTCCAGCACACGATGCTTTTCTAAGAATCCAATGAGTTGAGTACCTATAATGTTTTTACCTTTTCACCTTCTACACCCGTTTGATGGTAGAGTGAGTGAGGATGAACCGTATGTCGGTCGGAAACTAAATGATTGGACAGTGGCTGTATGACACATGAGTCCTTGATAGTGAACTTTATAACCTTGTGTAGTCTCTTGAGACGGTCAAGTCGTGTCTGTTTTTCATCATGAAATATGAACCTTGTTTTTAATCTCGAAATTTTGTCTTGGACCGATTCGAGAAAAGGAATTGAAAGGAAGTGAATTGAATCGAGTGGAATAGCGGCTTGAGAAGAATTTTTTTCAGCAAATACCCGCTTTCTTTTCGGCTCAATGTCCCTCCCGATCCCTTTCTCGAACGAACCTAATTATTTTGTTTTAACGGAACCGAACTCAAGCACGATAAAAGTTTGCGAGATTTTGATCGCACAAATGGTTGACTCCAACAAAATAACACCTTTATTCTCACTTTCGAACTTGCAAATTTAAAAATTTGAGATTGAGATTCCGCTTTATTGAAACGCCGTGCATCGAGTAAGGTCATTTATAAGTTGGGGTGAATTAACTTTTGGGATAGTCGTATTTTCAAACTATCGTCATTAGAAATCCCATTGAAAAGAATTTTCATTCAAATGGAACTATTATACTTTCAAGTTTTGGAACCGATTTAATGAAAGAATATTTTGCTATTATTTTAGAGTTTTTCCTGGATTCGGTTGCAAGGAAAAATCGTTTCTAGATTCCTTGGACTGAAAGTCAACCTGTTTTATAAAATAACTCTGTTTGCTTCAGTCGAGATTTTTAGTAAAATGAGTCAAGCGCCTATGTGAGCGTAACTCGGGGAGAAAAGAAAACTTTTCTTCTGGATACCGTATGGTTTGATTCCAAAGAAACTCCCTTAAAGTCATCGTTTCGTTCCAGTTCAAGCTACGGCTAGGCTGAAACCTTCCGAGTTCCTGACTTCGATAGTGCAGGATGCGTGGATGCCATAACTATGAGTTCGTATCCTCAACAGATTGTAGGCATTCCATTATCCATAACAATTAGTGCCGGCTTTCAAGAGGTCGGAATAGTTAATTTCTGAAGAAAGTCTGTATCTTCATGATGTCTTTCACGTGTCTCAGTGGAGAAAATGAGTTCCCGATCCACTTCAGCCGTTGAGCGTTGAAACGATCGATCTTCGACCGGATTTATCATTCAAACTTTATCCTAGTCATATCCTAGGGCGTGGCGTGAAGACTTTGCGGTCAATGACCATTCCGATCATCAAGATAGTCTGAGAGGGCTTCTCAGCCGAAGAGGCTACTTGGGAATTGGAAGAGGACATGATGACCCGATATCAATACCTTTTTGCTTAAGATTCGTCTTGTCAATTTTGAGGACAAAATTTTTAAAAGTTGGGGTGATTGTAACATCCCTAATTTTTAAAGACTCGTACTATGATGCCTAAGACCGAGAAATTATTTGTGGGAATAATTGGTCGTGTCTCGGGGATTAATAGTCGAGCAAAAGTCCAAAGAAAACCTACTCTACATTTAATTGTGGCTTAGTCATAAATTAAATGAACAATTCAGCTGAAGGGTAAAATCGTCAATTTACCTCACATCGAAGATGTATCAATTGAGTGAGCAATTAATCTCGAATCGAATGAGGATTAGCCGAGAAACCTATGCCGAGCGGAAAGCCATAAGATTATTGGGGCTTTAGCTTCAAAACCAAGACTTAATGGGCCAAGGGCATTTTGGTCATTTCCACGTCCCTTAAGCCCGTAACCCAAATTACCCAACACCAAATACACTCCTCAATTCCACAAGACCATAACCATGATTGTTAAGAGAAATTATAGGTTAGTGGTTAATTAGAAGTGTATCAAAGTAATAAAATGGACTAAAGGGTAGTATGGTCTTTTCATGCCCTTAAATGAGCTTCAGCTAAAAAGCCCCTGGATCAGGCCTCACTCCCATACAACTCATTTTCTGAAACTCAGAAAAAACATAGCATCAAGAGAGAGAGAAAGAGGAGAAGGCGAATGGAGAGAAGAGAGGAGAAGAAGTGGAAAATCCCAAAGCCTTGATGCATGCAAGTGATCTTCATGCCATCCTTCACCATTTTTCTTCCTCTACCATTTGATACCACTATTGCTGATCATCCTCCCCTATATCTCCATCCACCATTTTCGAGTAGAAGAAGGATGGAGCTGGGATTTCCAAGTTAGAGGGTGAAGATGCAAGTCCAACAAATTTCTGGGTAAAACCCGTAGGGTATACCTTCAGTGATTTCATCGTATCGCCCTGCACACAACTCCGATGATCGTGATTCTTGTTCCTCTGGAAACTAGACTCGAGGCTCTTCATTTTGGGCACAAGAACCGTATGATTTCATGGAGAAATGAAGGAGATATCATGTCCCCAAGTTACGGTTTCAGAATCTGCCACTGTACTGAACCAGTCACATAGTTTCGGTGATATCTCTCAATCTACTGGATGCATGCGCGTGAAACCTCTTCCATCTGAAATTAGACGAAATTATCTTCACAATGGGCACTGATTTGAGTAGATTTGGTCACGGATTGACCAAATTATGCCTGTTGCAAAACTGTGTCATGTTGCTGAAAAACAGGAAGAAGAATGCTGGAAATGTGGTTCGTCAAATTTGAGTTCGGTTCGCCGAAGTCTCGAACGCCATCAGTTCGATATACTGAAGTGGGGTCCAGTAGCGAGGATGATTGACTTAGTTACTGGTTGTGCATGTGGGACCCATCGAGTTCAGATGCGGAGGCACTAGGAGCGTGTACGTGACTACGGGGATTGTTCGAGTGGTTACAATCCGGCCGTTCGTGTTCCGGCGTGATTTCTCGCGGGATCGTCAACCGGGTGAGTTCTCCTCACGGATAGGGATATTTTTCGTGTCTTGAAATTTTATCGGGTTGAGTCATAAGGCAATTATCAATTTTCGAAAGATTTTGGAACCGAAAACCGTTTTTGAGCAATATCGCGTTTTTACGGTTTTTATTGAATTGTTGAACAATTTGCGAAATTGTATTTTTAGTGCTTTCACTGGAATATGGTCTGGAACGTTGTTTATTAAATCCGTTTTTAGGTTGGAGAACGATCGGAATTCGATTTGGGCGAGAAATGGAAAGCGGAATGAGAAACTAGAATTCAGTAACAGAACAGGCCGCACGGGTCGTGCGCCCCTGGGCACGGACCGTGCGTCCTCTTCGGATTGGCTGTGTTATTTTGGTAAATCACGCACGGGTCGTGCGCCCCTGGGCACGGACCGTGCGTGAGCTGCTGTTACCGGACTCCGATTTCTCATTTCGTCGCTCCTTTCGATCCCGAATCACTTCTAATTTTCTCCCCAACCCACTTTAAGGATATTGCCTTATTGACAACCGTATTTTGAACTTATTCAACTCATGATTTTGAAAAAGAGTTTCAAAGCATATTTGACTGAAAAACCGAAACCCTAGTATACGTGTGGGTACACCGTCTGATGGACTGACTGAATATATATGGTTATATATGTTAATTGAATTTGATTATAATGCCGGATGTTTATAAATTCATCAAAACGGGTTATAAGTCAATAATACATTACAATATGATTATAATGCCGGATGTTTATAAATTCATCAAAACGGGTTATAGATCAATAAGATATAAATTATCTAAAAAAATATTGTGATGATCCTTTGGTGATCGGAAAGATATATATTATCTAACTCTCGAGAAATTGATATGTATTGTCATACATATATCGCGTTGGGTGACGACCCGACAAGTAGCATACTAGGGAGGGTAGTCATGACCCCTTACCTAGGCCCTGAATGTGTTTTGGCGTGGTCAACTCACGGGTTGCCGGGATTAGCAGAGGTGCAGTCGGCTTGTGCTAAGTTAATGGTTATAAGTAACATTGCCGGGATTAGCAGTTGTGCAGTCGGCAGATGTTAAGCTGTAGCTACCGGGATTAGCAGTTGTGCAGTCGGTTAAGCTAAGCTATTAAAAACATAATTGAGAACACGATTTGCTTGGCATTTCGATTATAGCTTGTGATAGCTAATTATCTATTTTTGATAACGGTTTAATAAGTTGAACACACGGTTACCGGGATTAGCACTGGATTGCAGTCGGTACGTGTTAACTAAACTCACGAAGTGCGAGGCATTTCGATTAATGAATAAGACATTGTTATGTCAGCTTTTGTTGTAACGGTTTAATAAATTGAACCGAGTGTCAGTGAGGGGGCACGGTAGGACTCACTGAGACAAGTTGTCTCACCCAATCCATATTTGTTGTTTTTACAGAGAACAGGTTATAAGGACAGCAGGCGGCACAGTTGGTATGTCGGGTTCGAGAAGAAGACTGAAGATTGATTCTTTGATAGTTGTCCATGTTCTTCTGTGGTTATCTCTGTATTCGGTCGTATGACTCGAGCTTGTATTACTTGTACTTTTATAGTTTCCGCTGTTTCTTGTAAAGATGTATATCTAAACAGGAATTTTTATACTCTGATTTATACCAAATTGTATATTTAGGTATTTTTTTGTTAAAGAAATACCGGGGTGTTACACATATACAATTGGTAATTGGTTCTCATATATCATAATCGGTTCTTATATACTAAATTAAGTTAGAGCTGATGATAGGTAATAAAACCATCCCTTTTTATTAGCTTATTGGTTATTGAAAATCAAAAGAGATTGTTCGGTTCCTTATGGCTTTGTTCTGGTTTTTTCGGTGTTCCTAATTTGCAAAACAGCATTTGCTAATTATTGATTTGATAAAGGCAACTGTTTTAGTTGCAAAACAGCTTTGTTCTAGTTGCTACTGCATTGTCCTCTGTTGGTTACTTCATTTCTCAATTACTAGCTCTTTGATAATGTTTTTCAAGTGATGGTTACAAGTATGTGTTTGAGGACAGTGTTATAGCAACAAATATACACAGACTTAACACACATATACACACATTTGAAGCAAACAAAAGAAATGTGGATCTGGGAAGTACAACTGGAGTGGTGTTTCTTCTGCATAAAAAAGTTCAACTGTCAATTTTACTATTTGGTTGGTTTCTGTTTGGGCTCTATGTTGTTGATTGACTGAGTGAATTATATGATCTAGGTTGCAAATTTTGCGTATGTAGATGAGGCTGCAGCAGAGGAGGAAGCACAAAAAAGAGCAATGGAAACTGTGAACAGTTCAGAAAGAACACATTTCTGGGAGGAGCTGTTAAAAGATCAGTTTCTTATTTATAATTTATTCCTGATGCAAATATGTTTGTTTTAAATGTTGTCACATTGACCTTACTCTTTCAGCTCTATCAGTTATGGATATTAAGATTGGGAATTTTTGGTTTTTTTTTATCTTATTGCTATGCTGTCCAAAAATTAGAACTCAGTCAATCAGAAATAATTGTATTATAGATATAACTATTAAATAGTATTTTGAAGGTATAATTTAATTTTTTATTTATTTTTTATATTTAAATTTCCGACGGATTTGCGACGGCTTTGCGACGAAAAGTTGTCAGAGTTTGCAACGAGTTTGCCACGGATATATGCGACGGCTTTGCGACGGACAATTTGCGACGGGGAGTTTCGTCGCAAAGCATTTGCGACGAGCTGTTTTGCCACGACCTTTCGTCCGTCGCAAATGCCGTCGTTCGTCCCAAATTTGTAGTGTGTGTGTATATATATATATAGTATTAATCAAAATTAACTTACATATACTAATGTTTTATTTATTAACCAATTGACATGACATATTGTTTATATATGGATATAATTTGTTTGTTTATATTCATTATCCCCCTTATGCAAATATTTTATTCTAATGAAATTCCTTTTTTATTCAAATATTTTTTTTTTGAAGATTATTCTTAAAAGTCTTAATTATTCATCTACATTGCATATTATTTGGCCCCCACGCAAATAATGTCCAAACTTCGCCACTCTTCTTATCGATCGCCATTCATGGTGGGTGGATTGAACACCAAAACAAATAAAGTGTGTCAGTTATGATTCCGCTCAATGTGTGATGTGTCTAGGCTATTAATTACTTCTTATATAAATACTCCTTCTCATCCATCTATATATATATATATATATATATATATATATATATATATATATATATATATATATATATATATATAAAGGAAACCCCAATTGAGCCTCCACAATGATTCTCAAGATTTTTAACTATTAAAATATTTATTTATTATTTGAACTTAAATGAGACTTTAACTTTTAATTAAACCACATAATTGCCACTATTATATTATTCTTTTATTTGCTTATTATTTAACCTTTTTAATATAGGTAGGAAAATCATATTTTCTTATAGAAATATAGAAATTGAAAATAACAATTGCCAAGATACTATAATATAAGTATAAATCCTATTTAAAATAAGTATCTATTTTTTAATAAATTATATCTATATTATTATTAAAATTTGTAAAATTTCAAATAGAGGAATAAAAATATTTACGAATTAATGTTTTTTGATGAACTCAGATTATTACAACATGCATGTATTTGCCTTTTCTTGATTCGTAACATTTTGTTAGGTAACTCAAATTCTAAGAAGAGAAAAATCCATATCATTTGAAGTTATATAATTTTTTGACAAATAAATTATAGTATTATCCAAATTGATACAAAATTAATTAAAAATCTAATAGTGGATGTTTGAATTTCTTTTTCCTTTTAACAATAAATAATTTTCTTAAACTATTAAAAATATATTATTACCATTTTTAACCAAAATAATATTATTCTTTTCGAAGAAAAAACAAAATAATTTTATTACTTGATTTGTATTTATGTAGCAACGGTTATGGAATTGAAAGGTTTCTAACTTTGAATTTATTTTCTATGAAATTTAACTATTAAAATGTATTTTTTAATGAAATCTAATAATTGTCACTACCTTATTAAATGATACTCATAGTGGAATATCATTAATTTAACTATGTTTATATTTTTATGAAAATGATATTTTCTGATTTCTGATGGAAAAAGTGAAATAATAATAACAATTAATAATATATTTATAATATAATATAATATATGTTTCATTAAATTTAATCTAAAACTATCTTTAAAATATAAAATAGTTAGTGGACTATTAACATTAAATTTAGTTTAACGGTTATTTATTATTTTACGTTATATGAATTTTTTTAAAGAATCTGAATCATTTCTTTAATTGCTAATAAACTCAGAAATTAGTATGAAATGAGTATAAGAGATAGAGTTGTTTTATTTCCATTTTTTAAAGCATAAATCTCAACATAGTTTTTGAAAGTATATATTTTTTACAAAAGAAATTATATTATTATAAGAATTGGTAAAAATTTAAATTTAGTTAAAAAAATATATTTACTAATTATAATTATTTGGATTAATTCGAAATATTCCAAAACAAATATATTTCTTTTTTAATTAAAAGTAATATATAGATGACTTTTAAAATTCTTTTTAATGTAACAATTATACATTGAAAAGGAGAAGTTTCACATTCATATGAATTATTCCTTTAATTGATAATAAACTCATGAGTTAGTAGAATATTAGTGGAAGATGTAGAGTTTTAGTCAATTATAGCAATAATTGACTATTTAAACAAGACATTTTTGGATGGTGAGGGGATTGGTTTTGACAACAAAATTCATAATGAAAAACATGAAGTAGAAGAAAGGAGTGAGTTTTGCAAGAAGAGGTGGAATGCACAAAAAGGGGTAAAGGGTTTCATGTTATTGACAAATTTGAAGTAGGCAAAGAGGCAAGAAGATAAATTTGGATCAATTAGTGAATGAGGCTGTAACATCCCCTACTTTTACTATATTAATTATATTAGCATGAAAATTATTTTATTTGATTAATTATATTTACAAAAAATAAAATGATGTGGAAATAAATTTGTTGATTGATTAAGTATAAGTTTTATGTGTGTTTGATTATTAGTTAAAGTTAAGTTAAAGTAATTAGGAGTGAGTTAAATAAACATTAGTGAAGGAGGGCACTATAGTCTTTGCACATAATAAGTGAGGGGTAGTACAGTCCTTACACCCTAAATGAGTGAGCAGCTGAAGCCCCACACGCCTATACTCAGCCCACCCCTTCAACTGTCCCAAAAAGCCAAAATCTGGAAAACAGAAGCAAGATAGAGAGAATAGAGAGAGAGGTCGCGAAGGAGAGAAGAGGAAGAGGGAAGGCTCAATCTGAATGCATGTCCTGTTTCTCACCACCATCCTTCATAATTTCCCTTCCTCTTTCCATTGACACCACTTTTGCAAGCTGCAACCCATCCATCTCCAATTCACCATTGATGAACCTCAATCCCAAAATGGAAGTGAAGAGTGTTTCATGTGAGGTGTGAGCTTTACACTCTGCACTAGAAACCTTAGCAAGCATTAGGGAGATCATTTGATAGCTAGATTCGAAGTGGGGGGAACCTAGGTTCGATCAGCCCAACCTTGCAGCTTTGGAGCGATTCTGGAGAAAGTTCGTGAGTTGGTGTTGTGATCGAGTCCGAGGAGAGTTCGTGGTTCTCGGGAACGGTTGAATCATTGAAGTCTCGGCAAATAGGTGAGTTCTGTACTCACTAGGGAGTTAATGTGATGTCATAAATTCTGAATCGAAATCGCGTTTTGTGAAAACCGGCAACCGCTTTGTGAAAACCTCGAGTTTGAGTCATTGAGTTATGATATCGTTGATTGGTAATTATAATTGCATGTCTTGATTGTTGTGTTGGTTGCTTTGTGATGATTGATTGGTTTCCATGACTGTTTTGATGTATTATTAAGTTCGGATGTGAATCGGAATGGATACGGGAACGATCGGAATGGACAAGAGAATACGAAAGCTGGTTTTCTGAAATGCTGATGGCCACGCACGGACCGTGCGCCCCTGGGCACAGGTCGTGCGTGGGGTTCTGATACTCAAGGTGGATTTTATGAAAACTAAGCACGGATCGTGCGCCAAGGCGCACGGATCATGCGTCCCCTTCTGATGCCCAGATTTGAAAAACATCCTAAGCTATTCCGATTGGTCCTAAGTCCCTTCTAATCCCCTCCTCAAGGTTTCCCAAGGATGGAAACATAATAGTATCGTGAAATCAAGTACGATTGAAGTAATTTTATGTTATGTTCATGTCTTTGCTTATGTGACGGCCCGATGCGGAATTTATGAGATCGATTATGTCTAAGTTAGGTTATCATAATGTTGAGTATGGGCGATACATTATGATGTGGACTAGGTAATGGATAGTTATAGGTTAAGTTAATAACGTTAGTAATTCCATGTGAGATCACCTAATAACAAGATTATGCTAAGTATAAGATTAGGTTAAGATTAAGATCATGTTAAGTATAAGCTCATTGTTATGTTCACAGATCACTGTTCACTGCTCATTGTTCATGGTATATTAAAATATATACATCAGGTTAGGGTGACGACCCTATGTTAGTTAAGTGTGCTAGGGGAAGGGAAGTCATGAGCCCTATGAACCTAGGCCCCATGAGGTTGTTTTCCCACTAGCGATTAGTGGATTGGGTTCACCGGGAGCTTCTTTTGCCAAGTGACCGGTGACATGCTAAAAATCATTGTTCATTGTTCATTTTTCATGTGCTGCCTCTTGTAACTGCTTATGAGGGTTATGAGGACAACGTTTATGTTAGCCACATAGTCAAATATTAAGACTATGAATTGTGAATCAAGAATAACGAATCAAGCATAATTGAATCGAGAGAGTTAGTAAGGGGTCTCGATAGAACTCACTGAGACAAGTTGTCTCACCCAGTCCATGTTGTTGTTTTTCAGAATTGCAGGCTAAGTTGAAGATGATGAGGCATGGTCATGGAAACGCTTGAGAAGTTGCTGACGCTTTTGTTGGTTTTTTTGTAACACCCCGATAAATTCTAACATATAGAATCATGGAAATGCACTAAATGGCATACATCAGAGTAACTTCCTGTTATTGAAATATTGAACACAACTAAAACTTTCTATAATACATATTAATGGTTCTGTGAACCTCATAAACTTCCTGAAAATGCTTAAGTTTCAAAACTTAAGACTTGTACAAAATCCTGGTGTTCAATACTCAAAGGTCTAAAACATGAAACTCGGTCTTCAATGACTCCAAGAGTCGCACCGGCTAACCGTGCTTCGTCGCCTTTGCTTTCCCCTGTTTCTCTGTAAAAACCACAAATATGAAGGGTGAGATAAACATTATCTCAGTGAGTCCTATCGAGACCCCTTACTAACTCTAGCGGTTCTTTATGCTTTACTTTGAACTCGTGGCCCTAAAAAGCAACCACGTGGAAATATATTAAGTTCCTGTATCCTTTATGCTCATGGCCCTCCTAAGCGACACATGAAGCATACAATATTTTACCTGTTGTAATTTGTAGCCCTACTAAGCAACTACGCATTACATTTTGTTCCATGATTTTAGCATAACACCTCAGCCTACCTATTTTATAGGCACTTCTTTGGCTTTGGTGAACCCATCCCGCTATTTCTAGTGGGCGAAACATTCTTGAGTCTAGGTTTTGGGGCTCATGACATCCCCTCCCCTAGTATGCTAATCCTCTAAGGGTCGTCACCCTTTTTCCTCTTGTATTTATTGTACATTATATGTCCATGTACCCGCAATCGGCTGTTAGTCATTTCAGTCAAGTACCGTGTATGATTTCAGTCAAGTACAATGTATCATTTCAGTAAAGTACCATGTATAATATCAGTCAAGTACCATGTATAATATCAGTCAAGTACCGTCTATTATTATTATTATTTCTTGACATATGTTCTCTCGCGTTCTCTAAGTACGGTCTTCCATTTTGTTCATAATACACAAGTTTTCTATCAAACATGTTCAATCTCATGACATCGGTATCTTTACATTGTTGGGGGACCTTGGGGAATGGATTAGAAGGGGATTGGAATCATTCGGAATGGATAAAAAGGTACGTTGAATTTGAGAATTGGAAAGTCTCACACGACCCGTGCGTGTAGGCGCACGACCCGTGCGCTGTTGAACAAAGTTGTAGAAGATTTCCAGAAAGATACGCACGACCCGTGCGACTAAGCGCACGATCCGGACGTTGTTGAATAAAGTTTCAGAAGGATACACACGACCCGTGCGACTAGGCGCACGATCCGTGTGTGTTTTAAAAATCAGTTCGTGTTGCATCAGATGGGGGCGCACGACCCGTGCATAGAGGCACACGATCCGTGCGTCTCCATCAGTTTTCCAGAAAATAGACTTTTCATGAGTAATTCCTTTCCGTTCCGATTCCAAAATCTCTTCCGATCGAGACCCAAACTTAAACACACATTGAAACAGTATATTATAGTAATCCCAATCAATCCAATCCGGTACACCCAAACAATCAATCAAGCAAGTTCATAATTTAAATCACAATCTTTTTGGTAAAACGGTTTTCGATAATTTCCATTCGTTTCCAAAAACGCGTGACAAGGGTTTTCGAAAAGTGAAGACTCAAACACACACACATCCCCTAAGCGAGTTATAGAACTCACCTAACGTGATGAGAATCACGCAAAACACCGAGACTTTAACGGAGGCTACAGACTGAGAACACACGAACTCTCCTCGAATCCGCTCCAACGACGAACCCAGCTACCTAAATCTTTGGAAGGCTACCCAATTCGAATCCTAGCTGTCCCAAATGAACTTCAAACTGAATTGTTGCCTGAATATGAACCTTGGTACTGAATGTATGGCTATAACAAGGACATGCACGGTTAGAAACTCAGATTTTTTTCAAGTTGAGCTTGATTGTTCTTAAATGGTGATTTGATAGAGAAGAGAGTGTGGCTGGTGAAGTTTGTATCAATGGGTAGAGGAAAGGAAATGCAAAAGAATGGTGGTGTTATCTTTCACATGCATCAAGGAATAATGGAGATCCTTCTTCTTCTTTCCCCTCCCCACTCTCGAGTTCTCTCCCTCTACTTCACTTCTATTTCTAATTTCTACACTCTGTCTTTTCAGCAACTAGTGTTTTAGGGGGTCATGGGCTGATGGGGTTTTAGCTGAGTGTTTTAATAATTGTGAGAAGACCATGTTACCCTTGCATCCTAATGACTTACAAAAATCAATTCAAATCACTTAAACCTCAATTCTAATTAATCAATCAACCCGCAATGCCTCTCACACTACTTAACAATCGAACACATAATTGTTTTATTTAAGAGTTAACAACCATTTCGTCAATACCCTATTGGGCTAAATATTCGATTTAGCTAATAATTCACCTTAGCCTTTCCGCTAATTTAAATAAATTAAATTAGCTAATTAGGGGATGTTACATTTGTCATTTTATGTATCTCTGTATTTCGGTTTCCTTTGTATCTTAAGACTATTCGATTGTACGACTTATGTCTTTCAAGTTGTAAATCGCTTCCGCAGACTTTCTATTTTGGTACTGAACACTAGTTGAGTGGTGTAAGGAACGATATTATGTATTTCTCATGTTAAGTTATGTAAGCGCACTTGATGGATTTTAGCATCGAGTTTTAGTATGTGTTCAGTATTTAAAACAGGAGGTACTCTGATGTATGCCAGTAGTGCATTTCGGTAATTTCTACAAGTTAGAAATTATCGGGGTGTTACAATTGGTATCAGAGCAGTTCGACCTAGTCGGACTTAGAATCATGAGTCTCTTAAGTCCCCTAAGTGTGATTCCTCTTAGTATGCTATTAGACGTTTAGCCTGATCAACTAAACACTTTGTGCATATTTGGCAGAATCATGGCTGGTGGGAGTAGGAGAAGCGTCCTTATCGATCCTCATACCGAATGGATGCAGAATGTCATCGAGACGCAACAGAAGATGATGAATGACATGATGCAAATGCTGCAGCAGCAGATGGCTCAAATGGCTCAGATGCATCATGAGAGGATGGATCAACAACAACTAAATGTTCAACAACCTCCTCTGGAAGATCCGAATAGGGCTTACTTCGTTTTCAGAAGATGAATCCTCAAAGTTTCAAAGGAGGACCTGAGGTAATGGTATCACATTTCTGGCTGGATTCGATGGAGAAGATTTTTAGGACTCTTCAATGCAGCGAAGAAGTGAAGGTTCTTTTTGTCGCCCATATGCTCGAGGAAGATGCTCAAACCTGGTGGACCAACGCTCATGATTTGATGATGAATCAGGGAACTCCTGTTACCTGGGTTAACTTCAAGGAGATGTTTATTGGTCACTTCTTCCCTCTGGTGATGAAGTTAAGCAAGCAAGCCGAGTTTGTCAATCTGAGACAAGAAGAGATGTCGGTAGGTGAGTTCACCACCAAGTTCGAAAGGTTGTCGCAGTTTTGTCAGCTAGCAAAGCATGCTCTGAATGATGAGTGGAAGATGCAGATGTACAAGGCAGGTCTTCGTTCGGTTGTGGCCCAAGGTCTTAGCTCTTATGCTATGATCAGTTATGCTGGATTGGTGCAGCAAGCTTATGTTGCAGAGGCAGATCTCAACAGGATGTATGAGGGAAGGAAAGCGTATCGGAAGGAGAAGAAAAATGCATTGGAATTGCCAAACCCAAGTGAGGAGCCGAAGGGTAACTCTAACAAAGGAAAGCAAGCAGTGGTGTCAGAATTTCCAAGGTACGTTAAGTGTTCGAAATGCGAAAAACCTCATGGTGGAGAGTTTCGCCTGGGGTCAGCTGTGTGTTACTACTGCAAAGGCGAAGGGCATTACGCTCACGAGTGTCCGACGAAGAAAAGGAGCAGAGAAGAGAATGCAACCCCCGCCCGCGGAAGAATCTATGTGATGGACGCTCAGAAAGGCAAAGCTAACGACAGTTCGGCGAAAGGTATTTCTTAGTCCAATTTTGAGGACAAAATTTTTAAAAGTTGGGGTGATTGTAACATCCCCTACTTTTACTATTTTAATTATATTAGCATGAAAATTATTTTATTTGATTAATTATATTTAAAAAAAATAAAATGATGTGGAAATAAATTTGTTGAGTGATTAAGTATAAGTTTTATGTGTGTTTGATTATTAGTTAAAGTTAAGTTAAAGTAATTAGGAGTGAGTTAAATAAACATTAGTGAAGGAGGGCACTATAGTCTTTGCAAATAATAAGTGAGGGGTAGTACAGTCCTTACACCCTAAATGAGTGAGCAGCTGAAGCCCCACACCCCTATACTCAGCCCACCCCTTCAATTGTCCCAAAAAGCCGAAATCTGGAAAACAGAAGCAAGATAGAGAGAATAGAGAGAGAGAGGTCGCGAAGGAGAGAAGAGGAAGAGGGAAGGCTCAATCTGAATGCATGTCCTGTTTCTCACCACCATCCTTCATCATTTCCCTTCATCTTTCCATTGACACCACTTTTGCAAGCTGCAACCCATCCAT
Organism: Astragalus membranaceus; assembly: GCA_039519185.1. Lineage (NCBI taxonomy): Eukaryota > Viridiplantae > Streptophyta > Magnoliopsida > Fabales > Fabaceae > Astragalus > Astragalus membranaceus. The sequence goes on from CM076847.1 coordinate 28,954,267, forward strand.
CTCCAATTCACCATTGATGAACCTAAATCCCAAAATGGAAGTGAAGAGTGTTGCATGTGAGGTGTGAGCTTTACACTCTGCACTAGAAACCTTAGCAAGCATTAGGGAGATCATTTGATAGATAGATTCGAAGTGGGGGGAAACTAGGTTCGATCAGCCCATCCTTGCAGCTTTGGAGCGATTCCGGAGAAAGTTCGTGAGTTGGTGGTGTGATCGAGTCCGAGGAGAGTTCGTGGTTCTCGGGAATGGTTGAATTATTGAAGTCTCGGCAAATAGGTGAGTTATGTACTGACTAGGGAGTTAATGTCATGTCATAAATTCTGAATCGAGATCGCGTTTTGTGAAAACCGGCAACCGCTTTGTGAAAACCTCGAGTTCGAGTCATTGAGTCATGATATCGTTGATTGGTAATTATAATTGCATGTCTTGATTGTTGTGTTGGTTGCTTTGTGATGATTGATTGGTTTCCATGACTGTTTTGATGTATTTTTAAGTTCGGATGTGAATCGGAATGGATACGGGAATGATCGGAATGGACAAGAGAATACGAAAACTGATTTTCTGAAATGCTGATTGTAACACCCCGGTATATTTATTTGATAAAAACACCCGAGTGCACATCAATAAACATCAGAGATAAAAATTCCTGTTTAGACACTGAATACCACTATAAAATTTTTGCTGAAATACAACATAACCATCTTATACACAAATAAGACCATACGGTACTCAGACCATAAACTGTCAGCAACTGTGGTAATCAGAGTCATACAAGAAAGCGGAAAGAAAGATAAACAAAACACTAATGCCATAGTGTTTTGATACATGGACAACAGAAGGAAATTAAACTTTAACATAAAACTAAGTCATCATCCTTCACCCGGAGCCACCTACTCGTGCCTCTGAGGTTTCTTCTGTCCCTGTTTATCTGTAAAACAACAACATTTAAACAGTGAGATACAATCTCAGTGAGTTCAACCGAGACCCCTACTAACACTCTCGGTTCAATTATGAATTTTTATATAACGTGACACGGCACCGACTGCGTTACCGCTTCCAAACCCGGTGAACCGCATTACTTAACTTTTAACAGATCACCGACTGCGTTACCGCTTCCAAACCCGGTGAACCTGTTATGACTCAGTACGACACCGACTGCGTTACCGCTTCCAAACCCGGTGAGTCGTACAACAAACAAATTGACATAACTCCGACTGCGTAACCGCTTCCAAACCCGGTGAACCCCCTTACCAATAGTGTTTCCTAATGGCACGGAGCCTAGGGTAAGGGATCATGACTGCCCCGCCTAGTATGTCAACATGGGTCGTCACCCAAACTCGATATAATATATATATCTACAATCATATGAACATTTAGTTCATTAAATTTTACTATACCACACAGGACTCATAGTCCATTTGTTATCAATAAAACGTATCCGCACACGTGTACTATTATTCGGTTTTTTTTTTGAAACGGTTTAGACATCCAAAAAGCGTTTTATAAAACCCTTTGTAACACACCCAAAATCATGGCGTCATAAGCCTAATATCATTATATAAGGGTCAGGAAAGGATTAGGAGAGGATTGGAATCGAAACGGAATCATTTAGGGTACTTTGAAAAATTTGGACAGAAGCACGCGCACGGGTCGTGCCCCTGGGACGCACGGGTCGTGCGCCCTGTTTGACATTTTTAAACACTGAACCCGAACCAGGCACACGGTTCGTGCACCCTGGACGCACGGATCGTGCGCATGCGCACGGATCGTGCCCCTAGGACGCACGGGTCGTGCGCCCTGTCAAGCATTTTTAAAAACTGAAACCGAACCAAGGCGCACGGGTCGTGCCCCTGGTACGCACGGGTCGTGCGCATTTGACAGCATTGCAAAAATAGCTATTTTCATGAAAATCCGCTTTCCGTTTAATCCGAAACTCGCTCCGATCGATTCCTAACTCGAAAATAGATCATACCAGCCAATATACAAGTCCAATCAACACCAAACAATCAAGCAATTCAATCAAAAACTCAACGATTACGAATTTCACTAAAACGCGATATATTTCAAAATAACGTTTTCGACTCGAAATCTTTCGAAACTAAGTCACACAATTTATTTCAAAACGGAATAAGCCTAAACGTGAGTAAAACTCACCCTTGAAGCGAGAGCCGATATCGAACCGAATTTGCCGAGATGTCGAAATCACCGAATCGAACCCAAACAACACCGAACCGCTCCTAACTTCGTTCCGAGCTTCCAATCGCGTTCAATCCGCTCCTAGCTTCGATCCTAAGCATAACCCAATCACCAACACAACCTATTAATCCTTGATTTCGACAAATTTCTCCACAAAACCCTCAATTTTCGAAAACAAAAAGGAAGGGGAAAAGTGGAGGGGAACCTTACCAAATTCTTGGGTTATGATGAGGGAGGAAAAATGATGAAGATGTTGAATATTGGAGGGTTGGGCTTCACCCCTCTTCTTCCTTTCTCTTCTTCTTTCCTCTTCTTCTTTCTCTTTTCCTTCTCTTCTTTTCCTTCTCTTTTCTCTTCTTTTCTTTCTCTGTTTCCCTTCTCTCTCTCGTGGACCCTTCTTTCTTTTCTTTAAACACATACACACACACACATATTTAATTAATAAATACGTGGTAGCGTGGTCCAATTACCGTATTGATCTAATTCCTTTATTTCGATTTCGAAACTTCCTTGGTCCGTATTATTCGGTCAACGATCCTGAGACAGCCAATAATTAATTTTAGCACTCAATAATTTTACCAATTAAGTACCAAATTAATGTAATTGGGTTAACATCCAAATAATTCGATTAATTATTTTGAGGATGTTACATTCTCCCCAACTTGAAAGAATTTTGTCCTCAAAATTAAACACAACGTACCTTAAGAAAACAAATACGGATACTGAGTCTGCATATCGTCCTCCAACTCCCAAGTAGCTTCCTCGACGGAAAAACCATCCCAAACCACCTTGACAATGGGAATTGACTTCGTCCGTAGCGTTCTCTCGCCACGTTCCATGATGTAATTTGGGTGAGGTTGGAAAGACAAGTCCGGTCGAAGGTCAATCGTTTCAAAATCTAACGGTTGACTTGGATCGGGAATGTACTTCCGCAACTGAGACACATGAAACACATCATGAAGGTTTGACAATGGCGGAGGTAAAGCAATACGGTATGCAAGAGGCCCAACTCGCTCGATAATTTGGAATGGTCCAATATACCGAGGACTGAGTTTCTTCACCCGTAAGGCCCTACCTGTGCCAATTGTTGGTGACAATTTCAAAAACACATGATCACCCGATTCAAACTCTAACGGCCTTCTCCTTTGTCGGCATAACTCTTTTGCCTACTCTGAGCAGCTTTCATTCTTTCCCTGATCTGGCGGATCTTTTCAGTAGTGTTGAACCATCTCGGGTCCTAACAATCGGTTCTCACCTACTTCCCACCAACACAATGGAGTTCTACATTTCCTACCATACAAGGCTTCATAAGGTGCCATTCCGATACTGGAATGATAACTGTTGTTGTAAGAGAATTCCACCAACGGAAGATGATCCTCCCATTTCTTCCCATTAACAAGTACTGAAGCCCTAAGCATATCCTCTAATGTTTGGATAGTTCTCTCGGTCTGCCCATCTGTCTGCGGGTGATAAGCGGTACTAAGAAGTACTTTAGTCCCCAATGCTTCATTCAGAGCTTTCCAAAATCGAGAAGTGAATTTCGGATCTCGCTCCGACACTATACTGGTAGGAACCCCATGTAACCTTACTATGTTCTTTAAATACACCTCAGCGAGCTTGGATACTTTACTGCTAGAACGAACTGGAATAAAATGAGCTGATTTGGTTAACCGATCTACAACTACCCAAATGGAGTCGTTACCGGCTTGAGACCTTGGCAACGCCATTACAAAATCCATGGAAATGTCTTCCCATTTCCATACTGGCACGTCTAGTGGCCGTAGCAGACCAGCAGGCTTCTGATGTTCAATCTTAACTCTTTGGAAAGTTAAGCATTTTGATACAAATTCAGCAATCTCTAACTTCATTCCTTGCCACCAATACATCTGCTTTAAGTCTCTATACATCTTGGTGGATCCAGGATGTACAGAAAATAAACTTCGGTGTGCTACCTCTAGCACTTGCCTTTTAATACTCTCATCGTCGGGCACACAGATCCTACCGTTGAAACAAATAACCCCATCACTATCCTCGGTAAAATCTGGCAACACTTTCTGTGATTGTAGTTTCACATCAACTCCCTGTGCTAAGCGAATAGAATCCCTTATGGAACTAGAGATTCTCATGTGGCTCAACACCAACCGGTTCCTTTTTGGCTTTGAATCCAAATTTAAGTCCCGGAAAGACTCCAACAACTCCATTTCATGCATCATTAACCCTGCTATATGAATGGATTTCCTACTTAGTGCATCGGCTACAACATTAGCTTTTCCTGGATGATACTTCAATTCGAAGTCATAATCCTTCAGAAATTCCACCCATCTTCTCTGCCTGTTATTCAACTCCTTCTGGTCAAACAAATATTTCAAGCTTTTATGATCACTAAAGACTTCGAAACGAGACCCATACAGGTAATGTCTCCAAATCTTCAGTGCGTACACAATAGCTGCCAACTCCAGATCATGAGTCGGATAATTCTCTTCATGAGTCTTCAACTGTCTGGAGGCATAAGCTACAACTTGTTGGTCCTGCATGAGAACACATCCCAAACCCTTCCCAGAAGCATCGCTAAAAATCTGAAAATCCAGAGACGGATCTGGAAGAATTAGGATTGGAGCAGAAGTCAACCTAACCTTCAACTCTTGAAAACATTCCTCACAATCAGTATCCCATATAAACGGTTGGGCCTTACGAGTTAACCGAGTAAGCGGAAGAACCAATTGTGAAAAACCTTGAATAAACCTTCTATAGTAACCAGCTAGACCCAAGAAACTTCTTATTTCTGTAACAGATGTTGGTTGCTCCCAATTCAACACCGCTTCCACCTTACGGGGATCCACCGCAACTCCCGATTGGGAAATCACGTGTCCCAAAAATTTCACTTCCGGCATCCAGAAGTCACACTTCGACGGCTTGGCATACAATTTCTTTTCTCGGAGTACGTTCAGAACAATGCGGAGATGTTGAACGTGGTCTTCAATGGTCTTAGAGTACACCAAGATATCATCAATAAAAACTACCACAAACTGATCGAGATAAGTATGGAATACTCGGTTCATGTAATCCATGAATACCGCTGGAGCATTAGTCAAACCGAAGGGCATTACTACGAACTCGTAATGTACATACCTCGTACGGAAAGCTGTCTTCGGAATATCTAAGGCTCGTACCTTTATTTGATGATAGCCCGATCTCAGATCAATTTTTGAAAATACCACAGCACCTCGAAGTTGGTCAAGCAAATCGTCTATCCTTGGCAAGGGATATTTATTCTTGATCGTCACTTTATTCAGTTGTCGATAATCTATGCACAACCTCATGCTACCATCCTTCTTTTTGACTAACAACACCGGAGCACCCCATGGAGAAGCGCTCGGCCGAATGAACCTCTTAGAGATCAACTCTTCAAGTTGAGACTTCAATTCCTTTAATTCTAATGGAGACATCCTATAAGGAGCAATAGATATTGATCCTGTACCAGGAATCAATTCTATTGAGAATTCTACCTCTCAGTCAGGAGGTAAGGATGAAACCTCTTCTGGAAAGACATCTAGAAATTCATTTACCACTTGCACAGATGACAAATCTAAACCCGTTTCAGTAGATGCAGACAACATAATAAGAATAGCTTCCGCACCTTGGAATAATGACTGGCTTGCTTCGGTGTAAGAGATCATCACTTCAGAATCTGCCTGTGTCAAGCCTACGGATTCGGAGGCGAAGCTAATGGTTCGATCGACACAGTTGATCATCACATGATTTTCAGCCATCCAATTCATACCCAGAACAATGTCCATGCTTCTCATAGGCAAGCCAATAAATCTCACAACAAACTGTCTTTCGCCTATGACAAGTAGGCAATTTTCACATAACGCTTGGGTCTGGACACGACCCTTGGCAGCAGTTAAAATAGTTATCGGTTCGGATAGCTCAGACAATGCTAGTCCCAACCGATCCACACATGCTTGCGAGATAAAACAGTGAGTTGCACCAGAATCATATAAAATATTGACTGAGTTATTAAAAAGAGATCCCATACCCCTCAGAAGATTATCAGTAGGTGTGATGGTCCGAGCATCTAGAGTGTTGATCCGTCCCTGACTAGGTGCGTTTGGTGCTCTTTGGATGTTCTTCTTTGCTGGGCACTCATTTGCATAGTGGCCCTCCTCATTACAATGATAGCACCTAGTAGATCTTAGTTGACACTCACCACGGTGATACCTTCCGCACTTAGGACAATTTTTAAACCTCGTTTGGTCAGCTGTTTGCACCTGCTTTCCCTTATAATTGTTTCCCTTGAATTGTCTGCTTGGAGTCGAAGACTCAGCAACCTTCTTCTTACCCTTCCAATAGTCTTTCTTTTCAGCATACATTTTCCTCAGATCCTCCTCGGCAACATATGCTTGTTGCACTAAGGCAGGATAATTAACCAGAGTGTAAGAACTGAGTCCTTGGCTCACATCAGCTCGGAGACCTTCTTTGAACATTTGCATCTTCCACATATCATTTGGGGCATACCTCCCCAACTCGTAGAACTGAGACAGTCTTTCAAATTTCGCAGCATATTCCCCAACTGACAAATCACCTTGCTTAAGATTCACAAAATCTGCTTGTTTACTCAGCTTCTTCACCGAAGGGAAATATTGCTTCAGAAATAATTCCTTGAAGTTGTCCCAAGTGAGGGGAGTTCCTTGGAGTTCCATCATTTGTCTTGCATTACACCACCAGGTGTGGGCATCTTCATCAAGCACATTTGCCGCACATATTACTTTCTCTTCTTCCCCGCATTGCAAGGTTTGAAAAATTTTCTCCATGGAATCAATCCAATAATAAGCAGTCATTGGATCCGGTCCACCCTTGTAAGTCGGGGGCTTCATCTTTTGAAATTGGAAATATGTCCGGTTAGGATCTTCTTGATGAGGTTGGAAATTGGGCTGTTGCAGACCCATTTGGTCATGCTGCATTTGCAACATATCCTGCATCATCTTTTGTTGATTCTCAATGATATTCTGCATCCACTCAAAGTTCGGATCAACAGGAGGAGGAACGCCTCTACCTCTCCTGGCCATGATTCTGCGAAATATGCACAAAGTATTAAGTTGATCAAGCTCAATGTCTAATAGCATACTAAGAAAATCACGACTGGAGAAAGCAAAGACCCTAAAAGCTAAGTCCGACTAGGTCGAACCGCTCTGATACCAACTGTAACACCCCGGAATATTTATTTGATAAAAACACCCGAGTGCACATCAATAAACATCAGAGATAAAAGTTCCTGTTTAGACACTGAATACCACTATAAAATTTTTGCTGAAATACAACATAACCATCTTATACACAAATAAGACCATACGGTACTCAGACCATAAACTGTCAGCAACTGTGGTAATCAGAGTCATACAAGAAAGCGGAAAGAAAGATAAACAAAACACTAATGCCATAGTGTTGTGATACATGGACAACAGAAGGAATTTTAACTTAAACATAAAACTAAGTCATCATCCTTCACCCGGAGCCACCTACTCGTGCCTCTGAGGTTTCTTCTGTCCCTGTTTATCTGTAAAACAACAACATTTAAACAGTGAGATACAATCTCAGTGAGTTCTACCGAGACCCCTACTAACACTCTCGGTTCAATTATGAATTTTTATATAACGTGACACTGCACCGACTGCATTACCGCTTCCAAACCCGGTGAACCGCATTACTTAACTTTTAACAGATCACCGACTGCGTTACCGCTTCCAAACCCGGTGAACCTGTTATGACTCAGTACGACACCGACTGCGTTACCGCTTCCAAACCCGGTGAATCGTACAACAAACAATTTGACATAACACTGACTGCGTAACCGCTTCCAAACCCGGTGAACCCCCTTACCAATAGTGTTTCCTAATGGCACGGAGCCTAGGGATAAGGGATCATGACTGCCCCGCCTAGTATGTCAACATGGGTCGTCACCCAAACTCGATATAATATATATATCTACAATCATATGAACATTTAGTTCATTAAATTTTACTTTACCACACAGGACTCATAGTCCATTTGTTATCAATAAAACGTATCCGCACACGTGTACTATTATTCGGCTTTTTTTTTTTTGAAACGGTTTAGACATCCAAAAAGCGTTTTATAAAACCCTTTGTAACACACCCAAAATCATGGCGTCATAAGCCTAATATCATTATATAAGGGTCACGAAAGGATTAGGAGAGGATTGGAATCGAAACGGAATCATTTAGGGTACTTTGAAAAATTTGGACAGAAGCACGCGCACGGGTCGTGCCCCTGGGACGCACGGGTCGTGCGCCCTGTTTGACATTTTTAAACACTGAACCCGAACCAGGCACACGGTTCGTGCAACCTGGACGCACGGATCGTGCGCATGCGCACGGATCGTTCCCCTAGGACGCACGGGTCGTGCGCCCTGTCAAGCATTTTTAAAAACTGAAACCGAACCAGGCGCACGGGTCGTGCCCCTGGTACGCACGGGTCGTGCCCCTGGTACGCACGGGTCGTGCGCATTTGACAGCATTGCAAAAATAGCCTTTTTCATGAAAATCCGCTTTCCGTTTAATCCGAAACTCGCTCCGATCGATTCCTAACTCGAAAACAGATCATACCAGCCAATATACAAGTCCAATCAACACCAAACAATCAAGCAATTCAATCAAAAACTCAACGATTACGAATTTCACTAAAACGCGATATATTTCAAAATAACGTTTTCGACTCGAAATCTTTCGAAACTAAGTCACACAATTTATTTCAAAACGGAATAAGCCTTAACGTGAGTAAAACTCACCCTTGAAGCGAGAGCCGATATCGAACCGAATTTGCCGAGATGTCGAAATCACCGAATCGAACCCAAACAACACCGAACCGCTCCTAACTTCGTTCCGAGCTTCCAATCGCGTTCAATCCGCTCCTAGCTTCGATCCTAAGCATAACCCAATCACCAACACAACCTATTAATCCTTGATTTCAACAAATTTCTCCACAAAACCCTCAATTTTCGAAATCAAAAAGGAAGGGGAAAAGTGGAGGGGAACCTTACCAAATTCTTGGGTTATGATGAGGGAGGAAAAATGATGAATATGTTGAATTTTGGAGGGTTGGGCTTCACCCCTCTTCTTCCTTTCTCTTCTTCTTTCCTCTTCTTCTTTCTCTTTTCCTTCTCTTCTTTTCTTTCTCTGTTTCCCTTCTCTCTCTCGTGGACCCTTCTTTCTTTTCTTTAAACACATACACACACACATATTTAATTAATAAATACGTGGTAGCGTGGTCCAATTACCGTATTGATCTAATTCCCTTATTTCGATTTCGAAACTTCCTTGGGCCGTATTATTCGGTCAACGATCCTGAGGCAGCCAATAATTAATTTTAGCACTCAATAATTTTACCAATTAAGTACCAAATTAATGTAATTGGGTTAACATCCAAATAATTCGATTAATTATTTTGAGGATGTTACACTGATGGCCACGCACGGACCGTGCGCCCCTGGTGTAACATCCCCTAATTAGCTAATTAGATTAACTAAATTAGCAAGAGGATTATCATGAATTGATTAATTAACATAAATTATAGTTGTGCATAATTAGAATATTATGTCAAAGTTAATAAGTTAGGGTATTATGATGACAAGGGTATTTAAGGAATGATTTTAGAGAGGAGGGGCATTTTGGTCCTTTCACCCCATTAAAAGAGATTTCAGCTGAAACCCAACCAAACTCACTCCACTTCATTTGAACCAAGTTTCAGAAATTCAAGAGAGAGAGTTTGAGAGGTAGAGAGAGGGGGCTACGAGAGAGAGGGAGAGAAGAGGAAGGAAGCTGAAGATTCCAAATTTCCCCCATTGCATGTAAGTTATACTCACACCATTCTCCTCCATTTTTCGTTCTCTTAACAATGGTACCACTCTTGACAACTCATTCACCTCCTTCCCCATTTCACCATTTTTGTCCACATGAAGCTCCAAGCTCCAAAAATGGAGTCCAATAGCTGAATACAGTTGCATGTCCATTTTGGGAGCCACAAAGTGAGTAGCAACCCTCATAGGGTAGATTGGGAGTGAAGTTCGAAGTGGTAGAGGCCAAGCTCTATCGGTTCAGTTTTTGGAGCGTTTAGAGTAGCGTGGAGTCGAGTCCGAAGTCGTTCGTGAAGTCATTTCATCGTTCCATCTCGCGGATTCGTTGATTTTGCGATTTTCATCGCAACCGGTGAGTTCTATAACTCGCTTAGGGAATATGTTGTGTTTACGAGTCTTCGCTTTTCGAAAATCGTTTTATTGAAAAGATTGTGATACAAATTATGAAAATTCTTGATTGATTGTTTGGATGTGCTGGATTGAACTGATATACATTGCTATAGTAGACTGTTTCTATGTGTACTTGAGTTTGGGTCTCGATCGGAAATAAGTGGGAATCGGAATGGAATGGAATAACACAGGAAAAACCTATTTTTTGGAAAACTGATAGAGACGCAGGATCGTGTGCCTACGAGCACGGGTCGTGCGCCTCCCTCTGATACGACAGAAACAGGATTTTTAAAACACGCACGGATCGTGCGCCTAGTCGTACGGGTCGTGCGTATGTCTCTGGAACTTTATAAAATTTTAGTGGATCACGCACGGATCGTGCGCCAAGTCGCACGGGTCGTGCGTATCTTTCTGGAAATCATCTGCAAACTGTTCAACCACACACGGGTCGTGCGCCTATACGCACGGGTCGTGTGAGACCTTCTGACCTTCAATTTCAAAGTACCTTTTTATCCATTCCAAATGATTCCAATCCTCTTCCAATCCATTCCCCAAGGTCCCACAACAATGTAAAGGTAACAATGGTATGAGATTGAACATGTTCGATAGAAAGATTGTGTGTTATGAATAAAATGGAAAACCGCTCTTAGAGAACGCGAGAGTGCAAATGTCAAAGAATGATAATAACACACGGTACTTGACTGATATTATACACTGAAATTGACTGATATGGTACATGGTACTTGACTGGAATGACTAACAGCCCATTGCGGGTACACAGACTGAAAATGTATAATAAATACAAGAGGAAAAAGGGTGACGACCCTAAGAGGTTAGCATACTAGGGGAGGGGAAGTCATGAGCCCCAAAACCTAGACTCAAGAATGTTTCCCCTGCTAGAAATAGCGGGATGGGTTCACCAAAGTCAAGAGATTGCCTATAAAATAGGTAGACCGAGGTGTTATGCTAAAAACATGGAACAAAGATTGCATGCTTCATGTGTCGCTTAGGAGGGCCATGAGCATGAAGGTTACAGGAACTAAATGTATTTCCACGTGGTTTCTTTTTAGGACCACGAGTTCAAAACAAGGCATAATGAACCGCTAGAGTTGTAAGGGGTCTCGATAGGACTCACTGAGATAATGTTTATCTCACCCTTCATATTTGTGGTTTTTACAGAGAAACAGGGGAAAGCAAAGGCGGTAAAGCATGGTTAGCTGGTGTGACTCTTGGAGTCATTGAAGACCTAGTTTAATGTTTTAGACCTTTGTTCCGTTTATTGTTTCTATGTTCCGATTGTATAACTTTCATTGTCAAGTTGTAAAATCGTTTCCGCTACTTTATGTTTTGAGTATTGAACACCAGGATATGTACAAGTCTTAAGTTTTGGAACTTAAGCATTTTCAGAAAGTTTATGAGGTTCAGAGAACCAGTTATTATGTATTATCTAAAGTTTTAGATGTGTTCAATATTTCAATAACAGGAAGTTACTCTGATGTATGCCATTTAGTGCATTTCGGTAATTCTATATGTTAGAATTTATCGGGGTGTTACATTGTGGTATCAGAGCAGTTCGACCTAGTCGGGCTTAGACAGTTAGGGTGGTTTTGTCCCTCGAGTAACTCTGCTATCTTGCTTCTTGTGATACTAAGAGACATTGAGACTGATCAACTTAATACTTGGTGTATCATTTGCAGAATTATGGCAGGAGGATCGAGGAATAACCCACCAGTTGATCCGCATTCTGCATGGATGCAGAACGTGATCGAGAGGCAACAGAAGATAATGGAAGATATGCTACAGATGCAACAGAATGCTCAAGCTCAGCCCCAGCAAGTCCATGAGCCTCAAGTGGACCCAAGGAGGGTTTTCTCTGAATTTCTGAAAATGAAGCCGTCCGAGTTCAGAGGAGGACCGGATGTCATGGAAGCCCAGCATTGGCTAGATGATATAGAGAAGATTTTCGTAGCTATACAAGTCACTGATGATGACAAGTTGAGATTGGCAACTCATATGCTGAAAGGTGAAGCTAACAACTGGTGGACTAATGCCAAAGCCATGATGGTAACTATGGATACTCCCCAGACTTGGGAACATTTCAAGCAGGTATTTTTGGAGCAGTTCTTTCCGACAGCCATGAGGTTCGACAAGGAGAACGAGTTTCTGACTCTCACTCAAGGAAGTTCAATTGTGGGTCAGTACGCGGCTAAGTTTGAAGAGTTATACCAATTCTTCGGTTTGGCCGGGTATGCTCCCAATGACAAGTGGAAAACCGAAAGGTTCAAGTATGGGCTAAGGGAAGACATTGCTCAGAGTTTGAGTTCTTTTGCCTATACTAACTATGCTGCCATGGTTCAACAAGCACACATAGCTGAGAGTGACTTGAAGAGGTTATATGCAAGCAGAAAAGTATTCCATCAGAATAAGAAGAATGTTGGATCATCTAACCATCAGACGGGTCCCAGGCACAACTCCAACAAAGGGAAACAGGTTTAGTCATCGAACTCCTCAAGATTCAGTACGTGTTCCAACTGTGGAAAGTACCATCAGGGTAAGTGCCAAATGGGATCCAACCAGTGTTATTTCTGCAAGAAAGACGGTCATTTTGCACGGGACTGCCCAGAGAAAGAGAAGAGTCAAGGAAGTAACCCTGCTGCTCCTGCAACTCATGGGAGAGTTTACACCTTGGACGCCCAGAAGGTCACACCGTCAGATAATCTACTAAGGGGTATGGGATCTCTTTTTAATAACTCCGTTAGTATTTTATATGATTCGGGTGCGACCCATTGTTTTATATCTCAAGTTTGTGTCGATCGGTTGGGATTGGCTTTAACTCCTTTGCCTCAACCAATCTCCATTAAGACTGCTGCTGAAGGTAGTGTTCAGACCCAAGCAATATGTGAAAATTGTCTTCTATCCATTGGAGACAGGAATTTTGTAGTAGACTTCATTTGTTTATCAATGAAGGGCATGGACGTGGTCCTAGGAATGAGTTGGATGACGGCCAATCATGTGACTATAGATTGTTTCCATCGAACTATCAGTTTCGCCTCCGAGTCAGTAGAGCTACAACCGCCAAATTCTGAAGCTGTTATTTCTTTCACTTCGCCCAGTAATTATCTGTTCCAAGGCGCGGAAGCTTACGTCATGATGCTGTCTGCATCCACTGAGACAGGTCAGGATTTATCTTCTGTGCAAGTTGTTATTGAATTTCTTGATGTGTTTCCCGATGAAGTTCCTTCATTTCCTCTGGATCGTGAGGTGGAATTTTCTATAGAGTTGGTTCCAGGCACTGGACCTATTTCTATAGCCTCGTATCGAATGTCTCCATTAGAGTTGAGGGAATTGAAAGTTCAACTGGAAGAGCTGATTTCCAAGCGGTTCATCCGACCGAGTGCCTCACCATGGGGTGCTCCAGTGTTGCTTGTCAAGAAGAAGGACGGAAGTATGAGATTGTGTATCGATTATCGTCAGTTGAATAAGGTGACTATCAAGAATAAGTACCCTCTGCCGAGAATTGATGATTTGCTGGATCAGTTGAGGGGAGCTTCTGTGTTTTCAAAGATTGATTTAAGGTCCGGTTATCACCAAATCAGGGTTCGAGCTTTGGACGTCCCGAAGACCGCTTTCCGTACGAGGTATGGACACTATGAATTCGTAGTGATGCCCTTCGGTTTGACCAATGCTCCAGCTGTATTCATGCATTATATGAATCGGATTTTTAATCCTTATCTGGATCAGTTTGTGGTAGTGTTCATCGATGATATCTTGGTGTTCTCTAAGACGATTGAGGAGCATGTGCAACATCTCCGAATTGTTCTGAACGTACTCCGAGAGAAGAAATTGTATGCCAAGCCGTCCAAATGTGAATTTTGGATGCCAGAAGTTAAGTTTCTGGGCCATGTAATATCTAGGACATGTGTTGCAGTGGATCCCAGTAAGATCGAAGCTGTGGTAGACTGGGAGCAGCCGTCTACGGTTACTGAGGTAAGAAGTTTCTTGGGATTAGCTGGGTATTATCGAAGATTCACTCAAGGATTTTCCCAGTTGGTTCTTCCACTCACTCGGTTAACTCGCAAGGGTCAGCCGTTTGTTTGGGACTCAGACAGTGAAAATTGTTTCACGGAATTGAAGGGTCGTTTGACTTCTGCACCCATCTTGACTCTTCCAGATCCGTCCGTAGGATTCCAAATCTATTGCGACGCCTCTGGTAAGGGTTTAGGATGTGTCCTAATGCAGAATCGTCAAGTAGTTGCTTATGCCTCCAGGCAGTTGAAGCCGCATGAAGAGAATTACCCCACTCATGATTTAGAGTTGGCGGCGATTGTGTTTGCCCTAAAGATTTGGAGACATTACCTGTATGGGTCTCGTTTCGAAGTCTTTAGTGACCACAAAAGCCTCAAGTATTTATTTGACCAAAAGGAGCTGAACAACAGGCAGAGGAGATGGGAAGAATTTCTGAAAGATTATGATTTCGAATTGAAGTATCATCCTGGTAAGGCTAATGTTGTTGCCGATGCTTTAAGCAGAAAGTCTATCCATACTGCAAAGCTGATGATGCACGAGATGTCACTGTTGGAATCATTCAGAGACCTCAATTTGAGAGTTAAGTCAAAAAGGAACAGGTTGGTGTTGAGTCACATTCAGATTTCAAGTTCATTGAGGAATCTGATTCGCTCAGCCCAAGAAGGTGATGTAGAGCTGCAATCGCAGAAGAGATTGCCGAGTTACTCCGAAGACGGTGATGGAGTAATTTGTTTTGATGGCAGAATCTGTGTGCCGAATGATGAGGATGTGAAGAGGCAAGTTTTAGAGGAGGCACATAAGAATCAGTTCTCAATACATCCTGGGTCTACCAAGATGTATCGAGATCTGAAGCAATTGTACTGGTGGCCGGGTATGAAAGTGGATATAGCAGAGTTTGTGTCTCGATGCTTGACTTGTCAAAAGGTTAAGATAGAGCACCGGAAGCCAGGTGGCCAGTTACAACCGTTGAATGTACCTGAATGGAAATGGGAAAGCATATCTATGGATTTTGTCATGGGATTGCCGCGGTCCCAAACCGGAAATGATTCTATTTGGGTAGTGGTGGATCGCCTGACCAAGTCCGCTCATTTTATTCCAGTGCGTTCGACTCACAAGGTTGCTAGGTTAGCAAATGAATATCTCAAGAATATTGTGAAGTTGCATGGAATCCCTACAAGTATCATCTGTGATCGAGATCCCAAGTTTATATCTCGATTTTGGAGAGCATTGAACATGGCGTTGGGAACAAAGGTGTGTGTTAGCACCGCATACCATCCTCAGACAGACGGGCATACTGAGAGGACGATTCAGACATTGGAGGATATGTTGAGAGCTTGTGTACTTGATAGTGGAGGCAGATGGGAGGATCATCTTCCATTGGTGGAATTCTCATACAACAACAGTTATCATTCCAGTATCGGAATGGCTCCATATGAAGCATTGTATGGGAGAAAGTGTAGAACACCATTGTGTTGGTGGGATGTAGGTGAGCAGAGATTGTTGGGACCGGATTTAGTCCGGGAGACTACGGAGAAGATCCGTCAGATAAGAGAAAGGATGAAAGCCCCGCAGAGTCGACAAAAGAGTTATGCGGATAAAAGAAGAAGGCCGTTAGAATTCGAAGAAGGAGATCATGTATTTTTGAAACTTTCTCCAACCATCGGGACCGGTATTGCTTTGCGAGCGAAGAAGCTAGGTCCTCGGTATGTCGGACCCTTCCAGATTATCGAGCGAGTTGGGCCGGTAGCGTATCGCATTGCCTTACCTTCAGAATTGTCCAGACTACATGATGTGTTTCATGTATCGCAGCTGAGGAAATATATTCATGATCCGAATCAACCATTAAGTTATGAAGCGATTGACATCAGATCCGATTTATCTTATCAGCCTACTCGAATCAGGATCATCGAACGTGGCGAGAAAAATCTTCGGACGAGGTCAATTCCTATTGTCAAGGTGCTTTGGGACGGTGCGTCACCTGACGAAGCGACATGGGAAGTAGAGGAGAGCATGCGGGAGAAATATCCGTATTTGTTCGAGTAAGGTATGTTTTGTCAATTTTGAGGACAAAATTTTAGAAGTTGGGGTGATTGTAACATCCCCTAATTAGCTAATTAGATTAATTAAATTAGCAAGAGGATTATCATGAATTGATTAATTAACATAAATTATAGTTGTGCATAATTAGAATATTATGTCAAAGTTAAAAAGTTAGGGTATTATGATGACAAGGGTATTTAAGGAATGATTTTAGAGAGGAGGGGCATTTTGGTCCTTTCACCCCATTAAAAGAGATTTCAGCTGAAACCCAACCAAACTCACTCCACTTCATTTGAACCAAGTTTCAGAAATTCAAGAGAGAGAGTTTGAGAGGTAGAGAGAGGGAGCTACGAGAGAGAGGGAGCTACGAGAGAGAGGGAGAGAAGAGGAAGGAAGCTGAAGATTCCAAATTTCCCCCATTGCATGTAAGTTATACTCACACCATTCTCCTCCATTTTTCGTTCTCTTCACAATGGTACCACTCTTGACCACTCATTCACCTCCTTCCCCATTTCACCATTTTTGTCCACATGAAGCTCCAAGCTCCAAAAATGGAGTCCAATAGCTGAATACAGTTGCATGTCCATTTTGGGAGCCACAAAGTGAGTAGCAACCCTCATAGGGTAGATTGGGAGTGAAGTTCGAAGTGGTAGAGGCCAAGCTCTATCGGTTCAGTTTTTGGAGTGTTTAGAGTAGCGTGGAGTCGAGTCCGAAGTCGTTCGTGAAGTCATTTCATCGTTCCATCTCGCAGATTCGTTGATTTTGCGATTTTCATCGCAACCGGTGAGTTCTATAACTCGCTTAGGGAATATGTTGTGTTTACGAGTCTTCGCTTTTCGAAAATCGTTTTATTGAAAAGATTGTGATACAAATTATGAAAATTCTTGATTGATTGTTTGGATGTGCTGGATTGAACTGATATACATTGCTATAGTAGACTGTTTCTATGTGTACTTGACTTTGGGTCTCGATCGGAAGGGAAGTGGGAATCGGAATGGAATGGAATAACACATGAAAAACCTATTTTCTGGAAAACTGATAGAGACGCACGGATCGTGTGCCTACGAGCACGGGTCGTGCGCCTCCCTCTGATACGACAAAAACTGGATTTTTAAAACACGCACGGATCGTGCGCCTAGTCGCACGGGTCGTGCGTATGTCTCTGGAACTTTATAAAATTTTAGTGGATCACGCACGGATCGTGCGCCAAGTCGCACGGGTCGTGCGTATCTTTCTGGAAATCTTCTGCAAACTGTTCAACCACACACGGGTCGTGCGCCTATACGCACGGGTCGTGTGAGACCTTCTGACCTTCAATTTCAAAGTACCTTTTTATCCATTCCAAATGATTCCAATCCTCTTCCAATCCATTCCCCAAGGTCCCACAACAATGTAAAGGTAACAATGGTATGAGATTGAACATGTTCGATAGAAAGATTGTGTGTTATGAATAAAATGGAAAACCGCTCTTAGAGAACGCGAGAGTGCAAATGTCAAAGAATGATAATAACACACGGTACTTGACTGATATTATACACTGAAATTGACTGATATGGTACATGGTACTTGACTGGAATGACTAACAGCCCATTGCAGGTACACAGACTGAAAATGTATAATAAATACAAGAGGAAAAAGGGTGACGACCCTAAGAGGTTAGCATACTAGGGGAGGGGAAGTCATGAGCCCCAAAACCTAGACTCAAGAATGTTTCCCCTGCTAGAAATAGCGGGATGGTTCACCAAAGTCAAGAGATTGCCTATAAAATAGGTAGACTGAGGTGTTATGCTAAAAACATGGAACAAAGATTGCATGCTTCATGTGTCGCTTAGGAGGGCCATGAGCATGATGGTTACAGGAACTAAATGTATTTCCACGTGGTTGCTTTTTAGGACCACGAGTTCATAACAAGGCATAATGAACCGCTAGAGTTGTAAGGGGTCTCGATAGGACTCACTGAGATAATGTTTATCTCACCCTTCATATTTGTGGTTTTTACAGAGAAACAGGGGAAAGCAAAGGCGGTAAAGCATGGTTAGCTGGTGTGACTCTTGGAGTCATTGAAGACCTAGTTTAATGTTTTAGACCTTTGTTCCGTTTATTGCTTCTATGTTCCGATTGTATAACTTTCATTGTCAAGTTGTAAAATCGTTTCCGCTACTTTATGTTTTGAGTATTGAACACCAGGATATGTACAAGTCTTAAGTTTTGGAACTTAAGCATTTTCAGAAAGTTTATGAGGTTCAGAGAACCAGTTATTATGTATTATCTAAAGTTTTAGATGTGTTCAATATTTCAATAACAGGAAGTTACTCTGATGTATGCCATTTAGTGCATTTCGGTAATTCTATATGTTAGAATTTATCGGGGTGTTACACCTGGGCACGGGTCGTGCGTGGGGTTCTGATACTCAAGGTGGATTTTATGAAAACTACGCACGGATCGTGCGCCAAGGCGCACGGATCGTGCGTCCCCTTCTGATGCCCAGATTTGAAATACGTCCTAAGCTATTCCGATTGGTCCTAAGTCCCTTCTAATCCACTCCTCAAGGTTTCCCAAGGATGGAAACATATTAGTATCGTGAAATCAAGTACGATTGAAGTAATTTTATGTTATGTTCATGTCTTTGCTTACGTGACGGCCCGATGCGGTATTTATGAGATCGAGTATGACTAAGTTAGGTTATCTTAATGTTGAGTATGGGCGATACATCATGATGTGGACTAGGTAATGGATAGTTATAGGTTAAGTTAATAACGTTAGTAATTCCATGTGAGATCACCTAATAACAAGATTATGCTAAGTATAAGATTAGGTTAAGATTAAGATCATGTTAAGTATAAGCTCATTGTTATGTTCACAGATCACTGTTCACTGCTCATTTTTCAAGGTATATTAAAATATATACATCAGGTTAGGGTGACGACCCTATGTTAGTTTAGTGTGCTAGGGGAGGGGAAGTCATGAGCCCTATGAACCTAGGCCCCATGAAGTTTGCCCACTAGCGATTAGTGGATTGGGTTCACCGGGAGCTTATATTGCCAAGTGACCGGTGACATGCTAAAAGTCATTGTTCATTGTTCATTGTTCATGTGTTGCCTCTTGCAACTGCTTATGAGGGTTATGAGGACAACGTTTATGTTAGCCACATAGTCAAATATTAAGGCTATGAATTGTGAATCAAGAATAACGAATCAAGCATAATTGAATTGAGAGAGTTAGTAAGGGGTCTCGATAGAACTCACTGAGACAAGTTGTCCCACCCAATCCATGCTGTTGTTTTTCAGAATTGCAGGCTAAGTTGAAGATGATGAGGAATGGTCATGGAAACGCTTGAGAAGTTGCTGACGCTTTTGTTGGTTTTATCATTTTATGTATCTCTGTATTTCAGTTTCCTTTGTATCTTAAGACTATTCGATTGTACGACTTATGTCTTTCAAGTTGTAAATCGCTTCCGCAGACTTTCTATTTTGGTACTGAACACTAGTTGAGTGGTGTAAGGAACGATATTATGTATTTCTCATGTTAAGTTATGTAAGCGCACTTGATGGGTTTTAGCATCGAGTTTTAGTATGTGTTCAGTATTTAAAACAGAAGGTACTCTGATGTATGCCAGTAGTGCATTTCGGTAATTTCTACAAGTTAGAAATTATCGGGGTGTTACAGAGGCAATGGAGACAACATTTATTTATAAAGTTATAGGCATTGAGAAATCATGTATATTTTAATATTATTATTGAGAAAAATGTTTAATTTTAATTTCTTCGTTTCTACTATATAGATCAGGTTTATTTCTTCCTACCCTTTTATGTAGCGTAATGACTTTGTTACTTTATAAGTTTGTTTCAATTGGTTTTTCAATTTTCTTGCATGAGGATTACTGTAATACCCCCAATTTTTCGCTAATTAAATAATTTGGCGTGAAACTATATTGAGTGATTTATTTAGTTGGTTGAAAGCTATTTAAATTGAAATTTTACTTGTTTGGATAATTGATTAATTCAATTGAGGGTCTAGTTGAGTTAAGCTCATCAAGATTAGGGTACTTAAAGCTGTTAGGAGTTATGAGGAATAGGATGGGTAAGTGAGGGACAAAACTGTCTTTTAACACGGCTTATATTTAGACCACACTTCAGCTGAAACCCAACCCATTCATTTCATTCCTTGAAAATTCTGAAACAGCAAAGGGGAGAGAGAGGGAGAGGGGCGCGAGAGGGTGAGAAGGGAAGAGATGAAGGGAGTTTTCCCAAAGCTCCATGCATGTCCAATCCATTAGCATATTCAGCAACAGCCCACCATTCCCTTCCTAGTGATACTGAAATCGAAATCATCCCCCTCCTCTACCTCAAATCACCATTGGTGACCACCAAGCTCACTTTAACCAAAACAGAAAATCTGAACCCTTGCATGTTTTATTGGGAAGCTTTAGAGCCAAGTTCAGCACCTATATCGCGGATTGAAGCAACCTAGGAATCATCACAGTGGCTGGATTCGAAATACAAACTATTGGAAGGCTGGGTTTTCAGTTTTGGGCTGTCTAGAAGCGGTTTAGTGAGCAAAGTCGTGATCCTCCGTTCGTTCGTTTCGAGAAGTCTCGGCGTTGTGTGGTTGTCGTCGCTAAAAAGGTGAGTTCTAATACTCACTAGGATTGTTTTCAGCCTTTTCATTTTAATTGAGTCGCGAATTTGTGAAATTCTGGTACGAAACCGTTTTGCATAAATATCGTTTAAATCATGAAATTGCATGTCATGATCGTGGATTGATTGATTGTTATATGGCTGAATTGTGCCTGGAAATATATGTATAAGATGTGTTTGAAGGTTGGAAGTTGATCGGGTTATGGATTGGAAACGATCGGAAAGCGAAACGGAACGAAAATAACAAAAACCAGCACATTCTGAAATCTGCCCAGGGCACACGGGTCGTGCGCCCCATGCACCCGGGTCGTGCGCCAGTTTCTGGACCTCTGCCCAGGGCACACGGGTCGTGCGCCCCATGCACCCGAGTCGTGCGTCTATGCCTGATGCCGGACTCCGAATTTCCGTTTCATCGTTCCTTTCAGTTCCAAACCTCTTCTGATCTCCTCCTCAACCAAATGGGATGATGTGACCATATTAATACCATTGTTTGGCTATGATTAAAGTGGTAGAGTTGATCGGGAAGTAATTAGAAATCGGACGGAATGACACGATAAATGATAGTCACGCACGGATCGTGTGTATGGGCGCACGAGTCGTGCGTGGTATTCGGGTTGCCTATTTTTAAAAGTGTTTTAAATCATTCCGAACGATTCCAATTGCTTCCTAATCCCTCTTTCCGCCTTCCCCAATGATACTATAACTGAATTGCCCTGAATTGAGTGGTAATTGACTGTGTTTGGATCCAAGTTGTATTAGTGTCATGTGATTGGTTATGTTTGGATTATGTTCAGGTGCAGTGAATGCTCATGTGATTGACCATTGATTCCATGTTATGACCTTGTGATTGATATATGTGTTGGACTGACTCATTGAGTAAGGTTATTAGGTTAAGTTAGCGAATCATTAGTAATCCATGTGAGATCACCAAATTATAAGGTTAAGTTAGTAACTAGATCACCTAATGTTCAGAATAAGATTAGGTCATGATAATGCTCAGTGATTGAGTATTCTTTCAGGTTAGGCTCAGTGATTGAGCAGTTTTCATTGTTCATGGTTATTGTATATTCTATATGCATCATTGTTTAGGCTCAGTGATTGAGCACAGTTCATTGTCAGGGTGACGACCCTTTTTCAGATTAGTGTGCTGGGGGAGAGGGAGTCATGACCCTTATGAACCTAGGCCCCGTTAGGGACCCACTAGTGATTAGTGGGGACGGGTTCACCGGAAGCTTATTATGCCAAGTGACCGGTGACATGCTAAGAATCATTGTTAGGCTCAGTGATTGAGCATAGTTCATGTTAGGCTCAGTGATTGAGCATAGTTCATTGTTAGGCTCAGTGATTGAGCATAGTTCAGCCACATAGTCAACTTTGAGGACTATGAGTTTTAGATAATGAATCAAGCATAATTGAACCGAGAGGATTAGTAAGGGGTCGCGATAGGACTCACTGAGACAAGTTGTCTCACCCAATCCATTGTTGTTGTTTTTCAGTTAAGCAGGGAAAGTTGAAGACCGCGAGGCACGGCTATGAAGACGTTTGAGGAGCAGCCGCGATCTTTGTCTCTTTATGTCTTGTATTTCAGTTTCCTTTGTATTTCTGTATTTTGTATTCAGTTTCTTAGATGTACGATGGTACGACTTATGTTTTTAAGTTGTAAATCGCTTCCGCAGACTTTCTGTTTTGAGTATTGAACACTAGTTGAGGGTGTAAGGACCGACTTTATTAATATGCAGTTTAGCTATTTTAAGCACGTTTGATGAGTGATTCATCGAAGTTTAGTAATGTGTTCAATATGTTAAAAGGAAAGTCACTCTGATGTATGCCAGTAGTGCGCTTCGGTAATTTCTACAAGATAGAAATTAACGGGGTGTTACAATTGGTATCAGAGCAGTTCGACCTAGTCGGACTTAGAATCATGAGTCTCTTAAGTCCTCTAAGTGTGATTCCTCTTAGTATGCTATTAGACGTTTAGCCTGATCAACTAAACACTTTGTGCATATTTTGCAGAATCATGGCTGGTGGAAGTAGGAGAAGCGTCCCTGTTGATCCAAATACCGAATGGATGCAGAATGTCATCGAGACGCAACAAAAGATGATGAATGACATGATGCAAATGCAGCAGCAGCAGATGGCTCAAATGGCCCAAATGCATCATGAGATGATGAATCAGCAACAACCGAATGTTCAACAACCTCCTCTGGAAGATCCGAATAGGGCTTACTTTCGTTTCCAGAAGATGAATCCCCAAAGTTTCAAGGGAGAACCTGAGGTAATGGTATCACATTTCTGGTTGGATTCGATGGAGAAGATTTTTAGGACTCTTCAATGCAGCGAAGAGGAGAAGGTTCTCTTTGCCGCCCATATGCTCGAGGAAGATGCTCAAACCTGGTGGACCAATGCTCATGAACTAATGGTAAATCAGGGGACTCCGGTTACCTGGGCCAACTTCAAAGAAATGTTTTCTGGTCACTTCTTCCCTCCTGTGATGAAGTTAAGCAAGCAAGCCGAGTTTGTTAACTTGAGGCAAGGAGAGATGTCAGTGGGTGAATTCACCGCCAAGTTCGAAAGGCTGTCGCAGTTTTATCAATTGGCAAAGCATGCTCCTAATGATGAGTGGAAGATGCAGATGTACAAAGCAGGTCTTCGTGCGGATGTGGCCCAAGGTCTTAGCTCTTATGCTATGACCAGTTATGCTGGATTGGTGCAACAAGCTTATGTTGCAGAGGCAGATCTCAACAAGATGTATGAGGAGAGGAAAGCGTATCGGAAGGAGAAGAGGAAAACCTTGGAATTGTCATCCCCAAGTGATGAACCGAGGAGTACCTACAACAAAGGGAAGCAACCTACAGCATCCGAACTACTCAGGTCCGGTAAGTGTCCGAAATGTGGAAGGCCTCACATTGGAGAATGTCGCCAGGGATCGACGATGTGTTACTACTGCAAGGAAGAAGGGCATTATGCTAACGAATGCCCGGTGAAGAAGAGGAATCGAGAAGGGAATTCTAACTCCGCAAGCGGAAAGGTATTTGTGTTGGACGCTCAGAAAGGCGAAGCCGATGCCGGATCGGCAAAAGGTATATTGTGTGCTAATTGTTTTAATTGGTCCAATTTTGAGGACAAAATTTTTAAAAGTTGGGGTGATTGTAATACCCCCAATTTTTCGCTAATTAAATAATTTGGCGTGAAACTATATTGAGTGATTTATTTAGTTGGTTGAAAGCTATTTAAATTGAAATTTTACTTGTTTGGATAATTGATTAATTCAATTGAGGGTCTAGTTGAGTTAAGCTCATCAAGATTAGGGTACTTAAAGCTGTTAGGAGTTATGAGGAATAGGATGGGTAAGTGAGGGACAAAACTGTCTTTTAACACGGCTTATATTTAGACCACACTTCAGCTGAAACCCAACCCATTCATTTCATTCCTTGAAAATTCTGAAACAGCAAAGGGGAGAGAGAGGGAGAGGGGCGCGAGAGGGTGAGAAGGGAAGAGATGAAGGGAGTTTTCCCAAAGCTCCATGCATGTCCAATCCATTAGCATATTCAGCAACAGCCCACCATTCCCTTCCTAGTGATACTGAAATCGAAATCATCCCCCTCCTCTACCTCAAATCACCATTGGTGACCACCAAGCTCACTTTAACCAAAACAGAAAATCTGAACCCTTGCATGTTTTATTGGGAAGCTTTAGAGCCAAGTTCAGCACCTATATCGCGGATTGAAGCAACCTAGGAATCATCACAGTGGCTGGATTCGAAATACAAACT
The DNA here is from genome assembly GCA_039519185.1 of Astragalus membranaceus. Lineage (NCBI taxonomy): Eukaryota > Viridiplantae > Streptophyta > Magnoliopsida > Fabales > Fabaceae > Astragalus > Astragalus membranaceus. Next base: position 28,979,201 of record CM076847.1, read on the forward strand.
ATTGGAAGGCTGGGTTTTCAGTTTTGGGCTGTCTAGAAGCGGTTTAGTGAGCAAAGTCGTGATCCTCCGTTCGTTCGTTTCGAGAAGTCTCGGCGTTGTGTGGTTGTCGTCGCTAAAAAGGTGAGTTCTAATACTCACTAGGATTGTTTTCAGCCTTTTCATTTTAATTGAGTCGCGAATTTGTGAAATTCTGGTACGAAACCGTTTTGCATAAATATCGTTTAAATCATGAAATTGCATGTCATGATCGTGGATTGATTGATTGTTATATGGCTGAATTGTGCCTGGAAATATATGTATAAGATGTGTTTGAAGGTTGGAAGTTGATCGGGTTATGGATTGGAAACGATCGGAAAGCGAAACGGAACGAAAATAACAAAAACCAGCACATTCTGAAATCTGCCCAGGGCACACGGGTCGTGCGCCCCATGCACCCGGGTCGTGCGCCAGTTTCTGGACCTCTGCCCAGGGCACACGGGTCGTGCGCCCCATGCACCCGAGTCGTGCGTCTATGCCTGATGCCGGACTCCGAATTTCCGTTTCATCGTTCCTTTCAGTTCCAAACCTCTTCTGATCTCCTCCTCAACCAAATGGGATGATGTGACCATATTAATACCATTGTTTGGCTATGATTAAAGTGGTAGAGTTGATCGGGAAGTAATTAGAAATCGGACGGAATGACACGATAAATGATAGTCACGCACGGATCGTGTGTATGGGCGCACGAGTCGTGCGTGGTATTCGGGTTGCCTATTTTTAAAAGTGTTTTAAATCATTCCGAACGATTCCAATTGCTTCCTAATCCCTCTTTCCGCCTTCCCCAATGATACTATAACTGAATTGCCCTGAATTGAGTGGTAATTGACTGTGTTTGGATCCAAGTTGTATTAGTGTCATGTGATTGGTTATGTTTGGATTATGTTCAGGTGCAGTGAATGCTCATGTGATTGACCATTGATTCCATGTTATGACCTTGTGATTGATATATGTGTTGGACTGACTCATTGAGTAAGGTTATTAGGTTAAGTTAGCGAATCATTAGTAATCCATGTGAGATCACCAAATTATAAGGTTAAGTTAGTAACTAGATTACCTAATGTTCAGAATAAGATTAGGTCCTGATAATGCTCAGTGATTGAGTATTCTTTCAGGTTAGGCTCAGTGATTGAGCAGTTTTCATTGTTCATGGTTATTGTATATTCTATATGCATCATTGTTTAGGCTCAGTGATTGAGCACAGTTCATTGTCAGGGTGACGACCCTTTTTCAGATTAGTGTGCTGGGGGAGAGGGAGTCATGACCCTTATGAACCTAGGCCCCGTTAGGGACCCACTAGTGATTAGTGGGGACGGGTTCACCGGAAGCTTATTATGCCAAGTGACCGGTGACATGCTAAGAATCATTGTTAGGCTCAGTGATTGAGCATAGTTCATGTTAGGCTCAGTGATTGAGCATAGTTCATTGTTAGGCTCAGTGATTGAGCATAGTTCAGCCACATAGTCAACTTTGAGGACTATGAGTTTTAGATAATGAATCAAGCATAATTGAACCGAGAGGATTAGTAAGGGGTCGCGATAGGACTCACTGAGACAAGTTGTCTCACCCAATCCATTGTTGTTGTTTTTCAGTTAAGCAGGGAAAGTTGAAGACCGCGAGGCACGGCTATGAAGACGTTTGAGGAGCAGCCGCGATCTTTGTCTCTTTATGTCTTGTATTTCAGTTTCCTTTGTATTTCTGTATTTTGTATTCTGTTTCTTAGATGTACGATGGTACGACTTATGTTTTTAAGTTGTAAATCGCTTCCGCAGACTTTCTGTTTTGAGTATTGAACACTAGTTGAGGGTGTAAGGACCGACTTTATTAATATGCAGTTTAGCTATTTTAAGCACGTTTGATGAGTGATTCATCGAAGTTTAGTAATGTGTTCAATATGTTAAAAGGAAAGTCACTCTGATGTATGCCAGTAGTGCGCTTCGGTAATTTCTACAAGATAGAAATTAACGGGGTGTTACAATTACTCTTCAATATGTGATTGTTGGATCATGTTGTGTGTCTCATGCTTCTCATGGAGACTTAATTGTAAGTGATCAAATTACTTGGAGGATTATTCTTCTATTTGTGATTTTTGTCTATTTTTCTTCTCTCTCTCTCTCTCTCTCTCTATATATATATATAAATATATATATCATAGTTTTTTGAATTATATACTTTGTTACTAATAAATTATATTATTGGAGTTTGTAAAAATTTAAATAAGTTGGATAAATATATTTACTAATTATAATAGTTTATTATATGAATTAAAAATATTACAATACAATATAGGTTTTTTTTTAGATAAAAAATAATAATTAGTTGACCTTTAAAATTCTTTTTTATGTAACAATTATGCATTGAAGGGGAGGGGTTTCTTATTCACAAAAAAGGTAAAGGGCTCCACAAATTTGCATCAGTAGTGAATAATGCAACAGAGCCACAATTTTTTGTAAAGTTGTAGGTATTGAGAAATTGTGTATATTTTAATATTATTCTTTCAAGTTATAACACTACAAGAATTACTTGCATTACTGGCTAGACATTTCTGGCGGAATCAGTCAGCCAGTAAAGTTTCTGGTGGAATTTGGCTATTTCTGGCGGATTTAGTCTGCCAGTAAGTTTCTGGCGGATTCCATAACATTTCTGTCGAATTTAAACAGCCAATATATTTACTGCCGGATTGAGTAGGGAATTTCTGGCGGAAATTAATTGAAAAACTAAAATAATTTTATAAATAAATATATCTGCCAGTAATTACATTTACTGGCGGAAATTTCAGCCACAAAATATCCTGAAAAGCAGCGAACTGACCGTTGAAATGGCCAGTAATTTAATTTCCGCGAGTAACTCCTTATTCGGCCAGTAATACCAGACAAGATTGCAGTCCCTTGTCGCGTCAGTCCAGTTCCGCCAGTAAATACATATTTCCGCCAGTAAGGACTGCAGCAATGGTCAACTCGATGGGCTGTCAGCCTGCAACAGTTCCGCCAGTAAATACATATATCCGTCAGTAAAGGACATATGTCCGCCAGTAATCACTCTCTCCACCTTTTCATCCGTGCCAGCTTTTCATCTCTCTCTCCACCTTTAATCACTCTCATCTCATTTCATTTTTTCATCTCTCTCTCTTTCAACTTCCTTCCTCTCATCTCCGACCCTCATTTCTTCACTCTCATCTCAGTCCCTCATTTCTTCATTTCTCATCACCACCAACCTTCATTTCTTCATTTCTCGTCACCACCAAAACCTCCACAACAACAACAGTAGAGCCACCACCTTCGCACACCCTCCTTTCTCTCTCATCACCGCGGGCCACAATTCCTCTCTCTCTCACCACCGCTAAACCACCATGAACCACCATCACTGCAACTCTCTCTCTCTCTTTCGTTTGCTCTCTCTTTCTCTCTCTGGTCTTGAAGGCTGCGGCGCATGTGAAGTGGGGGAGGAAAATTATGGTTGTTGTTGAAACCCATCTGTTATTTTTATACACAGAACACTATCACCCTTCTTTTATACACAGCACCCTTCTTTTATTTTTAAACTCAGAACACTATCCACACCCCTCTGGTTTTAACAATACAACCCCTACAACCACACAACCACCCCAAAACCACTACCACCGGAGGGTCGCCGGAGCACCGTCGTCGCCGCCTCTGCCAGGAACACTTTGGTTCTCACTTTGCTTCAAACAACAAGCTTTTTAAAAAATTAAATAAAAAAAACGAATTAAATATTTAAAACAACAAATTTTAAATACAAAAAAGCTTTTTAAAAATATTTTTTTAAAAAAATATAGAATACATTACTGGCCGAATTTCAGCCAATAATTACTGGCGGATTTACTGGCTGAAATCCAGTAAATCCGCCAGTAATTACTGGCTGAAATTCGGCCAGTAACTGTTACCTGCGAGCGTTTTTCTGGCTGATTACTGGCGGACTAAATCCGCCAGTAAAGTGCAATTTCTGGCCGATTTATACCATTACTTGGGGATTGAGTTAGCCAGTAATACCCTTAATTCTTGTAGTGTAAGCATTGAAAAATCATGAATTGGAATTTTCATTTCATTAGAAAAAATAAAAATAAATATTTTTTTTAATTTTCCTATTATAACTTTGAATTAAATTAATTTATTTAGATAAATAATTAAATAATATTTTTTTAATTAAAATTTTATTTTAAATTTAATTTATAGTTTTAGTTTGAATTTATGATTTATTAATTGGTGATAAAGATCAAAGAAAGAAAATAATAAAGATGATTATATTTTTGTTTTCTATGATATATGTTTTGCCATACTGATCTGCATAAATTTTTAAAATTTATGCCCATCAATTAAACATATTAAAAAGAGAATACACTATATAATATTTTTTGTTTAAAATAAATAACTTTTGAATTTTAAAAAAATTAAGCAATATATTTATGATATACTATGTTTTTAGAATACATAATGTATTTTGTGAAAAAAAACAATGCATAATGTATATCAATAAAATTATATATCTTTATATAAAAATTCCATAAAATTTTAAAACGATATTATAGAACAACCCGTGCAACGCACGGGCATTCCCTAGTATTATTGTAAATAAAAGATAAAAAGAGTCTTTTAATTTTGTCCAAAATATAAGAATTATATGCATCAATTTTCAAATATATCGAATTACACTCTTATTTATATCATTGCATAAGGGTGCTTTTGGAAAAAAATAAATCTTGAAGAGTATTAATCAAAATTAAGTTATATATACTAATGTTTTTTCTTAGTTTTTGTGAATTAGAGTTTTATTTATTATAAAGGTGTATGTTAGTTGTGGCGGAGCTTGCTAATAGTTTTTTTGACAAGAAGCTTGCCAATAGTTTTTGTTGAGGATGCCTAACCGTTAAATAATATATATAAAATATTTCACTAATAGTTAAACAATTATCTATCAAATTGAACTCATTTTTATCATTTAGCACAATATAAATGTAAAGAGTTCAAATCTTGGTTTTGCAGATTCAAACCGCCGAAGCCGAGCCTACTAGCGCAACATTTAACCACTGCACCACTATGGTTATATGAATATTTAGCGGTATAATTAATATATATCATTTAATATTAACTCAATATTATGTATATGAAGTGCTTAAATATGATAGGCATAAATGTAATTTAATACTTTATATTTTTCAATTAAAAAGTCCCGTTTTAATTTAATGCATTATGTTCCTTCATTAATGTATTCTCTCTCCCTGCATTACATTTTGAATTTTTTATAGTATAAGTTAACACACCTTGCATCATTATGTATTTTTTAATGTAACTAAAAGAAATATATATACCTTTTTGCTTCAAAAAAAAAAGAAATATACTTTTTAGATAACCTGTCAGGAATTTTTGTCTTGGGCTATAAACGCATAAGAAGGTAAAGAGTACATGTGTTGAGCTACCAAAGAAGTAATGACACATATGTATCCGCGATTGAAAATTTGATTGATAATCTTACCATTTATCTTCTATTTATCTATTTATTTAGAATTAAAATAGAATAATTTCTTATCTTCACATATCTTATATGTGAAGATAAGATATATATTTAAATATATATCTTATATATTTATAAATGCGCACACGCATCATTGATACTAATTCAATGATTTTAGATAGAAAAATGAATCAAAAAAATCGTCTTCTTTTTTTTTTAAGTATACAATAGAATTTTTTATTTTGTGAATCCATAAATATAGTATTTATATAGATATTTGAATTGGATTGCTTAAGCATAGTAATTAATTTTATTTGAAAAAAAAAAAGAAATTCATAATTTTTAATTAAGATAATTTAATAAATAAAACAAAAAATTAAAATTTAGTGTAATTACTATTACTGATCAATAAAAATATCTATCAAAAAGGAGGGGGAGAGGAAAGCTTTCATTTTATTTTATGATAAAAAATTCAATTATACCTGTTATTTCAAACAAAAAAGAAGAAGAAAACCCTGGATCTGTTGAATTTCAAGTAATCAATTTCACTAATAAGATACGAAGACTTACTTCACATTTTGAATTACATCGGAAAGACTATTTATCTCAAAGAGGTTTACGTAAAATTCTGGGAAAACGACAACGACTACTGTCTTATTTGGCAAAGAAAAATCGAATATGTTATAAAAAATTAATAAATCAGTTGGGTATTAGGGAATTTTTTTTGAGTGGGTGTAAGCTTTTACGTGAATTTTTTTTTTGATGAAGTGGTTTTTTGGTTAATCTGTTATGAATTTTTTTCTCAAAATTTTATCATAGAATCCCACTTAATCAACCATCCTGAATATTTCCTTGAAAAAAACTATCCCGAATAACAATTTATTCCAAAGATGTGATAATAAAAGCCAATTCCTAAAAAGAATCACGTCAGATTAGACATACAAGTTATTTTCAGTAGATTTGTATCTTGTAAGGAGAGAGAACATTAATTGTTAGGAGAGTAATAATTGTTAGGAGAGAGAGAGCATATACTGTACACATTAACTACAAGGAGAGAGAGTGAAAAATAAAAAAATTAAAGCTCAGACTCTGTTTGGTAAAAAATAGTAGATAACGGATAAACTAGCGGGTAGCGGATGAGCTAGCGGATAGCAAATTATGTGTTTGGTAAAACTAGCGGTTAAAATAGCTGATAAAATATAAAATGACATAAAAAGATATTTAATTAATGATTAAATTATTTAATGATGACAAAAATGTTTAATTAGGAAAAAGAAGTAATTTAAGAAAAATAAGAGTAAAAATGCCAAAAAAAAGTGAGACACTATACCGTTAAAACGCTACTTGAAGTAGTGTTTCAAAAAACGCTAAACGCTAGTGCTTACCAAATGTTGTGTTTGTTAAAACTAGCGGTTAAATTAACTTATAAATGTAAAGTGACAGAAAAGTTATGGATTTAAAACTGTTTAATTTATTTTAATGAGGATAGAGAAAGAATTTAAGAAAAATAATAAGGGTAAAAATGGTAAAAAAAAGTGAGACGCTATATGCTACAACACTACAACATTTTTGGTCATTAGTAACTGTAAAAAATTGTTGCCAAAACTATGAAAATTGTTGCCAGAAGGTATAGGCAACATGTTTTGGGTGTTATAGGATGCAAATGCTTACCTTCTAAATGTTTGTTGCACCTTAATGCATCGATTATTTGTTAATATCAATACATGGTGATGTACATATCTTTTTAGGCAATGTCACTTTTTAGTTCAGTTTTGAAGAAGTAGTGCTTTGTCCATTTCTTTATGTTAGGCATCACTTGACATAGTAGCCTGAAAGTAGTTTTCATCTATTGTGTTAGTTTAACCTTACAATATAGTGTTCTTCGTAGACACAATATTTAACATTAGTTATACTTATTGAAATCAGATTGGATTGATTCTTTTATGTTAATGTGCAGAAATGTCAAAGTGTAACATCCTCAAAATAATTAGTCGAATTATTTGGATGTTAACCCAGTTGAATTATTTTAGTACTTGATTAGTAAAACTATTGAGTGCTAAAGTAAAATATTGGCTGTCTTAGGATCGTTAACCGGTTAAATCGGGGCAATGACAGTTTAGAATCAAAATAAGAGATTAAGGACAATATGGTAATTTGACCACGTTACCACTTATATATATATATGTGTGTGTGTGTGTGTGTGTGTGTAAGTGAAAGAAAGAAAAAAAAAAGGGAAGAAAGAAAGAGAGATATAGAGAAGAAACGAGAGAAGAAGAAAGGAAAAGAAGAAAGAAGACAAGAATGGGTATGAGGAAAGAAGAGGAAAAATGGGAGACCTAGGTTCTTCAAAATGTTTTCCCTAAAACACGAAAAATGATCACCTTTTCTTCCTCTTCGATTTGATGCAAACATCACAACATAAGGTTCTCTCTCTCTTTTTACCATTTCGGTTTTGAAGCTCTAAAGTGTGGTTTTGGGGTTTACTTCTTTATTTCTTGTCTTGAAAGCTTAGGAATATGCCATTGAGAGGTTGATTGTAAGCTTGGAGTGAAGAAATTAGAGTTTGGTTGGGTTATGGTGAGGGAAACCAAAATTGGGGTTTATGTGAGAATAGTGATTGAAGGTTGAAGCTGATGAATAGTGTTTGATGATTCAAGGATGATTAGGAACGAACCCGAAGCGTATTGAGTGCGAAACAAAGTTCAATTTCGCGAATTGGAAGTTGGTTGGTGATTAGGGTTCAAATGGCGGGGTTTCGAGGAATTCGGTATTTCGGTCAAAAAGATGTCTCGTGATCGAGTGGAAAGCTTTGGGAGCGGCTACGGATGTCACCGGAACGTGGAGTTGATTCGGGGAGCGTTCGTGTGGTTATGACGGAAAAGCAATTTCGCGGAAAGTCTCGGCTATTTGTGATTTTCATCATAATCGGTGAGTTTTACTCACGTTTAGGTTTATTTCGTTTTTGAAATGAATATTATGTTGACTGTTTTCGAGAAATTTGAGTCAAAAACCGTTATTTTGAAATATATCGAATTTTGACAAAAATCGAATGTGTTGAGTCTTTGATTGGATTGACTTTTGTACTGTTTTGGTGTTGAGATTGGACTGGAACAGGTACTGAAAGTGATCGGAATTGATCGGAACGACGAAAAACGCAAAGCGGAATGAAAATAGAATGCTGTCAAATGCGCACGAACCGTGCGCCCTGGCGCACGAACCGTACGTCTGGTTCTGTTTCTATTTCGCAAATTTTTATAACAAGGCGCACGTCCCGTGCGTGTGGGAGCACGGACCGTGCGCAGTGTTCTGTCCAAATTTTACGAACTTGCCCGAAACGATCCCGATCGATTCCAATCCTCTTCTAATCCTTTCCTAACCCTTCTATAATGATATTAGGCTTATTATGCCATGATTTTGGGTATGTTTCAAAAAGGTTTTATACAATACTTTTTGAAATTGAAATTGTTTCGATAAACCGAATAATAGTACACGTGTGAGATATGTTTTATTAATAGTAAAGCGGACTATGAGTCCTACATGGTATGGTATAATGCAAATGAACTATGGGTTCATATGACAGTTGATATATGTATATATTATATCGAGTTTGGGTGACGACCCATGTAGACATACTAGGCGGGGTAGTCACGCACCCTTACCCTAGGCCTCTTGCAATAGTGAAAGTACTAGTGGTAAGGTGGTTCACCGGGTATGTAGCGTTCGCGCAGTCGGTGGTGTGTTGAATTGTTTGTTGTGCGAATACCGGGTATGTAGCGTTCGCGCAGTCGGTGTCGTACTTGGTTGTAACAGGTTCATCGGGTATGTAGCGTTCGCGCAGTCGATGATCTGTCAAAGGTTAAATAACGCGGTTCACTGGGTATGTAGCGTTCGCGCAGTCGGTGCCGTGTAAAGTTAAAACGATTTCATAACTGGACCGAGAGTGTTAGTAGGGGCCTCGCTAGAACTCACTGATATTGTATCTCATTGTTTACATGTTGTTGTTTTACAGAGAAACAGGGATAGCAGAAATCCAAGAGGCACGAGTAGGTTGAGCTCGGATGGTGGCTGATTACTTAGATTTTATGCTTAAGTTTATATTTCCTTTTGTTGTCTATGTACTGCAACATTCTGACCTTAGTGTGATGATTTTATTCCGCTTTCTTGTATGATATTGAGCACAATAGTTCGCTGAAGGTTATGGTCTGAGAACCTTTTATGGTCTTATTTATATTAAGACTGCTTTGTTGTTATTCAGCGAAAACTATGTTGCAGTGTTCAGTATTTATGCAGGAATTTTATATCTCTGATGTTTTAGGGATGTGCACTTGGGTATTTTTACATGTTAAAAATATCGGGGTGTTACAGTTGGTATCAGAGCAGTTCGACCTAGTCGGACTTAGTTTAGGGTTGAGTCGATTCCCTGTTAGTCCTTGTTGTAATTATACTTGTGATGCTAAGAGACATTGAGCCTGATCAACTCAATACTTAGTGCATCATAAGCGGAATTATACCAGCAGGATGATCAAGATGCAGTCCTCAGCCAAGACCGGAATCTTCAACCGGTGCATCCTCAGGGAAGGTGACATGACGGTGGAAGAATACATCGCTATGTTTGAGAAGTTGTCTCAGTTTTACCAAGTGGTAAAGTAAGCTCTGGATGACGAATGGACAATGCAGATGTATAAGAGGGGCCTTAGTGCTTTTATGACTTAGGGTCTCAGTTCTTATACTATTACCAATTATGTTGCCTTGGTACAATCAGCCTATGCCGCCGAGGATGATCTCATTGGGAATATGGGAAAGGAAGGAAGGTAGTTGAATTATCAACTCCGAATGCAAAGTCCTAAGATAATTTCATCAAAGGAAAAGCAGGTACAATTCCTCGATTCTTCAAAGGTCAGAAGATGTTCTAACTGTGGAAGACATCACCAGGGTGATTGTAAGAAAAGATCTAATCGGCGCTATTATAGTAATGTAGAGGGTCACTATGGTAAAGAGTGCCCAGCAAGGAAGAGTTTCAAAGAAGCCCAAGCTGCTCCGACACGCGGATGAATCAACACTTTGGATGCCCAGACAGTCACACCTGCAGACAATTTACTGAGGGGTATGGGATCCGTTTTCAATAACTAGATCAATATATTATATGATTCCGGTGCAACACATTGTTTTATAGCACAAGCATGTGTATATCGGATGGGATTAGCATTATCTGAGCTATCCGAGCCGATAACCATTTTAACTGCTGCCAAGGGTCGGGTCGAAACCCAATCATTGTGTGAAAATTGTCTGCTTGTCATAGGGGACAGAAATTTCTTTGTGAAATTTATTTGCTTGCCTATGAGGAGTATGGACATTGTTCTAGGTATGGATTGGATGACTGCAAATCATGTAACAATCAACTGTGCCGATCGAACCATCAGCTTCGCCTCAGAATCTGTGGGATTGACACAGGCAAATTCTGAAGCAGTTATCTCTTTCACCTCAGCAAGCCAGCCATTATTCCAAGGTGCAGAATCTTATGTTATTTTGTTATCTGCATCCATTGAAACTGGTTTAGATTTGTCATCTGTTCTAGTTGTGAATGAATTTCTAGATGTTTTTCCGGATGAAGTTTCTTCTGTACCTCCTGATCGAGAGGTAGAGTTTTCTATTGAATTGGTTCCTGGCACAGGATCAATATCTATTTCTCCTTATAGAATGTCTCCTTTATAATTAAAGGAATTGAAGTCTCAACTTGAAGAGTTGATCTTTAAGAGGTTCATCCGACCGAGCGCTTCTCCATGGGGTGCTCCGGTGTTACTTGTCAAGAAGAAAGATGGAAGTATGAGATTGTGTATTGACTACTCACAACTCAACAAAGTGACGATCGAGAACAAATATCCGTTGCCAAAGATACACGAATTGCTGGATCAACTTCGAGGTGCCGTGGTGTTTTCAAAAATTGATCTGAGGTCAGGTTAGCATCAATTAAAGGTTAGAGCCTTAAATATTCCAAAGACAGCTTTCCGTACTAGGTATGGACATTACGAGTTCGAAGTGATGCCCTTCGGTTTGACTAATGCTTCGGCGGTATTCATGGACTACATGAGCCAAGTTTTCCACACGTACCTGAATCAATTTGTAATTGTTTTCCTTGATGATGTCGTGGTGTACTCGAAGACCATTGAGGAGCATGTTCAACACCTCCGCATTGTTCTGAATGTACTCCGAGAAAAGAAGTTGTACCCGAAACCTTCAAAGTGTGATCCTGGATACCTGAGGTAAAATTTTTGGGACATGTGAGTTCCCAATCGGGAGTTGCTGTGGATCCCAGTAAAGTGGAAGCTGTGTTAAAATGGGAGCAACCATCATCAGTCACAGAGATCAGAAGTTTCTTAGGTCTAGCCGGTTACTATAGGAGATTTGTTCAAGGGTTCTCACAATTAGTTCTTCCACTTACTCGGTTAACTCGTAGGGGTCAGCCGTTTACGTGGGATGCCGATTGTGAAGAATGTCTTCATGAATTGAAAAATCAGTTGACTTCTGCTTCGATCCCGATTCTTCCGGATCCGTCATTAGAATTCGAAATTTACAGCGATGCTTTTGGGAAGAATTTAGGATGTGTTCTCCTGCAGAATCAACAAGTGGTAGCTTATGCATCCAGGCAATTGAAGTCTCATGAGGAGAATTATCCAACTCATGGTTTGGAGTTAGCAGCTATTGTGTATGCTCTGAAGATTTGGAGACATTACCTGTATGGGTGTCGTTTCAAAGTCCTCAACGATCACAAAAGTTTAAAGTATCTGCATGACCAGAAAGAACTGAATAACAGGAAAAGAAGGTGGGTAGAGTTTCTGAAGGATTATCAATTCGAGTTGAAGTATCATCCAGAAAGGGGCAATGTTGTAGTTGAGACGCTGAGTAGGAAATCGCTTTACACGGCAGAGTTAATGACGCATGAAATAGACTTATAAGAGTCTTTTAGATCTAAGTCGGGGTACATCCATAAATTTCCACTTTGGTGGCGAGGTATTAGTTTGTTAACCTCTCCTTTGTGAAGGTTAACAATGAGATTGTATTATGAGATTCCGTTTGACGGGTCAGACGTGAATACGGATACGAAAGTGAGGTGGCAACTGACTGTTTTTCACGCTGTGAATAACCATCAAAGGATGAATTGATTGATCTGCTTGCAAGTGATTGAAATTTCTGAAGTGAAGCTTGGCGTGCGGTATGATAGTTTTAAAAAAATTATTTTTGTGAAAAACAGCATGCTAAAGTTAAATTTTGGGAACGAATCAAGAGGCTAATAAAATCTGATTGAGGAAAAATCCTAGGAGGATTACTCAGGTTGAGGGAAAACTCTCAACGCTATTGACTAATTCAGAAAGGATTCAGGGTGCGTCGCTGGTAAAAACATCGCGAGGAAGTTGCAATAGAGGAAATGGAGCTCTGAGTTCTGTTTGATAATTGTTTTGAGAACAACTGAGGTGATTTTCAAATTTATTTGATGTTCCCACGGTTTATTTCTACGTTTAAGGTCGAAGTTTTTAGTAAAACCCTCATTCTATCTTTTTGAAAAGTTTTACCTCGAAAACTCTAAAGCGAGTCAAGAAGTTTCACAAATGACTCTTCTGTCACATTTGTCAATGGGTACGAGAACTGTTATGGATTTTTAGAAAATTTGTGGAGAACATGTTTACACCCTTTAAGAAAATCATGTTTGTTCTTACCTCTACCGAGGAGTACCACTTTGTGGATCTCATTTTCAACCTGTATTTCTATCAAGTGTCTTGTATTACACCCTTTGATTTAGATTAGTCAAAGTGGGGTGTAAACGAGGATAATTAGAATAAAGTTGCGAATGTGTTTTCAAACGCAGTACCAGGTCTATGAAGGCGGATGATGAATTTCTCGTGTTGATTCGTAACAAGAGAGTTCAGACTATAACCTTAGAGCGTTCTAGGGTAGTAGTAGAACATACTTAAAGATTGACGTGCCAACTTGGGAAGATTTTTTACACTCATTTCATTAAATCAAGATTGTGTTCCACCAACTTAAGACCTTTCTGAGAATGTCGATTCTCGGTTAGTCAAATGAAAGACTTGACGAAATTTTGAGGACAAAACTCTTTCAAGTTGGGGAGAATCTAACATCCTCAAAAAAATTAGTCGAATTATTTGGATGTTAACCCAGCTGAATTATTTTAGTACTCGATAGTAAAACTATTGAGTGCTAAAGTAAAATATTGGCTGTCTTAGGATCGTTAACCGGTTAATTCGGGGCAAGGACGGTTTAGAATCGAGATAAGAGATTAAGGACAATATGGTAATTTGACCACATTACCACTTATATATTAAATAAATATATAAATATATATATGTGTGTCTGTAAGTGAAAGAAAGAAAAAAAAGGAAAGAAAGAAAGAGAGATACAGAGAAGAAACGAGAGAAGAGGAAAGGAAAAGAAGAAAGAAGACAAGAATGGGTATGAGGAAAGAAGAGGAAAAAGGGGAGACCTAGGTTCTTCAAAACGTCTTCCCTCCAACACAAAAAATGATCACCGTTTCTTCCTCTTCGATTTGATGCAAACATCACAACATAAGGTTCTCTCTCTGTTTTTACCATTTCGGTTTTGAAGCTCCAAAGTGTGGTTTTGAGGTTTACTTCTTAATTTCTTGTCTTGAAAGCTTAGGAATATGCCATTGAGAGGTTGATTGTAAGCTTGGAGTGAAGAAATTAGAGTTTGGTTGGGTTATGGTGAGTGAAACCAAAATTGGAGTTTATGTGTGAATAGTTATTGAAGGTTGAAGATGATGAATAGTGTTTGATGATTCAAGGATGATTAGGAACGAACCCAAAGCGTATTGAGTGCGAAACAAAGTTCAATTTCGCGAACTGAAAGTTGGTTGGTGATTAGGGTTCAAATGGCGGGGTTTCGAGGAATTCGGTATTTCGGTCAAAAAGATGTCTCGTGATCGAGTGGAAAGCTTTGGGAGCGGCTACGGATGTCGCCGGAACGTGGAGTTGATTCGGGGAGCGTTCGTGTGGTTATGACGGAAAAGCAATTTCCCGGAAAGTCTCGGCTATTTGTGATTTTCATCATAATCGTTGAGTTTTACTCACGTTTAGGTTTATTTCGTTTTTGAAAGGAATATTATGTTGACTGTTTTCGAGAAATTTGAGTCAAAAACTGTTATTTTGAAATATATCGAATTTTGACCAAAATCGAATGTGTTGAGTCTTTGATTGGATTGATTGATTGAGTGATGTTATTGGATATGTTTTTGTACTGTTTTGGTGTTGGGATTGGACTGGATTAGGTATCGGAAGTGATCGGAATTGATCGGAACAACGAAAAACGCAAAGCGGAATGAAAATAGAAGGCTGTCAAATGCGCACGAACCGTGCATCTGGTTCTGTTTCTATTTCGCAAACTTTTATAACAAGGTGCACGACCCGTGCGTGTGGGAGCACGGACCGTGCGCAGTGTTCTGTCCAAATTTTCTGAACTTGCCCGAAACGACCCCGATCGATTCCAATCCTCTTCTAATCCTTTCCTAACCCTTTTAAAATGATATTAGGCTTATAATTCCATGATTTTGGGTATGTTTCAAAAGGGTTTTATAAAATACTTTTTGAAATTGAAATTGTTTCGAAAAACCGAATAATAGTACACGTGTGCAGATATGTTTTATTAATAGTAAAGCGGACTATGAGTCCTACATGGTATGGTATAATGCAAATGATCTATGGGTTCAAATGACAGTTGATATATGTATATATTATATCGAGTTTGGGTGACGACCCATGTAGACATACAAGGCTGGGTAGTCATGCACCCTTACCCTAGGCCTCTTGCAATAGGGAAAGTACTATTGGTAAGGTGGTTCACCGGGTATGTAGCGTTCGCGCAGTCGATGGTGTGTTGTGCGAATACCGGGTATGTAGCGTTCGCACAGTCGGTGTCGTACTTGGTTGTAACAGGTTCATCGGGTATGTAGCGTTCGCGCAGTCGATGATCTGTCAAAGGTTAAATAACGCGGTTCACCGGGTATGTAGCGTTCGCGCAGTCGGTGCCGTGTAAAGTTAAAACGATTTCATAATTGGACCGAGAGTGTTAGTAGGGGTCTCGCTAGAACTCACTGAGATTGTATCTCATTGTTTATATGTTGTTGTTTTACAGAGAAACAGGGATAGCAGAAATCCAAGAGGCACGAGTAGGTTGAGCTCGGATGGTAGCTGATTACTTAGATTTTATGCTTAAGTTTATATTTCCTTTTGTTGTCTATGTACTGAAACACTCTGACCTTAGTGTGATGATTTTATTCCGCTTTCTTGTATGACATTGAGCACAATAGTTCGCTGAAGGTTATGGTCTGAGAACCTTTTATGGTCTTATTTATATTAAGACTGCTTTGTTGTTATTCAGCGAAAACTATGTTGCAGTGTTCAGTATTTATGCAGGAATTTTATATCTCTGATGTTTTAGGGATGTGCACTTGGGTATTTTTGCATGTTAAAAATATCGGGGTGTTACAGTTGGTATCAGAGCAGTTCGACCTAGTCGGACTTAGTTTAGGGTTGAGTCGATTCCTTGTTAGTCCTTGTTGTAATTATACTTGTGATGCTAAGAGACATTGAGCCTGATCAACTCAATACTTAGTGCAACATAAGCGGAATTATACCAGGATGATCAACTCAATACTTAGTGCGTCCTATTACTTTTCTCAAATTGGCAAACCGAAGGGGGCGCACGATCCGTGCCCAGGGGCGCACGGTCCGTGCGTCCTGTGAACTCAGAATAATTTCCTCTTTCGTTCCGTTTCGCTTTCCGATCGTTTCTAATCTGTAACCCGATCGACATCCAACCTTCAAACAGAGCTTATACACATAATTCCAGACATAATCCAATCATCACAATCCACATATCAATCATGCAATTTTAATCACAATTTCAGTCCAACAATCAAACGACTTCATGACTTAGAGCGATATTTTCGAAATCGATTCGACACCGGTTTTTCATAAAACGCGTGACTCAATATCTCAGAACACAACACATGATTTTTAACAATCCTAGTGAGTATAGAACTCACCTTTTGGCGATGACAATCGCTTCCAACGCCGAAGCTTCGCGAACTCGGACGAACGGCGATCCCACGAATCCGCTCCAGCTACTTCCAGCAACAAACCCCAATTTGCAACGAGCGTAACTCACTCAAATCTCAACCAAACTTAGAAAAACGAGGGTCTACGGTGAAGGGAATTTTGTCTACTTTCTGATGGAGAAAGATTCACTTACATGCAACCAGTGGTTTGGGAGACATTAACAAAACAAGAGGACTGCTTCGGAACAGTGGCTGATTCTTAATCCGAAAGTTGTGAGTGTGATATCTCTCTCATTTCTCAATGAAATCATGCGGTTCTTGTGCCCAAAATGAAGCGCTTTGTGTCTAGTTTCCAGAGGGACAAGAATCACGATGATCGGAGTTGTGCACAGTGAGATACGATGAAAATACCAAAGGTAGGTAAAACGTGTTTTACCCAGAATTTTCTGTTGAACCCTTCTTCTCCCTCAAACTCGAATTTGCATGGCTGTGTGAAGTTAGATGATCAGAGCTGAACCAGTGTGTGAAAGAGGCATCAATGGAAAGAGGAGAGAAAATGTGAAAGAATGGTGGTGAGACTTCTAACATGCATGGAGGTTTGAAAAAATGGCACTATCATCTCTCCAAGCTCTCCCTCTCAACCTCCCTAACTCTTCCCTCTCTTCAGCTTGCTGTTTCAGATTTAAAGGAATGGAGTGTTTGTGTTTTTGTTTCAGCTGGGAATGGGGTTATATAGGAGCTATGGGAATAGACACTTTTACCCTTCACTTATCATGCGTAAAGACCACAATGCCCACCCCCCCCCACTAATGTCCACTTAAAACTCTCCTAATTAACTCAACTTGATGCTAATTAATTTTAATTAAACACGTAATGCTCATAATAATTCAATCAAGCAATTCACTTTCAAATCGATGTATTTCCTACTGAGCCAATAAATCACTAAACAATAATTCACGCCAAATAATTTAAATAGCGAAAATTGGGGATATTACAATCACCCCAACTTTTAAAAATTTTGTCCTCAAAATTGGCCCAATCAAAACAATAGCTCACAACATACCTTTCGCCGATCCGACATCAGCGTCGCCTTTCTGGGCGTCCAACACAAAGACTTTTCCGCTCGCGGAGTTAGCATTCTCTTCTCGATTCCTCTTCTTCATCGGGCACTCGTTAGCATAATGCCCTTCTTTCTTGCAGTAGTAACACACAGTGGATCCCAGACGACACTCTCCAGTGTGAGGCCTCCCGCATTTCGGACACTTGCCGGATCTTAGTAGTTCGGATGCTGTAGGTTGCTTCCCTTTGTTGTAGGTACTCCTCGGTTCATCACTTGGGGATGACTATTCCAATGTTTTCCTCTTCTCCTTCCGATACGCTTTCCTTTCCTCATACATCTTGTTGAGATCTGCCTCTGCAACATAAGCTTGTTGCCCCAATCCAGCATAACTGGTCATAGCATAAGAGCTAAGACCTTGGGCCACATCCGCACGAAGACCTGCTTTGTACATCTGCATCTTCCACTCATCATTAGGAGCATGCTTTGCCAATTGATAAAACTGCGACAGCCTTTCGAACTTGGCGGTGAATTCACCCACTGACATCTCCCCTTGCTTCAAGTTAACAAACTCGGCTTGCTTGCTTAACTTCATCACCGGAGGGAAGAAGTGACCAGAAAACATTTCTTTGAAGTTGGCCCAGGTAACCGGAGTTCCCTGATTCACCATTAGTTCATGAGCATTGGTCCACCAGGTTTGAGCATCTTCCTCGAGCATATGGGCGGCAAAGAGAACCTTCTCTTCTTCGCTGCATTGAAGAGTCCTGAATATCTTTTCCATTGAATCCAACCAGAAATGAGATACCATTACCTCAGGTTCTCCTTTGAAACTTTTGGGATTCATCTTCTGAAAGCGAAAGTAAGCCCTATTCGGATCTTCCAGAGGAGGTTGTTGAACATTCGGTTGTTGCTGATTCATCCTCTCATGATGCATCTGGGCCATTTGAGCCTTCTGCTGCTGCTGCATTTGCATCATGTCATTCATCATCTTCTGTTGCGTCTCGATGACATTCTGCATCCATTCGGTATTTGGATCAACAGGGACGCTTCTCCTACTTCCACCAGCCATGATTCTGCAAAATATGCACAAAGTGTTTAGTTGATCAGGCTAAACGTCTAATAGCATACTAAGAGGAATCACACTTAGAGGACTTAAGAGACTCATGATTCTAAGTCCGACTAGGTCGAACTGCTCTGATACCAATTGTAACACCCCGTTAATTTCTAACTTGTAGAAACTACCGAAGCGCACTACTGGCATACATCAGAGTGACTTTCCTTTTAAAATATTGAACACCTGCTAAACTTCGATCAATCACTCATCGAACGTGCTTACATAACTGAACATAATATAAATAAAGTCGGTCCTTACACCCTCAACTAGTGTTCAATACTCAAAACCGAAAGTCTGCGGAAGCGATTCACAACTTGTAATACATAAGTCGTACAATCGAGTAGTCTTAAGATACTGAATACAAAATACAGAGATACAAGGGAAACTGAAATATAAGACATAAAGAAATAAAGATAGCGGCTGCTCCTCAAGCATCTTCATAGCCATGCCTCACGGTCTTCAACTTTCCCTGCTTAACTGAAAACAACAACAATGGATTGGGTGAGACAACTTGTCTCAGTGAGTTCTATCGCGACCCCTTACTAATCCTCTCGGTTCAATTATGCTTGATTCATTATCTAAAACTCATAGTCCTCAAAGTTGACTATGTGGCTGAACTATGCTCAATCACTGAGCCTAACAATGAACTATGCTCAATCACTGAGCCTAACAATGATTCTTAGCGTGTCACCGGTCACTTGGCATAATAAGCTTCCGGTGAACCCGTCCCCACTAATCACTAGTGGGTCCCTGATGGAGCCTAGGTTCATAAGGATCATGACTTCCTCTCCCCCAGCACACTAATCTGAAATAGGGTCGTCACCCTAACTGAACTGATGTATATATTTTAATATACCTGAACTGAACTGAACAATGAACTTAACATAACGATAAACTGAACATAATCATGAACTTAACTTAACATGAACTGATCCTAACATAAACTTATTACTAACGTGATCTAATTACTAACTTAGTCTAATTATTAAGTGATCTCTCATGGATTACTAAGGTTCGCTAACTTAACTTACACTAATTATCCTGCTAGTCCAAACATAATACATCAATCACAGTTAGCATAATCATAACATGATACTCGGTCTCAATCATGAACTTAGCTTAGGCATAACAATCTCATATTCAGGGTTATATCCTCAAGAGCGAGTTATAAACAATCAACCAATGGTATTAATAGAGTCACATCATCACAGTTGGTTGAGAAGGAGATCGGAAGAGGTTTGGAACCGAAAGGAGCGACGAAACGGAATTTAGGAGTACGGTACCAGAAGGGGGCGCACGATTCGTGCCCAGGGGCGCACGATCCGTGCGTCCTATTACTTTTCTCAAATTGGCAACCCGAAGGGGGCGCACGATCCGTGCCCAGGGGCGCACGGTCCGTGCGTCCTGTGAACTCAGAATAATTTCCTCTTTCGTTCCGTTTCGCTTTCCGATCGTTTCTAATCCGTAACCCGATCGACATCCAACCTTCAAACAGAGCTTATACACATAATTCCAGACATAATCCAATCATCACAATCCACATATCAATCATGCAATTTTAATCACAATTTCAGTCCAACAATCAAACGACTTCATGACTTAGAGCGATATTTTCGAAATCGATTCGACACCGGTTTTTCATAAAACGCGTGACTCAATATCTCAGAACACAACACATGATTTTTAACAATCCTAGTGAGTATAGAACTCACCTTTTGGCGATGACAATCGCTTCCAACGCCGAAGCTTCGCGAACTCGGACGAACGGCGATCCCACGAATCCGCTCCAGCTACTTCCAGCAACAAACCCCAATTTGCAACGAGCGTAACTCACTCAAATCTCAACCAAACTTAGCAAAACCAGGGTCTACGGTGAAGGGAATTTTGTCTACTTTCTGATGGAGAAAGATTCACTTACATGCAACCAGTGGTTTGGGAGACATTAACAAAACAAGAGGACTGCTTCGGAACAGTGGCTGATTCTTAATCCGAAAGTTGTGAGTACGATATCTCTCTCATTTCTCAATGAAATCATGCGGTTCTTGTGCCCAAAATGAAGAGCTTTGTGTCTAGGTTCCAGAGGGACAAGAATCACGATGATCGGAGTTGTGCACAGTGAGATACGATGAAAATACCAAAGGTAGGTAAAACGAGTTTTACCCAGAATTTTCTGTTGAACCCTTCTTCTCCCTCAAACTCGAATTTGCATGGCTGTGTGAAGTGAGATGATCAGAGCTGAACCAGTGTGTGAAAGAGGCATCAATGGAAAGAGGAGAGAAAATGTGAAAGAATGGTGGTGAGACTTCTAACATGCATGGAGGTTTGAAAAAATGGCACTATCATCTCTCCAAGCTCTCCCTCTCAACCTCCCTAACTCTTCCCTCTCTTCAGCTTGCTGTTTCAGATTTAAAGGAATGGAGTGTTTGTGTTTTTGTTTCAGCTGGGAATGGGGTTATATAGGAGCTATGGGAATAGACACTTTTACCCTTCACTTATCATGCGTAAAGACCACAATGCCCCCCCCCCCACTAATGTCCACTTAAAACTCTCCTAATTAACTCAACTTGATGCTAATTAATTTTAATTAAACACGTAATGCTCATAATAATTCAATCAAGCAATTCACTTTCAAATCGATGTATTTCCTACTGAGCCAATAAATCACTAAACAATAATTCACGCCAAATAATTTAAATAGCGAAAATTGGGGATATTACATAGAGTTTTCTATAGAATTGGTTCCTGGCACAGGATCAATATCCATTTCTCCTTATAGAATGTCTCCTTTAGAATTAAAGGAATTGAAGTCTCAACTTGAAGAGTTGATCTTTAAGAGGTTCATCCGACCGAGCGCTTCTCCATGGGGTGCTCCGGTGTTACTTGTCAAGAAGAAAGATGGAAGTATGAGATTGTGTATTGACTACCGATAACTCAACAAAGTGACGATCGAGAACAAATATCCGTTGCCGAGGATACACGAATTGCTGGATCAACTTCGAGGTGCCGTGGTGTTTTCAAAAATTGATCTGAGGTCAGGTTAGCATCAATTAAATGTTAGAGCCTTAAATATTCCGAAGACAGCTTTCCGTACTAGGTATGGACATTACGTGTTCGTAGTGATGCCCTTTGGTTTGACTAATGCTTCGGCGGTATTCATGGACTACATGAACCGAGTTTTCCACACGTACCTGGATCAATTTGTAGTTGTTTTCATTGATGATGTCGTGGTGTACTCGAAGACCATTGAGGAGCATGTTCAACATCTCCGCATTGTTCTGAATGTACTCCGAGAAAAGAAGTTGTACGCGTAACCTTCAAAGTGTGATCCTGGATACCTGAGGTAAACATTTTGGGACATGTGAGTTCCCAATCGGGAGTTTCTGTGGATCCCAGTAAAGTGGAAGCTGTGTTAAAATGGGAGCAACCATC
The DNA here is from genome assembly GCA_039519185.1 of Astragalus membranaceus. Classification (NCBI taxonomy): domain Eukaryota; kingdom Viridiplantae; phylum Streptophyta; class Magnoliopsida; order Fabales; family Fabaceae; genus Astragalus; species Astragalus membranaceus. The sequence continues at coordinate 29,001,395 of CM076847.1, forward strand.
ATCAGTCACAGAGATTTGTTCAAGGGTTCTCACAGTAAGTTCTTCCACTTACTCGGTTAACTCATAGGGGTCAGCCGTTTACGTGGGATGCCTGTAACACCCCCTTTCTAATACTACTATCTAAAAGAATAAAAATCAGAGTTCTCGAAAATCTTTTCAGTGCAACCGCAAGAGGGTGCTACATTTTCACCAAACAACGTATAACAACACCTGAAAGCTCATAAAACAGTAGAGTATGTGATACATAGCACGTCAATCGGGATGATCCCCCAAAAAACCTGTTTAGTGACATTACAGTTCACATAATCACTACGCAATGGAATATGACATGTTTCATAAACATTTTCAAATACATCACCAAATAACTAGTTTGAACAACTTCAATTAAAACAACCAATAGACTAGTCACCCCTCCCCCGGTGCTACGTATTAGAGCAAGACACCAAAACCAGACTAAGGAAGGTAGAACCTTCACTCGAGATCACCTGCACGTTGCCAACATGAGAAGCAACATAAAAGGCAGAAGGGTGAGTCTCTAGCACATATAATAGAATGTATGATAAACATCATGTTAGTGAAAGGCAACTAAAACGTCACTGCTCAATAAACAAGCATACAACAATCAACTTGTAACACATCGACTCATAATCATCAAGAGACATCACAGTTGCATTAGTATATGCATGAATGCAACCCAACACCAATGGTATATGCATGTGGTACCATCACCGTCACAAATATCGCCATTCGGGCATGTCCGTCATAATCATTAATAATATCAAGGCCGAAGCCTACACCGTCACTTTGATGCATATGAGGCATGTGACTCCATGAACAATGCATCAACCACAAACAATCATATCATGTATGAATTAACACCGTCACTAGATTCGCCACTGTCATTTAATCCACCGTCATTAAATACACCATCATTAAACACACCGTCATTAAATACACCAATACATCATCAATTAATAGCTCTAAGGCTACATAAAACTCACCGGATACATCAAAACCAAAAGTCATGGACTAAACTGTCACTACAAGGACCAAACCATCACTCCCCGAGACTAAATAGTCACACAGCTCCACGACATACCCACTGGCGCATTGTGGCAACCTGCGCCACACTGGCGCCAAACAGACAGCAACATGGCGCACACAGGGCAGCAACACGGCGCCCTGGCGTAGCATAACACTAGTGCAGAATTTTCTATAGCAGTGCACCTACTTCGGTGAATTAATTAAAATAGCAAACGATATCGGATTTTAACAAAAAATCACTCATTGGGAAGCTCTCTGAGTGTAGTTTCTGGTTATGATTTTCATTTTTCAAAAATAAATATCTAGTTGGTACAGTTTTTCAAAACACTACACTGAGGTACGAAAATCGGACAGAGTTCTTTACCCAACTTGCAACTAAATCTTCTTTCTCATTTCTTAATGAAATTTCGTGAAATCAGTGCCTATTTCGTAGAGAATTCAGTCTACTTTCCAATGAAACAAGAATCGTTCAAAACTGAGTTCGATTGAGAACACAAAACCTACAAAAACCGAACCTACTCACAGTTTGATTCCAGAAATTTGACCTAACTTTGGAGACTCATAACTTGAGCTACACAACTCCAAATTGAACGAAAACAGTGCCAAAACGACCGGCTTTAAGTCTATTTTCAAAAACAATCAGCCACATAATTTTTGGATCAAGCGAACAGTACCAGTTTTAGAAGGACCGAAACAGTGTCCAGAAATGCACAAAAACCATAAGCAAGTAAAACTCATTATAGTCAATCACCAAATACCAATCTCAACATCACATACTTATGCATTTTGTCAAACACCACATAAGCATATTAACTTCACCTTGAAAATTCATAGGGTAATATCATCAAACACCTTGTAGGCAACATATGTTCATAGTTCATCTCAACATCAAACACCAGAATTTCATCAAATTGAATCAAACACAACATCAATTACACAAATAGCAACACAATCAATTCAATAGTCTTCCTAGAGTCTAACCCATAGATAATCCTCATCATATACCCATTATAGGTGAAAGAGAGCCCCCTTACCTTAATGGATTGAAGAAAACAAGCACTCTCTCCACCAAGAATCCAAGGATCACCAACAAACAAGCTTCTCTTCCTTGCCTTGATTTCTCCACGCCAAAATCTTCTCTTCCTCTCCCCTTGGAGCCGTCGCCCTCTCTCCCTCTTCTCACTTTCTATTTCTTTTTCTTTGCTTTGGTTGAAATGAGCACTTACCCTAGACTCCTAAGCTTATTACATGGATATAGGCCTAACTAATGGATTATGGGCCTTTATTTACACCTCCTCAATTACTCAAACACCTCCTGAAATAAAATAAAACTCCAATTAATTATTTGACTTAATAAAATGTTGTAAGCCTTAAATAACCCAATTAAATAAATAATTGAATTATTTTTGGGGCGTTACAACTCTCCCCCACTTATAATATTTCGTCCTCGAAATTTTACCTGAATCCAACAACTCCGGATATGATTCCCGCATCTTACTCTCCAACTCCCAAGTCGCGCTCTCACCGGCAGCTCCTAACCAAACTACCTTCACCAACTTGATCTCTTTCCCTCTTAAATCTTCACTTCATGATCCTCAATCCTAACCGGCATTGTCTCAACAGCGAGATTATCTCTCACTTGCACATCATCCATATGAATCACATGAGGCGGGTCTGGAACATACTTCCTCAACTGCGACACATGAAACACATCATGCAAATTCGAAAGATTAGGTGGCAAGGCCACCCGATAAGCAACATTCCCAACTCTCTCCAAAATCTGGAATGGCCCAATAAAACGAGGAGACAACTTCTTAGACTTCAAAGCACGACCAACACCGGTCACAGGGTGACCCTCAAAAACACATGATCACCGGCTTGAAATTCCAAATTCTTCCTCCTCTTATCATGATAACTCTTTTGCCTTCTTTGCAAAGCTTTCATATTCTCACGAATCAACTTCACCTTCTTAGTGGTTTCTCGAACAATCTCAGGTCCAAGCACCACACTCTCTCCATACAGCGCCTTGAAAGGTGCCATCCCAACACTAGAATGATAACTATTATTATAGGTAAACTCAATTAATGGAAGATAGGAATCCCATGCACCACCATGCTCAAGAACACAGGCTCTCAACAGATCTTCTAACGACTGAATAGTCTTCTCTGACTGACCATCAGTCTGCGGATGATACGCTGAGCTCAACTTCAACTTAGAACCCAACGCCTCATGCAAACTCTTCCAAAATTTAGAGGTGAATCTAGGATCTCTATCCGAAATAATACTCGAAGGAATTCCATGAAGCTTCAGAATCTCCCGGATATAAATATCCGCCAATCTAGGCACCGAAAATATGATGTTAATAGGAACAAAGTGAGACGACTTCGTTAGCCTATCAACAATCACCCAAATTGCATCATGCCCCTTCGCCGTATTAGGCAATCCAGTCACAAAGTCCATAGAAATGCTATCCCACTTCCACTCCGGAATTTCCAACGACTGCATCAGCCCTGCAGGCTTCTGATGCTCAACCTTTGACTTCTGACAAGTCAAACAGGCATAAACGAACTGAGCTACATCCCTCTTCATTCCCGGCCACCAAAATAACCTCTTCAAATCCTGATACATCTTTGTAGCTCCCGGATGGATACTCAATCTACTTCTATGACAGTCTTCAAGAATTGCTTTCTTTATCTCCACATCATCAGGAACACAAATCCGATTACGGTATCTCAACACACCTTGAGCATCCAATTCGAAATCCTTATTTTCAGATTGATCAATTCCAACCGCCAAATCAACTAGCTTAATATCTAGCTTTTGAGCCTCCCGAATGCTAACCAAAAATTCACTATTAATTTTCAACATCCCAAACCTAACACTCTGATGTGTTACTTCACAAACTAAACTCATATCTCGGAACTGCTCAATCAATTCAAGCTCCTTAACCATCATTGCCGACACATGCAAAGACTTCCGACTTAAGGCATTGGCTACAACATTAGCCTTTCCCGGATGATAATTCAGACCGAAGTCATAATCTTTCATCAACTCCAACCACCTTCTCTGCCTCATATTCAACTCCTTTTGGTCAAACAAATATTGCAGACCTTTATGGTTACTAAACACTTCAAATCTAGAACCATAAAGATAATGCCTCCAAATTTTCAGAGCAAACACAACTACAGCCAGCTCCAAATCATGCGTAGGGTAGTTCTTCTCATGAGTCCTCAACTATCTCGAGGCATAAGCAACTACTTTACCATTCTGCATAAGTACACCGCCTAAGCCCATCTTAGAAGCATCACATTACACCACAAAAAGTTCACCCGGATTAAGCAACGTCAAAATAGGAGACGTCGTCAATCTCTTTTTCAACTCATTGAAACTTTCCTCACAACGAGCGTCCCACACAAACGCCTTTCCCTTACAAGTCAACTGAGTCAACGGAAGTGCCAACTTGGAAAAGTCTTCAATGAATCTTCTATATTAACCGGCCAACCCCGAAAAACTCCTTATCTCAGTGACTGATTTGGGCGCCTCCCATTGCAACACGGCCTCAACCTTACAAGGGTCCACTGCAACACCATTACCGGAGATTACATGACCAAGGAAACTCACCTCTCTCAACCAGAATTCACACTTAGACAACTTCGCATACAACTTTCGGTCCCTTAAGACCTCCAACACCAATCTCAAATGCTCGGCATGCTCTTCTTCAGATCTGGAGTAAACCAGAATGTCATTAATGAACACCACCACAAACCGATCTAGATACTCATGAAAGATACGATTCATATATTCCATGAATACCCCGGAGCATTAGTAACACCAAAAGGCATCACCGAATACTCATAATGCCCATAGCGAGTCCTAAACGCCGTCTTCGGAACATCCTCCTCCTTCACCTTAATTTGATGGTAACCCGACCTCAAATCAATCTTAGTAAACACTTGAGCACCCACCAACTGATCCATCAAGTCATCTATCCTTGGGAGCGGATATCTGTTCTTGATCGTCACCTTGTTCAACTGCCGATAATCAACGCAGAGCCTCATGCTCCCATCCTTCTTCTTTACTAGCAACACAGGAGCTCCCCACGGCGACAAACTAGGCCTTATAAACTTCTTTTCAAGCAAATCCTCAAGCTGCTTCTTCAACTCAGACAACTCGGATGCAGACATTCTATAAGGTGCCATAAACACAGGTTTAGTACCAGGTACCAGATCAATAGCAAATTCAACTTCCCTCTCTGGTGGTACATCCGGAATCTCATCAGGAAATACCTCAGGAAATTCTCGCACCACCGGCAACTCATCGATCTTAGCCTGATTCTCAACAGATAACGACGCCATCAAAGCAAACAGATTAACTTCCTCCTTCATTACTTTATACAACTGACCAGCAGGCAACAAAACAGATTCCTCCTCTTCGGGAGAAGGGAAACTCACAGACTTACTAAAGCAATTAATATGAACATGGTTATCCACTAACCAGTCCATACCAAGAATAACATCCAACCCACCCAACGGCAAACAAATCAAATCAACAACGAAATCTCTGCCGAAGACCGACAGAGGGCACTTAGCACACACAAGAGAGGTAGTTACCGAGCCCTTAGCTGGAGTATTGATAAGTCTATTTTTAGAGTCTTTTTAATAGTTATTTTATTAAGTCTTTTTAGTATTTTAATTATATTTTTGTTCTATTTTACTGCAAATGTTTACTTTTTATCTTCAGGTTTTATTTTGAAGCAATTTGGGCTGCTTATGTCTCAGCAGGCCAGAATTCGACAGCATCTGTCTCAGCAGGCCAGAATTCGACAGCATCTGTCTCAGCAGGCCAGAATTCGACTGGATCTCCCAGAATTCGACTGCATCTTCCAGATTTCGACTGGATCTCCCAGAATTCGACTGGATCTCCCAGAATTCGACTAGATCTCTCAGAATTCGACAGCATCTGTCTCAGCAGGCCAGAATTCGACAGCATCTGTCTCAGCAGGCCAGAATTCGACTGCTTCTATCTCAGCAAGCCAGAATTCGACTGGATCTCCCAGAAATCTGCTGCATCAGTCGAAATTACCTTGCCCACTTGTTGATGGATATTTTTTTGATGACCATGTGCTTTGACCACTTGTTCATGTGCATTGTCCACTTGAGGATGGCTCTTTGATGACTACCTTGGCCAACTTGATTTGCCACTTTTTCCTCTTTTGGACCATTTTGCCCCTCATATTTTCCTATAAATAGAGGCTTGATCCTCACTTGTACCTAAGCTTGAATTTTGTTAGAAAATCAATGACAAAGGCTCTCTAATTATTCATGACTTCAATTTACTCTTCATGCTTTTTAAGATTCTTGTTTATTTACTTTCTTGCCCTTTAAATTCTTGCTATTTATTTTCCAAGTCATTTACTTTCATTGCTATTTAAATTCTCGCTCTTTACTTTCTCGCTCTTTACTTTTCGCTCTTTACTTTTTCGCTCTTTTATTTTCCCTGCTATTTACTTTCTTGCCCTTTTATTTTTCAAGTCATTTACTTTCATTGCTATTTAATTTCTCGCTCTTTACTTTTCGCTCTTTACTTTTTCGCTCTTTTATTTTCCTTGTTATTTACTTTTTTGCCCTTTAAATTTCCAAGTCAAGTAAACTACTGGCAAGTCAAGTAAATTACTGGCAAGTCAAGTAATTTACTGGCAATTTACTTTTCAAGCAATTTACTTTCTTGTCATTTACAATTCCGCTATTTATAATTTTGCACTTTACCGCTTTCTTTTATTTCTCGCTATTTAACTTTATGTTTTCTTCTTTTATTTCCTTTTCTCCTCTTTTGTCTACAATGATCATGAGTGAGTAGACTTTGCTAAAATATTCCTTCTTTCCAAAAACACTTTCTTTTCAGTTAATCAACTTTGAAAAATTAAATTGGTATTCACTTAGGCTCTCCCTGTGGACCGATACTCTTTTATTACGCGATACGACCCGTGCACTTGCGGGACTATCAAGTTTTTGGTGCCGTTGCCGGGGAGGCAGTGATATTGATTAAGTTTTTCGAAACCGGTTAGACTGAAATTTTATTTTCTTTATTTTTACTTTTTATTCTCTTGTCCCTCGAATGCGAAGAACCAGAAGTTTCGGTGAAACTGTTCAACAAATTCCCGAAATCGAAAGGTTCTTACATAGAAGGAGGAGAGAAATTCCCGATAACCAAATGGCGGCTAATGAAAATCGTGCTCTCAAAGAGTACGCAACACCTTCAGCAGAGCCATCGGCTGCCATTGTACATCCAAATGTGGAAGCAAATAATTTTGAACTCAAAACATCTCTGCTTTCGATGGTACAACAAAACCAATTTTCTGGTTCTCCCACGGAGGACCCAAATCTTCATATTTCAATTTTTCTTGAATACTGTGGAACTCTCAAATTAAACGGGGTACCTCCGGATGCCATAAGACTAAAACTCTTCCCTTTTTCATTAAGGGATAGAGCTAGAGCATGGCTACATTCTTTGCCTTCGGAATCCATTACCAGCTGGGACCAGCTAAAACAAGCTTTTCTTGCTAAATTCTTTCCCCCAAGTAAGACAGCTCAAATGAGAAATCAAATTACTCGATTTTCTCAAAACGACGGGGAATCTCTTTATGATGCTTGGGAACGTTTCAAAGAAATGTTAAGGCTATGCCCCCATCATGGACTAGATAAATGGCTTGTTGTTCACACTTTTTATAATGGATTACAATATGCAACAAGAATGACTATTGATGCAGCTGCAGGTGGAGCTTTAATGAACAAAAATTTTACCGAAGCTTATGCTCTCGTTGAAGATATGGCTCAAAACCATTGTCAGTGGACAAGTGAGCGAGCCATAACGAATAAACCAGCCGCATCAAAAGAGCCGGGTAAGTATGAAATATCTGTTGTTGATCATCTTACCTCAAAAGTGGACGCACTTTTTCAAAAATTTGAAAAATTAAATGTAAGTGCCGTCTCACAAACTTCTTCTCCTATTACTCCACCATGTGAATTATGTGGGGTTGTTGGCCATATTGGAGCTGAATGCCAGCTTGAGGCATCTAGTGCTGGAAACGAGCATATTAACTATGCTCAAAAGGAAGATCCGTTTTCAAATACTTATAATCCTGGGTGGAGGAATCATCCAAATTTTTCTTATAAAAATCCTCCACCCAATCCAGCACCTAGACCACCTCCTGTCTTTCAAAATCAAAGGGTTTTTAACAACCCACAAAACAACCCGCAAAAGTCGAACTTGGAATTTCTAATGGAAAAATTTGTGTCATCTCAAACCAAACAAAATGAAGAATTCAAAAATCAAACTGGTTATTTGAATGACACACTTATCAAATTAGTATCAAAAGTCGACTCTATTTCCACTCATAATAAAATGCTTGAAACTCAAATAACTCAAGTGGCAACACAGGTAGCTTCATCCTCTAAGACTTCAGGGGTATTTCCTGGGCAACCAGAACAAAATCCAAAAGGCCAAATAAATGCCGTCACCCTTAGAAGCGGAAAACAATTAGAGGAACCAAGAGCAAACCAAGAAAAAACTGTGAGTGAAAAACATAATTTACCAGGTGAGCTAGAAGAGAAAGAAAAAGGGAAAGAACCAGAAAAAGAAAGAGAAGAACCACACATCCCCCCTCCACCATACAAACCACCCATTCCTTTCCTCCAAAGATTTGCAAAAAGCAAAATTGACGAGCAATTCAAAAGGTTTGTCGACTTGCTTAAAAAGCTTTACATCAACGTTTCTTTCACTGATGCATTGTCTCAAATGCCGTCTTATTCTAAATTTTTGAAAGAAATTTTACCCAAGAAAAGAAAAATAGACGACTATGAGACGATTGCATTAACAGAGGAATGTAGTGCAATTATCCAGAACAAGCTGCCACAAAAACTCAAAGATCCAGGTAGTTTTTCCATACCTTGTGTGATTGGAAGAGAAACTATAAACAGAGCGATGTGCGATCTAGGAGCCAGTGTAAGTTTGATGCCTCTTTCTCTTTGCAATAGACTAGGGATAGGCGAACTTAAACCCACAAAAATGACAATACAGTTGGCAGATCGTTCCGTTAAATACCCCACTGGAATCTTAGAGGATATCCCTATCAAGGTAGGGCAAACTTTTATACCGGTGGACTTTGTTGTAATGGAAATTGAAGAAGACTCCCAAATTCCTATTCTTCTGGGGAGGCCTTTTTTAGCTACTGCAGGGGCAATAATTGACGTTAAAAACGGTAAGTTGGTTTTTAATGTGGGGGATGAAAAGGTTGAGTTTGAAGTTTCAAACTTCATGAAAAGTCCATCTGTAAAAGACTCATGCTGCAGGATTGACATTGTAGACTATTGCGTGCGAGAGTGCTCTTTAGCACCATCTTCACAAGATAGTCTGGAAGATTGCCTTTTAGGCAACACAAATGCAATTGCAGCAGGGGAAACCCAATTCTACATAAAACTTTTGGATGAAAATCCACCATCAAAAGAATTGGGTACTGAAACTTTGGGTGAGGAGAAACCTCGACCTCTCCCAAAAGAAACACCAAAAGTAGAACTGAAGCCCTTACCATCATCTCTCAGGTATGAGTTTCTTGGCCCTAATTCTACTTTTCCAGTAATTGTAAATGCAAATTTAAAACAAAATGAGACTGAAAAATTACTTAATGTTCTCAAGAAGTATCCCAAAGCCATAGGGTATACTATTGAGGACATTAAGGGAATAAATCCGTCAATATGAATACACAGAATACTACTGGAAGAGGACTATAAACCTTCTATCGAGCATCAAAGAAGATTAAACCCAAACATGAAAGAGGTTGTAAAAAAGGAAGTTTTAAAACTCCTTGATGCTGGGATAATATATCCTATTTCCGATAGTAAGTGGGTTAGTCCTGTTCAAGTAGTACCTAAGAAGGGAGGCTTAACAGTTATTAAAAATGAAAAGGATGAATGCATTTCCACAAGGACAATCACGGGATGGAGAATGTGTATTGATTACAGAAAGCTTAACAAAGCTACCCGGAAAGATCACTTCCCTCTCTCGTTCATTGATCAAATGCTAGAAAGGTTAGCGCGGCACTCACATTTCTGCTATTTGGATGGTTATTCGGGATTTTTCCAAATTCCCATCCACCCTAGCGACCAAGAAAAAACAACTTTCACATGTCCTTTTGGCACTTATGCCTATAGAAGGATGCCCTTTGGTCTATGTAATGCTCCCGCTACCTTTCAAAGGTGTATGATGTCCATATTCTCAGACTTTATTGAAAACATAATGGAAGTGTTTATGGATGATTTTTCCGTCCATGGGTCAAATTTTGAAAACTGTTTAGCCAATCTGGAAAAAGTCTTAGAGATATGTGAGAAGGTAAACCTGGTTCTAAACTGGGAAAAGTGTCATTTCATGGTTAATGAAGGAATTGTCCTAGGGCACTTAATTTCTCACAGAGGTATTGAGGTAGACCGTGCAAAAATTGAAGTGATTGAAAAAATGCTACCTCCCACCACAGTAAAAGAGGTGAGAAGCTTTTTAGGCCATGCGGGTTTCTACCGTCGGTTCATAAAAGACTTCTCAAAAATTTCAAAACCTATGACAAGTCTGCTCCTTAAGGATGCAGCATTTATTTTTAACGATCTTTGTCTTGAAGCTTTTAACAGGTTGAAAAAGGCATTAGTTACTGCCCCGATCATACAGCCGCCAGACTGGAATCTTCCGTTCGAAATAATGTGCGATGCAAGCGACTATGCAGTTGGGGCAGTCCTGGGACAAAGAAAAGAAAAAAAATTGCATGCCATATACTATGCAAGCAGGACCTTAGACGAGGCACAAATGAATTACGCCACAACTGAAAAAGAATTATTGGCGGTAGTTTTTGCCGTTGATAAGTTTCGATCATATCTGGTAGGTTCAAAAATCATCATTTTTACTGATCACTCGGCCATAAAATATTTGTTAAACAAAAAAGATGCCAAGCCGAGATTGATCCGATGGGTTTTACTCCTACAAGAATTTGATCTTGAAATAAGGGATAAAAAAGGCGTTGAAAATGTTGTGGCTGATCATTTGTCCCGTCTACAAGGAACAAAAGAAGAAGAGTTGCCGCTTAATGATACATTTCTGGATGATCAACTCTTCTCAATGATCAAATCTGAAGCACCATGGTATGCAGATTTTGTAAACTACCTTGCAGCAGGAGTACTCCCCCCAGATTTAAATTATCAGCGGAAGAAGAAATTCTTCCATGATCCCAAACAGTATTACTGGGACGATTTAAAAGGGGAGCTGATGGGGTGTTCAGAAGATGCATTCCGGAAGAAGAGGTAAGTAACATTCTATACCATTGGCATTCTTCTTCCTATGGCGGCCATGCCAGTTCTTCAAAAACTGCTTCGAAAATTCTTCAATCTGGTTTTTATTGGCCGTCCCTTTTTAAAGACGCGCATCAATTCATTTCTAAATGCGACCAGTGTCAACGCACCGGAAATATTTCAAAAAGAAATGAAATGCCCTTAAATAATATCTTAGAGGTTGAAATTTTCGACGTCTGGGGTATCGATTTCATGGGACCGTTTCCTTCTTCTTTTGGAAACCAATATATTCTGGTAGCCGTTGACTATGTGTCAAAATGGATCGAAGCCATTGCTTCTCCTACAAACGATGCAAAGGTAGTCATAAAACTTTTCAAAAAAATAACTTTTCCAAGATTCGGGGTCCCTCGTGTTGTCATAAGCGACGGAGGATCCAATTTCATCTCAAAACATTTTGAAATGTTACTGCAAAAGTTTGGAGTAAGGCACAAAATTGCAACGCCTTATCACCCTGAAACAAGCGGTCAGGTTGAGGTATCGAACAGAGAAATTAAAAGTATTTTAGAAAAAACTGTTTCGACTTCAAGGAAAGACTGGTCGGTAAAGCTTGACGATGCTCTCTGGGCTTATCGGACTGCGTACAAGACTCCCATAGGAATGACTCCTTTCAAATTAATTTATGGGAAGTCTTGCCACCTTCCGGTAGAGCTAGAGCACAAAGCTTACTGGGCAATTAAACGCCTTAACCTGAACGAATTGGAAGAACTGCGAATGGATGCTTATGAGAATGCCAAACTTTACAAAGAAAGAACAAAAAATTGGCATGATAAGCGTATTATTCGTAGAGAATTCAAGGAGGGTGACCTGGTGTTATTGTTCAATTCCAGGCTAAAAATTTTTCCGGGAAAATTAAAGTCAAGATGGACCGGTCCTTTTGAAATCCGTAAAGTTTACCCCTTCGGATCTGTAGAGATCTGGAGCGAGAAAACTGGATCGTTTAAAGTCAATGGTCAAAGGTTGAAAAATTATTTAATTGGTGACCCAATTGAGAAAGGAACTAGTTTAGTTCTACATGATCCCAATTGAAAAATTCCTTTTAACCGTCAAGCTAGTGACGTTAAAATAGCGCTGCGTGGGAGGCAACCCACGGCTTAATGTGTTTTTCGATTTGTTGAAAAAAAAAAAAAAACCCCAAGGCCGAGTATCCTGAACCAGACAGCCAGGTGAGCTCTCCTAACCCCTTTTGTTTTATTTGAAAAATCATTGAGGACAATGCCTAGTCCAAGCATGGGGGGGGTATTTTATTGCTTTTATTAGGAATGTCTTTACTGCTTTGCCAAGTTTTTAACTTTTTTGTACTTTGAGTTGTATCTGCTCCCTCCATCACGAAACTTTGTGAACCCTAAGCATGTTTTAGATAAGCCAGTTCTGGACAAAAATAATTTTTCAATTTTTCATTAGCAATCATCTAGGTGGACTGGTTGGGAAGAACAAAAATTGTATCATGGTTCGATTTCTACTTCTAGGGCTTTTTCACACACACACTATTGAGACTATTTTCAGTTATTAATACAAATAGAGAGACTGAAAAGAAACTAGTAACCTGGTTCTCTTGGTGACATTTACTAGATGCGCGGTTACTGGAGAAAAACGTCTGAGTTGGGGTATTCAAAAAAAAAAAAAATTTGCAAAACCAATTCAAAATGCAAAAATTGGTGCATTTTAAATGTCAAAATGAATGGTTAGCATATAAAATCAAAAAGAAAAGAAAAAAATGCTTGAATACCCAACGTATAAAGACCCTCCTTTGAGACCCGGTCTTAATGAATGGAGGACCCAAACTTAAGAATGCTGGGGAACCGGTTCTATGATGACATGGATATCCTCTCTAATGTATTGATACTTTAAATTTGTCTCCCAATTCCACAAGAAGACCAAAAATAGTAGCTCTCAAACCAAAGTGTTAGAATTGCCCCACAGTTCACTTAAGGTTTCGATATGAAAATAATTTTCCTTCAGAATGGGCCTAAAGATTTACACTGTTTTTGCTTGAGGACAAGCAAAGGTTCAAGCATAGGGGAGTTTCATAAGTCTATTTTTAGAGTCTTTTTAATAGTTATTTTATTAAGTCTTTTTAGTATTTTAATTATATTTTTGTTCTATTTTACTGCAAATGTTTACTTTTTATCTTCAGGTTTTATTTTGAAGCAATTTGGGCTGCTTATGTCTCAGCAGGCCAGAATTCGACTGGATCTCCCAGAATTCGACTGCATCTTCCAGATTTCGACTGGATCTCCCAGAATTCGACTGGATCTCCCAGAATTCGACAACATCTGTCTCAGCAGGCCAGAATTCGACAGCATCTGTCTCAGCAGGCCAGAATTCGACTGCTTCTATCTCAGCAAGCCAGAATTCGACTGGATCTCCCAGAAATCTGCTGCATCAGTCGAAATTACCTTGCCCACTTGTTGATGGATATTTTTTTGATGACCATGTGCTTTGACCACTTGCTCATGTGCATTGTCCACTTGAGGATGGCTCTTTGATGACTACCTTGGCCAACTTGATTTGCCACTTTTTCCTCTTTTGGACCATTTTGCCCCTCATATTTTCCTATAAATAGAGGCTTGATCCTCACTTGTACCTAAGCTTGAATTTTGTTAGAAAATCAATGACAAAGGCTCTCTAATTATTCATGACTTCAATTTACTCTTCATGCTTTTTAAGATTCTTGTTTATTTACTTTCTTGCCCTTTAAATTCTTGCTATTTATTTTCCAAGTCATTTACTTTCATTGCTATTTAAATTCTCGCTCTTTACTTTCTCGCTCTTTACTTTTCGCTCTTTACTTTTTCGCTCTTTTATTTTCCCTGCTATTTACTTTCTTGCCCTTTTATTTTTCAAGTCATTTACTTTCATTGCTATTTAATTTCTCGCTCTTTACTTTTCGCTCTTTACTTTTTCGCTCTTTTATTTTCCTTGTTATTTACTTTTTTGCCCTTTAAATTTCCAAGTCAAGTAAACTACTGGCAAGTCAAGTAAATTACTGGCAAGTCAAGTAAATTACTGGCAATTTACTTTTCAAGCAATTTACTTTCTTGTCATTTACAATTCCGCTATTTATAATTTTGCACTTTACCGCTTTCTTTTATTTCTCGCTATTTAACTTTATGTTTTCTTCTTTTATTTCCTTTTCTCCTCTTTTGTCTACAATGATCATGAGTGAGTAGACTTTGCTAAAATATTCCTTCTATCCAAAAACACTTTCTTTTCAGTTAATCAACTTTGAAAAATTAAATTGGTATTCACTTAGGCTCTCCCTGTGGACCGATACTCTTTTATTACGCGATACGACCCGTGCACTTGCGGGACTATCAAGTATCGATAACCATCTCCCTCATCAAAGAAGACAATGCTAGACCCAATTTCTCAACACATATAGCAGCAATGAATGAATGCGTGGCACCAGTATCAACAATAGCAATCAAAGGGATACCATTAATAAAACATGTACCTCTTATCTCATTAGCCGCCTCTAACCCCGCAAGAGCAAACACCTTCCCACCACTCTTCTCTTTCTTCAGCTTAGAACACTTGGTGCTAATATGACCCACCTCACCACAGTTGAAGCAAACTACGTCCTTGCGTTCACAGTCAGCAGCCATGTGACCCTCCTTGCCACACCGGTAACACTTCTTCTCACCAACCTTGCACTCATTCCTCTTGTGACCAGGCAACCCACACTTGAAACACACCACGCTAGCAGGAGCATCTCCCCCACTAGGCTTCTTCCCCGAATCAGCTTTTGACTTACCTTTGCCACCAGAAACATTGTAAGGCTTACCACGATGTTGAGACCGATTCCTCATGTCCTTCATCACCCTGTAATACGCATTGCTATCCTCTTCAAAAATTCTGCAACTGTCAACCAACTCAGAGAACACCCGGATCTTTTGGTATCCAATTGCCTTCTTAATGTCAGGCCTCAGACCATTTTCAAACTTGATACATTTAGAGAATTCAGCATTAGCATCATTGTAGTGAGGGTAGAACTTAGATAACTCCACAAACTTCGCCGCATACTCGGCCACAGACTTGTTTCCCTGCTTCAATTCAAGGAATTCAATCTCTTTCTTGCCCCGAACATCTTCTGGGTAATACTTTCTCACAAATTCTCTCTTGAAAACATCCCACGTGATCTCTTCACCAGCATTCTCCAACCTCTGCAGAACCTCAAGCCACCAATCATCGGCTTCCTCAGCCAACATGTGTGTACCATATCTCACCTTCTGAGCAGGCGTACAATCCATAACACGGAAAATCCTCTCAATTTCCTTCAACCATGCAAGAGCCCCATCGGGGTCATACCTCCCCTTAAAAGTGGGAGGGTTCTCCCTTTGGAAAGTAGCTAAGCTACGAGCCCCAGCATCCTCAACAGCTTGCTGGTTTCCCACAGCATTCGCCATAGCCTCCAAAGCAGCAGCAAGAGCAGCGTCATTCCTTCCGGCCATCTCAACTAATCACTGAAACAAGATCAAGTCAGAACGAGCAACAAGACTCGAGGATTAGAAAACTCAAGACTCAACAACTTGGTCGGACAGACCGAACTATTGCTCTGATACCACTAATGTAACACCCACTTTCTAATACTACTATCTAAAAGAATAAAAATCAGAGTTCTCGAAAATCTTTTCAGTGCAACCGCAAGAGGGTGCTACATTTTCACCAAACAACGTATAACAACACCTGAAAGCTCATAAAACAGTAGAGTATGTGATACATAGCACATCAATCGGGACGATCCCCCAAAAAACCTGTTTAGTGACATTACAGTTCACATAATCACTACGCAACGGAATATGACATGTTTCATAAACATTTTCAAATACATCACCAAATAACTAGTTTGAACAATTTCAATTAAAACAACCAATAGACTAGTCGCCCATCCCCCGGTGCTACGTATCAGAGCAAGACACCAAAACCAGACTAAGGAAGGTAGAACCTTCACTCGGGATCACCTGCACGTTGCCAACATGAGAAGCAACATAAAAGGCAGAAGGGTGAGTCTCTAGCACATATAATAGAATGTATGATAAATGTCACTACTCAATAAACAAGCATACAACAATCAACTTGTAACACATCGACTCATAATCATCAAGAGACATCACAGTTGCATAAGTATATGCATGAATGCAACCCAACACCAAGGGTATATGCATGTGGTACCATCACCGTCACAAATATCGCCATTCGGGCATGTCCGTCATAATCATTAATAATATCAAGGCCGAAGCCTACACCGTCACTTTGATGCATATGAGGCATGTGACTCCATGAACAATGCATCAACCACAAACAATCATATCATGTATGAATTAACACCGTCACTAGATTCGCCACCGTCATTTAATCCACCGTCATTAAATACACCAATACATCATCAATTAATAGCTCTAAGGCTACATCAAACTCACCGGATACATCAACACCAAAAGTCATGGACTAAACTGTCACTACAAGGACCAAACCATCACTCCCCGAGACTAAATAGTCACACAGCTCCACGACATACCTACTGGCGCATTGTGGCAACCTGCATGCGCCACACTGGCGCCAAACAGACAGCAACATGGCGCAAACAGGGCAGCAACACGGCGCCCTGGCGCAGCACAGCACTAGTGCAAAATTTCCTACAGCAGTGCACCTACTTCGGCGAATTAATTAAAATAGCAAACGATATCGGATTTTAACAAAAGATCACTCATTGGGAAGCTCTCTGAGTGTAGTTTCTGCCTATGATTTTCATTTTTCAAAATAAATATCTAGTTGGTACAGTTTTTCAAAACACTACACTGAGGTACGAAAATCGGACAGAATTATTTACCCAACTTGCAACTAAATCTTCTTTCTCATTTCTTAATGAAATTTCGTGAAATCAGTGCCTATTTCGTAGAGAATTAAGTCTACTTTCCACTGAAACAAGAATCGTTCAAAACGGAGTTCGATTGAGAACACAAAACCTACAAAAACCGAACGTACTCACAGTTTGATTCCAGAAATTTGACCTAACTTTGGAGACTCATAACTTGAGCTACACAACTCCAAATTGAACGAAACCAGTGCCAAAACGACCGGCTTTAAGTCTATTTTCAAAAACAATCAGCCACATAATTTTTGGATCAACCGAACAGTACCAGTTTTAGAAGGACCGAAACAGTGTCCAGAAATGCACAAAAACCATAAGCAAGTAAAACTCATTATGGTCAATCACCAAATACCAATCTCAACATCACATACTTATGCATTTTGTCAAACACCACATAAGCATATTAACTTCACCTTCAAAATTCATAGGGTAATATCATCAAACACCTTGTAGGCAACATATGTTCATAGTTCATCTCAACATCAAACACCACAATTTCATCAAATTGAATCAAACACAACATCAATTACACAAATAGCAACACAATCAATTCAATAGTCCTCCTAGAGTCTAACCCATACATAATCCTCATCATATACCCATTATAGGTGAAAGAGAGTCCCCTTACCTTAATGGATTGAAGAAAACAAGCACTCTCTCAGTCATCTCAACATCAAACACCACAATTTCATCAAATTGAATCAAACACAACATCAATTACACAAATAGCAACACAATCAATTCAATAGTCCTCCTAGAGTCTAACCCATACATAATCCTCATCATATACCCATTATAGGTGAAAGAGAGTCCCCTTACCTTAATGGATTGAAGAAAACAAGCACTCTCTCCACCAAGAATCCAAGGATCACCAACAAACAAGCTTCTCTTCCTTGCCTTGAATTCTCCACGCCAAAATCTTCTCTTCCTCTCCCCTTGGAGCCGTCGCCCTCTCTCCCTCTTCTCACTTTCTATTTCTTTTTCTTTGCTTTGGTTGAAATGAGCACTTACCCTAGACTCCTAAGCTTATTACATGGATATGGGCCTAACTAATGGATCATGGGCCTTTATTTACACCTCCTCAATTACTCAAACACCTCCTGAAATAAAATAAAACTCCAATTAATTATTTGACTTAATAAAATGTTGTAAGCCTTAAATAACCCAATTAAATAAATAATTGAATTATTTTTGGGGCGTTACAATGCCGATTGTGAAGAATGTTTTCAAGAATTGAAAAATCAGTTGACTTCTATGTAATATCCCTAGTTTTGTTAATTTCAGTTTACGAAAGTAACTAATGATTCATCATTCGATCAGATGATAAATCAGATAACGGATATGATGATTCGTGAAAACAATGTTTAATCGCTCAAGCATATGATGTACACGCAATTTGTTCGGATTGTGTGCATCGTTTGGGAAATTGAGAAAAAGAGTAAAATCGTCATTTCCGCCTCACATCGAAGATTTATCAATTGAATGAAATAATCAGTCGCAACTCGAACGAAAGGTAGTCGAGGAAGCTTTGCCTAATTGCAAAACAATAGGATTAAAATACTCTAGTGATCGAACTATGTGGTCATTTAGACTAAGGATGGACCTAAATGGATATTAACGAGCCAAGGGCATTTTGGTCATTTCGCCTCATTTAAATGACCCTCAGCTTATATCACCAGCTGATCCTATTTCTTTTCCTCCCATTCAGCCATTTAGAAATAAATAGGAAGAGAGGAAGTGAGAAGTGGAGTGTAGAAATGAGAAGTTGAACATAAGGGCAAAATGGTAAAATCTCATTCAATTAAAACTCTCACCAACTTACCTCACTCAGCACATTCTCACTCACTCCACTGAGCTTCTGAAATAGAAAGAAATATAGGAGAGAAAGGAGGAGGAAAATGTGAGGGATAGAAGAGGAGAGAAGGTGGAAGAAAACATGGGATTCCCATTGCATGTATGATTTCTTCCCATCATCCATCTCCATTTGTATTTATCTTTCCATTGATACTAATCTCATTCACTCAACCTTCCTCTGGCTCCATTCACCACTTTTGAACCTAATAGCTTTCAAATAGCCGAAAATGGAGTTTTGAGTTCCAATGGTCAAAACTTGAGTTAACTTCATCGTATGTGTTTGAAACCCGTTTTACCCATCTTCATTACTTTCATCGTATCTCACCGTACACTACCCCTATGAACGTGATTCTTGTTTCTCTGGAAACTAGACACAAAGATCGTCATTTTGGGCACAAGAACCTCCTGATTTCATTGAGAAATGAGAGAGATATCATGCTCTCAACTTTCGGATTAAGAATCAACCACTGTTCCGTAGCAGTCCTCTTGTTTCGTTGATATCTCCCAAACTATTGCAAAGCTGTACTTTAATACTGGAAAAACAGAAGTAGAGCTGGGAATGTTGCTTTGTCGGATTCGGGGTCGAGTCGTCAAAGTGTCGAGAAACACCAATTCCATTTACCGGGAAGGAAGTCAGTAGCAAGAGGAACGTTGGTTGTTGAGTTCAATCACGGAGGCATTCGGAGCGTGTTCGTGATTACAGGCATTGTTCGAGTGGTTTACGGTGCGATTGTTCGAGCGAGGATGTGACTTCTCGGCAATTCCGTGATTTTCATCACGCCGGTGAGTTCTACTCACGAATAGGGTTAAATTGATATTTTGAAATGGTTTTGTTTTCAGTACTACGGTATATGTTCGATCTTCGAAAACTCTGAAACCGAGAAACGTTTTATCGAGTCAAAAACCATTTTCGTCGGAAAACGCTATTTTACGTTTTATACGAAAATACATATATCTATACCCTGGTTATGTGCTGGAATATGGTCTGAATATTATCGATAAACTTCTATTTTCAAGTCTCGGGGCTCATGGGATGTCTCGGTATAAAATGGGATCGAATCGGGAGCAAACTGTTTTCGAAACAGCTGAATTTTTAACCTTCTGGTGTCCATCGCGTCGCGACCCGTGTCTGCCGCGACGCGACCATGTCAAAAAAATTTCAAAGATTTTGGTTCTGTGTAATTTCGCCTCGCGACGGACCCTGTCCGCGTCGCGACGCTGTGTAAATTTTCAGTAAACCTAATTGGACTTGTTTTCTCTATAACTTTTGATCCAGTGGTCCGATCAAAGTGTTTTCATTTTCGTTTTGAAGCTTATTAAAAACCCTATTTAAAGGTGTGATTTGAATTCTGAAATGCTCTGTTTTGAAAGAGTTTAACTCATTATTTTTAGAAGTCTTGTGAAGACAAATGGTTTTGAAAATCGAAACTTAGCACACATGTGGGTACGCCTATTAAATGGATGGACTGAATATACATTCATATATGATAATTGAATAATGATTATAACGCCGGATGTCTAACTATTGAATTCATCTAAACGGGTTATAGATCGATAAGGAAATAAATTATCTAAAAAGCTTATGTGATTGATCCTTTGGTGATCGAAAAGATATATATTGTCTAACTCTCGAGAATTGATACGTATTGTCATATGTATCGCGTTGGGTGACGATCCGACAAGTAGCATACTAGGGAGGGTAGTCATGATCCCTTACCTAGGCCCTGTATACGTTTTGGCGTGGTCAATTCGTGGGTTATCGGGATTGTGGGCTTTGCACGGCCGATTTATGCTAAGATAGGTTCACGACTCATCGGGATTGTGGGCTTTGCACGGTCGATGTTTCGTTTGGTAAAGCTTGTAATTATATAATAATTGACAAGGCTAAAATATATATGGTAGCACTTCAGTTACCGGGATTGTGGGCGTTGCACGGCCGGTGAAGGGGCTAGGTATATATATATTGATATAAATAGTTATGATTTTAACTATGTATAATGGATTAATAAATTGAACCGAGTGTTAGTGAGGAGGCACGGTAGGACTCTCTGAGAAAAGTTGTCTCACCCAATCCATATTTGTTGTTTTTACAGAGAACAGGTTATAAGGACAGCAGGCGGCACAGTTAGTCGTCAGGCTCGAGGAGAAGTTGGAGATGTAATCTTCCATCGATGTTGTGGATTCTTGTGATGTAGTCTCTGTATTCGGTCTTATGACTCGAAGCTGTATCATGTTATATTTTGTAGTTTCCGCTGTTTCTTGTAAAGATTTATATCTGAACAGGAATTTTTATACTCTGATTTATACCAAATTGTATATTTAGGTATTTCCTTGTTAAAGGAATACCGGGGTGTTACATTCTGCTTCGATCCCGATTCTTCCGGATCGGTCATTAGAATTCCAAATTTACAGCGATGCTTTTGGTAAGAGTTTAGGATGTGTTCTCCTGCAGAATCAACAAGTGGTAGCTTATGCATCCAGGCAATTGAAGTCTCATGAGGAGAATTATCCAACTCATGGTTTGGAGTTAGCAGCTATTGTGTATGCTCTGAAGATTTGGAGACATTACCTATATGGGTGTCGTTTCATAGTCCTCAACGATCACAAAAGTTTAAAGTATCTGCATGACCAGAAAGAACTGAATAACAGGAAAAGAAGGTGGGTAGAGTTTCTGAAGGATTATCAATTCGAGTTGAAGTATCATCCAGAAAGGGGAAATGTTGTAGTTGATACGCTGAGTAGGAAATCGCTTTACACGGCAGAGTTAATGACGCATGAAATGGAATTATAAAAGTCTTTTAGATCTAAGTCGGGGTACATCCATAAGTTTCCACTTTGGTGGTGAGGTATTAGTTTGTTAACCTCTCCTTTGTGAAGGTTAACAATGAGATTGTATTATGAGATTCCGTTTGACGGGTCAGACGTGAGTACGGATACGAAAGTGAGGTGGCGACTGACTGTTTTTCACGCTGTGAATAACCATCAAAGGATGAATTGATGGATCTGCTTGCAAGTCACTGAAATTTCTGAAGTGAAGCTTGGCGTGCAGTATGATAGTTTTAAAAAAATCATTTTTGTGAAAAACTGCATGCGAAAGTTTAATTTTGGGAACGAATCAAGAGGCTAATAAAATCTGATTGAGGAAAAATCCTAGGAGGATTACTCAGGTTGAGGGAAAACTATCAACGCTACTGACTAATTCAGAAAGGATTCGGGTGCGTCGTTGGTAAAAACATCGTGAGGAGGTTGCAATAGAGGAAATGGAGCTCTGAGTTCTGTTTGATAGTTGTTTTGAGAACAACTGACGTGATTTTCAAATTTACTTGATGTCCCCACGGTTTATTTCTACGTTTAAGGTCGAAGTTTTTAGTAAAACCCTCATTCCATCTTTTTGAAAAGTTTTACCTCGAAAACTTTAAAGCGAGTCAAGAAGTTTCACAAATGACTCTTCTGTCACATTTGTCAATGGGTACGAGAACTGTTATGGATTTTTAGAAACTTTGTGGAGAACGTGTTTACACCCTTTAAGAAAATCATGTTTGTTCTTACCTCTACCGAGGAGTACCAATTTGTGGATCTCATTTTCAACCTGTATTTCTATCAAGTGTCTTGTGTAACGCCCCAAAATAATTTAATTATTTATTTAATTAAGTTATTTAAGGCTTACAATATTTATTTAATTTAATTAACTAATTCAGGATTTAATTTAATTTATTTTTATTTCATTTGTTTAGGAGGTGTGGTCACGAACTAGGTGGTGTGCATGGGGGCCCATGACCCACAAGTAAGCCCGTGGCCCATTGTCTAGTCATGGAATTCGACTCACTAGGGGTCTTGTGAGTGAGTTTTCATTTTTACTCAATTGCAAAAGAAAGAAAAAGAAACGTAAAAAGAGAGGAGAAGTGAGAAGAGAAGTCGCGACTTGCAAGAGGGAAAGGAGAGGAGTTTTCGTGGAGCACTCAAGGAGGAGGAAGAGCTTGTTGGTGTCTTGCAATTCCTTGGAACTTTGCTTGGTGGTGCGAATTCTAAGAGGTTAGGTTTTAGTATTGCCTAGGGTTAGGTTTTAGTATGATTTTATTTTTAATAGCTTATGAGCTTGGTGGTGCGAATTCCTCTTTTTATTTTTAATAGCTTATGAGCTTGAGTATTGCCTAGGGTTAGGTTTTAGTATGATTTCTATGAATGAGTTGTTGTGTTGTTAATTTAATCGTAGTGTTGTGATATGTGATTAGGAATTTCCTATGTTAAAATCGCATAATTGGTGTTTTGATTGTTGCTAAGGTGAATTGTATGTCACGTGTTTGAGTATATGACTTGTTGGTGTTTGTTTGGTGAGAATTGAGGATCATGGTGATAATTGAATTATATATATATATATTTGGAGGTTTGGTGAATTTAATTTGGTGTTTGAATTAGAAAAATTTTGATTTTGGGAGTTCCTAGGCGCCTTGGGCGCCATATGCCTTGTTGCTGTTTTCTGTGTCTCAGTGATGGGCACCAGGCGCCCAGCCACTGTGCCCTGCGCCAGTTTTCCATGTGCTGTGTTCCTGTGTTGCCAGATTTGGCGCTATGCGCCTTGTGCCATGGGCGCCAAGGGCCCCAATTTTCTGTTGTTCATTTTGCGAAAATTGATACTGGGTTTTCATGTCCAAGCTAAATGGCTCGTGTAAAATCATTTTTGGAGTCATAGGAGTTGTGGTTTGTCTTGGCCTTAGGCGCCTAGTCCATGGGCGCCAAAGATGCGTGTCACTTTTTGCCAAAATTTTTGTTGGGTTCTCATATTCTGAGTATTTGGCTCGTGCAAAATCAATTTCGAAGTAAAATGAGTTTCCTTGCGTGTTGGCCTTAGGGCCTAGTGCCTGGGCGCCGTGTTCCCCTGCGCCAGTTCCTGCGCCAGTGCGCCAGGCCAGCGTTGCTGTTTCCTGGGCGCCAGCGCCTATGCGCAATCCTGTGTTGTTGTTTCCTGGGCGCCAGCGCCTATGCGCCAATCTGTGTTGCTGTTCCTGGGCGCCAGCGCCTATGCGCCAAATCCCGTGTTGCTCCTGGGCGCCAGTTTCAGGATGTCTAAGAATTTTTCCGATTTTGTTTTAATCATAACTTTTGACTCAGTTATCCAAATTTAACGGTTCAAAATGCATTTCGAAGCTAATTTCGGTGTCTATCCAAATATTCTGGTTTTATGCAAAAATGAGTTATTTTACTGGTGGTTCTGGACTGAAGTTGTTCAAGGTGTCTAATTTCAATTTTTATTCACTTTCCCTATGTCGTGTCAAATCCTAAATTGGCCTAATTGAAATTGGTGTTGGTGTGAGTGGTGGGTTGAGTTGGTGAGTGTATTATGGTGTGATTGGTGAGCAGAGGCTTCGGCCTAATTTTAATTGGTGAGCTGAATTAATACAATGGTGAGAATATGAATAAAATGGTGAATTAATGAATTGTGTGGTGTGTTGTGGTGCATCTCCATAGCAACTCATGAAACATGTGCATTATTGGTGAGCAGAGGCTTCGGCCTAATTTTATTTTGGTGAGCAGAGGCTACGACCTATTTGTATTTGGTGACGGATCCGACATGCATGTGCCCGTGGAGTTTGGGTTGCATTTCATGCATAACCACATATTATGTAGTGTTGTTTGGAAATGTAATTTTGATGTGGTTGTTGCCATTGTTGTGAACCTGTGTGCTTGGTTACCTTTTCCTATGCAGTGCTTATTTCCATATGTTATTAATTATGAAAACAGACTCACCCTACTGCTTTTATGTTGCTTCTTATGTCGGCAACGTGCAGGTAATGATGAGTGAAGGTTACCCTTATGCCTTCGTCTGGTAGGAAGTGTCATGCTCTGATACGTAGCACCGGGGGGCGTCTTATGCTTATGTGTTATTGTCTTTATGCTGTTAGACTATTATTGGTGCTATATTTGGTTTCGTTTTTTCGAACTTGTTATTATTATGCTGCTGTAGTGACTGTATTTGGTCGATGCGAACTAAACGGTATTTCATGGTGCTATGTATCTTGTGGTTTTAACCGAACTATGAGAAATTGAAGTTGTTGATTTAATGAAGTAAGTGTAGCACTCGCTTAGATTGTTTTGAAAAAAAAGAAACTCTGATTTTATTAAATAGTAAGGTTATTAGAAAAGGGGTGTTACATCTTGTATTACACCCTTTGATTTAGATTAATCAAAGTGGGGTGTAAACGAGGATAATTAGAATAAAGTTGCGAAAGTGTTTTCAAACGCAGTACCAGGTCTATGAAGGCGGATGATGAGTTTCTCGTGTTGATTCGTAACAAGAGAGTTCAGACTATAACCTTAGAGCGTTCTAGGGTAGTAGTAGAACATACTTAAAGATTGACGTGCCAACTTGGGAAGATTTTTTACACTCATTTCGTTAATTCAAGATTGTGTTCCAGCAACTTAAGACCTTTCTGAGAATGTCGATTCTCGGTTAGTCAAATGAAAGACTTGACGAAATTTTGAGGACAAAATTCTTTCAAGTTGGGGAGAATGTAACATCCTCAAAATAATTAGTCGAATTATTTGAATGTTATCCCAGTTGAATTATTTTAGTACTCGATTAGTAAAACTATTGAGTGCTAAAGTAAAATATTGGCTGTCTTAGGATCGTTAACCGGTTAATTCGGGGCAAGGACGGTTTAGAATCGAAATAAGAGATTAAGGACAATATGGTAATTTGACCACGTTACCACTTATATATTAAATATATATATATATATATATATATATATATATATATATATATATATATATATATATATGTATGTATATGTGTGTGTAAGTGACAGAAAGAAAAAAAAAGAAAAGAAAGAAAGAGAGATACAGAGAAGAAACGAGAGAAGAGGAAAGGAAGAGAAGAAAGAAGACAAGAATGGGAATGAGGAAAGAAGAGGAAAAAGGGGAGACCTAGGTTCTTCAAAACGTCTTCCCTCCAACACGAAAAATGATCACCGTTTCGGTTTGATGCAAACATCACAACATAAGGTTCTCTCTCTCTCTCTCTCTCTCTCTCTCTCTCTCTCTCTCTCTTTTTACCATTTCGGTTTCGAAGCTCCAAAGTGTGGTTTTGGGGTTTACTTCTTAATTTATTGTCTTGAAAGCATAGGAATATGCCATTGAGAGGTTGATTGTAAGCTTGGAGTGAAGAAATTAGAGTTTGGTTGGGTTATGGTGAGTGAAACCAAAATTGGGGTTTATGTGTGAATAGTGATTGAAGGTTGAAAATGATGAATAGTGTTTGATGATTCAACGATGATTAGGAACGAACCCGAAGCGTATTGAGTGCGAAACAAAGTTCAATTTCGCGAATTGGAAGTTGGTTGGTGATTAGGGTTCAAATGGCGGGGTTTCGAGGAATTCGGTATTTCGGTCAAAAAGATGTCTCGTGATCGAGTGAAAAGCTTTGGGAGCGGCTACGGATGTCGCCGAAACGTGGAGTTGATTCGGGGAGCGTTCGTGTGGTTATGACGGAAAAGCAATTTCGCGGAAAGTCTCGGCTATTTGTGACTTTCATCATAATCGATGAGTTTTAATCACGTTTAGGTTTATTTCGTTTTTGAAATGAATATTATGTTGACTGTTTTCGAGAAATTTGAGTCAAAAACCGTTATTTTGAAATATATCGAATTTTGACAAAAATCGAATGTTTTGAGTCTTTGATTGGATTGATTGATCGAGTGATGTTATTGGATATGTTTTTGTACTGTTTTGGTGTTGGGATTGGACTGGAACAGGTACCGGAAGTGATCGGAATTGATCGGAACGACGAAAAACGCAAAGCGAAATGAAAATAGGATGCTGTAAAATGCGCACGAACTGTGCGTCTGGTTCTGTTTCTATTTCGCACACTTTTATAACAAGGCGCACGACCCGTGCGTGTGGGAGCACGGACCGTGCGCAGTGTTCTGTCAAAATTTTCCAAACTTGCCTGAAACGATCCCGATCGATTCCAATCCTCTTCTAATCCTTTCCTAACCCTTCTATAATGATATTAGGCTTATAATGCCATGATTTTGGGTATGTTTCAAAAAGGGTTTTATAAAATACTTTTTGAAATTGAAATTCTTTCGAAAAACCGAATAATAGTACACGTGTGCAGATATGTTTTATTAATAGTAAAGCGAACTATGAGTCCTACGTAGTATGGTATAATGCAATTGAACTATGGGTTCATATGACAGTTGATATATGTATATATTATATCGAGTTTGGGTGACGACCCATGTAGACATACTAGGCGGGGTAGTCATGCACCCTTACCCTAGGCCTCTTGCAATAGAGAAAGTACTATTGGTAAGGTGGTTCACCGGGTATGTAGCGTTCGCGCAGTCGGTGGTGTGTTGAATTGCTTGTTGTGCGAATACCGGGTATGTAGCATTCGCGCAGTCGGTGTCGTACTTGGTTGTAACAGGTTCATCGGGTATGTAGCATTCGCGCAGTTGGTGGCGTGTAAAGTTAAAACGATTTCATAATTGGACCGAGAGTGTTAGTAGGGGTCTCGGTAGAACTCACTGAGATTGTATCTTATTGTTTATATGTTGTTGTTTTATAGAGAAACAGGGACAGCAGAAATCCAAGAGGCACGAGTAGGTTGAGCTCGGATGGTGGCTGATTACTTAGCTTTTTTGCTTAAGTTTATATTTCCTTTTGTTGTCTATGTACTGCAAAACTATGACCTTAGTGTGATGATTTTATTCCGCTTTCTTGTATAATATTGAGCACAATAGTTCGCTGAAGGTTATGGTCTGAGAACCTTTTATGGTCTTATTTATATTTAGACTGCTTTGCTGTTATTCAGCGAAAACTATGTTGCAGTGTTCAGTATTTATGCAGGAATTTTATATCTCTGATGTTTTAGGGATGTGCCCTTGGGTATTTTTACATGTTAAAAATATCGGGGTGTTGCACAAAGCCATGGAGGATTAGGAATTTGCTCAAAGTAATTGATGGGAGTTCCTTAGGAATTGTGCTGAAGTGTGTTGTCATTTGTCCTCAAAGTAATTGATGCCATACCTTTAATTTACTACCACGATCATTCGTACATACAGATACTCCACTGCAAAACACTTATTTATGAGGTGAAAATTGTGGTGTGATTTAATTTTTATTTTTAATTTCTTTGGATGGATGATTTAATTTTTGGATGTATTAAACAGTATTTTGTATGTATCAACACTATCAGTTATCACTACTAAACAGTATTTTTGCATGTATGATTTTATTATTTTTTTAAAATTTCCAACGGAGTTCCGACGGAAATGCGACGAAAATTTGTGACGTATTTGCGACGAAAATTTGTGACGGACTTGCGACGAATTTGTGACGGAAATATTTGCGACTGAAAAATCCGTTGGAAACTATTTGCGACGAGCGTTTTTGCGACGGAATCTTGTCCGTCGGAAATTTCGTCGAAAATGGTCATTTGCGACGAAATATGCTTCATTTGCCACGGATTTTTCGTCGGAAACGAGCGAATTTCTTGTAGTTTATGCCATTGTTACCTATTGTCTAAGCCAATATTTTTTGCACTTTCTGGCAACATTGTCGAAAAATATTGCCTATAAGTTACGAAGAGACAACATTATTGTGCGTACCTACGCAACATTTAGAGAATGTAGCAACATTTAAGTACATGTCATAAGTGTTCCCTAAACATAAAGAGACAACGTTTTAAAAATGCTTTCTTTTACTTATAGGCAACAGTTTTTAACTGTTGTATATATAAGGAACAATTTTAACATGTAACTTTGTAGCTAAAAATATCAAAAACATTTTGTAATTGTATTGTTAATTTTATTTTAATTTCATAAAATTATTAAAAAGATTATTATATATTTTTATCCCATCCACAACCAGCATACATTTTTTAATTTTGAGCCGATCATTATATATATATATATATATATCATTTAATGAATAGATAATTCTCAAGCTAAACAAGCTCAACGTTATATAAATAAATTGCAACTTAGTTGTCGACATGAGTTTAACAAAAGAAACAAATATCTGCTTAGCAAACAAAAGAAACAAATATGTTCTGGACTGGGCCGCAGCCCACTGAAGAAAATGGGCCGGCCTCGAGCGGCCCAATAGTGAAGCAGCTCTACACAACCTAGATTCGTAGATCAACGGCGGAGATTAAGCTATGTGCGATCCGACGGTCTCCCGCAGAGCCTCTGACGCTATATATATAGGGGTCTGACCTCAGCTAAAAGGTACGCACAACAAAACATATCGTTACTCTGCTCGAAATTCACCCCACTGACTTGGGCGTTGGAGTGCCATTGCAGGTACACCCCGCAGGAGCTCCGAACGCGACCAACCACAACTCGAGGCCGGCTACAATGCCTCTCGCACCTGAGTCAAAGAGCCAACATCAGCAAAGTGACACACTCATCTAATCAAAGGAACTAACCGCCCTTCGCAGGGTCTGGTTCATTGGCGACTACAATGGGAGCTTCTTTCCCACCCTGACTGACATCCTACTACGAGGGCGACCACGCGCCGCCCCGCGCTTGCAGAAAGCAACCATGATCCCTCGGCAGCAACAACAGACTCTAGAAGGCCACGCCGCCGATGCTGAAGATACTTCCTCTAGCGCCCAAGGGGCCCCCGCCCATCAAGCAACAATCGGGCTACCAAGCGCGATCTGTTGAGCGTAAGGGATAGACACATCGCGCACCATGTCGCTTCTGAAGAGCATGTACCGCACCCGAGCAACGTCGTCGCGACGATGAATCCCCTGTGCATAGAGGAAACCCGTCTCGGAGGCATCGATCGCCCCCGAGGAGGTCATCTGTGCATCGATCGCCCCCAAGAAGGCGAACAGGACGAGGTGTGATCCATGTTCGACCACGGACACCACCCTTTTCGACCGACCCTACCTACTGGCCCGAGGAGGAAACCTACCAAGAATCTTCGTACAACTCCACTGATTCATTAGCTCAGTCAAGGAGCCGATTGCTCGACAGGTACCCCCGTCCATACTACAATGAACCTCCGCCAGCACGACCTCGTCGTCATGATTCCACCTCTGAACAACGTGGTCATCGGGCGCGCCGCCCCGAGGACCGGCCACCTCGTAGGAGGCTGAGCGATGACGACATGGGGCCCTTCACTCGTGAAATAGAGGAGTATCCCATCCCGCGAGCACTAGAGAAGCCTACCTCAGACCTCAGGATGTATAGCGGGGTGAAGGACCCGGATGCCCACTTGAGGTATTTCGATTTGGTAATGAAGTACAGAGGGGCGTATGGGCCGGTTAAATGCAAAATCTTCCCATTAACCCTGGAGGGACCCACCGTAGAGTGGTTCATCGAGTTAAGGCCCAACACTATCTCATCATGGGATCAATTAGCCAGAGTATTCTCCACTCGATTCACAGCATCAAGAGTGAAACCAAAATCACACGTGAGCATCCCACTAAAGTAAATGGGCCGGCCTCGAGCGGCCCAATAGTGAAGCAGCGCTACACAACCTAGATTTGTAGATCAACGGCGGAGATTAAGCTATATGCGATCCGACGGTCGCCCGTAGAGCCTCTGACGCTATATATATAGGGGTCTGACCTCAGCTAAAAGGTACGCACAACAAAACATATTGTTACTCTGCTCGAAATTCACCCCACTGACTTGGGCGTTGGAGAGCCATTGCAGGTACACCCTGCAGGAGCTCCGAACCCGACCAACCACAACTTGAGGCCGGCTACAACGCCTCTCGCACCCGAGTCAAAGAGCCAACATCAGCAAAGTAACACACTCATCTAATCAAAGGAACTAATCGCCCTTCGCAGCGTCCGATTCAAAATATCTAGGGAGAACTAATATCTAAGATCCTGATCTTGAAACTCATCCAAAAATGTTGCAACACGACATCATTTTCATCTTCTAATCTTCTACGCGAAGATCATTATGTACAACTTCAATCGCTGTTAGAGAAATATCTCGCCTTGAAATTACCCACATCTTTTGTTCAACAGTAGGTCTATCATGGCCCTCCTTTACTTCATCCACTTGAACAACATCCCTGGGTTTGAAACTTCCATTAGAACCAACATTATTCAGAAGTAATTTGCCACCGACAAGTCATTACCTGCTTTTAGTAGAAGTGTAAAGACAATGTATATCATCACACAAGAAATTTTCATAATTATTCATAACCTACTTACTATATCTCCTGATTTATGTGTAAGGCGCCTATACCATTTCGGAATAGCTTAGGGGTGAGCAAGACCCGTCCTAACCCTAAGACCCATCCCGTATTCGTCCCACTTGGCCCACAAAACATCGGGTTTGTTCGGGTCTAAGGACGAGTTACGGTCTAAAGAATTGGCCCAACCAAAATTTAAGGATGGGTTAGGGTTAGGTATAACCCGTCCCTTACTCACTCATCACCCAATTTTTTTAACTCTCTATTATATTGATAATGAGACTTTGATAGACTAAGCTAAGCTAAAAATCAGAACTAGAATTGTAACACCCCGATAATTTCTAACTTGTAGAAGTTACCGAAATGCACTACTGGCATACATCAGAGTACTTCCTGTTTTGAATACAGAACACATACTAATACTCGATGCTAAAAACCATCAAGCGCGTTACATAACTTAACATGAAAAATACATAAAGCGTTCTTACATCGCTCAACTAGTGTTCAACACCAAAATAGAAAGTATGCGGAAGCGATTTTCAACTTAAAAACATAAGTCGTACCATCGTACATCTAAGAAACTGAATACAAAATACAGAGATACAAGGGAAACTGAAATACAAGACATAAAGAAATAAGGATAGCGGCTGCTCCTCAAGCGTCTCCATAGTCGTGCCTCACGGTCTTCATCTTTCCCTGCTTAACTGAAAAACAACAACAATGGATTGGGTGAGACAACTTGTCTCAGTGAGTTCTATCGCGACCCCTTACTAATCCTCTCGGTTCAATTATGCTTGATTCATTATTCTGATTCTGACTCATAGTCCTCAAAATTGACTATGTGGCTAACTAACTGAAGTTGTCCTTATAACCCTCAAGCCGGTTACAAGACGCAACTCATAACTAAACTAAACGTTGTCCTCATAACCCTCAAGCCGGTTACAAGAAACAACACTAACTAAAGTTATAGCATGTCACCGGTCACTTGGCATAATAAGCTTCCGGTGAACCCGTCCCCACTAATCGGCTGGGTCCCTAATGGGGCCTAGGTTCATAAGGCTCATGACTGCCTCTCCCCTAGCACACTAAACTGAATAGGGTCGTAACCCCGACTAAAAGGTATATATGATGATATACCTGAACTGAACTCAACAATGAACTTAAACATAACAATAACTTAACTGAACAATGAACTGAACTGAACATAAACTTATTACTAAGGTGATCTAATTACTAACTAAGTCTAATTATTAAGTGATCTCTCATGGATTACTAAGGTTTGCTAACTTAACTTATCAATCATACTAAACTAGTCAATCCGGCACAATTCATCAAACACAAATTCATAACATGAAATCAGTGGTCAATCACATGAGCATTCACTTAACCTGAACATAATCCAAACATAACCAATTGTATGGTACTAACATAATTTGGATCCAATCACAATCAATTACCACTCAATTCAGGGCAATTCAATCATAGTAACATTGGGGAAGCTGGAAGGAAGGATTAGAAAGCAATTGGAATCGTTCGGAATGATTTAAAACACTTTTTAAAAGAGGCAACCTGAAGACCATGCACGACCCGTGCGCCCATACACACGATCCGTTCGTGTCCATCATTTATCGTGTCATTCCTTTCCGATCTCGAATTACTTCCCGATCAATACTACCACTTCAGTCAAAGCTAAACATGTAGAATTACGGTGTTCTCATCCTAGGGGAACCTTGGGGAGTGGATGGGAAGGGACTTAGGACCAATCGGAACGACTTAGGATGTATTTCAAAATGTCGCATCAGAGAGATACGCACGGTCCGTGCACCTTGGCACACGACCCGTGCGCGTTTTCAAAAACAGCACCAGTGGTTCCAGAATCTCACGCACGACCCGTGCGCCCATACACACGATCCGTGCGTGACAAACAGTATTTCAGAAAAACAGTTTTTCACGTTTTCTTTTCTATTCCGATGGTTCCTACGTCCATCCCGATTCACGTTCAAACTCAAAGACTCATATTCATGTTTTTCCTAGTGAGTTATAGAACTCACCTAATGTGATGAAAATCACACAATCAACAATCTACGAGTTGGCACGATCCGAGTGACCTCACGAACGGTCTCCGTAACAGCTCCCTTGCTCTTATGGTCACCAAGGCGGCTCCTAATTCGAATCCCAGGTTCCTAGGTACTGAACCTTCCTCCAAATTGCATAAATGAATAATATCTCCTCTGAAATCTACCCTCAACCTTAAAAGAATGACATGCAAGGTGGATCCTCCATTAATGGCTAAACTTAGAGCTCGAAATCGAAAATGGGAGATGATGAAGGAGGAGGGTTTTGGTTCAGAAATTTGTATCAATGGGAAGAGGGGAATGAGATGGTCAAGATGGTGAAAGAAAACTAAACATGCATTGGAGATTTCTGAAGCTCTCTCTCCCTTTTCTTCCTTCTCCCTCTCGCTCTCCTCTCCTCTCCCTCTCAATTTGCTGTTTCAGATTTTTTTCAAGGAGTGAAATGAATTTATGGTGTTTCAGCTGGAAGGGTATGCATATATATGTATATAGTTAGGCTAGGTAAAAGACAACTATACCCTTTACTTAGAATTTTATTCCTAATGACTCCTTCACTCCTAATTAATCTAATTTGACACCATTAATTACCAGTCACACACAATTGACTAATAAATCAATCAAGCAAATCTTTCATTTTATTTTCAAAAAACTTAACAAGTCAATTCACGCCAAATAATATAATTAGCGAAAATTGGGGATATTACAATCACCCCAACTTTTAAAAATTTTGTCCTCAAAATTGAACTAAGAAATACCTTTCGCCGAACTGTCATCAGCTTTGCCCTTCTGAGCGTCCAACACATAGAATCTTCCACGGGCGGGAGTAGATTTCTCCTCTCGATTCCTCTTCTTTGCCGAACACTCGTTAGCATAATGCCCTTCTTCCTTGCAGTAGTAACACACAGTGGATCCCAGACGACACTCTCCAGTGTGAGGCCTTCCGCATTTCGGACACTTACCGGACCTTAGTAGTTCGGATGTTGTAGCTTACTTTCCTTTGTTGGAGTTACCCTTTGGCTCCTCACTTGGGGTTGGTAATTCCGATGCCTTTTTCTTTTCCTTCCGATATGCTTTCCTTTCTTCATACATCTTGTTGAGATCTGCCTCTGCAACATAAGCTTGCTGCACCAATCCAGCATAACTGGTCAAAGCATAAGAGCTAAGACCTTGGGCCACATCAGCACGAAGACTTGCCCTATACATCTGCATCTTCCAGTCATCATTCGGAGCATGCTTTGCCAACTGATAGAACTGCGACAACCTTTCGAACTTGGCGGTGAACTCACCCACCGACATCTCTCCTTGTCTCAGGTTGATAAACTCGGCTTGTTTACTTAACTTCATCACCGGAGGGAAAAAGTGACCAATAAACATCTCCTTGAAGTTAACCCAGGTAACAGGAGTTCTCTGATTCACCATTAGTTCATGAGCATTGGTCCACCAGGTTTGAGCATCTTCCTCGAGCATATGGGCGGCAAAGAGAACCTTCTCTTCTTCGCTGCATTGAAGAGTCCTAAAAATCTTCTCCATCGAATCCAACCAGAAATGTGATACCATTACCTCAGGTCCTCCTTTGAAACTTTGCGGATTCATCTTCTGGAAACGAAAGTAAGCCCTATTCGGATCTTCCAGAGGAGGTTGTTGAACATTCGGTTGCTGCTGATTCATCCTCTCATGATGCATCTGGGCCATTTGAGCTATCTGCTGCTGCTGCATTTGCATCATGTCATTCATCATCTTCTGTTGCGTCTCGATGACATTCTGCATCCATTCGGTATTTGGATCAACAGGGACGCTTCTCCTACTTCCACCAGCCATGATTCTGCGAAATATGCACAAAGTGTTTAGTTGATCAGGCTAAACGTCTAATAGCATACTAAGAGGAATCACACTTAGAGGACTTAAGAGACTCAAGATTCTATGCCCGACTAGGTCGAACTGCTCTGATACCAATTGTAACACCCCGATAATTTCTAACTTGTAGAAGTTACCGAAATCCACTACTGGCATACATTAGAGTACTTCCTGTTTTGAATACTGAACACATACTAATAATCGATGCTAAAAACCATCAAGCGCGTTACATAACTTCACATGAAAAATACATAAAGCGTTCTTACATCGCTCAACTAGTGTTCAGCACCAAAATAGAAAGTATGCGGAAGCGATTTTCAACTTAAAAACATAAGTCGTACCATCGTACATCTAAGAAACTGAATACAAAATACAGAGATACAAGGGAAACTGAAATACAAGACATAAAGAAATAAGGATAGCGGCTGCTCCTCAAGCGTCTCCATAGCCGTGCCTCACAGTCTTCATCTTTCCCTGCTTAACTGAAAAACAACAACAATGGATTGGGTGAGACAACTTGTCTTAGTGAGTTCTATCGCGACCCCTTACTAATCCTCTCGGTTCAATTATGCTTGATTCATTATTCTGATTCTGACTCATAGTCCTCAAAATTGACTATGTGGCTAACTAACTGAAGTTGTCCTTATAACCCTCAAGTCGGTTACAAGACGAAAATCATAAATAAACTAAACGTTGTCCTCATAACCCTCAAGCCGGTTACAAGAAACAACACTAACTAAAGTTATAGCATGTCACCGGTCACTTGGCATAATAAGCTTCCGGTGAACCCGTCCCCACTAATAGGCTGGGTCCCTAATGGGGCCTAGGTTCATAAGGCTCATGACTGCCTCTCCCCTAGCACACTAAACTGAATAGGGTCGTCACCCCGACTAAAAGGTATATATGATGATATACCTGAACTGAACTCAACAATGAACTTAAACATAACAATAACTTAACTGAACAATGAACTGAACTGAACATAAACTTATTACTAAGGTGATCTAATTACTAACTAAGTCTAATTATTAAGTGATCTCTCATGGATTACTAAGGTTTGCTATCTTATCAAATTCATAACATGAAATCAGTGGTCAATCACATGAGCATTCACTTAACCTGAA
Source organism: Astragalus membranaceus (assembly GCA_039519185.1). Classification (NCBI taxonomy): domain Eukaryota; kingdom Viridiplantae; phylum Streptophyta; class Magnoliopsida; order Fabales; family Fabaceae; genus Astragalus; species Astragalus membranaceus. The sequence continues at coordinate 29,037,768 of CM076847.1, forward strand.
CATAATCCAAACATAACCAATTGTATGGTACTAACATAATTTGGATCCAATCACAATCAATTACCACTCAATTCAGGGCAATTCAATCATAGTAACATTGGGGAAGGTGGAAGGAAGGATTAGAAAGCAATTGGAATCGTTCGGAATGAATTAAAACACTTTTTAAAAGAGGCAACCCGAAGACCATGCACGACCCGTGCGCCCATACACACGATCCGTGCGTGTCCATCATTTATGGTGTCATCCCTTTCCGATCCCGAATTACTTCCCGATCAATACTACCACTTCAGTCAAAGCTAAACATGTAGAATTACGGTGTTCTCATCCTAGAGGAACCTTGGGGAGTGGATGGGAAGGGACTTAGGACCAATCGGAACGACTTAGGACGTATTTCAAAATGTCGCATCAGAGAGATACGCACGGTCCGTGCGTGACAAACAATATTTCAGAAAAACAGTTTTTCACGTTTTCTTTTCTATTCCGATCGTTCCTACGTCCATCCCGATTCACGTTCAAACTCGACTCATATTCATGTTTTTCCTAGTGAGTTATAGAACTCACCTAATGTGATGAAAATCACATAATCAACAATCTACGAGTTGGCACGATCCGAGTGACCTCACGAACGGTCTCTGTAACAGCTCCCTTGCTCTTATGGTCACCAAGGCGGCTCCTAATTCGAATCCCAGGTTCCTAGCTACTAAACCTTCCTCCAAATTGCATAAATGAATAATATCTCCTCTGAAATCTACCCTCAACCTTAAAAGAATGACATGCAAGGTGGATCCTCCATTAATGGCTAAACTTGGAGCTCGAAATCGAAAATGGGAGATGATGAAGGAGGAGGGTTTTGGTTCAGAAATTTGTATCAATGGGAAGAGGGGAATGAGATGGTCAAGATGGTGAAAGAAAACTGAACATGCATTGGAGATTTCTGAAGCTCTCTCTCCCTTTTCTTCCTTCTCCCTCTCGCTGTCCTCTCCTCTCCCTCTCAATTTGCTGTTTCAGATTTTTTTCAAGGAGTGAAATGAATTTATGGTGTTTCAGCTGGAAGGGTATGCATATATATGTATATAGTTAGGCTAGGTAAAAGACAACTATACCCTTTACTTAGAATTTTATTCCTAATGACTCCTTCACTCCTAATTAATCTAGTTTGACACCATTAATTACCAGTCACACACAATTGACTAATAAATCAATCAAGCAAATCTTTCATTTTATTTTCAAAAACCTTAACAAGTCAATTCACGCCAAATAATATAATTAGCGAAAATTGGGGATATTACAAGAGTTGCAAGGAAGAAGATAACAAAATAAAACTGCATAGATTTTTCATTACCATTTTCAAGGAGAGCAATTACACTTAAATAGTTAGGGTTCTCAAGCTACTGAATCATAACATGGGGCATGGGACTCATAAACAAGCACTAACATAATTAGAAAAAGGAATAAGACATCAGATTACTAGTTGCACCCCCAGGATTTTTAGTTGAATTCTTTAAGCCAACCAGGCTTCTTAATAATCCTCTTGGGCCTGCTTCTCAGCCTATCACTACTATCCGGCCCATGGCACGGTTTGCGAAGAGAGAGGAGTTATGATGGTTCGCGTTGTTCCCCTTGCTAACTTGGGAAGAGTGAAGATTAACCAACTGCTCTATTGGCTTGTTGGAAAGAGAAACTGATTGAGTTAAATGAGGAGGTGTTGTACTTACACCTTTTTCATTTGCAGACTTCCTAGATACACTTCTCACTTCTTTTCCTTGTTCAGGACTCTTCTCTCTCTCTCTCTCTCTTCTCATCTGACTTGTTCTTCACAATTTCATCTAGATTCTTCCCTTTCTCTGCACGATCTGCCTGAGTTTTCTCTTGTAAAATAGAACTTTTTGTACCTTCGGGACGTTCTAAATAGCATAGATCTGGAGGGAGAAGTGTGAAAAGAGAACTAGGATCTTCACCATAATAAGCACACAGCAGAGAGATGTGAAACACTGGGTGGATCCCGACTGAGGGTGGCAGATCAAGCTCATAAGCCACAGTTCCAATGCGACGAATGATTGTGAAAGGGCCAAAGTATCGCTTGGCCAGTTTATGAGATGTTCTTCGGACTACAATTTTCTGCCTGTATGGTTGCAGTTTCAACAGAACCAAATCTCTAGTTGTGAAGGTACGGTCAACTCTTTTTTTGTTAGCTTGAGTGATCATGCGTTGTCTGCTTCTTTTTAAATTTTCTTTCAAAGTGCTTAACACTGCTTGATGTTGCTGCAAGGTGGACTCCAAGTTGTTGATGGTGGTTGATCCTGTCACGTAATCAGGGATGGAAGGTGGAGGGAGACCATACAAGGCTTGAAACGGCGTCATTTGGATACTGGAGTGAAATGAGGAGTTGTGACAATACTCTGCAAGATGAAGAAACTTGAACCATTGACGTTGGTGGTCACCAGCGAAACACCTCATATATGCCTCAAGGCAGCGATTCACCACTTCAGTTTGACCATCTGTTTCTGGGTGGTAAGTTGTACTGTACTTGAGAGTTGTCCCTTGAATTCGAAAAAGTTCCTTCCAGAAGGAGCTTAGGAAGAGAGGATCTATGTCTGAAATAATAGTCTTTGGGAGTCCATGCAAACGGCAGATCTCGACTGAGAAGCGTGGGGCTAAGTCTGTAGCAGTGTACTTCGATGGAAGCCCATTCAAGTGGATGTACTTTGTTAAGCGATCACAGATGACCCATATCACTGTATGTCCGAAAGAAACATGTAAATGAGTTATAAAATCCGTTGTGAGTTCTTCCCATGCCTGATTGGGTGTTGTAAAGGCCTGTAGTAACCCTTTCTTTTTCTGAGACATGTATTTGTTGCGCGGACAACTTGAGCAATGCTTGATGAAGTGCTTGACATCCCTGTGGATCCCTGTCCAAGTAAATGATGCAGATAGACGGGCAAGTGTTGGTTTTACGCCAGAGTGACCGGCAACATGGGTGGTGTGATATTCTCGGAGAAGTGCTTGCCGTAGTTCGTCCTCATCAGGTACAAAGAGTCTCTCTTTAAAATAAAGTAGACCATTTTTGAAACTGTATAGTTGTTGCATTGCTGAATCTGACTGGCTCTTCAAAACTAACTCCTTTCCCTTGTCATTTGTTGCATAATAATCCCTGAGCTGAGAGATAAGGTTTGGAACTGGGGATGAGATTGTAGAGAGAAGTAGGCCTGCATCTGAATATTTTCGGCTTAAAGCATCAGCAACTTGATTTGCTTTGCCAGGTTTGCAAAAAATCTCAAAACTGAAACCTTGTAGTTTAGATGCCCATTTCTGCTGTTCTGGAGTCTGTATAGTTTGAACCGGAAGATTTTTGAGACTCTTTTGATCTATAAAAATGAGAAAATGTCTCCCTATAAGATATTGACGCCATTTCTTTACTGCCTCAGTAACTGCATACATTTCGCGGACGTAAACAGAAGCTGCCAGCAGTCAGGGACACATTTTTTTGGTGAAGAAAGCCAAAGGGTGTCCATCTTGGGATAAAACAGCACCAATCGCAATGGCAGAAGCATCAGTTTCAACCACGAAGAGCTTGGAGAAATCTGGAAGGAACAACACTGGCACTTGTGTAATTTTATTATTCAATTCTGTAAAAGCCAAACTGGCTGATGTACTCCAACCGAAACTAGTGGAACGTAACAAATCAGTGAGAGGAGCGGCGAGAGAGGCACAGAGGCTGAAAAATCGCTGATAGAATCCGGTGAGGCCTAAGAATCCTCTGAGAGCCGTGAGTGAATGTGGCTTCGGCCAGTCTAGAATAGTTTGCACTTTTTCAGGATCAGCGGCAACACCTTTAACAGAAATAACATGGTCTAGGTAATGAACAGTATCAACTACAAACACACACATAGATAAATTTGCAACAAAACTATGTGTATGTAATAAATCTAATACAAGCCGCAAGTGAAGTAAGTGATCAGATAAACACTTGCTATAATTAAGATATCATCAAAGAAGACTAAAACAAACCGTCGGAGAAAAGGTCTAAGTAAATCATTCATAGTTGATTGGAAAGTTGAGGGAGCGTTTGTCAGCCCAAAAGGTATAACTAGGAATTCGTAGTGTCCATCAAATGTTCTAAAAGCAATTTTATGTGTATCTTCTGGCGCAACCCAAATCTGATGATAGCCTGAGTGTAAGTCTATCTTGGTGAATACATTAGCTGAACCCAACTCATCTAGAAGCTCATTAATTGTTGGGATAGGGAATCTATCTTTAATAGTCACAACATTTAGGGCGCGATAGTCAACACAAAAACGTCAAGTTCCATCTTTTTTTCGAACCAATAACACCGGGAAGGAGTAAGGGTTGTTACTTGGAACAATGGTGCCCTCTTTTAGCATGTCATATATAATGGTGGTCATTGCTTCCTTTTGAGAGTGAGGGTATCTATAGGGTTTCACAATTATGGGAGGTGTGTTAGGCAATAGGGGTATGTGATGATCATGGGGTGTTGATTCTCTGTCATATGATGCAAGTTGTCTAATTTTAGGACCAATTGTGCGGAGTTTTGATTGTATTATAGTCAGTATCTGGGGATTTAGCTTAGTATTATAAATTTGTAGTAGGAAATCCTTTTGTAAGCCATTCCTGCATTTTTGGACCTATTTTGTACTTGAAGACCTCCAATCTGTGTGTCATCATTCGGCGAACCAGACACTTGCCCGGAGATGCAGCACAATTGGGAAGATTTAAGTTCTTGTCCAATTTCGCGTCGCGACCAGGAGGGTTCGCGTCGCGAAGGCAGCTTGAAGCAGGAGGAATTTTGGTTCTGTTCAATTTTGCGTCGCGACCAGAACGTGTCGCGTCGCGACCATTCACTAAACAACACCATCGCGTCGCGATGGAATCGTGTCGCTTCGCGATGGAGACCAGAAAATTAGGGTTTTTAAGGATTTTCAGCGAAAAGTCCAGTAGGTTGGTCATTGGAGCGCAACAGACGTTTTGGGAGTAGAGGAAAGTCAGATCCTGGGAGCTTTTCACCACTTGGGAACGAGGGTTGAAGGTTCCTATGTCTATCTTTACTTGTATTGCTTTCTCTACTCTATTTATGTCTCTATTCACCATGTGTAACTAATTCTCTAAGATTAGGGAGAGATGATTCTCCCCGAACCTATGTTATGAATACTTTGTTATGGTTAATACAATTAGTTGTTGAATTATCATAAGTCTATGCCTCTGATCGTAATGCTTTATAGTTACATATGATAATTATACTGATTTAGGTTATGTGATCGCATAGGGATATGGGTTGCATGCTGGATATGGGGTATTAGATCATGTACTTGTGATCACCATAGGAATATGGGATTGGATGCATGAATTCTTTATTTCCTAAGTTTATTGCTTTACCGGTTGGCATGATTCACCTAAGGAATTAGGGTAACTCAACTAGGTAAAAGGGGTTCTGAGGCAAGGAATTGTCCTTAATCTATTATAGTGAATTGAATCTGGTAGTTCAAACAATTAATCTGTAATTAGCTGGAGGTTCATAACATAGGTGAAGGGAGAGGATTCGACACCTAATCGCTTTTTCTCATCAACTCAACAATAATTTTTATTTTCGCGTTACACAATTACAAATCAACCAATTTTCACATCCTAGAATTAATTAACTTTGCTATTGTTAAAACACGCAATCCCTGTGGAATCGACCGGTACTTACCGTAATTTTACTACTTGCAACGTTTTCAGTGCACTTGCTGAATTGTTAACAAGTTTTTGGCACTGTTGCCGGGGATTGTTGACTTTGTTTTCGACAAGGCAAACGAGTTGATTCTAGATTTTTAGTTTTTGTTTTATTAATAGTTACTTAGTTTTGCTACTTGTTGGTTTCTTGAACTGGTTAACGTTTGCTTAGTGTTTCCAAGAACTATTTATACAGGGGGCACAGGTACATTCAGTGGAAGTAATGGCTGAAAATCCACCGGGCAGACGCACTCTCAATGATTTTGGGAGGAGAACTCGAGGCACACATAGTAGCACCTTCCAACCAGTATGGGCTGCTACCTTTGACATCAAGTCATCTGTTCTATCCGCATTAAGGGCAAAGCCGTTTTCTGGGTCAGATGCTGAAGACCCCAATCAGCACTTATCCTACTTCCATGAAATCTGTGGAACCACGTATCCTGGGGGAGTGGATTAAAATTCCAAACAGTTGCGTCTTTTTCCTTTCACTTTGACAGGCAGAGCAAAGGAGTGGTTGAATACTCTCCCACCCGACACTATTAATGCTTGGAGTGACCTTGAAGGTATGTTCCTAACCAGGTTCTTCCCTATCTCCAAGTTCAGTGAAAAAAGGGGCAAAATCTCCAATTTTACACAAAAGGATTCAGAACTCCTATACGATTCTTGGGAGAGATTCAAGCTGTCATTAAGAAAGTGTCCGGGGCATGGTATTGATGATTTTGTGCAGTTACAAACCTTCTATCTTGGATTGCAACCTCAAACAAGGATGATACTAGATACCTCAGCGGGAGGGTCTTTGGGTAACAAAACATGGGAAGAAGCTAAACAACTGATAGATGACATGACATTAAATGAATATAGAATGCCAAATGAGTGTATAGCTGTACAGAAAAAGAATATGTTGAAACTGGACTCTAACAGCGCAGTGTTAGCACAACAAAAGCTAATGTCTCTTCAAATCGAATCTCTCGACAAACAAGTGGCTGTTGCCTTGGAGAGTAGAGCTACTCCTCACCCAACAATTACTCAAGTAGAGCAACTTTATAACCAGGACACTCAGTTGGATAATGCACTATCCCAATGTATGCAAACGACTCAGACCACATTGCAATGCCAAGAACAAGCCATACAAAGTATGGGGAAGAATCATGAAACTTGAATGAAGAACTTGGAAATGCAGATTAGTCAGTTGTCAAAGCAATTTGTTGATGCATCTAATAGTGATTCTGAGCCCGTGGATAACCCGAGGAAGGAGAGTTGTAAAGCTGTTTCTCTGAGAAGCGGTAAAGAACTGAAACCTGTAGAGGTGACCAAAACCCAGCCTAGGGAGGAAGATAGTGAAGCCGAGGTTCTAAAGGAGGAGTTGCAAGATAAAAATGAAGGAGTTGAAGATGAGCGTGGGAGAAAAACTGAGGGAGCAGTGAAGTCTAACCCAATAAAAAATGTTTTTTCTTACAATTTGCAGGTTGAAGAGAAGACTAAAGGAATTCCCTCATACATGAAGCTGCCATACCCTCAAAGAAAGAAGAAGAATCAACAGGATGAGCAATTCTCAAAGTTTATGGAAATCTTCTCCAACCTCCAAATCAACATTCTGTTTGCAGAAGCCTTAGAGCTGATGCCGGTCTATGCAAAGTTATGAAAGAATTGTTGATTAAAAAGAGGAGGTTCAAAGACGACGAGACTGTGGCGCTGACCGAAGAATGTAATGCCATCATTCAGAGGAAACTTCCCCCAAAGTTAAAAGATCCAGGAAGTTTCACAATACCCTGCACCATAGGTAACTTGAAAATAAGGAAGGCTCTTTGTGACTTGGGGGCGAGCATCAACTTGATGCCCTTATCCATGTTGAAGAAGCTTGGTGGGGGTGAAGTGAAACCCACTAGGATCACTCTGTAGCTCGCCGATAAATCAATCAAACATCCTTATGGGATTTTGGAAGATGTTGTGGTAAGGGTTGACAAATTCTTGTTTCCGGTTGATTTCGTAATTCTTGATATGGAAGAAGATGTAGAGGTGCCAATTCTCCTCGGTCGACCATTCCTTGCCACTGGGCGAGCTCTGGTAGACGTTCAACAAGGGAAACTAATGTTGAGATTCCAAGACGAGAAGGTAAACTTTAATGTCTTCGAGGCTATGCGTCACCCGGACGATCAAGAGAAATGTTTTAGGGTGGATGTGGTTGAAGCCTTGGTAAAAGAAGCCTTTAGACATAATATACCTTCTCTTCCATTGGAGAAAGTGATTGTGAACTCCATTGAGAGGGTAGAGGAAGAATTGGACTGCGAGACCGAGGACTGTATTCGTCTGTTTGAAGCTTCACAGGTAGAAAGGATTTTTAAGAAAAGAGAAGAGTTGAGTAGGGGGGAAAATCCAGAAAAAGGAAACCTTGAATTGAAACAACTTCCCCCTCATTTGAAATATGTATTCCTCAGGGGCAACGATCAACACCCAGCCATCATAAGTAGTTCCCGAACTCAGCTGGTAGAAGAAAAATGGATAACAGTGTTAAGAGCAAATAAAACTGCTTTAGGTTGGGTTATCTCAGATCTTAAAGGGATTAGCCCAGCTTTTGGCATGCACAAAATTAAGCTCGAGGAAGAGTTCAAACCTGTGATACAACCGCAGCGGAGGTTGAACCCGACCATGAAAGAGGTAGTGAGGAAAGAAGTACTGAAGCTTTTAGATGCCGAAATGATCTACCCCATTTCAGACAGTTTGTGGGTGAGTCCGGTGCATGTGGTGCCCAAGAAGGGTGGTATGACTGTGGTGAAAAACGAGAAGAATGAGCTTATCCCTACTCGCACAGTCACTGGGTGGAGAATGTGTATTGACTATCGGAGATTGAATCAAGCCACTAGGAAGGATCACTTCCCTCTGCCATTCATGGATCAGATGTTAGAAAGACTGGCGGGATAAGCCTTTTATTGCTTCCTGGATGGATATTCGGGATACAATCAAATAGCTGTGGATCCCGAAGATCAAGAGAAGACTGCCTTCACATGTCCGTTTGGTGTATTCGCCTATCGGAGGATGCCCTTCGGCTTGTGCAATGCCCCTGCAACTTTTCAAAGGTGTATGTTGTCCATTTTCTCTGACATTATGGAAAATTCAATCGAGGTATTTATGGATGATTTTTCTGTGTTTGGAAATTGTTACGATTCTTGTTTGGCTAACCTGAATACCGTTTTGAAGAGATGCACCGAAACCAATTTAGTTCTGAATTGGGAGAAGTGTCACTTCATAGTTCAAGAAGGAATTGTTCTTGGCCATAAGATCTCAGCAAAAGGTATTGAGGTCGACCTAGCAAGAATCGAAGGTATAGAAAAGCTGCCTCCCCCTACGAATGTAAAGGCAGTGAGAAGTTTCTTAGGACACGCTGAATTCTATCGGCGTTTCATAAAAGACTTCTCTAAGATTGCAAAACCCTTAAGCAATCTGCTTGTCAAAGAAAATGATTTTGTTTTTGATAAGGAATGTCTGCATGCCTTCAATATTTTAAAGAAACAACTGACTTCTACCCCATTCATTGTAGCCCCTAACATGGATATGCCCTTTGAATTAATGTGTGATCCTAGTGATTATGCAGTGGGCGCAGTGCTGGGGCAATGATCAGAGAAATTTTTTCATGCTATTTACTATGCTAGCAAGGTTTTGAATGAAAATCAGGTAAACTATGCCACAACGGAAAAGGAATTGCTAGCCATAGTATTTGCACTAGAAAAATTTCGCTCCTATCTGGTTGGGTCTAAAGTTATTGTATTTACTGACCATGCAGCAATCAAATACCTGCTAACGAAGGGCGAGTCTAAGCCTCGACTCCTTAGATGGATTTTGCTTTTGCAGGAATTCGATTTGGAAATCAAGGATAAACTAGGGAGCGAGAACGTGGTGGCTGATCACTTGTCATGACTGGAAAACAAGGAGGTGACTATTTGGGAAGCAGAAATTCTGGAAGAATTTCCCGATGACAAATTGTTAGCTATTGAAGAGATACCATGGTTCGCTGACATAGCAAACTACAAAGCAGGGGGAACGGTACCAGAAGATTTCACATGGCAGCAAAAGAAGAAGTTCCTCTGTGAGGTCAAACAATACCTTTGGGACGACCCATTTCTCTTTAAGGTTGGTGCCGATGGAATTCTTAGAAGATGTGTCTGGGGGATTGAGAGTCAGCAGATCTTGTGGCATTGTCACGATTCCCCATGTGGAGGCCATGCTAATGGGGAACGCACAGCAGCAAAGGTTCTCCAATCAGGTTTTTATTGGCCATCCATATTTAAGGATGCGCATAATTATGTGAAGAGCTGCGATAGATGCCAAAGGACTGGCAATATTTCTCGTAAGGGGGAGATGCCATTGAACCCTATACTGGAAATAGAGGTTTTTGATTGTTGGGAAATTGACTTCATGGGACCCTTTCCGCCATTTCATTCTTGCCGGTACATTTTGGTGGCGGTGGACTATGTTTCGAAATGGGTGGAAGCCATTGCAACCCCTAAGAAAGACTCCCAAACGGTGGTAAAATTTGTCAAGCAGAATATCTTTGCAAGACTCGGTGTACCAAGAGACTTGATCAGTGATGGGGGTAGCCAATTTTGTAACACTCAACTCAACAATGTACTGTGTAAATATAGTGTGAAGCATAAAGTGTCCACCCCCTATCACCCTCAGTGAAATGGTTAGGTCGAAGTCTCAAACAGAGAATTAAAGAAGATTCTGGAAAAAACTATGGGGAGCTCAAGGAAAGATTGGGCTGTGAAGATAGATAATACGCTGTGGGCATACAGGACAGCATACAAGACACCATTAGGAATGTCTCCCTACCAATTGGTTTATGGCAAATCTTGTATTTGCCGGTTGAGCTGGAACACAAAGCTTATTGGGCGTTGAAATTCCTAAATTTTGACCCTGCAGCAAGTGCAGAGAAGAGGATCTTACAGCTACATGGGTTGGATGAGATGCGCCTTCATGCATATGAGAACAATCGTATTTACAAAGAAAAAATGAAGAGGTACCATGACAAGCACATTTCAAGAAAGGAATTTCAACCTGGGCAACAAGTGTTGTTGTTCAATTCAAGGTGTAACACCCCGGTATTTTTTATCAAGTAAAAATACCCAAGTGTACCATCATAAAATAATCAGAGATATATTTCCTGTTTAAATACTGAACACCACTATAAAATTTTCACTGAATAACAATAGAACAGTCTTAAACATAAATAAGACCATAAACCATCAGTGAAATACAGTGTTCAATATCGTACAAGAAAGCGGAAATAAATACATAACATTAATACATAGAGTTGTAGTACAAAGACAACAAAAGGAAATATAAACTTAAGCGTAATAGCTAAGTCATCAGCAGTCGCCTGAGCTCAACCTACTCGTGCTCCTTGGGTTTCTGCCGTCCCTGTTTCTCTGTAAAAGAACAACATATAAACAATGAGATACAATCTCAGTGAGTTCTACCGAGACCCCTACTAGCACTCTCGGTCCTTTTAAAACATTTTAAGATTTGACACGACACCGACCGCAATCCGCTTGCTAATCTCGGTGGACCATACAATAAGGCTTCGACCTAGTAAGACACCGGCTGCAATCCACTTGCGTCTCCCGATGAACTAGCATCCTAGGCCTTTCTACGTACCACCGGCTGCAATCCACTTGCGTCTCCCGGTGAACATAGTACAATACTTTTAACATAACACCGGCTGCAATCCACTTGCGTCTCCCGGCGAACCCCTATCCAATAACAGTTCCGCTATTGGCCTCAGAGCCTAGGGTAAGGGATCATGACTTCCCCGCCTAGTATGTTAACATGGGTCGTCACCCAAACTCGATATAATATATATATATCTATATATTTACAATCATATGAACATTTAGTTCATTTACATTCAGACCAATAACTGAACATAACACCCGCATCGGGCTATTTCCCATAGTCGATATAATATATATATCGTGAATCGTAGACCGATTTAGACAATAAATAATAATCGTCCCGCGCCAGTTATACCGTATTACGTAGGACTCATGGTCTACTTTATTATTAATAAAACATATTCGCACACGTGTACTATTGTTCGGCTTTTCGAAACAATTTCAACTTCAAAAGTATTTTATAAAACCCTTTTGAAACGTACCCAAAATCATGGCATTATAAGCCTAATATTATTATAGAAGGGTTAGGAAAGGATTAAAAGAGGTTTGGAATCGATCGGGATCGTTTCGGGCAAGTTTGGAAAAATTTGGGCAGAACACAGCGCACGGTTCGTGCGCCCATACGCACGGGTCGTGCGCCCTGTAATGCATTTTTGAAAACAGAAACAGAATGACACGCACGGTCCGTGCGTCTGAGACGCACGACTCGTGCGCTTTTGACAGCATTATATTTTATCCCGTTTTCGCATTTTTCGTAGTTCCGACCAATTCCGATACCTGTTCCAGTCCAGTCCCAACATAAAAACAGTCCAAAAACACACTCAAACAATAATAATCATCAATCAATCAATTCAAAAACCAATTGGACACAAAACGCGATTTTCGTACAAAATATGTTTTCGATAACGAACCAAAGCCGAAACACGTTTCACAAATTAAGTTTATTAATTCAAAAGCCTAAACGTGAGTAAAACTCACCCTTGAAGCGTGAACCACGAGCAGGCCGAATTCACCGAGTAGCCACACGAACATTCCCCGCTCCGGCGACATCCAATCCGCTTCCAAACCTTTCCACTCGATCGCGAAACCTCTTTTTGACCGAAATACCAAATGCCCCGAAATTCTCCCCGAACACTATTCATCTTCTTCTTCAACCTCAAGACACTATTCACCCAAAACCTCAAATCTTGATTTTTCAACCCCAAATCACCCAACTCGCTTTCAGTCAACGATCCATCATCCTTGGGTTCGCGCCAACCACCATCCCAAGCTATCCTTGAGCTTCAACCATCGAAACCTCAATTTCTCCTCTCAAATTCGAAAATGGTGGATTTGAGGAGAGTGAGTTGATGATGAAGATTTTGGTACCAAAACGAAGAGGAAGTAACGCTGAGCATTTTTCGTGTTGGAAGGAAGTCGTTTCGGTGAAGTCTTCTCCTCCCTCTTCTCTTCTCCCTCACGCCATTTTCTTCTTTTTCTCTTCTTTCTCTCTTTTCTCTTCACTGACTCTCGCATTCTTTCTCTCTTTTCTCCCTTTCTTTCATTTAATTTCTTTTTCTTCTCCTCTCACATGCACACACGTATACACATATATATTTATTTAATATATTTGTTGTAACGCGGTCAAATTACCATATTGATCGAAATCTCCTATTTCGATTCCAAAACTTCCTTGGTCCGTATTATTCGGTTAACGATCCGATGACAACAAATAAATAATTTTAGCACTCGATAAATTTACCAGTTAAGTACTAAATTGGTTTAATTGGGTTAACACCCAAATAATTCTATTAATTATTTTGCGGATGTTACATTCTCCCCAACTTGAAAGAATTTTGTCCTCAAAATTTCGCTAAGTCTTTCATCCGACTAACCGAGAATCGACACTCTCAGAAAGGTCTAAATCTGCTGGAACACAATCTTGAATCAACGGAATGAGTGTAGAAAAATCTTCTCAATCCGGCACATCCATCTTCAAGCATGTTCGACCATTACCCTAGAACACTTCTAAGATTACAGTCCGAACTCCCTTGTCACGAATCAACACGAGAAACTCCTCTTTCGCCTACATAGGCTCGGCACCGCGTTCGAAAACACTTCCGAAGCTTCATTCCAGTTATCCTCGCTTACTCCCCAACTTTGATTAATCTAAATCAAATGGTTTAATACAAGACACTTGATAGAGATACAGGTCGAAGATGAGATCCACAAATTGGTACTCCACGGTAGAGATAAGTACAAACATGATTTTCTCGAAGGGTGTAAACACGTTCTCCGCAAATTCTCTAAAAATCCATAACAGTTCCCACACACATTGAAAAAGCGTGACGGAAAGGTCATCTGTGAAACTTCCTGACTCACCCTTGGGATTTCGAGATAGAACTCTTCAAAAAGATGGAATGAGGATTTACCAGAAACGTTTATCTTAAACGTAGAAGTAAACCGCGGGGACATCAAATAAACTTGAAAACAATGAAAATCACCTCTGTTGTTCTCAAAACAACCATCAAACAGAACTCAGAGCTCCTTTCCGAATTAGTCAATGGCGTTGAGAGCTTCCCCTCAACCTAAGTAATCCTCCTAGCATTTTTCCTCCTCAATCATATTCTATTAGCCTCTTAATTCGTTCCCAAAATTAACTTTAGCATGCGGGTTTTCACAAAAACGATTTTTCAAAATTATTACACCGCACGCCAAGCTTCACTTCGGAAATTTCTGTCACTTATAAGCAGATCCATCAATTAATCCTTTGATGGTTATTCGCAACGTGAAAACAGTCAGCAGTTACCTCATTTACATATTCGTGTTCACGTTCGACTTGTCAAACGGAATCTCATAATACTATCTCATTGTTAACCTTCACAAAGGAGAGGTTAACAAACTAATACCTCGCCACTAATACATCTGCTTTATATTCTGTACACCCAGGAACAGAATATAAACTTCGGTGTGCTTCCTCTAACACTTGCCTTTTTATTGTTCTCATCATCGGGCGCACAGATTCTACCGTTGAAACAACTGACTCCATCACTATCCATAGTAAAATCTGAAATACCTTTTGTGATTGTAGCTTCACATCAACCTCCTATGCTAAGCGTATAGAATCCCTTAGGGAACTAGAGATCCTCATATGGCTCAACACTAACAGGTTCCTCTCGATCTTGAATTCAGATTTAAGTCTCTAAAAGACTCCGATGATTCCATCTCATGCATCGATAAACTCAGCTATGTGGATGGACTTCCTACTCAGTGCATCAGTTACAACACTGACCTCTCTTGAATGCTACATCAGCACAAATTCATAATCCTCCAGAATCTCAACACACTTCTCTGCCTACTATTCAGTTCTTTCTGATCAAACAGATACTTTAAACTTTTGTGACCACTAAAGACTTCGAAACGAGACCCATACAGGTAACGTCTCCAAATCTTCAGTGCATACACAATAGATGCCAATTACAAATCATGAGTCGGATATCTCTTCTCATGAGACTTTAATTGTCTGGACGCCCAAGCTACCACTTGTTGATTTTGCATTAGAATACGTCTCAAACCATTCCCAGAAGCGTCGCTGTAACTTTGGAATCCCAAAAACGGATCTGGAAGAATCAGGGTTGGAGCGGAAGTCAAAATCTTCGACTCTTGAAAACATTCTTCACAATCGGCATCCCACGTAAACGGATGACCCTTACGAGTTAACCGAGTAAGTGGAAAACTAACTGTGAGGACCCTTTAACAAATCTCTGATAGTAACCGACTAGACCCAGAAACTTTCGATCTCTGCGGCTGATGTCGGTCACTCCCATTCAACACCGCTTCCTTCATACTGGGATCTACAGAAACTCCCGACTTGGGAAATCGCATGTCCCAAAGACTTTACCTCTGACACCCAAAAATCACTTTCCGAGGGTGTCAAGTACAACTTATTTTCTCGGAGTACTTTCCGAACAATGCGGAGATGTTGGACATGCTCCTCAATGGTCTTCGAGTACGTCAAGATACCATCAATGAAAACGACTACAAATTGATCCTAATACGTATGAAAAACTCGGTTCATGTAATCCATGAATACCGCTGGAGCATTAGTCAAACCGAAGGGCATCACTACGAACTCGTAATGTCCATACCTAGTACGGAAAGCTGTCTTCGGAATATCTAAGGCTCTAACTTTTAATTGATGATAACCTGAGCTCAGATCAATTTTTGAAAACACCACGACACCTCGACGTTGATCCAGTAAATCGTCTATCCTTGGCAAGGGATATTTATTCTTGATCGTCACTTTGTTGAGTTGTCGATAATCCTTGTACAATCTCATGCTACCATTTTTCCTTTTGACTAACCACACCAGAGCACTCCTTAGAGAAGCACTCTCGGTCGACGAAATTTCTTTAACATCGACTCTTCCAGTTGAGACTCCATTTCCTTTAACTCTAAAGAAACCCTCAATAAGAAACAGTAGATATTGATCCCGTGCCAGGAACCAATTCTACAGTAAACTCTACCTCTCGCTCTGGAGGTTTCAGAAGAAACTTCATTGTGAAGACATCCAGGAAGTCATTCACAACTTGTACAGATGATAAATCTAACACTAGTTCCAGTGGATGCAGATAACATACTAACATGTGCTTCTGCACCTTGGAGTGAAGATTGACCGTCTAAGGTGAACTAGGTGACTGCTTCAGAATTTGTCCTAGACAATTCAACTGATTCTGAAGCGAAGCTGATAGTTGATTAATACCGTCGATTGCAACATGATTTGCAGTCATCCAATTCATACCCAAAATGGTGTCCACACTTCTCATAGGCAAACAATAAATTCTACAACGAAATTCCTGCCTCCTATGACAAGTAGACAATTCTATTCAAAGATTATGTCTGGACACGACCCTTAGCAGCAGTTAAAATAGTTATCGGCTCGGATAGCGGAGACATTGCTAATCCCAACCGACCTCCACATGTTTGTGCTATAAAACAATGGGTTGCACCCGAATCGTATAATATACTGAAGGAGTTATTGAAAACTGTTCCATACCCCTCAGTAACTCGTATGCAGTTGTAACTGTCTAAGCATTCAAAGTGTTGACTCGTCCTTTACCATAGTGACGCTCTACATTTCTATAATAGCACCGATTAGATCTTTGCTTGCAATCACCGCTGTGAGGCTCTCCACAGTTAGAACATCTTCTGACCTTTGAAGAATCAAAGAATTGCATCTGCTTTTCCTTCGATGAAATTATCTTAGGACTCTGCATTCGGAGTTGATAATTTCAACTACCTTCTTTCCTTTCCCATACTTCCTATGAGATCATCCTCGGCGACATAGGATGATTGCACCAACGCAACATTATTGGTAGCAGTATAAGAACTGAGACCATAAATCACAAAAACACTTATGTCCGTCTTATACTTCTACATTCTCCGTTCGTCATCCGAAGCTTACTTTACCACTTGGTAAAACTGAGACAACTTCTCAAACTTAGCGGTGTATTCTTCCATCGTCATGTCACCTTTCCTGAGGATGCACCGGTTGAAGATTCCGATTTTGGTCGAGGATTGCATCTTGATCATCCAGTCATAATTCCGCTTATGATGCACTAAGTATTAAGTTGATCAGGCTCAATGTCTCTTAGCATCACAAGTGTAATTACAAAAAGGACTAGCAAGGAATCGACTCAACCCTAAACTAAGTCCGACTAGGTCGAACTGCTCTGATACCAACTGTAACACCCCGGTATTTTTTATCAAGTAAAAATACCCAAGTGTACCATCATAAAATAATCAGAGATATATTTCCTGTTTAAATACTGAACACCACTATAAAATTTTCACTGAATAACAATAGAACAGTCTCAAACATAAATAAGACCATAAACCATCAGTGAAATACAGTGTTCAATATCGTACAAGAAAGCGGAAATAAATACATAACATTAATACATAGAGTTGTAGTACAAAGACAACAAAAGGAAATATAAACTTAAGCGTAATAGCTAAGTCATCAGCAGTCGCCTGAGCTCAACCTACTCGTGCTCCTTGGGTTTCTGCCGTCCCTGTTTCTCTGTAAAACAACAACATATAAACAATGAGATACAATCTCAGTGAGTTCTACCGAGACCCCTACTAGCACTCTCGGTCCTTTTAAAACATTTTAAGATTTGACACGACACCGACCGCAATCCGCTTGCTAATCTCGGTGGACCATACAATAAGGCTTCGACCTAGTAAGACACCGGCTGCAATCCACTTGCGTCTCCCGATGAACTAGCATCCTAGGCCTTTCTACGTACCACCGGCTGCAATCCACTTGCGTCTCCCGGTGAACATAGTACAATACTTTTAACATAACACCGGCTGCAATCCACTTGCGTCTCCCGGCGAACCCCTATCCAATAACAGTTCCGCTATTGGCCTCAGAGCCTAGGGTAAGGGATCATGACTTCCCCGCCTAGTCTGTTAACATGGGTCGTCACCCAAACTCGATATAATATATATATCTATATATTTACAATCATATGAATATTTAGTTCATTTACATTCAGACCAATAACTGAACATAACACCCGCATCGGGCTATTTCCCATAGTCGATATAATATATATATCGTGAATCGTAGACCGATTTAGACTATAAAAAATAATCGTCCCGCGCCAGTTATACCGTATTACGTAGGACTCATGGTCTACTTTATTATTAATAAAACATATTCGCACACGTGTACTATTGTTCGGCTTTTCGAAACAATTTCAACTTCAAAAGTATTTTATAAAACCCTTTTGAAACGTACCCAAAATCATGGCATTATAAGCCTAATATTATTATAGAAGGGTTAGGAAAGGATTAAAAGAGGTTTGGAATCGATCGGGATCGTTTCGGGCAAGTTTGGAAAAATTTGGGCAGAACACAGCGCACGGTTCGTGCGCCCATACGCACGGGTCGTGCGCCCTGTAATGCATTTTTGAAAATAGAAACAGAATGACACGCACGGTCCGTGCGTCTGAGACGCACGACTCGTGCGCTTTTGACAGCATTATATTTTATCCCGTTTTCGCATTTTTCGTAGTTCCGACCAATTCCGATACCTGTTCCAGTCCAGTCCCAACATAAAAACAGTCCATAAACACACTCAAACAATAATAATCATCAATCAATCAATTCAAAAACCAATTGGACACAAAACGCGATTTTCGTACAAAATACGTTTTCGATAACGAACCAAAGCCGAAACACGTTTCACAAATTAAGTTTATTAATTCAAAAGCCTAAACGTGAGTAAAACTCACCCTTGAAGCGTGAACCACGAGCAGGCCGAATTCACCGAGTAGCCACACGAACATTCCCCGCTCCGGCGACATCCAATCCGCTTCCAAACCTTTCCACTCGATCGCGAAACCTCTTTTTGACCGAAATACCAAATTCCCCGAAATTCTCCCCGAACACTATTCATCTTCTTCTTCAACCTCAAGACACTATTCACCCAAAACCTCAAATCTTGATTTTTCAACCCCAAATCACCCAACTCGCTTCCAATCAACGATCCATCATCCTTGGGTTCGCGCCAACCACCATCCCAAGCTATCCTTGAGCTTCAACCATCGAAACCTCAATTTCTCCTCTCAAATTCGAAAATGGTGGATTTGAGGAGAGTGAGTTGATGATGAAGATTTTGGTACCAAAACGAAGAGGAAGTAACGCTGAGCATTTTTCGTGTTGGAAGGAAGTCGTTTCGGTGAAGTCTTCTCCTCCCTCTTCTCTTCTCCCTCACGCCATTTTCTTCTTTTTCTCTTCTTTCTCTCTTTTCTCTTCACTGACTCTCGCATTCTTTCTCTCTTTTCTCCCTTTCTTTCATTTAATTTCTTTTTCTTCTCCTCTCACATGCACACACGTATACACATATATATTTATTTAATATATTTGTTGTAACGCGGTCAAATTACCATATTGATCGAAATCTCCTATTTCGATTCCAAAACTTCCTTGGTCCGTATTATCCGGTTAACGATCCGATGACAATAAATAAATAATTTTAGCACTCGATAAATTTACCAGTTAAGTACTAAATTGGTTTAATTGGGTTAACACCCAAATAATTCTATTAATTATTTTGCGGATGTTACACAAGGCTTAGATTATTTCCAGGAAAATTGAAATCCAAATGGTCGGGGCCCTTTCTGATTAAAGAAGTGACACCATATGGGGCGATTGAAGTAGAAGAGCCAGAGTCCAAAAGATCTTTTAAGGTCAACGGACAAAGACTCAAACCATACTTTGGGAACACGGTAGAGGAGGCCCAAATGGTTCTAATGCTGAAAGATCCATAAGATCTCAAAGAAGTCAAGCTAGTGACGTTAAAGAAGCGCTTAATCGGAGGCAACCCATTGGTGATCTTTACCATCTTTAGCTTTTATGTATTTTGTTTTCTTGTTGACTTTATCTTGGCACTTTGGTCTGTAGTATATTATTACAACTTATCATGTGATATTGAGGCACCATTACCCTAGACTTTTTGCAAGCAGCTTCAATTTTATGGTATTGTGGTATTTAGTTTCATTTGTTTTACATTTTACCTTGTGATTGCTAGGGTATCAAGTTTTATCATCAGGTATTGCTAGTGGTCATGCCAAAAGTTGAGGCAGACTGAGATCATCTGTGGGCATTCTCTCAAGTAACATCTCTTAAAATTGCCAACTGTGAGGTTTACCCCAAACACTTATTCTATTCATTGTGTGATTATTCCTTGCTTGCATTAGTATGCAGAATTTGAACTTATACTTAACTATCTTGCATGTGATTTATATACACACTGAGGCAATTTTTGCAAACCTGAGCCTTTTAAGCCAACCCTTTAATTGCTATCCCTTGTTAGCCCCTCTGAGCCTAATTGTTTATTTTTTGTAAATTTCCTGCACATCATAGCCTAAATTTTCTTAACTTGGAGTTAGGTAGATTAAAGCATGAGAGTGGGGAAATATTCTAAGTCAGGGGTTTCTCATGGAATAGCAACATTCTAAGTTTGGGGTGGTATACAAGAGAAGGAACCTACAAGAAAAGAAGGAAAAAGAAAAAAGAAAATATATATATATATATATATATATATATATATATATTTCAAAAAAAAAGAGGTTATATATATAAATAAGTAAATAATTCCTTCTCTTGTGGAATGCTTTGGGAAAATGGGGAAGTGAGTGAGATTGTTGAAATTGACCAAGAGAGAAGTAGGCCTAACTCCAAGTTGTAACCTACTTATCCAAATGTATCCACCCTTATCTAAGCCCCATTACAACCTTTGAAAGCTCTCAAAAAGTGTGTATGTATCTCTTGTGTATTGATTTGTATAGTACTTGTTCAAGCCTATGAAACGATGATGCAGGTACTGTTAATTGAGTGAATACCTCAAAGAGAGAAACACCAGTGAGATGTGTGAAAAAGAAATAACTTGAGAATGCTTGCCTACTTATGATCTTGTGTCTTACCAATTCAGTTGTCTTGCTACTGCATTAGGTTGATGATGATTTTTGATATACTGTGTAGTTATTGGTCTGTGTAGAATGTGTGACAGCTAAATAAAAAAAAGTAGCCACAGCCTGAATTGAATGTTTGCTTGAGGACAAGCAAAAGTTTAAGTTTGGGATTGTGTTGACTCTCTGTCATATGATGCAAGTTGTCCAATTTTAGGACCAATTGTCCGGAGTTTTGATTGTATTATAGTCAGTATCTGGGGATTTAGCTTAGTATTAGAAACTTGTAGTAGGAAATCCTTTTGTAAGCCATTCCTGCATTTTTGGAGCTATTTTGTACTTGAAGACCTCCAATCTGTGTGTCATCATTCGGCGAACCAGACACTTGCCCGGAGATGCAGCACAATTGGGAAGATTTAAGTTCCTGTCCAATTTCGCGTCGCGACCAGGAGGGTTCGCGTCGCGAAGGCATCTTGAAGCAGGAGGAATTTTGGTTCTGTTCAATTTCGCGTCGCGACCAGATCGTGTTGCGTCGCGACCAGATCGTGTCGCGTCGCGACCTGATCGTGTCGCGTGTAACATCCCTAATTTTTAAAAACTCGTATTATGATGCCTAAGACCGAGTAATTATTTGTGGAAATAATTGGTCGTGTCTCGGGGATTAATAGTCGAGGAAATTGTCAAATAAATCACATTCTCTAATTAATTATGGCTTAGCCATGAATGAATGAAGCGTTTGAGTTGAAGGGTAAAAGAGTCATTTCACCAAATATCGTTGGATCAATCTAGTAAGAGGTCATGGCTATATTTGTTAGTCAACCCAAGTGTTTTAACTAATCAAATGGCTAATGTTGGGAGAATGTTCATTAATGATTGAAATTTAAGTTAGAGTGAGAATTAGTGAGCAAAGGGGTAGTATGGTCTTTTTGCCTCATTTCTTTTACTTCAGCTCCCTTATATTCTGAACCCTCGTCCTCACACCCACACACTCATCCATCTTGCTGAAACAGAATTAGAAGTAGAGGAGAGAAAGAGAGAGTGGGCGAAGAGGAGAGGAAGAGGGAGTGAAGGAAATTCACCAAAACCCCATTGCATGTAAGCCTTCTTCATATCATTCTCTCTCATTTTTCATTCCCTTCACAACTGTACCAAGTTCATAGACTCATTCCCCATCCTTTCTCTTCCACCATTTTCTGGTTCCAAGCTCAGCCATGGCCAAGGTCAAATAGAATTCATTGCATGTGTCTTTTGAAGCTTGGGGGTGAAGTGTTAAGACAAGGTTCAGTCCTAGGACCCATGAGCAAGCCACATTGCGAATTGGTGCTCCATCGATAGTGAATTGGTTGCTGGCTTCGAAGTATGACTTGTTGGGCTTGCGTTGGAACTCAAATTCGTGATTTGCAAAGGATTGAAATGGATGTGTTAAGTTCAACAGAAATTTCTGGGTAAAATCCGTTTTACGTACCTTCGGTGATTTCATCGTATCTCCCTGCACACAACTCCGATGATCAGGATTCTTGTTTCTCTGGAAAGTAGACAAAAAGCTCTTCATTTTGGGCACAAGAATCGTATGATTGCATCGAGAAATGAAGGAGATATCATGTCCCCAAGTTACGGTTCTAGAATCAAACACTGTCCTGGACCAGTCATCTTGTTTTCTTAATATCTCCCAAACCACTGGATGCATGCGTGTGATTCCCTGACCATCTGAAAGTAGACGAAATTATCTTCACAATGGGCACTGATTTGAGTAGATTTGGTCACGGATTGACCAAGTTATGCTTATTGCAAAACTGGATCCTGATTCTGGGAAATGGAAATGGAAGCTAGTATGCCCGTTCGTCAAATTTGAGTTCGATTCGCCAAAGTCTCGAGCGCCATCAGTTCGATATACTGAAGTGGGGTCCAGTAGCGAGGATGATTGACTTAGTTACTGGTTGTGCATGTGGGACCCATCAAGTTCGGATGCGGAGGCACTAGGAGCGTGTACGTGACTGCGAGGATTGTTCGAGTGGTTACGGTCCGGTCGTCCGTGCTCCGGCGTGATTTCTCGCGAGATCGTCAACCGAGTGAGTTCTACTCACGGATAGGGATATTTCTGTGTGTCTTGAAAACATATCGGTTTTGAGTCATAAGGCATTATTCGTTTTCGAAAGATTTTGGAACCGAAAACCGTTTTAATGTTACGTTTTTACGGTTTTTGTGGAATTATTGAACAATTTACGAAAGTGTGATTAGATTGATGAAATAAAATGATTTGTGCACTATCTGGAATATTTGAGATTTTGAGTTTCAGGAGTGAACGATATTAGAAATCGAATTGGGCGAAAACGGAAAGCGGAATTAAGAAATAGGAGAATTAGAGAAACAGAACCGGACGCACGGATCGTGCGCCCCTGGGCACGGACCGTGCGCCCTCTTCGGGTTGACTGTATGAATTGTGGTGCATCACGCACGGGTCGTGCGCCCCTGGGCACGGACCGTGCTTGAGCTTCTGTCACCGATTCCCGATTTCTCGTTCCGGAGCTCCGTTTGATCCCGAACCTTTTCTAATCTCTTTCTCAATCATTTAAAAAGAAATTGCCTTATTGAAAACCGTATTTTGAACTTGTTCAACTCAGGTTTTTGAAAAGAGCTTCGAAAAGCATATTTGATTGAAAAACCGAAACCCTAGTACGCGTGTGAGTACACCGACTGATGGACTGACTAAATATATATATGTTTATATATGACAATTGAATATGATTATAATGCTGGAGGCCTAATTTATGAATACCTCAAAACGGATTATAGATCGATATGGATATTGTTTATCCGATTATTATGTGATAGATCCTTTGGTGATGCGTATTGTCATATGTATCGCGTTGGGTGACGACCCGACAAGTAGCATACTAGGGAGGGTAGTCATGACCCCTCACCTAGGCCCTGAATGTGTTTTGGCGTGGTCAATTCACGGGTTACCGGGATTAGTGAACTGTTGCACGGCCGGTTTATGCTAAGTTAAGAACACGATTCGCCGGGATTAGTGAACTGTTGCACGGTCGGCGTTTCGCTTTGGAAGCTAGTGATTCTAAATTAATCAACTAGGCTTAATAACATAAATGATAGTACTCAAATTACCGGGATTAGTGAACTGTTGCACGGTCGGTAATGAGCTATATTTATGTTGGTAAATATTTATATATATTTAACTAGGCGGTAATCGGTTTTAAAATTGAACCGAGTGTTCAGTGAGGGGGCACGGTAGGACTCACTGAGACAAGTTGTCTCACCCAATCCATATTTGTTGTTTTTACAGAGAACAGGTTATAAGGACAGCAGGCGGCACAGTTAGTCCCCAGGCTCGAGGAGAAGTTGGAGATGTAATCTTCCATCTGTATTTTGGATTCTTCTGATATAGTCTCTGTATTCGGTCTTATGCCTCGAACTTGTATCATGTTATATTTATGTAGTTTCCGCTGTTTCTTGTAAAGATGTATATCTGAACAGGAATTTTTATACTCTGATTTATACCAAATTGTATATTTAGGTATTTCTTTGTTAAAGAAATACCAGGGTGTTACATTTGGTATCAGAGCGGTTCGGCCTTGTCGGACGTAGTGACCTTCGGGTCGGAAACATAGGATCGAGTCAGCTAGGGACTTAGACAATTATATGTCAGACCTTTTTAGTATATTATGTGACGTATTGAGTCAGGATCCACTCAATGTTTCATATAAAGTACTGAAAACTATGACAGATAGTTGCCTCAGCCCCGAAAATGTCCAAAACCCTACACCATAGGATTCTCAGCCTTCTCCTTTCATCAGAGCGCGTAGCAGCAGCAGAGGGCTACATATGACATCTGGAAACCATGATGGATATCCGCGATGGTTCGAGGAAACTGTGGGCGGCTGTTCATTAAACGAATCGCATGCGGCTGTGAGTCATGGCATGAAATGGCGTAGATCTTATCGAGAAGTACAAATCAAGAGAAGCCTTTGGGCAATAGCAATGTCAGTGTACTGAAAGCTGTCAGATTTGTTAAAACCCGAAACCCTGACCTCTATTTAGTCAGCGTATCAGTTTTTGAAATATCGTTTCCATCATAAATCTCACCTTCTGGAGTAAGTCAATCCCAGTTTAGGTATCCGTTGAGGAAGTCCCTCCAGAAATTTTCGAGTACAGATTCCGATTCTTCTTCTTCCGAGACACAATGTGACAGATGATAAAGCTAACTGAGTAAAGATACTCCGTTGTCAGTATTGACTAGTGGAATCATAAGTGCCGATCAGGTTAAGTCCCGATCAGGAATTATGAAGCAGATCCTTCAAAGTAGATCAGTATGTGGAATTGGTAGAAGTGACCTTATTTCAATCCGCTGCCGGAAGCATTCCGATCACGGTCTGTGAGAAATTCTCGTTAGTCTTCCGAATCATTTTGTTTGTAACTTCTGCTCCGGAACTCCGATTTTTATGTTCCGAGAGGCGTTGGAAAGCTAACGGAAATATCTACACCGATGAATGGGTTGTGAACCGTATCTTCAATTGTATTTTGAAGTGTACCTCTGTTTTAAATCTGAACCGTAAACTCTAAGCATTCGTGGAATGTGAACCTCCCTGTTGTACGGGAAATTGGTAAAAGGATCTCCAATCAGTCAGTTTAGACTCCTAGAACCCGTTCTGAAGCTAGATTGATTAATGTAATGTGATAATTATGTCTGGATAGTCGCGGAAGTTCGGAAAGAAGCTGGGCCAAGGAAAATTCTAAATGATAAATTCAACGAATCGATACGAAGACACTTATGGTGTGCTCGTGTGATTCCCAAAATAACCTTTTGTTTTCAAAATCCCCTGGTGCCACCGCAATTTCAATTTCGTGACTAATCCGAGAATAATTGCTACATTGAAGTTAATCGAGAAACCAAGGATTGCATAGGATGGCACTAAATCGTAACTTCTGAAGAAAACCTTATGTCATTCTAGTAAGATTCCTAATATCGAAATTGCATCTCCTTAGGATCTGAGTGATCGAGGATCTATGAAACATAGGTATCAAAGTTCAAGCCTAGTTAATCTAGAAAGACAACTGTGATTGGATAAGTCGTTGACTTAGACAATCCTGAAATAGCCAAAACAGGTATAAGGGCACCGAACTGTAGGTTGAATTATGAGGACAGAGTCATAATGGTCGAAAGACACACCCTTATCGTTATCTTGGGTTAGTTAAAACAACGGTTATACCGGTGACTACCTGAAATGCTAGAAATGTTTCTAAGATGACCTAAGATGTGAATTACTCAAACGTTTGCTCGGAAACAATGGAAGGCTAGGTAACACGTGAATATAATAGCTAGTTGGAGAAGTATCAAGCCATGTTAGGGCGATCATCTTTCGGCATTTCTAGTATTCAAGCTTCCGCTACTAGAGTGAAACTCCAATCGTTAATCAGGATCCCGTTAGGGTTGACAGTAAGTTGTTATGACTTTGATCCATCGGATGGATCGAAGCTAGTTTCACCATTCTAATAATCTATCGGCAAGATGCAATAAAGCAAGTTTGTACTGAATTCAGAGTTGTCTGATTTAGCCAGTACCCGAGACTTCTCTAAGAAATCCGATGAGTTGGGTGCGTATAGTTCATCTTCCTTTTGCCTACAACACCGGTTTGATGGGGGAATGTCTGAGGATGAACCGTACGTCGGTCTGAGACTAAATGATTGGACAATGAATGTATGACACATGAGTCCTTGATAGTGCATTCCATTACCATTGTGTAGTCTCTTGAGACAGTTGAGTCGTGTCTACTTTTGTCACGAAATACAAGCCTTGTTCTAACCTCGGAGTTTTATCTTGGACTGATTCGAGAAAGGAATCGACGGGAAATGAATTGAATCGAATAGAATAGCGGCTTGGGAAAATTTTAAAACAAACACCCGCTTTCCCTTTTGGCTCAATGTCCTTCCCGATCCTTTCCTCGAACGAACCCAATTGTTTCGTCTTAACGGAGCCGAACTCAAGCACGATAATAGAAGTTTGTGAGATCTCGACCGCACAAATGGCTGGTTCCAACAAAGTAACACTTCTACTCTCACTTCCAAACTCGTAACTTTTAAATAACATAGAATGAGATTCCGCTTTGTTGAAACGTCGTGCATTGAGTAAGGTCATCTATAAGTGGGGGTGAATTAACTTTTTGAAATAGTCGTATTTTCACCTATCGTCATTAGAAACCCCATTGAAAAGAATTTTCATTCAAATGGAACTATTGTACTTTCAAGTTTTGGAACCAATTTAATGAAAGAATATTTTGCTATTAATTTAGAGTTTTTCTTGGATTCGGTTGCAAGGAAAATCGTTTCTAGATTCCTAGCTTGGACTGAAGGTCAACCTGTTTTATAAAACAACTTTGTTTGAGATTTTTAGTAAAATGAGTCAAGCGCTTATGTGAGCGTAACCCGGGAAGAGAAGAAAACTTTTCTTCTGGATACCGTATGGTTTGATTCCAAAGAAATCCTCTTAAAGTCATCGTTTCGTTCCAATTCAAGCTACGGCTAAACTGAAACCTTCCGAGTTCCTGACTTCGAGAGTGCAGGATGTGTTGATACCATAAATTATAAGTTCGTATTCTCAACAGATTGTAGGCATTCCATTGTCCATAACAATTAGTGTCAGTTTTCAAGAAGTCGGAATAGTTAGTTCCGATGAAAGTCTGTGTCTCCATGATGTCTTTCACGTGTCTCAGTTGAGAAAATGTATTCCCGATCTATTTCCGCCGTTGAGCGTTGAAACGATCGATCTTCGACCGGATTTATCATTCCAACCTTATCCTAGTCATATACTAGGGTGTGGCGTGAAGACATTGCGGTCAAGGACCATTCCGATCGTCAAGATAGTCTGAGAGGGCTTCTCGGCCGAAGAGGCTACTTGGGAATTGGAAGAGGACATGATGACCCGATATCGATATCTTTGGCTTAAGGTTCGTCTTGTCAATTTTGAGGACAAAATTTTTAAAAGTTGGGGTGATTGTAACATCCCTAATTTTTAAAAACTCGTACTATGATGCCTAAGACCGAGTAATTATTTGTGGGAATAATTGGTCGTGTCTCGGGGATTAATAGTCGAGGAAATTCTCAAATAAATCACATTCTCTAATTAATTATGGCTTAGCCATGAATGAATGAAGCGTTTGAGTTGAAGGGTAAAATAGTCATTTCACCAAATATCGTTGGATCAATCTAGTAAGAGGTCATGGCTATATTTGTTAGTCAACCCAAGTGTTTTAACTAATCAAATGGCTAATGTTGGGAGAATGTTCATTAATGATTGAAATTTAAGTTAGAGTGAGAATTAGTGAGCAAAGGGGTAGTATGGTCTTTTTGCCTCATTTCTTTTACTTCAGCTCCCTTATATTCTGAACCCTCATCCTCACACCCACACATTCATCCATCTTGCTGAAACAGAATTAGAAGTAGAGGAGAGAAAGAGAGAGTGGGCGAAGAGGAGAGGAAGAGGGAGTGAAGGAAATTCACCAAAACCCCATTGCATGTAAGCCTTCTTCATATCATTCTCTCTCATTTTTCATTCCCTTCACAACTGTACCAAGTTCATAGACTCATTCCCCATCCTTTCTCTTCCACCATTTTCTGGTTCCAAGCTCAGCCATGGCCAAGGTCAAAAAGAATTCATTGCATGTGTCTTTTGAAGCTTGGGGGTGAAGTGTGAAGACAAGGTTCAGTCCTAGGACCCATGAGCAAGCCACATTGCGAATTGGTGCTCCATGGATAGTGAATTGGTTGCTGGCTTCGAAGTATGAGTTGTTGGGCTTGAGTTGGAACTCAAATTCGTGATTTGCAAAGGATTGAAATGGATGTGTTAAGTTCAACAGAAATTTCTGGGTAAAATCCGTTTTACATACCTTCGGTGATTTCATCGTATCTCCCTGCACACAACTCCGATGATCGTGATTCCTATTTCTCTGGAAAGTAGACAAAAAGCTCTTCATTTTGGGCACAAGAATCGTATGCTTTCATCGAGAAATGAAGGAGATATCATGTCCCCAAGTTACGGTTCCAGAATCAAACACTGTCCTGGACCAGTCATCTTGTTTTCTTAAGATCTCCCAAACCACTGGATGCATGCGTGTGATTACCTGACCATCTGAAAGTAGACGAAATTATCTTCACAATGGGCACTGATTTGAGTAGATTTGGTCACGGATTGACCAAGTTATGCTTATTGCAAAACTGGATCCTGATTCTGGGAAATGGAAATGGAAGCTAGTATGCCCGTTCGTCAAATTTGAGTTCGATTCGCCAAAGTCTCGAGCGCCATCAGTTCGATATACTGAAGTGGGGTCCAGTAGCGAGGATGATTGACTTAGTTACTGGTTGTGCATGTGGGACCCATCAAGTTCGGATGCGGAGGCACTAGGAGCGTGTACGTGACTGCGAGGATTGTTCGAGTGGTTACGGTCCGGTCGTCCGTGCTCCGGCGTGATTTCTCGCGAGATCGTCAACCGGGTGAGTTCTACTCACGGATAGGGATATTTCTGTGTGTCTTGAAAACATATCGGTTTTGAGTCATAAGGCATTATTCGTTTTCGAAAGATTTTGGAACCGAAAACCGTTTTAATGTTACGTTTTTACGGTTTTTGTGGAATTATTGAACAATTTACGAAAGTGTGATTAAATTGATGAAATAAAATGATTTGTGCACTATCTGGAATATTTAAGATTTTGAGTTTCAGGAGTGATCGATATTAGAAATCGAATTGGGCGAAAACGAAAAACGGAATTGAGAAATAGGAGAATTAGAGAAACAGAACCGGACGCACGGATCGTGCGCCCCTGGGCACGGACCGTGCGCCCTCTTCTGGTTGACTGTATGAATTGTGGTGCATCACGCACGGGTCATGCGCCCCTGGGCACGGACCGTGCGTGAGCTTCTGTCACCGATTCCCGATTTCTCGTTCCGGAGCTCCGTTTGATCCCGAACCTTTTCTAATCTCTTTCTCAATCATTTAAAAAGAAATTGCCTTATTGAAAACCGTATTTTGAACTTGTTCAACTCAGGTTTTTGAAAAGAACTTCGAAAAGCATATTTGATTGAAAAACCGAAACCCAAGTACGCGTGTGAGTACACCGACTGATGGACTGACTGAATATATATATGTTTATATATGACAATTGAATATGATTATAATGCCGGAGGCCTAATTTATGAATACCTCAAAACGGATTATAGATCGATATGGATATTGTTTATCCGATTATTATGTGATAGATCCTTTGGTGATCGAAAAGATATAAGTTATCTAACTCTCGAGAATTTGATGCGTATTGTCATATGTATCGCGTTGGGTGACGACCCGACAAGTAGCATACTAGGGAGGGTAGTCATGACCCCTCACCTAGGCGCTGAATGTGTTTTGGCGTGGTCAATTCACGGGTTACCGGGACTAGTGAACTGTTGCACGACCGGTTTATGCTAAGTTAAGAACACGATTCGCCGGGATTAGTGAACTGTTGCACGGTCGACGTTTCGCTTTGGAAGCTAGTGATTATAAATTAATCAACTAGGCTTAATAACATAAATGATAGTACTCAAGTTACCGGGATTAGTGAACTGTTGCACTGTCGGTAATGAGCTATATTTATGTTGGTAAATATTTATATATATTTAACTAGGCGGTAATCGGTTTTACAATTGAACCGAGTGTTCAGTGAGGGGGCACGGTAGGACTCACTGAGACAAGTTGTCTCACCCAATCCATATTTGTTGTTTTTACAGAGAACAGGTTATAACGACAGCAGGCGGCACAGTTAGTCCCCAGGCTCGAGGAGAAGTTGGAGATGTAATCTTCCATCTGTATTTTGGATTCTTCTGATATAGTCTCTGTATTCGGTCTTATGACTCGAACTTGTATCATGTTATATTTATGTAGTTTCCGCTGTTTCTTGTAAAGATGTATATCTGAACAGGAATTTTTATACTCTGATTTATACCAAATTGTATATTTAGGTATTTCTTTGTTAAAGAAATACCAGGGTGTTACATCGCGTCGCGACTAGATCGTGTCGCGTCGCAACCATTCACTAAACAGCACCATCGCGTCGTGATGGAATCGTGTCGCGTCATGATGGAGACCAGAAAATTAGGGTTTTTAAGGATTTTCAGCGACTCGGATATAGTTGGGAACGAGGGTTGAAGGTTCCTCTTTCTATCTTTACTTGTATTGCTTTCTCTACTCTATTTCTGTCTCTATTCACCATGTGTAACTAATTCTCTAAGATTAGGGAGAGATGATTCTCCCCGAACCTATGTTATGAATACTTTGTTATGGTTAATACAATTAGTTGTTGAATTATCATAAGTCTATGCCTCTGATCGTAATGCTTTATAATTACATATGATAATTATAATGATTTAGGTTATGTGATCGCATAGGGATATGGGTTGCATGCTGGATATGAGGTATTAGATCATGTACTTGTGATCACCATAGGAATATGGGATTGGATGCATGAATTCTTTATTTCCTAAGTTTATTGCTTTACCGGTTAGCATGATTCACCTAAGGAATTAGGGTAACTCAACTAGGTAAAAGGAGTTCTGAGGCAAGGTATTGTCCTTAATCTATTATAGTGAATTGAATCTGGTAGTTCAAACAATTAATCTGTAATTAGCTGAAGGTTCATAACATAGGTGAAGGGAGAGGATTCGACACCTAATCGCTTTTTCTCATCAATTCAACAATAATTTTTATTTTCGCGTTACCCAATTACAAGTCAACCAATTTTCACAACCTAGAAATAATTAACTTTGCTATTGTTACAACACGCAATCCCTTGTGGAATCGACTGGTTCTTACCGTAATTTTACTACTTGCAATGTTTTCAGTGCACTTGCTGAATTGTTAACATGGGGTCTAGATGGGGGCAGTCCATGGGGTTCTTTGAAAACTGTAGGGTATTGTAGAAGAATGGATGTTACTTTAGATGGGAGGTCTTGGGTGATAGTGCCTATTGTGGGTTTTGGTTGGGAGGGTTTGTTGGTAGAGTGGGGAAGAGTTTCAAAGCTGAGGAGGTGTAGGGATGCAATTGCGTCGATGTGGAGGAGGTGACAGATTTGGTTGTAAGTAGATTGGTTAGGGCTGGACTTTGGGTCTCCTCTGAGAGTGATGGGCTGGTCATTATGTGAGAAGGTGATTGATGGAATTGAAAAATCAGCCTGTGTAGGTCCAAGTGTGCAGAGCCATTCCATACCAAGAACCACATCTGTACCCTCAATAGGAAGCAGATAGAATGGTAAATAGAAAATGTGGTTTTGTAAAGTAATGGGGACATTGTTGCAAACTCCTTGACAATGTAGGTGAGAGCCGTTGCAAACCATGACTGAGAATTGTTGGGTAGCGGAAGTAGGGAGGTCTAAGTGGGTAGCAATTCTGGGTTGAAGAATGTTATGAGTGCTACCTGTATCTACCAAAACCATAACCGTCAGCCCTCCACTTTGGCCTTGAAGTTTGAGTGTTTGGGGAGAAAATTGCCTGTGAGTGTTTGACGTGATAATTGGAAGTATGTGTTTTCTTGATCAATAGCCACATATTCCTCCTCTGAGGTGGTGTGGATTTCCTCATCCAATTCTGTTTCTCCTGAGTCATCCTCTACTAGCAAAAGCAAAACACGGCTAGTTGTACATTTGTGGCCAACAAAAAAATTTTCATCACAATTGAAACATAGACCTTGTGCGTGTCGCTCTTGCATTTGAGCTCTTTTTGATAGGTAGCCTATTTGGAGTGGTGGTTAGTTTTGGGTTTTGGTTTGAGGGAGATGTAGGGGTTGTGGGCTATTTTGGGATTGTTTGGGATGAGGGTTGGAAGGTGGGGCGTGAGGTAGTTTGCTAGAAGGGTTTAGGATATTTTGGTTTTGCATCTTTGAGTTTTGCTTCTATGAGTTTAGCTAGGCCAATAGCTTGGGAGATTGAAACTGGTCTTTGAATAGCAAATTCATTCCGGATCTCAGCAGTTAACCTCGAAATGAAACAATTTACTATAGCATCGGTTGGAAGACCCAAAACCCGATTGCCTAACTTTTTGAATTGAGCCTGATATTTCGTAATAGACCCATTTTGGCGGAGTTTGAATAACTCAGCTTGAAGATTTTCATAAGTAGAGGGACCAAAGCGAAGTTCGATAGTTTTGTAATTGACAACCAATCAAACAATTGATTATTATTATGCATCCATTTATATCAAGCTAAAGCGTCACCCTTCATGTAGAAGGCTACCATAGATAAACGACTTTCTGGTGGTATTTGATAAAAAGTAAAAAACTGGTAAGCTTGAAATAAGCATTCTAACGGGTCAGTACCATCAAAAACAGAAAGTTCTAGTTCAGGGGTTCTAAAGGCGGGTTGTGGGTTGTTGAAGGGGTGTTGGCTGGGTGTTGTAGTGAAAGGATAGGATGGGAAAACAGATCCTGGAGGTTTTGGGGCTTGTTGTGGCATAAAGTAGGGGTAAAATGGGTAGTTTGGTATGTCTTGGAAAATTGGGATCTGGTGTGGTGGGTAGGGTGGTGGTTGCGCTAGTTGTGTAGGTGGGGGTGTGTGTATTTGTGGTCTGGTTGTGTGAATAATGGTGGTTGAGATGGTGGTAGGTGTTGTGTTCACAGTTGTGGGTGTAGATGTGCTAACAATAACATGCTCATAACCAGGGGGAGCGGTAAAGGAAGACGGGTTACCTTGAGTGGACCCTCCATTTGAACCATCAGATTTGTGTGGTTGGAACCCCATTGCAGAAATCTGGTTCAGCACCTCTGAGAGTTGTGCTGTGATGGATGCATGTGTGTTGTCACAGATTTGTTGCTGGTTTTCCAGCTGAGTTCATATTGGCCCAAGCTGTGAATCTATGTGGTTGTGGGTGGCTTGGATGGCATCATCAAAGTCCTTGGAGGAAGGCCGTGTGGCCTTAGGAGGCATTGAGTAAAGAATGAAAGCACCATATGATAGACTAAGCTAACCTAAAAATCAGAACTAGAGTTGCAAGGAAGAAGATAACAAAATAAAACTTCATAGATTTTTCATTACCCTTTTCAAGGAGAGCAATTACACTTAAATAGTTAGGGTTCTCAAGCTACTGAATCATAACATGGGCCATGGGCCTCATAAACAAGCACTAACATAATTAGAAAAAGAAATAAGACATCAGATTACTAGTTGGACCCCCAGGATTTTTAGTTGAATTCTTAAAGCTAACCAGGCTTCTTAATAATCCTCTTGGGCCTGCTTTTTAGCCTATCAGACTTTTATAAATAAAATATTTAATTTGAAAACTATGTTATTTTAAGTAGAAACATTATTGTAAAATACTATTATAAAAGTTATATTTTAAGTTTGAATACATAATAATATACTAAAAAAATTTAATTTATCATTAATAACTTTTTGTCAAACTTGAGTGATCACCTTATAATTGTGTTTCATTTGTCATTCGGGCCAACTTGATATCGTCCTAAATAGACCCGGTCTTACTTTGACCCTAAGAACATCAGGTTTGTTTGTAACACCCCGAAGTTCGGCCAAATAGGTCGAGGAGGGATCCTAAAGTAGGATCAGTTGAAGTTAAGGCTTATAATGGTATTTGACTACCATTGCAAGATTCTTATGATTTATTGATATTTTGCCAAATGATTGATTGTGACATTGTAAATGTGTCTTATGGAATTATGTGCTTGTTTTTTTTATTTAAGTGTTAATTGTGATTATTGTGAGAATATGATGTGGGTGTAAAGTGTGTGTATGTTTGAGTGCTTGATTGATTTTGTTACTTGATTTAGTATTAATTAGTTGAGATTGTTATTGAAAATACCTATCAATGTAGAAAATGGGGGAGGTGTAAGTAGAACATGGGTATTATACCAACCCAGCCCAAGAACTAGACCCATCACCTTTTAGAATATAGGAAGGGAGGGAGTGCCTTATTGCTGGTCATTCCTCAGCTTTCTAAAAGAAAGAATAAGAGAAAACTCTAAAGAGGGGGAGAGGGGGGAATCGAATAGAAAGAGACGAAGAAGAGAGAGATGCATTTGTGTGAAGTTCACACATTCACTCCATTTATGAAACCACCTCAAAATCTATTATTTCTCACCTTCATTTTCCCTTTTCCCTACTCAAATTTCGGAACTCAGTCACTCAACCAAATCATCACCAAAAACAGAGTTTTGGAAATCATCTTCCAAAAACCCTTGGACTGAACATGCATGCGATTTTGATGGGAGGAAATCAAGTGGTTAGGGGTTGCATGTATGTTTGGATGCTTGGGTAAAATGCTATGGAGGTTGTAGCTGAAGGAGAAACATCAAAGTGGAGGTATTGGGGTTGATAGTGTGGGTTTAAAAACTTAGAAGCTCAAAAGGGGGTAGTGGACACACACATTGCTTGTAGTTCAGAATTTGACCTCAAATATGCGAGTTCCTCACCTCTTCTTAAGATGATAGGGTTAAATGACATGTTTATCAATTCCTTACATTTATGTCTTTGATTGAAAAATAGAGTTTCTGAGCTTGCATAATCATGCATGAAATGAAGAGATTAAAGATTAGCTTATGTATCAAATGTGACACATACATGTTTTGCATTTGATTGTTCAAAGAACTTGATGTTTATATGTTTGTTGTGTTGTAATTGGGTGATTTGTGCTGTGTAATGTAATTATGTGTTAGTTAGGGTAGGTTAGAAGCACAAAAACAGCATTTCTGTATACTGTTACACTGACACAGGTCGTGGTGTCCACCACTGGTACTCGTGTTGGTTTCGGTTGCCAGCAATTTTTCTACAGCCTTTCAATTTATTTTATTTGTGATTTTTGATCCAGAACTCCAATTTAGGTGTTCTTGGATGCGTTGGAAAGCTAAGAAAAAGTTCTACAATTATAAATAAGCCCTGAATTGTTTTTGAACTCATTTTAAGAAGAATTTCTGATCTATCTTAACTACCCCCTTGAAGTATAGTGAAAAAGCTATTTACATTTGATAATGTTTATAAACTGTTGTGTGACGTATTTATATCATTGATTTCTATGCTTCATGATATGATGATGGCTTACTTATGGTTGATTGATATGTAAAGAGGAGCATTGAGAGTTAAAGTCTCAATATAGGAAAGAGGAGCATTGAGAGGTAAAGTCTCAATAGAGGAAAGAGGAGTATTGAGAGGTAAAGTCTCAATAAAGGAAAGAGGAGTATTGGGAAGTAAAGTCCCAATTAGATGAATGATAGGAAGTAAAGATACAAAAGGAATAGGAAGAGGGGTGGTGTTATTCCAAAGAGGGACTCATTGAGATTTTCTTAAATCTTATTGTGTATATGTTGTGGTTTTCAGATGAATCTAGTAAGCAAACTGAAGATGCGGTTCGAGGGAAGAAGATATGATGGCTTCATGAAGACTTTCTTGGGATAACCAAGTATTTTGTATAGATTATTAAGTAGATTTTTGAGGATATGTATTATGACATTTTTAGATTCATATGTATTATGGTCATTGATGAATAAATTGTACTAGCTAGGATGTTATCTGTGGCTGGCGAGGGCGGGGAGTGATCACCGGTGCCCAAAAAGTTGGGACGGCAAAGAGCGGCTCCTGGCAGCTTCTAGGCGAAGGAACACGTGAACGAACCGAATACGCACCCGAATAAGAGGGATCCTGAAGCTGTACAGGTATGAGACTGTACAGTTGAAGGAAGGTTTAAAAGAATTGATTTGGACTACCTATACCAACAAAATGCATCTTCTTTTCGGGAGGTCTTCCCATAAGAACTCCATAGCTAAGCGTGCTTGACTTGGAGTAGAGTAGCGGGATGGGTGACCTTCTGAGAAGTTTCCTAGAAAGCATACAAGTGAGGACAACGCATGCTGGAAAGACGCGTGTTGGTTTGTCGGGGCAGTTGACAGTTCTGAAAGGGAATGTTACATTGTTCGGGTCTAAGGACGGGTTAGGGTTTAAAAAATGACCCTATAAAAATTTAGGGCCGGGTAAGGGACAAGTATAACCCGTCACAACCCGTGCCCTTGCTCACCCCTCAATAGCCTATGCAATGTGCACGTTCTACATATGTTGCATTTGTTCGGATACGAAAAATTACAGCAGCAGTGACATCCGGATTGTCGAATCTGCCTTCAGGCGAAGTTCAAATGGCATCATTAACCTACACCACAAAATCAAGTTATGTTCCGTTCCCATGTTAAGATATTAAGCAACCAAAAATCGCTAAAGATAAATAAAAAATGACACCTTAAAACCTTAGTACTCAATTCTCCTTCAGAGATAGACTGAAAGTAATCATTCTCTTTCCTTACTATAAGAAATAAAGAAATCCTAAAAGAGGAGAGTGAGACTGACTAGAGAAAAATAAAGAGAAAACTAGTAGAATGACAATTTGAGAGACTCATTATTTGCATACAACATAGTCATTCAACACTAGTGACATCACATATAAACAGACTTAAATATTCAAATGCAAAATGAATGCCAAAAATGCTTCCTATCGCTCTGAAAATATGTACGAACCAATTGGGAGATACTATTTCCTTGCTCGAGACAGAATTATCGGACCACCCTGCATCTAAATACCAATAAAACATAGCTATGTCTTTCCTTTGCATGCTTAAAAGGCAACCTAAAATACCCATAGAAATTAGAAAAATGGAAAGGCAAAAAGGTAAAAAAGCACACATTAGCCCAATCCAATATGGTAAACACAAAGTCACATAACATACATAACTCTTAGAACATATTAAAGACGCGAAGTCATCATTTTGTTTCAAAAAATGCTAGCAAAGCTTGAGTGTACTAATGTCGATAGTAATTGGAAGGAAAAGGTTTCTATTAGAAAGGCAAAACTGAATGAACAAAATAAGGTTTCTATTAGAAGTATAGCCAAACCTATACTTGCACTCCATTTCATAATATACGGGATACGATACGCGATACGACACGATATGGATACGGGGATACGATACGCGATACGGGATAGCGGATGAGCTAGCGGATAGCGGATAAATTAGCTTATAGCAAATTATGTGTTTGGTAAAACTAGCGGTTAAAATAGCTGATAAAATATAAAATGACATAAAAAGATATTTAATTAATGATTAAATTATTTAATGATGACAAAAATGTTTAATTAGGAAAGAGAAGTAATTTAAGAAAAGTAAGAGTAAAAATGCCAAAAAAAAAGTGAGATGCTATATGTCATCCACTAAAACGCTACTTGAAGTAGTGTTTCAAAAAACGCTAAACGCTAGTGCTTACCAAATGTTCTGTTTGTTAAAACTAGCGGTTAAATTAACTCATAAATGTAAAGTGACATAAAAGATATGGAAGCGTCGGAACGAGAAGCTTTGGGCTAATATTGTTCAACCAGTGAGGTTTTCGGTTCAATGCGCCTTGGATTTGTTGTTTTGCTGGCAGGAAGTGAAGTTTCGCAAACAGGTTCGGTCTACTACTTCCAGCGCGCAACATAATGATGGTGTGATGTCTTGGTCTTGTCCCATTGCTGGAGCGGTTAAGTGTAGCGTTGATGCAGCGCTTTTCGATGATGGAAGATTCGGCATTGGTCTTTGTATTCGTAATGAGGAGGGTGCGTTTGTGAAAGCAGAGTCTCTGTGCTTCACAGGCAAGCCTTCTCCACAAGAGGCTGAAGCTCTGGGCTTATTGGAAGCGGTCGTTTGGTTACAAGAGTTGGACATCCAAAGAGTTTCCATCGAGCTTGATTGTAAAGCTGTT
This sequence comes from Astragalus membranaceus, assembly GCA_039519185.1. NCBI lineage: Eukaryota > Viridiplantae > Streptophyta > Magnoliopsida > Fabales > Fabaceae > Astragalus > Astragalus membranaceus. The sequence continues at coordinate 29,076,385 of CM076847.1, forward strand.
GTAAATGGCATCTGAGGAGTGTGTACTTTAGTAACTGAATATAGCTCTATTTTAAAAACTTGTCAATCGTTACTGTCTACTTTAGAAAACTATTGGATTAGTTTTGTCCGAAGGTAAGCAAATCTTGTGGCTCACACTTTGGCTAGAGCATCAAGGCTTTATGCTAGCTCTCATGTCTTTGATTGTATTCGAACCTGTGTTACATCTTTGATTATGAATGAAATGACATAAGTTTCTTTTGGTCAAAAAAAAAAGTTATGGATTTAAAACTGTTTAATTTATTTTAATGAGGATAGAGAAAGAATTTAAGAAAAATAATAAGGGTAAAAATGGTAAAAAAAAGTGAGACGCTATATGCTACAAGTAGTGTTTGAGAAAACGCTATTTGAAGTAGCGTTTGAAAAATTGTTAAACGTTACCCAAAAAACCTAAACGCAAGTGCTTACCAAACACGTCTCCGCTAGTCAAAACAGATATCCCCAAGCGGATGGGACATGCCAAAAGAGCCTAAATAAAAAATGTAAATGACATTAATACTTATTCATTTAAGTCATTATTTTTTTAGCGAAAAGGAATGATGCCCGTTTAAAACCTTCCAAAAGAAGGAAAATGAGTATTTCACCCTGAATTTATTAAAAAAAAGATAAAAAAGAAAAATGAAAGAAGAGAGCCCAAAGGGGGACTAGACCAATACCCAAGGCAAGAAAAGAAATTAAAAAACAAAGCAGTAATAGAGATCTCCAAACTTGTTACAGCAAAAGAGCCCTAAGACAATCTATCAAAGAGACAAACTCAAAGTCGAAAATATTAAGGACCAATTTACATAATGAGATCAAAAAGAGACAGAGACAGAATTAGCCCTAGAACGGGTATTATATCCTCCAAATATCTGCATCGATTTCGTTTTTTGCTGAAACTTCTTCTTTTGGGCCTTAGACACAACAAGCTCGAAATTATCATAATGCACAACTATTCCTTGGGTATCAATAGCGGTAGGATCAGGATCATCATCATCATCTTACACATCACCCCAAAGGTTTCCTAATATTCTCATGTCAGATGCTACCACTAGGTTAGGCGTAGCATCGAACCCTGAGCCATCTAGAGAGTCAAGCTTGGTATTGGGAGATTGAGTGAAAGATGAATAAATAGAGTCGCTCTAGAATAGCCTAGCAATATGCATATCATTGACTATGTTTGCATTAGAGTGAACCATGAGAGAAGTAATAACATTAACCGACTTTTGAAGGGAGTTCAGAGATGTCATATTCATTTGCATAGCATGTGACACTTACTTACCCTCCTCTGAAGCGAAAGAGTCCTGAATAAATTGGACAGAATTTGATTCTTCATTAGCTTGCATGATTGCGCCTCTAATCCCATGTCCTGTGCCATGAGCACCAACTGTCTATGAACCACAACTTTCTCCTTGATGCTAAGAGGAACTCTTGTATAAAAAAAATTAACAAGGATCTTGGTACCCATTCTTTTTGGGTCATTGGTAGTTAGTAGACTTCCAAGTAGAAACTTTTTACCTTTTGATATAGTTTGAAATATGGTGTCCAAACTGTTTGCAATATGAACATTTGATTTTTGATATTTTACTCTTTATAAAGAGATCTCTCGTGTGAGTTTCAGCCAACTCAAGAATACTATTGTTTACTTGAGAAACCTCAAGATTTAGTACACAAGTCTGTAGCTTATTTGTCAAGTCCCTAACTTGTTCTTTAAAAACATTGTTTTCCTTTTCAAAACCAGAGTTATGGGAACTTATCTCATTTTACATTTTCAAGATGAGAAGCTTATATTGTTCAGAATGCTTATAATGATATTGTTGGAAAGTTTGAAGGGTTTTAGACATTCTTTCATTCTGAACTCTTAGTTCCTTATCTTCTTTCTTTGACTCACATAACTTGTGGATACCTTGTATTTCAGGTAACCTAATATTACAGGTCAAGTTTTGATGATGAAAAAGACAGAGCCAAAGTGTGGCCCAAGTGAATAAAAGTGACAAAGCCAAAGTTGGTAAAAAGTGACATATAATCAAAGCTTAAGGGCAGTCCTTAAGTATAAGGGTAGTCCTTAGGGTTTGGGTGTGTCTTAGGAAAAAGTGTAAGCTCTTTCGCTGATCAGCTCGTCTCTCGAAGTCTCACACACTCACACAAGTTTTCAAAATGCGTGCATACTTACGTAAACACAAAAAGCAGTTTTGAAAAGCATAAAATCGATTTTCTCTATTTTATTCTATATATCAAAATCGATTTTCAGGTCAACACAAAAGCTAAGAATCGATTCATACTAGCTTCACTAAGTATGCACCAGTAAGCCTTGTTGTTTTTGTTAGTGGAAAATCTCACATGGGCGTGAGGACTGGACGTAGGTCACTAGGAGGTGACCGAACCAGGATAAATCTGTGTTCTTTATTGCTTTATTTTCTAATTCCTTCGCTTCCATTTAACCTGCGCGAAAATTGATCTAAGTCATTGAAAAGGGGAAAAACGTTTTTGAAAGTTATCAAAAGTTTTTAAATCTCAATTAACCCCCCTTCTTGAGACTGAAGCCACTTGGTAACAAGTGGTATTAGAGCTAGACTCTTGTATAAAGGGCCTAGCAGCTTCAAGAGAAATGGCTTCAGGTTGGTCTACGCAAGAGGGTGCTTCTCTTACCCGTCCTCCGGGATTCAACGGGAAAGATTACGCATATTGGAAAGAAAGAATGCGAATCTTTATTGAAGGAGTAGACTTAGATGTTTGGGATGCTGTGGAAAAAGGACCCTATTTCCCCACACACATAGTAGATGGTATTCTTACAATAAAAAGTAGAAATGAATGGTCAGATGATGAGAAAAGAAAAGTGCAACATAATTTACGTGCTAAAAATATTATTACTATTGCTTTGAGTGCTGATTAATTTTTTCGAGTTTCAAACTGTAAATCTGCCCAAGAAATGTAGGATAATCTCCAAGTTACTCATGAGGGTACAAGTGAAGTGAAAAGGGCAAGAACAAATACTCTTACCAGAGAGTACGAATTGTTTAGAATGAATACAAGTGAAACAATACCAGAAATGCAGAAAAGGTTTACTCACATAGTGAATCAGTTAAGCTTGTTGGGAAAGTCAATCCCTACAGAGGATCTAATCAACAAGGTTCTGAGATGTCTGAACAGAGCATGGCAACCCAAGGTTACTGCTATAGCTGAATCAAGAAATTTGGCTACTATGACTCTTGCAACTCTGTTTGGCAAACTCCAAGAGCATGAACTAGAACTCACCCGTCTGGCTGAGCATGAAGATACAGATAAGAAAAAGAAAAGCTTAGCTCTGAAAGGATCTAGTTCTAGTCGGCTTGGTGATAGCGACGACTCAGATAATGAGGTTGATGAAAGTGAAGAGAATATGGCTCTTCTATTTCGGAAGTTCAAAAGGTTCATGAAAGGCAACAATTATCCAAGGAAGAACTTCAACTCAAAAAGGTTCTCTAGCAAAGAAAGATCATCCGGTCCTCCTACTTGTTATGAATGCGGGAAACCCGGGCACATGAAAATGGAATGTCCTAATCTACAGAAAAAGGATTCCAAATTTGAAAAGAAAGCATTCAAAGATAACAAAGGAAGAAAAGCTTACATCGCATGGGAAGACAACCGCATGGATTCATCAGATGAATCAGACAATGAAGAAGCTCAAGTTGCATTAATGGCTAATCATGAAAGCGAAAATGAAAACGAGGTAACATCTAACCCTGAATCTTTACCAAATGCATATGATGATTTATATGAAGCTTTTACTGAATTGCATGATGATTCTGTGAAATTAACTAAAGCAATAGGTAAAGCTAAGAAAGTTATCTCTCATCTTCAAAATGAAGTAATTGCATTAACTAAAGAAAGGTTAGAACTTAGAAAGGAAAACTACAGTCTAGGTTACCTTAAATCCAATTATGTTTGTGACAAATGTACTGTTTTTTAAAAGAAAGTCCATGAACTAGAATGGACGGTAGGAAAACTATCTAGCTTACAACACGTACATCCTAGATATCCTAGAAACAACTTCAGTAAAAGGCATATGCATCATAGACCTAGACCATGCATCAGATGTAATTATTGTGGTAAACCTGGACATATAGCTTCCATTTGCAGGGCAAGAGGTAGACAAAATGTGTAGAAGGTATGGGTTCCCAAAAGGACCATACTAAGCACTAACCCAAAAGGACCCAAAGAAATTTGGGTACCTAGAACCCTTGTTTAAATCAATGCAGGTATGCTTCAAGGTATGGGGGACAGATTGGTGCCTTGATAGCAAAAACACAAAGCTCGTGACTGGGAAGAAACAGATCCTTAAACACTCCACCCCAGATTTAGCAGTCATGTGACTTACAGCAAAAGTAACTGAGGAAAGAATCCTCAGTAAAGGTTAGTTCGTATTAATTATCTCTTGACATGAAAGAGGTCTAACTATGTGAAATTTTCTTTTCCTGTCTCATTCATAAAAATTAAAAATAAATGCAAAGGAACGAGTCAAAAACCATCATCTTAGAACCCATGACTCAAATAGGTGCATACATGATTAAAGTCAGTCAAGTCTTTCAAAACTACTAGTCAAAATTATTTTTGGGACCATTGCAAAAGAATCAATTTACCTTCTTTTAACTATAAAGTTTCATAGAAGCTTTCTCTCTGGCCATTATCAGTATTATTTCATGGCATGAATCGATGTCCAAGTCACTTCCAAGGCCTATCATTAAGCTTAAAAATCGATTATGAGATATATCTATAAGATATCTCTCTTTAAACCTCTCAATCGATCATGATCTTGCAAAAACTAAAACAAATCAATACCTTCCTAAAACTTAGGAAAACTAGCGCCAACCTCTTATCTTCTCCAACAAGAAAAGCGCATAATCCTCCCTATTGTATCTTATCATATCCAAACCTAACATGTAGGGCGCATAAACCATCCAAAATAAATCACAAACCTCCTTCCACTCATCATCCACACCTTCCCATAGAGCAACTCATAGCAAAATTCACAACTCTCCAATGCCTCCAAGAACCTCTGTGTCAAAAGGAAAAAGTTACATGATGGTGAAACTGAAAGTTCCTTTCACTCCAGATATTTCACCAGTCCGGAACAAGCTGACCTCTACAGCAAAAACTTCTCTCTTAGAGGATTAGGAACCAATTTTGCTCTAGACTTACCCTGGTTTCAAAGCCAAAAGGGATTTGAATTTATTGACTGGCTAGAGTATCATAACCTGCTAGACTTTGCAACCGAAACAGGTCCAGTCGCTCCAGACATGGTTAAAGCCTTCTACGCCACACTTAGCTACAACGATACAACTGAAACTCTATCAGCTGAACTAAAAGGAACCAAAATCCACCTCACCCTAGCTCGGCTCAGTAGTCTCACCAACTTACCCTGTGATGGTGAGAAATTGATCCATATGAACCCTCCGGAATCTTGGTCCGAATTTGACCTTGGAGATACTTGTGTATCCATCTGTCACGCTCTGACTGAAGTTGGAAAACGGCCTATCCTAGTAAAATCACTTACAACCCAAAACCGGCTTCTCCACTACACCATAGCCCGAACAATTCTTCCCAAAACCTCAAACATTGCCCAGGTAACCTATGATGAAATAATTTTACTTTGGGGAATCAAACACCATAAAAGCATAAACTGGGCACATCTGATTGTGAGCCACATGGTTAAACACACAAAGTCAAGCGACAAACCTCTTCCATACTGTGTCCTCATTACAAAAATTCTCCAACACTTCAATATTCCACTCTCAGGGGAGAAAATCAAAGAAGGAAAAGCAGCCTATCACATGATAAGCACCTCTACCTTAAACCAGATGCAATACATCCAAACTGGAGATACATGGCATCATTCCACCATAGGTATAGCATCCTCCCAGGAATATGATCCAAATAGGCCACCTGGTCCAAACATAAACTCCACCATCCCTAAGGATGATCAACCAGAACCAAACCATGCTGCGGTTGCAACCTCATCAACAGCCTCAATCATTTCCTATTTGCTCTCAACATCTCCCAAAATGAGCAACGTGAGATGTATGAAGAGTTGAAGCAAGAAATCATCACCTCTAGAGAAACACACAACCGGGAAATTGCTGCTTTGAACAATAGGATAACAGAAATAGAGACTCGAGCCGGATCATTCTCTCTCCTAATGCAAGATATCTAGGCCATACAACCTTCTTTAAATGTTTTTATGCTTATTTGATTTAATTCGCTCTTATAGCCTATGACTTATAGCTCTTTTGTTGGTTACCAACCTTTTAATGCAATGGTTAAATTTTTTTTCTAAATTAAAATAGCTGTGTTGTTGGATTCGCAATATCTATAATATGTTGACCCTTTTGATCATGAGAAAAAGGGGGAGAAAAATAGAGTAAAATTTAGCATGCATACAAACATCCATAACATTATCACTTTGCATATAGTCAGTAAAACAGGGGGAGCATCATGATAGGGGGAGCATCACACATATGCATTATCTGTTTGAACAAACCTCCCACCTTGAGAGGAGTTAATGTTTTGTCATCATCAAAAAGGGGGAGAATGTGGATACCTTGTATTGCAGGTAACCTAATATTATAGGTCAAGTTTTGATGATGAAAAAGACAGAGCCAAAGTGTGGCCCAAGTGAATGAAAGTGACAAAGCCAAAGTTGATAAAAACTGACATATAATCAAAGTCACAATCCAAGACAATCAAGCTCAAGAATTGAAGATTCAAGCTTAAGGGCAGTCCTTAAGTATAAGGGTAGTCCTTAGGGTTTGGGTGTGTCTTAGGAAAACGTGTAAGCTCTTTCACAGATCAGCTCGTCTCTCGAAGTCTCACACACTCACACAAGTTTTCAAAACGCATGCATACTTACGTAAACACAAAAAGCATTTTTGAAAAGCATAAAATCGATTTTCTCTATTTTATTCTATATATCAAAATCGATTTTCAGGTCAACACAAAAGCTAAGAATCGATTCATACTAGCTTCACTAAGTATGCAAATGGATTCCAAAGTATTTCCAAAAAGAAAGAATCGATTCATACTATTTTACACTAAGCATAAAATCGATTTCTAAGCATCTCTAAAAAATGAAGAATCGATTCATACTAATTTTCATTAAGCATAAAATCGATTCCTTGCCTTCCTGTAAGCCAACAATCGATTGTCATCCATTTTCAAACAAAGCAAGAATCAATTCTCACCTTAAGGAAGTCACACATAAGAATCGATTCTCAGATCCAATACATTTAGGCTATAATCGATTCTTACATTATTTTCAACGTAAACTTCTTTTTCTCATAGCCTATAAATAGGCACCTCATTGTGTTCATTTCCTACACAACCCATTTCACGAATCAGAGCACATTTTGAGAAAAACTCTTTACATTTTATTCTTTGTTCTTCTCGCACCACTGGTCCGTCAGAGCTGATCTTTCGCAAAGAGTTAGTTGGGGTTTCATTCTTCAAGTTGCAATATCTGCCTACATTAGAGGTATTTCGGTCTTTAAACTTGTTATTTTTTATTGGTTGTATTTTGTACTAGGGAGTGGGGTATCTCTCTAGGGTAGCTGTTTCTACTAGGAAGTGGGGTATCTTTCTGGGGAAGCTGGTTGAAACAGGGGTGGGGTATCTCTTGTTATTGTTGTAATAGATTTGAGGGCTCTTTATAGGTGGGGTATCCTAGTAGAAGAGTGCCTGAGTCTGTAAAGGTTTTCCAAGGCACCTGTAAGCCTTGTTGTTTTGGTTAATGGAAAATCTCACAAGGGCGTGAGGACTGGACGTAGGTCACTAGGAGGTGACCGAACCAGGATAAATCTCTGTGTTCTTTATTGCTTTATTTTCTAATTCCTTTGTAACACCCCATTTTCTACCCGGTATTTAAATAAAAATTATCAGAGTTCAAAAATTTTATTTTTCAACTAATCCAAACGGGATGCTACATTTCTTCGAAACAAACATCAACAACATAATAAAATTCCTTTTATAAATCAAAGAAAATACGTAACACGTAACAATGGAATGGGGTTCCCAAAAACATATTATTCTGTCCACATGACAGAAATTACAACATCTCGCAGCGGAATAAAGAGATAAAACTCAGCACACAAAAACGCAGCCTCAACATAAAAATCTCAATAAAAATGTTTAACATCTCAAATAAACAAACAAAGAAAACTAGCGCCCATCCCCTGAGTGTTACGTATCAGAGCACTAGACCGACGCAGGAATGAAGAATAACAGCCTTCATTCATGGTTACCTGTAGTAATAAACAACGAAGGGGTGAGTCTAAACCGCATAATAAGGCTTATAATAAGCGGTATGCTAGAGTATAAGGACTACGCCAATCACAGCAAATACATTTATATTTTATACATATACAGCAACATTTCCAACTGATAAATAAACATCAACATCCGCAATATATAATTGTCACACAATCATATTGTACACCAAACAAAGTAATTATCAATAATGAGCATGTGTGTATGCGGTGCAGAATGCATGTGGTACCATTATCACTTCACATTAGCCAATTGGGCACGTCGCGACCGCAGCCGAAAATAACGTCAAGACCGCAGCCTAAAAATGCATCGTCAAGACCGCAGCCTAATGTATGCATGTGACTCCATGAACAACCAATAAGCATAATTTTTTCACAATCCCAAGTCACACACATAATCATTATACATTACAACGTCAAGACCACAGCCTAAAATCATCACCAACATTTTTGGTCCGTAGACCCACCGTCACTTTACCACACCACTAGCAAAATACAAGTGTCCAGAAACTTTCAGCCAAATTAATTATTTTTCACATTACAGTAGCATAAACAGATAGAGGACTGAACGAGCTTCGAAACGCACTTTGAAGCACTTAAAACGGACACCCGAGTCAGAAGATATGTCAAAAACAAATTTGGGACAAAACCGAGACACGTGCTGAAAATGGCTCGGAACAGCAGAAAATTCAGAGGCTTCGTGCGTGGCGCGCGGCTTAGGCGCGAGTGGCGCGCGGAACGGAAGAAATGCCCAGTGTCTTGCGCGTGACGCGCGACTGGCGCGCCAATGAGGCGCAAATTGGCAGAATGTTCTGTGACTATGGTGCATCCTTTTCAAAGTGGAGCCAACGGGACAACTTCAAAATGACACGTGCAAAAATAAAACCACTCGAGCCAAAACGTTTAAAATTGAAATTGGGCACGCAAATACAAAAGATGGCACGGTAAAATATGCCCAGAATTCGAAGTTCACCCAAAACACCCCATATACGCACACAAGCAACATGGCTCCCGGGGGAGGGGATCTCAGTGATTTTTCAGAACATACATCCTTGCAACCAAAACTCAACCTTAACGTCATCCCAATGACATGATTACTCATAAATATAACTCGGGAACACAAACCGGGCAGCCCAATTTAGGCGCACTTGGCGCCCAGGCATAGGGATCCTGCGCCCCAGGCGCCACTACACCAAGGCAGCAACACTGAAACACAGCAAATAGGCAACAGGCGCCCAGACAGCAGCAACAAAGCATGGATTGACAACAACAATGGCGCCCAAGGCGCCTAGGGTCCTTCAAACTCAAATTCTTCCAAATTTCAGATGCTCAATCATTCAATAATTATTTCTAATCCTTCAATTTCACTCTCATATCTTCAAATACACATTCTATCAATTATTTGGCATACACTATGATTCTCACATACATCTCATAACTCATACAATTTTCAATAAAACACATAGAGACAATCAATCTTCGCACAATTAATCATATATCGAATTCAACAATGGAATTATGAGACAAATGGTATAAACCCTAAACCCTCACATACAACCCATTCTAAGCCCTGTTATAAGGTAAGACCCACCCTTACCTTGATTACACCGAAGACGAGGTCCTTCCTACGGAGTCACCAACAAAACCACAGCAACAGCTCTTCTTTTCCCCTTCCCTTTGCGCGAATCTCCTTCTTCTCTTTCTCTTTCTCTCTTCGCGACCTCTCCTCTCTCTTCTCCTTTCTTTTCTTTTTTTTCTTTACGTTTTCTTTCTTTTTCCTTTCTTTGCACAAATGATGCGAATGCATCATACCCTATGCGCCTAGGGTCTCAGCTAACGGGCCTGGGCTTCTTCTTGGGCCAAATTTGCCATTCCGAAATTATTAATACCACCCCCTTCAATTATAAATATATTAATATATCAATATTTAAAATAATTATACTAATAATAATAACAATATTGCAACACCTAAATAATTTAATCAAATAATTAATTAAATCATTTTGGGTGTTACAACTCTCCCCCACAAAGGAAATTTCGTCCTCGAAATTCTTACCTGATTCAAACAACTCTGGGTAAGACTCCCGCATCTTACTCTCCAGCTCCCAAGTCATACTCTCACCAGCAGCTCCTAACCAAACCACTTTCACCAAAGAAATCTCCTTCCCTCTCAGAACCTTCACTTCTCTATCTTCAATTCGCACAGGCATAGTCTCCACAGTGACATTATCCCGTACCTCTACTTCATCCATCTGAATCACATGAGATGGGTCCGGAACATACTTTCGAAGTTGTGACACGTGAAATACGTCATGCAAGTTCGATAGATTAGGCGGGAAAGCCACCCTATAGGCAACACTTCCCACCCTCTCCGTAATCTGATACGGACCAATGAAACGGGGAGTTAACTTCCTTGATTTCAAGGCACGCCCAACACCAGTCACCGGAGTGACTCTCAAAAATACATGATCACCGGCCTGAAACTCTAAGTCCTTCCTTCTCTTATCATGATAGCTCTTTTGTCGACTCTGCGACGCTTTCATCTTCTCACGAATTAATTTCAGCTTCTCAGTGGTTTCTCGCACAATCTCAGGCCCTAACACTTCACTCTCTCCAGATTCATACCAACATAACGGAGTCCTACATCTCCGACCATACAGCGCCTCAAACGGTGCCATCCCAATACTAGAATGATGACTATTATTATAGGTGAACTCAATCAATGGAAGATGAGAATCCCACGAGCCTCTTTGCTCAAGAACACATGCCCTCAACAAGTCCTCTAACGACTGAATAGTTCTCTCGGTCTGACCATCTGTCTGCGGATGATACGCGGAGCTCAACCTCAACTTAGAACCCAAAGCTTCTTGCAAACTTTTCCAAAATTCAGAAGTGAATCTTGGATCTCTATCAGATACAATACTAAGCGGAACGCCATGCAACTTCACAATTGTCTTGATATAAATCTCTCCCAACTTTGGAACTGGATAAGTGATACTAATCGGCAAGAAGTGAGCAGACTTCGTCAACCTATCCACAATCACCCATATAGCATCAAACCCCCTTACGGTATTTGGCAAGCCAGTCACAAAATCCATGGAAATGCTATCCCATTTCCATTCCGGAACTTCTAATGGTTGCATCAACCCCGCAGGCTTCTGATGCTCAACCTTCGTCTTCTGACAAGTCAAACAGGCATACACAAACTGTGCCACATCCTTCTTCATACCAGGCCACCAGAACAACTTCTTCAAATCTTGGTACATTTTTGTAGCCCCTGGATGAATACTCAACTTGCTCCTATGGCTCTCCTCAAGAATCATTCTCTTCATCTCAGCATCATCAGGAATACAGATCCTATCCCTGAACCTCAATACACCTTGGGAATCTAACTTGAAATCTCCATTCACAGCTTGATCATTCGCAACTAACAAGTCCACCAACTTTACATCTGACTTTTGGGCTTCTCGAATACTAACCAAAAATTCATTGCCAATCTTCAGCATTCCCAACCCGACACTCTGCGGTGTCACTTCACAAACTAGACTCATATCCCTGAACTGCTCAATCAACTCTAACTCTTTGACCATCATAGTCGACATATGTAGGGTCTTCCGACTTAAAGCATTAGCCACGACATTAGCCTTGCCTGGATGATAGTTCAAGCCGAAATCATAGTCCTTCAGCAATTCTAACCAACGTCTCTGTCTCATATTTAGCTCCTTCTGATCAAACAAGTATTTCAAACTCTTATGGTCACTAAAAACTTCAAATCTAGTACCATACAAATAGTGCCTCCAAATCTTCAGGACAAACACAATCGCAGCTAGCTCCAAATCATGAGTAGGGTAGTTCTTCTCATGGGTCCTCAACTGTCTAGACGCATAAGCTACTACCTTACCTTCTTGCATAAGTACACCTCCTAAACCCATCTTGGAAGCATCGCAATACACCACAAATGGTTGATCCGGAACAGGCAAAGTCAAAATGGGCGATGTTGTTAACCTCTTCTTCAACTCATTGAAGCTCTCCTCACATCGAGCATCCCACACAAATGCTTTTCCTTTACACGTCAATTGGGTCAACGGAAGGGCTAACTTCGAGAAACCTTCAATAAACCTCCTGTAATAACCAGCTAACCCCAAGAAGCTTCTAATCTCAGTAACTGACTTCGGGCTCTCACATTGCAACACAGCATCAACCTTGGCTGGATCCACAGCTATACCATTACCAGAGATAATATGACCAAGGAAACCTACTTCATTCAGCCAGAACTCACACTTAGACAACTTCGCATACAACTTCTTTTCTTTCAACACTTCTAGTACTAACCTCAAATGTTCGGCGTGCTCTTCTTCCGTCTTAGAATACACCAGAATGTCGTCAATAAACACAACTACAAACCGATCTAAGTAACTATGGAAGGTACGGTTCAAGTAGTCCATAAATACTCCCGGCGCGTTGGTAACACCAAACGGCATCACAGAATACTCATAGTGCCCATATCTTGTTCGGATTAAATTAAATTATTTGATGTAATTTAATTAATTAGAATTTATACTAATATGTGTAGGAAGTATTAGAAAGTGGAGGTGCCAAACCAAATGGACTTGGGCCTAAGTGAGAAGCCCAAGCCCATTATTCTTGTCATATGCGAAGTGGCTAGGCTAGTTGGAGGCTAGGGTTTTGTGGCAATTCGCAAATTGGAGAGCTAGAGAGTGAAGGAAAGGGCGCCGTAAGGAGAGGAGAAGAAGAGGAGAGAAGTCGCACCCAAGGAAGAGCAAGGAACGTGATTTTGTTGCTGTGGTCCTGTACGTGACTATCTCCGGAGCCTCCGTTCTTCAATTTCGAGGTTAGGGGAGCTCTATCATTCTATCTAATAATTCATATGATGGGTTCTAGATCTAGGGCTAGACTAGATTTTCTTGATGTGTTCTTGATATATTGTTGATGTTGATTTTTCATATAGATATGCGAATTGAATTGTTGGGCTATACATGCGAATTGATTTGTTGGGTTGTATATATATGATGATCTCTTGATATGTTCTTGTTATGCGAATCTTGGGTACTGTGTGTTCATAAGATTATGAGTTGGTATTGCTTGAATTTTCGTTGATTGATTGAGTGTGTGCATAGGCGCCTAGGGCGCCAAAGTGATAGTGATGATAATTGCTAAGAATCAATTTTTGTGCTTGTTGTGTTGCTGAATTTTTGGTTGCCTAGGTACAGAATTAGGCGCCCATGAGTGGGGCGCCCTGTGCCAAGAATGTTGTTGCTGAAAAATTGGTCATGGAAGTAGGCGCCCATGAGTGGGGCGCCCTGTGCCAAGATGATGTTGGTGACGTTTTCAATTGAGTTTTTGGTAAAATGAGTTTTGGTGATTTTCGAAAATCAAATAGGTGCATTTTTTGTTGCTGGAAAAATTGAGTTTTTACACTTTAAAATTTGTTGGGAAACCAATTTTCAGCGTTGAAAAATTGTTGAACAAAATTCTGGATGTTGCTGCTGTTTCTGGGCGCTAAGCGCCTGTGCTGGGCGCTGGGCGCCTGTGGCGCTGTGTTGCGTGTTGCGTTGTGCGCGCCTGGGCGCTGGGCGCCTGTGGCGTGCTGTGTTGCCTGGGCGCCTAAGGCGCCAATTTTCAGAACGTTGCCTAAATTTTCCCAAACTTATTTTTATCATAACTTTTGACTCAGACGTCCGTTTTGAACGATTCGAAAAGTGTCGTGAAGCTTTTTACGTTGTCCATCTATGGGTCCAATTTTTAAAATGAAAAATTGTTATTTTCTGATTGTTTGTGGGCGCCCAAGTGGCCGTCCCCAGTGATCGTCCCAGGGACATTGAAAAATGATATGAAGCTCTTTAAAAATCCCTTTGGTGTATAAACGACAGTTTTAGCAAAATAATGTCAAAAATGATGATTTTGACGATGATGCCTTCGGGGCTAGTTAAATGACTGTTTCGCCCTTAGTGGCTATTATTATTATTTATGACGTGTAAAAGACTGTTTTGCCCCTAGTGGCCAAAGTTGTAGATAATGATGTGTAAATGACGAGGATGCCCTTGGTGGTTAGTCAAATGACGTTTTTGCCCTCAGTGGCTATTGTTTGAGTTGATTGATAACTATGTGCAAGTGACGGTGAAAAACCAGTGACGTTTGGGGCCCGAAGGGCTAAGTGATGTTAAGGTCTAAATGGCCAAGTGACGTTGTGTGATGATTATGAATTTGACAGGTGCTGTGCTCCGTGCGAGCAAACCGGTAAGTGACGGGTCACATTGTTGACTATGGTCTGAGTAATTGTGTGATTGTGTGTTGTAAGTGGTGCATGTCATAGTGTCTCATGCCCATATGCATAAAACCAGTGACGTTTTGAGGCCTGAGTGGCTAAGTGATGATGAGGCCTGAGTGGCTAAGCGACGTTTTGTGAAAAGGTACCTCATGCATATGCCCGCGAGTGGGTTGCATTTTCATAAGTCTACATGACATGAGATGAGTGATTGTAAATGATGTGAATGATGACTGTGATGTGGATGTTTAGTGTATTGGATGCTGATTGTTCTAGTGCGTAGCCTATGATTAGTCCTTATCATATTTTCTATTATATAGACTGAAATGATGCTCACCCTTTCCTGTTTGAATGTTACCCCCGTGTTGGTAACGTGCAGGTGATTCCCAGTGAAGGTCTTAGCTTCACTTTTTGAGTCGAGTCGTCATGCTCTGATACGTAGCACTCAGGGGGGAAAACGAACTCGGCATTTATTAATGATTTTTGGTTGTTATGTCCATGTGGACTATTTGGTTATGTTTTACTATTTTCCGCTGCGTAGATGGTTGTGTTATGTTGAGTTTTATAAGTGACGTTGAAATGAGACTGGAGATTCTTTATTTGTGATGTGCTACACGAATGCATGAATACTGAGTTGAACTGTTTTTCAAAACTGATAAGCGACGTTTATTGAAGTATGTGTAACATTCCCTATGAACGAAATTTTCAAACTCTGATTTTTATAAACGAAGTAACGGGTAGAAAGGGGTGTTACATTAGTGGCATCAGAGCAGTTCGGTCTGTCCGGCCGGTAGTTGAGTCGTCGTGTTGAGTAACATTGAGTTTGTTACTCGTTTCTGAATTCTGTTTTCTGTTGCAGTGCTAGAATGGCCAGACGGGACGATGCTGCGCCGCTTGCTGCTGCATTGCAAGCTATGGCTCAGGCGATGCAGGGTCAGCAGAATGCTGGAGATAATGCTGGTTTTCGGAGTCTGACAACCTTCCAGAGGGAGAATCCGCCCACCTTTAAGGGCAAATATGATCCAGATGGTGCTATGGCTTGGCTGAAGGAGATTGAGAGGATTTTCAGGGTGATGGACTGTACTGTTGAGCAGAAGGTCCGCTTTGGTACCCACATGTTAGCCGAGGAGGCCGACGACTGGTGGTTGGAGCTCTTGAAGGATTATGACTTTGGTTTGAATTATCATCCCGGCAAAGCTAATGTCGTGGCTGATGCTTTAAGCAGAAAGTCCTTGCATATGTCGGCAATGATGGTGAAAGAATTAGAGTTAATTGAGGAATTCAGAGATTTGAGTTTGGTTTGTAAAATGACCCCTCGCAGTGTCAAGCTGGGAATGTTAAAGATCGATAATGATTTCCTGGGCAGCATCAGAGAGGCTCAGAAGTCAGATGTCAAGTTAGTGGATTTAATTAATGGGGTTGGTCAATCTGAGGATGAAGATTTCAAATTAGATTCCAGTGGTGTGTTGAGGTTCCGGGGTAGGATCTGTGTTCCGAACGATGAAGAGATGAGAAAGGCAATTTTAGAGGAAGGTCATCGTAGCAAGTTGAGTATCCATCCTGGAGCGACGAAAATGTATCAAGATCTGAAAAAGATGTTTTGGTGGTATGGTATGAAGAGAGATGTGGCACAGTTTGTGTATGCCTGTTTGACCTGTCAGAAATCTAAGGTTGAGCATCAGAAGCCTGCAGGGCTAATGCAACCGTTGGAAGTTCCAGAGTGGAAATGGGATAGCATAGCGATGGATTTTGTGACGGGATTACCGAAAACAGTTAAGGGTCATGATGCTATTTGGGTGATCGTTGATAGGTTAACGAAGTCTGCTCACTTTATTCCTATCAATATCACTTATCCGGTGTCGAGGTTGGCAGAGGTATATGTCAAAGAAATTGTGAGGCTGCACGGTGTTCCGAAGAGTATTGTGTCAGATAGGGATCCGAGGTTCACCTCCGAGTTTTGGAAGAGTTTGCAGAAAGAATTGGGTTCAAAGTTGAAAATGAGTTCGGCATATCATCCCCAGACAGACGGTCAGTCAGAGAGGACAATTCAGTCGTTAGAAGATTTGCTGAGGGCTTGTGTATTGGAACAGCGGGGATCATGGGATTCCTACCTTGCGTTGATTGAGTTTACCTATAACAACAGTCACCATTCCAGTATTGGGATGGCACCGTTTGAAGCATTGTATGGTCGAAGGTGTAGGACGCCATTGTGTTGGCATGAGTCGGGAGAGAGTGTAGTATTGGGACCGGAGATTGTCCGGGAGACTACAGAGAAGATCAAGATGATCCGTGAAAAGATGAAGGCTTCGCAGAGTCGTCAGAAGAGTTATCATGACAAGCGGAGGAAGGATTTAGAGTTTCAGGAGGGTGAGCATGTGTTCTTGAGGGTTTCTCCTATTACCGGTGTTGGTCGAGCGTTGAAATCGAAGAAGCTCACTCCTCGATTTGTTGGTCCTTATCAGATTTCTGAAAGAATCGGAAATGTGGCTTATAGAGTGGCTTTACCGCCAAATCTTTCGAACTTGCATGACGTGTTTCACGTGTCACAACTTCGGAAGTATGTTTCGGATCCGTCTCATGTGATCCATATGGACGATGTGGAGTTGCGGGATAATCTCACTGTGGAGACGATGCCCGTACGGATTGAGGATCGTGAAGTGAAGGCGCTTAGGGGCAAAGAGATTGCATTAGTGAAAGTGGTCTGGCTAGGAGCTGCCGGCGAGAGTATGACTTGGGAGCTAGAGAGCAAGATGCGAGAATCCTACCCAGAGTTGTTTGATCAGGTAAATTTCGAGGACGAAATATTCTAAGTGGGGGAGAGTTGTAACACCCTAAAATTATTTAATTAATTTATTTAATTAAGTAATTGGGGATTTAAATTAAATTATTTGATGTAATTTAATTAATTAGAATTTATACTAATATGTGTAGGAAGTATTAGAAAGTGGAGGTGCCAAACCAAATGGACTTGGGCCTAAGTGAGAAGCCCAAGCCCATTATTCTTGTCATATGCGAAGTGGCTAGGCTAGTTGGAGGCTAGGGTTTTGTGGCAATTCGCAAATTCGGAGAGCTAGAGAGTGAAGGAAAGGGCGCCGTAAGGAGAGGAGATGAAGAGGAGAGAAGTCGCACCCAAGGAAGAGCAAGGAACGTGATTTTGTTGCTGTGGTCCTGTACGTGACTATCTCCGGAGCCTCCGTTCTTCAATTTCGAGGTTAGGGGAGCTCTATCATTCTATCTAATAATTCATATGATGGGTTCTAGATCTAGGGCTAGACTAGATTTTCTTGATGTGTTCTTGATATATTGTTGATGTTGATTTTTCATATAGATATGCGAATTGAATTGTTGGGCTATACATGCGAATTGATTTGTTGGGTTGTATATATATGATGATCTCTTGATATGTTCTTGTTATGCGAATCTTGGGTACTGTGTGTTCATAAGATTATGAGTTGGTATTGCTTGAATTTTCGTTGATTGATTGAGTGTGTGCATAGGCGCCTAGGGCGCCAAAGTGATAGTGATGATAATTGCTAAGAATCAATTTTTGTGCTTGTTGTGTTGCTGGATTTTTGGTTGCCTAGGTACAGAATTAGGCGCCCATGAGTGGGGCGCCCTGTGCCAAGAATGTTGTTGCTGAAAAATTGGTCATGGAAGTAGGCGCCCATGAGTGGGGCGCCCTGTGCCAAGATGATGTTGGTGACGTTTTCAATTGAGTTTTTGGTAAAATGAGTTTTGGTGATTTTCGAAAATCAAATAGGTGCATTTTTGGTTGCTGGAAAAATTGAGTTTTTACACTTTAAAATTTGTTGGGAAACCAATTTTCAGCGTTGAAAAATTGTTGAACAAAATTCTGGATGTTGCTGCTGTTTCTGGGCGCTAAGCGCCTGTGCTGGGCGCTGGGCGCCTGTGGCGCTGTGTTGCGTGTTGCGTTGTGCGCGCCTGGGAGCTGGGCGCCTGTGGCGTGCTGTGTTGCCTGGGCGCCTAAGGCGCCAATTTTCAGAACGTTGCCTAAATTTTCCCAAACTTATTTTTATCATAACTTTTGACTCAGACGTCCGTTTTGAACGATTCGAAAAGTGTCGTGAAGCTTTTTACGTTGTCCATCTATGGGTCCAATTTTTAAAATGAAAAATTGTTATTTTCTGATTTTTTGTGGGCGCCCAAGTGGCCGTCCCCAGTGATCGTCCCAGGGACATTGAAAAATGATATGAAGCTCTTTAAAAATCCCTTTGGTGTATAAACTGTTGACCAAGTGACTTCAAACACAAGAGGGGGGGTGAATTGTGTAATTAAAAAATTGCGATTAAAAATAAAGTTTTTGAAAGATTTTGATCAAATAAGTTGCTTGAATTTAAATACCTGTGATAAAGCAATAAAATAACTTGCAAGAAAAATAAAGGAGATGAAGGGAAGAAGATGACACAAAGAGTTTTATACTGGTTCGGCCAAACCACAGGCCTACGTCCAGTCCCCGAGGAATGCTCCAAGGGATTTCAACTAATCACTAGCTTTTAAAAGAGGTTCAGCTAGAAACCTTTACAATCAAGAACTTACAACACCGGGATATCACCTCCCAAAAAAAAAACCTTTCAAGAACCAAGAGATTTGATGGCACACTCAATAGTGTGGATAAAACAAGTTGAAGCACAGTAATACAATATCAAATTATGTGAATTATAAAGCTCTCAAAAATAAAATATATGCAAGTGAAAGAGTAGTATGAGAGTGTTAGAGAAGAGTGTGAAATGCGTATTAAATTGTGTGAAAAGAGTGGAGAATGAGACTCCTATTTATAGGCTTAGGAGAGATCTAGATTTGGAGCTATGAGATAATCGATTAAGTGATGGATGCTTTGGAGATGATAATCGATTAAGGGCTCATATAGTTTTTACATGGATAATCGATTATGGGCCTTATATAATCGATTAGGCACTTATCAATTTTAAGAGAAACTTTCCAAAAAAGTTTGTAATCGATTATGGGACTAAGTTGAAAAGAGATGATAATCGATTATGCTCCTGAATTTATTTCAGAGGAGTAATCGATTATGGGACTTAGTTGAAAAGAGATGATAATCGATTATTGGCTTCCTAATAGCATAAGAATCGATTATTGCCTTATATGAAAGAGAGAATGAATCGATTATTAGCTTGAATTTAGGATATGTTGAAATCGATTTTTTGCTTTGAATATAGTAGGGAGGAAATCGATTTCTTCTAATTTTTTGGAAGCAATGTGCATCAAATATAGTCTTTGTAAAATCGATTTTATGCTTCTAAAAAATATTTTCACAATATTTGTGGTTGTTCTATTTAATCTTGCATGCATGAGGTTTGTTTAAAAAATATTTTCATGCAAAATTATTTTTATGAAAAACATTTGTGAGTGTGTGATTTATTTTATATTTGAGAGCTTTATTTTCACTTACAATAATGTCCTAAACACACACAACAGTAAAATAATTCTTGACTGTCGCTTGATTGCATTTTTCCGCTTTTTGCAGTCTTGACCTTTTTGCCCTTCTTTTGTCAATCATCAAAACCTGATTATTCCTGTCAAGGCATATATTCACATTCTCCCCCTTTTTGATGATGACAAACATCATTAGGAGGGATTTGCTCAAAGAAGGGGTTAGATAAGAATATTTCATAACAATGTGTATATCAGAGATAAGCGCAGATAATACTCCCCCTTTCTATATGCAAATATTTAAGAAAATACTCCCCCTGAAACATGCAAATCACATAACTCTCCCCCTTTTGGCATTATCAAAAAGCGAAAAATAATCAAGTATAGGCAGTCTAAGGCATATATTCACTCAATGCATGATTGATTTAGAATTCCCAATTCAGTTCTTATAAAAGAGAAACTTTCTTTTGGCAAAGGTTTAGTAAAAATATCTGCAAGTTGGTTAGATGTTTCCACAAACTCAATTACGCAATCACCTTTTTGAACATGATCTCTGATAAAATGGTGCCTAATCTCAATGTGTTTTGTCCGTGAGTGATAAACCGGATTTTTTGTGAGATTTATGGCACTGGTGTTGTCGCATTTAATTGGGACTGTTTTGAGATCCATACCGAAATCATTTAATTGCTGTTTCATCCAAATTATTTGCGCACAACAACTACCTGCAGCAACGTATTCTGCTTCTGCGGTGGATAGCGCTACACTTGCTTGTTTCTTACTGTGCCAAGATACTAACGCATTTCCAAGCAAGTGACACGTTCCACTGGTGCTCTTTCTATCCATTTTACAACCTGCAAAGTCAGAATCAGAGTACCCAACCAAAGTGCAATCCGTCCCTTTAGGATACCATAAACCCATGTTTTGTGTGCCAATGAGGTATCTCATAATGCGTTTGACAGCAGAGAGATGAGATTCTTTTGGATTAGCTTGAAAGCGTGCACACATACAAACACTAAACATAATATCAGGACGACTAGCAGTGAGATAGAGAAGAGAGCCAATCATACCTCTATACTTTCTTACCTCTACCGACTTACCTTCCTCGTCTTTGTCAAGAGAGCATGATGTACTCATGGGAGTTGAGATTTCTTTGGCATTGTGCATACCGAATTTCTTAAGAAGCTCTTTGCAGTACTTGGATTGATTTACAAAAATACCTTCCTTAGTTTGATGGATTTGTAATCCAAGAAAGTATCGAAGCTCACCCATCATGGACATTTCAAATTCACTTTGCATGATGTTAGAAAATTCTTCACAAAGAGTTTCATTAGTGGCTCCAAAGATAATGTCATCAACATAAATTTGAACAAGTAAAATGTCATGATTTGAATGTTTGATGAAAAGTGTTGTATCAACTTTGCCTCTTTCAAAACCCTTTTCAAGTAAAAATTTACTTAAGCGATCATACCAAGCTCGAGGTGCTTGTTTCAACCCATACAATGCCTTTTTCAATTTAAAAACGTGATCGGGAAACTCAAAATTTGTGAAACCCGGGGGTTGATCAACATATACCTCTTCTTGAATATAACCATTTAAAAACGCACTTTTTACGTCCATTTGAAAAAGTTTAAAATCCATGATGCAAGAAAAAGCAAGAAGCATGCGAATGGATTCTAGCCTAGCCACGGGGGCATAGGTTTCATCAAAATCTATACCCTCTTGTTGATTGTAACCTTTGGCAACAAGTCTTGCTTTGTTTCTAATAATAATACCATTTTCATCAAGCTTGTTCCGAAAAACCCATTTGGTTCCAATCACAAGATGGTCTTTAGGTTTTGGGGCGAGTTCCCAAACACTGTTTCTTTCAAATTGATTTAATTCCTCTTGCATGGCAAGGGTCCAATGTTCGTCAAAAATAGCTTCATCAATGTTGTTTGGTTCAATTTGAGAAACAAAAGCCATATGGTTACATGCATTCTTTAAAGAGTTTCGAGTAGTTACCCCTTTTGTGATATCACCTATCACTTTGTCAAGAGGATGGTCCTTTTGCATTCTCCATTCTTTAGGTAGATCTTGATGAGGTGATTGATCTTCAACTTCCTTGTTTTTGTCCTGTTCTTTTAGAAGACTGTTTCCCAAAATTTCTGCAAGATCATCAACATTCTTTTCTACTACAATTTTGGGGTCAGTTTCATCAAAAGTGACATGCACTGATTCTTCTATAGACAAGGTTCTTTTATTATAAATTCTAAAAGCTTTACTAGAGTTGGAATATCCAAGAAAAATTCCCTCATCAGCTTTAGCATCAAACTTACCAAGATTGTCCTTCCCATTATTCAAAACAAAGCACTTACATCCGAATACGTGAAAGTGGGAGATATTTGGCTTTCTTCCTTTGTAAATTTCATAGGGCGTTTGTTTTAGAATAGGCCTTATGAGGACTCTATTCATTACATAGCATGCGGTGCTTACCGCGTCTGCCCAGAAATACTTAGGAAGGTTAGTTTCATTGAGCATCGTCCTCGCTAGCTCTTCAAGGGACCTATTTTTCCTTTCCACTACTCCATTTTGTTGAGGAGTTCGTGGGGAGGAAAAAGTGTGGTCAATACCATTTTCATTGCAAAAGTTTTCAAAAGCCTCATTTTGAAACTCACCACCGTGATCACTTCGGATAGATGCTATAGTTAAACCTTTTTCGTTTTGAATAATCTTAGCAAGTTTTCGAAAAGCGTCAAAAGCGTCATTTTTATGAGAAATGAACAAGGTCCATGTATAGCGAGAGTAGTCATCCACAATAACAAGTGCATAGTAATTGCCACCAAGACTCATAGTTCTAGATGGGCCAAATAAATCCATGTGTAAAAGTTGTAAAGGTCGGTTTGTAGAAATAACATTTTTTGATTTAAAAGAGACCTTTACTTGTTTCCCTTTTTGGCACGCATCGCATAATTTATCTTTTTCAAAATGTAGCTTTGGTAGGCCAATTACTAGTTCCTTACGAGCAAGTTTATTTAAAAGATCCATGTGGATGTGGGCTGCTCTCCTATGCCATAGCCAAGTTTCATCCTCTTTACTAATAAGACAGCATGCATCATTTGAGGGTAGATCATTTAGATCAACAGTATAAGTGTTTCCAACTCTTTCACCAGTAAAAAGGATTTGCTTGTCCACAGTATTTTTTACCTTGCAAATAGAAGAATTAAACACAACTTTATTACCTTTGTCGCACAGTTGACTAATACTTAGCAAGTTATGTTTCAAGCCATCCACTAATAAAACATTTTCAATCACTGGGTTTGGTTTCTTACCGATAGTGCCGACACCAATTATTTTACCTTTTGTGTTGTCGCCATAAGACACAAAACCACTACTTTTAGGAGTCAAGTGAGAGAACTTTTCTTTGTCCCCTGTCATGTGCTTTGAACAGCCGCTGTCAAGATACCACTTTGAGCTCTTGGCTTTCAAGCACACCTGCAACACAACCTCAAGTTTTAATTTTTGGTACCCAAATCGTTTTGGGTCCTTTTGGGTTAGTCTTGGGAATAGTGCCCTTTGGAATCCATTTCCATTTGTCATTCATAGCAATATTCTTTCTAGCATTACAAATAGAAGATGTATGACCTTTTCTACCACAATAATAACATTTTGTAAAAGGGCTACTAGAAGCTATGTTGGGACTAAAAAATTTTGTGAAAGACTTTTCATGATTCTTTGGCTGATAGCCCAAACCGGCTTTATCATAAGTTCCCCTTTGATTTCCCAAAATGATATTAAGATTGTCTCTTCCCATGGTGAATTTTGCAAGAGTGTTGTGCAAATCATCAATTTTCTTTTCCAAAACGTTGCACTCTTCACATTTGAGAGTACTCTCCTTTTTATTTTCATAAGAGTTGCAAGAGGAGACTTCACTTACAAAAATTTGTTTTTCTTTAAGAATGTCTATTTCCTTGTTTAAAATTTCGATTTTAGAGTGAAGAGAGGAAATAGTTTTCTTAGAGGTAGAAACAATCTTTCTAAGTTTGGTTGATTCATTATTTAGTTCTTCACAAATACTAAGCAGTTCATTATAAGTTAAATCATACTCAGTTTCAATAGAGCTTACCTCATCTTCCTCATGCTCCGCCATGAGACATAGTTTTGCTTCTTCTTCAGATTCATCGGATGACTCCGTGTCATTTTCTTCCCAAGTGATGTATGCCCTTCTTCCTCTTGATTCCCTTTGTGGTTTTCTGTCCGATTTCTCATATTTTTTATTTTGAGGGCAGTTTGGCTTTATGTGCCCTTTCTTACCACATTTGTAGCATGTTGGATTGAAGGAGGTTCCTTCCTCATTCTTCTCTTGAGGATTAGCCCATTGTTTTGATTTTCCCTTGCGCTTCATGAAGTTGTTGAATCTTCGCACCATTAGGCTCATGTCTTCATCATTGCTGTCGTATTCTTCCGTGTCACTTTCTTTGGCACTTGTTTTTAGAGCAAGTCCTTTCTTTTTCTTTTCACCTTCCTCGCTTTCAGTTAGTCGATTCAGTTCGAGCTCGTGTTCCTGCAATTTTCCAAACAGAGTAGTTAAGTCCATAGAGGATATGTCTCTTGATTCCGAGATAGCCGTCACTTTGGGTTGCCAATTTCTATTTAGGCATCGTAGCACTTTATTGGTCAAATCCGCATTTTCGAAGGATTTTCCAAGGCCTCTGAGATGGTTAACTATGTGGATGAAACGTTTGTTTAGTTCTTGGATGGTTTCACCCGGTTTCATCTTAAATAGTTCATACTCATGAGTTAATGTGTTCATTCTAGCCCTTTTGACCTCGGTAGTACCTTCATGGGTCACTTGGAGGGCGTCCCACATTTCCTTGGCGGTTTTACAGTTTGATACGCGATAGAACTCATCGATGCTTAAAGCAGTTGTGATGATGTTCTTAGCTTTCAAATTGTATTGAACCTTTTCTTTTTCCTCTTTGGTCCAAAGAGATCTAGGTTTGTTCACCATTTCATCATTAACAAGATGAGTGGGAACAAATGGACCATTTATGACAGCATCCCAAATATCACAATCTACTCCCTCAATGAAAATTTTCATTCTTGTTTTCCAATAATCATACCCTTCACCATTGAAAGATGGGGGTCTGTTTAAGGAGTCATTTGAAGTCATCTTGTCTCTTGAGACAGTTAGTCTTGACCAAGAGTCTAGCTCTGGTACCACTTGTTGACCAAGTGACTTCAAACACAAGAGGGGGGGTGAATTGTGTAATTAAAAAATTGCGATTAAAAATAAAGTTTTTGAAAGATTTTAATCAAATAAGTTGCTTGAATTTAAATACCTGTGATAAAGCAATAAAATAACTTGCAAGAAAAATAAAGGAGATGAAGGGAAGAAGATGACACAAAGAGTTTTATACTGGTTCGGCCAAACCACAGGCCTACGTCCAGTCCCCGAGGAATGCTCCAAGGGATTTCAACTAATCACTAGCTTTTAAAACAGGTTCAGCTAGAAACCTTTACAATCAAGAACTTACAACACCGGGATATCACCTCCCAAAAAAAAACCTTTCAAGAACCAAGAGATTTGATGGCACACTCAATAGTGTGGATAAAACAAGTTGAAGCACAGTAATACAATATCAAATTATGTGAATTATAAAGCTCTCAAAAATAAAATATATGCAAGTGAAAGAGTAGTATGAGAGTGTTAGAGAAGAGTGTGAAATGCGTATTAAATTGTGTGAAAAGAGTGGAGAATGAGACTCCTATTTATAGGCTTAGGAGAGATCTAGATTTGGAGCTATGAGATAATCGATTAAGTGATGGATGCTTTGGAGATGATAATCGATTAAGGGCTCATATAGTTTTTACATGGATAATCGATTATGGGCCTTATATAATCGATTAGGCACTTATCAATTTTAAGAGAAACTTTCCAAAAAAGTTTGTAATCGATTATGGGACTAAGTTGAAAAGAGATGATAATCGATTATGCTCCTGAATTTATTTCAGAGGAGTAATCGATTATGGGACTTAGTTGAAAAGAGATGATAATCGATTATTGGCTTCCTAATAGCATAAGAATCGATTATTGCCTTATATGAAAGAGAGAATGAATCGATTATTAGCTTGAATTTAGGATATGTTGAAATTGATTTTTTGCTTTGAATATAGTAGGGAGGAAATCGATTTCTTCTAATTTTTTGGAAGCAATGTGCATCAAATATAGTCTTTGTAAAATCGATTTTATGCTTCTAAAAAATATTTTCACAATATTTCTAGTTGTTCTATTTAATCTTGCATGCATGAGGTTTGTTTAAAAAATATTTTCATGCAAAATTATTTTTATGAAAAACATTTGTGAGTGTGTGATTTATTTTATATTTGAGAGCTTTATTTTCACTTACAATAATGTCCTAAACACACACAACAGTAAAATAATTCTTGACTGTCGCTTGATTGCATTTTTCCGCTTTTTGCAGTCTTGACCTTTTTGCCCTTCTTTTGTCAATCATCAAAACCTGATTATTCCTGTCAAGGCATATATTCACATAAACGACAGTTTTAGCAAAATAATGTCAAAAATGATGATTTTGACGATGATGCCTTCGGGGCTAGTTAAATGACTGTTTCGCCCTTAGTGGCTATTATTATTATTTATGACGTGTAAAAGACTGTTTTGCCCCTAGTGGCCAAAGTTGTAGATAATGATGTGTAAATGACGAGGATGCCCTTGGTGGTTAGTCAAATGACGTTTTTACCCTCAGTGGCTATTGTTTGAGTTGATTGATAACTATGTGCAAGTGATGGTGAAAAACCAGTGACGTTTGGGGCCCGAAGGGCTAAGTGATGTTAAGGTCTAAATGGCCAAGTGACGTTGTGTGATGATTATGAATTTGACAGGTGCTGTGCTCCGTGCGAGCAAACCGGTAAGTGACGGGTCACATTGTTGACTATGGTCTGAGTAATTGTGTGATTGTGTGTTGTAAGTGGTGCATGTCATAGTGTCTCATGCCCATATGCATAAAACCAGTGACGTTTTGAGGCCTGAGTAGCTAAGTGATGATGAGGCCTGAGTGGCTAAGCGACGTTTTGTGAAAAGGTACCTCATGCATATGCCCGCGAGTGGGTTGCATTTTCATAAGTCTACATGACATGAGATGAGTGATTGTAAATGATGTGAATGATGACTGTGATGTGGATGTTTAGTGTATTGGATGCTGATTGTTCTAGTGCGTAGCCTATGATTAGTCCTTATCATATTTTCTATTATATAGACTGAAATGATGCTCACCCTTTCCTGTTTGAATGTTACCCCCGTGTTGGTAACGTGCAGGTGATTCCCAGTGAAGGTCTTAGCTTCACTTTTTGAGTCGAGTCGTCATGCTCTGATACGTAGCACTCAGGGGGGAAAACGAACTCGGCATTTATTAATGATTTTTGGTTGTTATGTCCATGTGGACTATTTGGTTATGTTTTACTATTTTCCGCTGCGTAGATGGTTGTGTTATGTTGAGTTTTATAAGTGACGTTGAAATGAGACTGGAGATTCTTTATTTGTGATGTGCTACACGAATGCATGAATACTGAGTTGAACTGTTTTTCAAAACTGATAAGCGACGTTTATTGAAGTATGTGTAACATTCCCTATGAACGAAATTTTCAAACTCTGATTTTTATAAACGAAGTAACGGGTAGAAAGGGGTGTTACACGTTGGTAACACCAAACGGCATCACAGAATACTCATAGTGCCCATATCTTGTTCGGAAAGCTGTCTTCTGAATGTCTTCATCCTTTACCTTGATCTGGTGATAACCCGACCTCAAATCGATTTTGCTAAACACTTTAGCACCCACTAATTGGTCCATCAAGTCATCAATTCTCGGGAGCGGATACTTGTTCTTTATTGTTACCTTGTTCAATTGCCTATAATCGACACAAAGTCTCATACTCCCATCCTTCTTTTTCACCAACAACACCGGAGCTCCCCATGGCGACACCCTTGGCCTTACAAATTTCTTCTCAAGTAGATCTTCTAGTTGCTTCTTCAATTCAGACAACTCTGAGGCTGACATCCGGTACGGTGCCATAGACACAGGCCTAGTACCCGGTACAAGATCAATAGCAAACTCAACCTCCCTCTCTGGCGGAACACTCGGGATTTCATCAGGGAACACTTCAGGAAACTCACACACTACTTGTAACCCTTCAATGATCGCCTGATTCTCAGCAGACAATGACGCCATCAAAGCAAACAGATGAACTCCCTCTTTCATTATGTAACACCCCATTCTACCCGGCTATTTATCATAGAGATCAGAGTTTCAAAATTTCTTTTTGAATGGAATGCTACACACGTACTTAATGTAACCACTTACAATACGCAACACCATTTAATAAATTAAGGTACTCTTGATTTCACCAACAAAATCCACACATTATAATTTAGATGTCTCGCAGCGGAAAAATAACATAAACTCAAAATGCCAAACAACGGCCTCATCGGAATCATTAGATCAATGCACACGAAAATCAACAACAATTAAATGACATTAGAAATCCTAAGCCAACCCCCTAGGTGTCACGTATCAGAGCAGACCGACTCGGGAGTGAAAGGAGTAAGCCTTCACTCGGGACTACCTGTGGTAAACAACAACAGAAGGGTGAGTCTCAACTACATAATAAAGACTATAATAAGAAGTATATTTCATCATAGCACCACACTCATACAGTCATACAATAACATAGTTCATACAATCACCACTCGCATGCTTATCATGAGGATGTATGCAATAACAGTTATGCATGTGGTACCATTTTCCCAGACCGCAGCCTTATCAACATAATATCAACTCAGACCGCAGCCTTATCATTGTGATTTAGAACTCAGACCGCAGCCTTATCATCTTAATTTAAAACTCAGACCGCAGCCTTATGTATGCATGAGACTCCATGACAAAACCAAACTCATAACTCTTAGCAACACAATCCATACATCTTATATCACATATTTATTAATCTTTATTGTAGCCCCCATGGCCTCATCATCACTCGACTCATTTATTTTCTCATCACAATCACATTTCTAGGATTAGGCTAGCACTTAGGGACCAATCTGTCACCATTAGACTCGAAACCCAAACACAAGGCATGGGCGCCCCACTTGGCGCCCTGGGCGGCCACACTTGGCGCCCAACACAACACCAAAACGCACAAACATAGGAGATCACCTTAAAAATTGAAACCGCTCTAGCCAAAATGTTCAAAATGGGATTTGGTCACGTGAATACAGAATTTTGCTAGGGAAAATATATTCAGAACTCACAGCTCACCCCTAGGCATCACAAACATAGTCAAAACAACGCTCTCTAGGACGATTTCAAAACCATAAGTGCAAATCTGGAAATTCTTTAGCCAAAGTGTTTTAAATACAATTTGGTCAGGTGAATACAAAATTTGGCTCGGTAAATTATGCTCAGAAAATGAGTTGCACACAAGGCACCCCTAAAACAAGCCAAAATGATGCCCAATAGGACAATTTCAAAACCACAAGTGCAAATCTGGAAATTCTTTAGCCAAAGTGTTTTAAATACAATTTGGTCAGGTCAATACAAAGTTTGGCTCGGTAAAATATGCTCAGAAAATGATGTGTGCACAAGGCACCCCTTAACAAGCCGAAATGATGCCCAACCGGACAATTTCAAAACCACAAGTGCAAATCTGGAAATTCTTTAGCCAAAGTGTTTTAAATACAATTTGGTCAGGTCAATACAAAGTTTGGCTCGGTAAAATATGCTCAGAAAATGATGTGTGCACAAGGCACCCCTTAAACAAGCCAAAATGATGCCCAACCGGACAATTTCAAAACCACAAGTGCAAATCTGGAAATTCTTTAGCCAAAGTGTTTTAAATACAATTTGGTCAGGTCAATACAAAGTTTGGCTCGGTAAAATATGTTTAGAAACTGAGTTTATCCAAAAACATGATTTATGCGCCTTGCCTAAGCATAGGCAGCAACCCGGCGCCTCCCCAGGCGCCACAGGGCAGCAACATAGGCGCCCTGCCCAGAACACACACGCCCAGCAACAGTAAACAGCGCCCAGTGCGCCAATTTCCCCCCCCCCCCCCCCCCAGCAGCTTGGCGCCCAGGCGCCCCAACACAACCAAAACACCAATTCTCAATTATTTTTCCAAAAACCAAATCACCACAACAATCACAAAATGCATTGCACTCATACCAACAACATTCAATCTCATATATATATATATATATTAAGAACACATCAAAGCACAAAATTAACACATGAAATACAAACCTTAGCATAGGGAATCGAATTAATCACACCAATTATCAATTTCAACTAACCTAAACAAATCTAACAATTAACAAGGTATGTCAAGTGGGATCCTATGGTCTACATACAACCTATTATATTCTCTATTATAGAGTGAGACTCCCCTAACCTTGATTATGACGAGCTAGAGCCTTTCCCACCGAAGCACCGACAAATCACCGCAACAAGGAAGCTCCTCCTTTTCTCACGATTACGCCCTTTCTCTCTTTCCCTTGGACCATCGCGAATTGATCAAAATAGAAAGGGTTAGGGAAATTCGAAACCTAAGCACTTGATAGAGAAAGGAAATCGAATCATAGAAGGTTAGGAACCCTTACCTAGGATCAAGATGCACAAACCCTAACTCCAAGCTTGAAGTCGCTCCTTCCTTCTCTTCTCCTCTCCTTCGACTTTCTTTCTTTTCTTCTCTCTTTCGACTTTCTTTCTTTCTTTTTGACACTAGTGAGGCGCGACCTAGACCCCTAGTGCCTAAGGAGCGCCTAAGCCAACGGGCTTGGGCTTCTTGGGCCGTCACTTGCAATACCGGTATTACCAACGCCATCCCCTTCAATTAAATAAAAATACTACATTATAATATAATAAAGAAAATAGTGCAACACTTTAAATAATTTAATCAATTACTTAATTAAATTATTTTAGGGTGTTACAACTCTCCCCCACTTAGGAAATTTCGTCCTCGAAATTCATACCTGAGTCAAAAAGCTCTGGATAGGACTCCCGCATCCTACTCTCCAGCTCCCAAGTCATGCTCTCGCCAGTAGCTCCCAACCACACCACCTTCACCAAAACAATGCTTTTCCCTCTCAGCACCTTCACTTCTCTATCATCAATCCTCACTGGCATAGTCTCCACAGTGAGATTATCTCGCACCTCAATATCATCCATATGGATCACATGAGACGGGTCCGGAATGTACTTCCGAAGTTGCGACACGTGAAATACGTCGTGCAAGTTCGAAAGGTTAGGTGGTAAGGCCACCCTATAAGCAACCTTTCCGACCCTCTCAGTGGTCTGGTACGGTCCAATAAATCTAGGAGTCAACTTCTTTGCTTTAAGTGCACGCCCAACACCAGCCATAGGCGTGACCCTTAAGAAAACATGCTCACCAGCCTGAAATTCCAAATCTTTTCTCCTTCTATCATGGTAACTCTTTTGCCGACTTTGAGATTCTTTCATTTTCTCCCTGATCATTTTTATCTTCTCTGTAGTCTCTCTCACCAATTCAGGTCCAAGAACAACACTTTTGCCAGATTCATGCCAACACAAAGGAGTTCTACACCTCCGCCCATACAGTGCCTCATAAGGAGCCATCCCTATACTCGAATGGTAGCTGTTGTTGTAAGTGAACTCAATCAACGAAAGGTGTGTATCCCACGCACCTCCCTGCTCTAAAACACACGATCTCAATAAGTCCTCCAATGACTGAATGGTTCTCTCTGTCTGCCCATCAGTCTGAGGATGGTAGGCTGAACTCAACCTCAATCTGGACCCCAATGCCTCCTGCAAACTCCCCCAAAACTCCGAAGTGAACCTCGGATCTCTGTCAGATACAATACTCTTCGGGACACCGATGCAACTTCACAATCACCCGAATATATATCTCGGCCAATCTCGCTACCGGATACGTGATGTTGATAGGAAGGAAGTGAGCAGACTTCGTCAACCTATCCACGATCACCCAAATAGAATCAAATCCCCGAACGGTTCTTGGTAACCCTGTCAAAAAATCCATGGAGATGCTATCCCATTTCCATTCCGGAACATCCAAAGGTTGCATCAACCCCGCAGGCTTCTGGTGCTCAACCTTTGACTTCTGGCAAGTCAAACAGGCGTACACAAACTGTGCTACATCTTTCTTCATACCAGGCCACCAGAATAATTTCTTCAAGTCATGATACATCTTTGTAGCCCCTGGATGAATACTCAGCTTGCTCCTATGACTCTCCTCAAGGATCATCTTTTTCATCTCAATGTCATCGGGAACGCAGATCCTGTCTCTAAATCTCAACACACCCTGGGAATCCAACCTGAAATCCCCATCCACATTCTGATCACCTGCAACTAACAAGTCAACCAGCTTCACATCTAATTTCTGGGCGTCTCTGATACTAACCAAGAAGTCATTACCAATCCTCAGCATACCCAGCTTAACACTTCGCGGTGTCACTTCACAAACCAGACTCATATCACGAAATTGCTCAATCAACTCCAACTCTTTTACCATCATCGCTGACATATGCAAAGTCTTTCGACTTAAAGCATCAGCCACGACATTAGCTTTGCCGGGGTGATAGTTTAAGCCAAAATCATAGTCTTTCAGCAGCTCTAACCAACGCCTCTGCCTCATATTCAGCTCCTTCTGATCAAACAAGTATTTCAAACTCTTGTGGTCGCTGAATACCTCGAATCTAGTGCCATACAAGTAGTGCCTCCAAATTTTTAGCGCAAACACAATAGCAGCCAATTCCAAATCATGAGTAGGATAGTTCTTCTCATGAGTTCGCAACTGTCTGGACGCATAAGCGACTACCTTCCCATCCTGCATCAATACGCCCCCTAAGCCCATTCTGGAAGCATCACAATATACCACAAACGGTTGATCCGGCACGGGCAACACTAACACCGGAGATGTTGTCAATCTTTTCTTCAACTCTTGGAAACTCTCTTCACACTTAGCATCCCACACAAAAACTCTCCCCTTACACGTCAATTGAGTCAACGGAAGGGCTAGCTTCGAGAAACCCTCAATGAACCTCCTGTAGTAACCAGCCAACCCCAAGAAACTCCTGATCTCAGTCGCAGACTTTGGGCTTTCCCACTGTAACACTGCATCAACCTTGGCTGGGTCTACAGCTATGCCATCACTAGAAATAATGTGACCCAAAAAGCTTACCTCACGCAGCCAGAACTCGCATTTGGACAACTTAGCATAAAGCTTCTTCTCTCTTAATACCTCAAGCACCAACCTTAAGTGCTCTGCATGCTCCTCTTCAGACTTGGAGTATACCAGAATATCATCTATAAAAACTACCACAAACCGATCCAAGTAACTATGGAAGATACGGTTCATGTACTCCATAAACACCCCTGGTGCATTGGTGACACCAAACGGCATCACAGAGTACTCATAATGTCCATATCTCGTTCGAAACGCTGTCTTCTGGACGTCTTCATCTTTTACTTTAATCTGATGATACCCTGACCTCAAATCAATTTTGCTAAAAACCTTAGCACCCACCAGCTGGTCCATCAGATCATCAATTCTCGGAAGAGGGTACTTATTTTTAATAGTCACCTTGTTCAACTGTCTATAATCCACACACAGGCGCATACTCCCATCTTTCTTCTTTACTAACAAAACCGGGGCTCCCCATGGTGACACACTAGGCCTCACAAATTTCTTTTCAAGTAACTCTTCCAACTGCTTCTTCAATTCAGATAACTCAGAAGCTGACATTCGGTACGGAGCCATGGACACAGGCCTAGTACCAGGCACAAGGTCAATCCCAAACTCTACTTCCCTCTCGGGTGGCACACTAGGAATCTCATCAGGGAACACTTCAGGGAATTCACACACCACCTGCAATCCTTCAACCATAGCTTGGTTTTCAGCAGACATAGACGCCATCAAAGCAAATAGTTGACCACCATCCTTCATTACCTTATGCAGCTGATCCCCAGACAACAAAACAGACTCTCCCTCCTCAGGAGGAAAGAAACTCACAGACTTGCTGAAACAGTTGATGTGCACATGGTTATCCACTAACCAGTCCATACCAAGAATAACATCTAACCCTCCCAAAGGCAAACATATAAGGTCAACCAGAAAATCTCTGCCGAAGACTGACAGAGGACACTTAGCACATAATAGAGAAGTAGTCACCGAACCCTTAGCCGGAGTGTCGATAACCATTTCCCTTTTCATATCAGACAGTACTAGATTTAACTTTTCAGCACAAACAGCAGCAATAAAAGAATGCGTAGCACCAGTATCAACTATAGCAACTAAAGGGGAACCATAATTAAAACAAGTACCTCGAATCTCATTGGGCCCCTCTGAGCCTGCTAGTGCGAAAACTCTTCCATTGGATTTCTCTTTCTTTGGTTTGGTGCATTTAGAACTAAAGTGACCAGCTTCACCACAATTGAAACACACTGATTCCTTACGATCACAGTGAGACGCCATATGACCTTTCTTCCCACAACGGTAACACATTACTTCAGTCTTGCAATCGAAACTTTTGTGACCCGGCTTGCCACAGGTGTAACACACTATATCAGCGGGAGCACCTCCCCCACTAGGCTTCTTACCCTCAGAAAATTTCTTACCAGCACCTGCCTTCCACTTATTTTTACCTCCAGACACCTCATATGGTTTGCCCCTAAACTGAGTATTCCTCTTTTCTTTCCCAATCTTGTAGGCAGCAGAACTGTCCTCTTCATAAATTCTACTATTGTCAACTAATCTAGCAAAATCTCGTATCTCATGATACCCAATTGCCTTCTTAATGTCAGGTCGCAGGCCACTTTCAAATTTCACACATTTAGAGAACTCTGAATCAGCATCATTCGCGTAGTAAGGACAGAATTGGGCCAGCTCTTCAAATTTGGCTGCATACTCAGCCACAGTCTTATTTCCCTGTTTCAGTTCTAAGAATTCTACCTCTTTCTTGGCTCGAACGTCTTCAGGGTAATACTTTCTTTTAAATTCCCTCGTGAAGACCTCCCAAGTAACCTCTTCACCAGCAGTGTTCAACCTATGCAGCATCCCTAACCACCACTTGTCAGCCTCTTCCGCCAGCATGTGCGTCCCAAACTTCACTTGCTGGGCAGCAGTGCAATCCATAACACGGAATATCCGCTCTATCTCATTCAACCACGACAAGGCTCCATCGGGATCATACCGACCCTTGAAGGTGGGTGGGTTTTTCCCTCTGAAACGTTGCCAGGTTACGGGCATTCATATCAGCAGCATTGTGTTGATTTCCAACAGCTTGGGCTATGGCCTGCAGAGCAGCAGCCAAAGCAGCATCATCCCTTCTAGCCATATCAACCTAGCACTGCAGCATAAACGACAATTTAGAACTAAAACAAAACACCTAATTGTCATACACAATATGACAGACAAACACACTTGGTCGGACAGACCGAACTTTTGCTTTGATACCACTTATGTAACACCCCATTCTACCCGGCTATTTATCATAGAGATCAGAGTTTCAAAATTTCTTTTTGAATGGAATGCTACACACGTACTTAATGTAACCACTTACAATACGCAACACCATTTAATAAATTAAGGTACTCTTGATTTCACCAACAAAATCCACACATTATAATTTAGATGTCTCGCAGCGGAAAAATAACATAAACTCAAAATGCCAAACAACGGCCTCATCGAAATCATTAGATCAATGCACACGAAAATCAACAACAATTAAATGACATTAGAAATCCTAAGCCAACCCCCTAGGTGTCACGTATCAGAGCAGACCGACTCGGGAGTGAAAGGAGTAAGCCTTCACTCAGGACTACCTGTGGTAAACAACAACAGAAGGGTGAGTCTCAACTACATAATAAAGACTATAATAAGAAGTATATTTCATCATAGCACCACACTCATACAGTCATACAATAACATAGTTCATACAATCACCACTCGCATGCTTATCATGAGGATGTATGCAATACCAGTTATGCATGTGGTACCATTTTCCCAGACCGCAGCCTTATCAACATAATATCAACTCAGACCGCAGCCTTATCATTGTGATTTAGAACTCAGACCGCAGCCTTATCATCTTAATTTAAAACTCAGACCGCAGCCTTATGTATGCATGAGACTCCATGACAAAACCAAACTCATAACTCTTAGCAACATAATCCATACATCTTATATCACATATTTATTAATCTTTATTGTAGCCCCCATGGCCTCATCATCACTCGACTCATTTATTTTCTCATCACAATCACATTTCTAGGATTAGGCTAGCACTTAGGGACCAATCTGTCACCATTAGACTCGAAACCCAAACACAAGGCATGGGCGCCCCACTTGGCGCCCTGGGCGGCCACACTTGGCGCCCAACACAACACCAAAACGCACAAACATAGGAGGTCACCTTAAAAATTGAAACCGCTCTAGCCAAAATGTTCAAAATGGGATTTGGTCACGTGAATACAGAATTTGGCTAGGGAAAATATATTCAGAACTCACAGCTCACCCCTAGGCATCACAAACATAGTCAAACAACGCTCTCTAGGACAATTTCAAAACCATAAGTGCAAATCTGGAAATTCTTTAGCCAAAGTGTTTTAAATACAATTTGGTCAGGTGAATACAAAATTTGGCTCGGTAAATTATGCTCAGAAAATGAGTTGCACACAAGGCACCCCTAAAACAAGCCAAAATGATGCCCAATAGGACAATTTCAAAACCACAAGTGCAAATCTGGAAATTCTTTAGCCAAAGTGTTTTAAATACAATTTGGTCAGGTCAATACAAAGTTTGGCTCGGTAAAATATGCTCAGAAAATGATGTGTGCACAAGGCACCCCTTAAACAAGCCGAAATGATGCCCAACCGGACAATTTCAAAACCACAAGTGCAAATCTGGAAATTCTTTAGCCAAAGTGTTTTAAATACAATTTGGTCAGGTCAATACAAAGTTTGGCTCGGTAAAATATGCTCAGAAAATGATATGTGCACAAGGCACCCCTTAAACAAGCCAAAATGATGCCCAACCGGACAATTTCAAAACCACAAGTGCAAATCTGGAAATTCTTTAGCCAAAGTGTTTTAAATACAATTTGGTCAGGTCAATACAAAGTTTGGCTCGGTAAAATATGTTTAGAAACTGAGTTTATCCAAAAACATGATTTATGCGCCTTGCCTAAGCATAGGCAGCAACCCGGCGCCTCCCCAGGCGCCACAGGGCAGCAACATAGGCGCCCTGCCCAGAACACACACACGCCCAGCAACAGTAAACAGCGCCCAGTGCGCCAATTTCCCCCCCCCCCCAGCAGCTTGGCGCCCAGGCGCCCCAACACAACCAAAACACCAATTCTCAATTATTTTTCCAAAAACCAAATCACCACAACAATCACAAAATGCATTGCACTCATACCAACAACATTCAATCTCATATATATATATTAAGAACACATCAAAGCACAAAATTAACACATGAAATCCAAACCTTAGCATAGGGAATCGAATTAATCACACCAATTATCAATTTCAACTAACCTAAACAAATCTAACAATTAACAAGGTATGTCAAGTGGGATCCTATGGTCTACATACAACCTATTATATTCTCTATTATAGAGTGAGACTCCCCTAACCTTGATTATGACGAGCTAGAGCCTTTCCCACCGAAGCACCGACAAATCACCGCAACAAGGAAGCTCCTCCTTTTCTCACGATTACGCCCTTTCTCTCTTTCCCTTGGACCATCGCGAATTGATCAAAATAGAAAGGGTTAGGGAAATTCGAAACCTAAGCACTTGATAGAGAAAGGAAATCGAATCATAGAAGGTTAGGAACCCTTACCTAGGATCAAGATGCACAAACCCTAACTCCAAGCTTGAAGTCGCTCCTTCCTTCTCTTCTCCTCTCCTTCGACTTTCTTTCTTTTCTTCTCTCTTTCGACTTTCTTTCTTTCTTTTTGACACTAGTGAGGCGCGACCTAGACCCCTAGTGCCTAAGGAGCGCCTAAGCCAACGGGCTTGGGCTTCTTGGGCCGTCATTTGCAATACCGGTATTACCAACGCCATCCCCTTCAATTAAATAAAAATACTACATTATAATATAATAAAGAAAATAGTGCAACACTTTAAATAATTTAATCAATTACTTAATTAAATTATTTTAGGGTGTTACACATTACCTTATGCAATTGACCAGCAGGCAACAAAACGGATTCTTCTTCTTCGGGAGGAAGGAAACTCACAGATTTACGAAAACAATTAATATGCACATGGTTAACTACTAACCAGTCCATACCAAGGATGACATCCAACCCTCCCAACGGCAAACAAATAAGGTCAACAAGGAAATCTCTGCCGAAGATTGACAGAGGGCACTTAGCACACACAAGAGAGGTAGTTACTGAACCCTTAGCTGGAGTGTCAATAACCATCTCCCTCATCATAGAAGACAAAGCAAGGCCCAGTTTCTTAACACATAAAGCAGCAATAAATGAATGTGTAGCACCGGTATCAACAATAGCAATCAAAGGAATACCATTAATAAAACATGTACCTCTAATCTCATTAGTATCTTCTGATCCTGCGAGAGCAAACACTTTTCCACTGAACTTCTCTTTCTTCAGCTTAGTACACTTGGTACTAATATGACCTACCTCACCACAGTTGTAACAAGTCACATCCTTGCGTTCACAGTCAGACGCCATATGCCCCTCTTTGCCACAACGGAAACATACTCTCGTCCCCACCTTGCAATCGAAACTCTTGTGACCAGGCTTTCCACACTTAAAACATACAATATTAGCGGGAGAATCTCCCCCACTTGGCTTCTTACCCTCAGCAAACCTCTTATTATCAGCATACCTCTCCTTACCCCTACCAGCCGGAACTTCATATGGCTTACCCCGGTTCTGAAACTTACCCCTCTGATCTCTCATGACCTTGGAGTGAGCATTACTATCTTCTTCGAATATCCTGCAGCTGTGGATCAAATCGGCAAATACCCGAATCTTCTGGTACCCTATAGCTTTCTTTATATCAGCCCGCAGTCCATTCTCAAACTTAATGCATTTTGAGAATTCAGAATCAGCATCTGCATAATGGGGATAAAACTTAGCCAATTCAGTGAACTTGGCAGCATACTCTGTCACTGACATGTTTCCTTTCTTTAGCTCAAGGAATTCTATTTCTTTCTTCCCCCTCACATCCTCTGGAAAATACTTCCGTAAGAACTCTCTACGGAAAACAGCCCAAGTTATCTCCTCATTAGCAGTCTCTAACCTCTGCCTAACCTCCATCAACCAATCATCAGCTTCTCCAGCGTATGGGTGCCATACCTGACCTTCTGCGCATCATTGCAGTCCATGACACGAAATATCCTTTCAATCTTTTTCAGCCATGCTAGAGCACCATCTGGATTATACTTGCCCTTAAAAATGGGCGGATTCTCCCTCTGGAACGTGGCTAAACTGCGAGTCCCGGCATTTTCAGCACCATTTTGCTGGTTCCCAACAGCCTGAGCCATAGCCTGCAGAGCAGCATCGTTTCTCCCAGCCATTTCAAATTATCACTGCAGCACAAACAAAAATTTAGAACTACTCTAACAATTATTAATTGTTATAAGACACTATGACAGGACAACTTGGCCGGACAGACCGAACTTCTCTGATACCACTAATGTAACACCCCATTTTCTACCCGGTATTTAAATAAAACTTATCAGAGTTCAAAAATTTTATTTTTCAACTAATCCAAACGGGATGCTACATTTCTTCGAAACAAACATCAACAACATAATAAAATTCCTTTTATAAATCAAAGAAAATACGTAACACATAACAATGGAATGGGGTTCCCAAAAACATATTATTCTGTCCACATGACAGAAATTACAACATCTCGCAGCGGAATAAAGAGATAAAACTCAGCACACAAAAACGCAGCCTCAACATAAAAATCTCAATAAAAATGTTTAACATCTCAAATAAACAAACAATGAAAACTAGCGCCCATCCCCTGAGTGTTACGTATCAGAGCACTAGACCGACCCAAGAATGAAGAATAACAGCCTTCACTCATGGTTACCTGTAGTAATAAACAACGAAGGGGTGAGTCTAAACCGCATAATAAGGCTTATAATAAGCGGTATGCTAGAGTATAAGGACTACGCCAATCACAGCAAATACATTTATATTTTATACATATACAGCAACATTTCCAACTGATAAATAAACATCAACATCCGTAATATATAATTGTCACACAGTCATATTGTACACCAAACAAAGTAATTATCAATAATGAGCATGTGTGTATGCGGTGCAGAATGCATGTGGTACCATTATCACTTCACATTAGCCAATTGGGCACGTCGCGACCGCAGCCTAAAAATGCATCGTCAAGACCGCAACCTAATGTATGCATGTGACTCCATGAACAACCAATAAGCATAATTTTTTCACAATCCCAAATCACACACATCATCATTATACATCACAACGTCAAGACCGCAGCCTAAAATCATCACCAACATTTTTGGTCCGTAGACCCACCGTCACTTTACCACACCACTAGCAAAATACAAGTGTCCAG
Organism: Astragalus membranaceus; assembly: GCA_039519185.1. NCBI lineage: Eukaryota > Viridiplantae > Streptophyta > Magnoliopsida > Fabales > Fabaceae > Astragalus > Astragalus membranaceus. The sequence goes on from CM076847.1 coordinate 29,117,036, forward strand.
AAACTTTCAGCCAAATTAATTATATTTCACATTACAGTAGCTTACAAAGATAGAGGACTGAACGAGCTTCGAAACGCACTTTGAAGCACTTAAAACGGACACCCGATTCAAAAGATATGTCAAAAACAAATTTGGGACAAAACCGAGACACGTGCTGAAAATGGCTCGGAACAGCAGAAAATTCAGAGGCTTCGCGCGGGGCGCACGGCTTAGGCACGAGTGGCGCGCGGAACGGCAGAAATGCCCATAGTCTTGCGCGTGACGCGTGACTGGCGCGCCAATGAGGCGCAAATTGGCAGAATGTTCTGTGACTATGGTGCATCCTTTTCAAAGTGGAGCCAACGGGACAACTTCAAAATGACACGTGCAAAAATAAAACCACTCGAGCCAAAACGTTTAAAATTGAATTTGGGCACGCAAATACAAAAGATGGCACGGTAAAATATGCCCAGAATTCGAAGTTCACCGAAAACACCCCATATACGCACACAAGCAACATGGCTCCCGGGGGAGGGGATCTCAGTGATTTTTCAGAACATACATCCTAGCAACCAAAACTCAACCATAACGTCATCCCAATGACATGATTACTCAGAAATATAACTCGGGAACACAAACCGGGCAGCCCAATTTAGGCGCCCTTGGCGGCCAGGCACAGGGATCCTGCGCCCCAGGCGCCACTGCACCAAGGCAGCAACACTGAAACACAGCAAATAGGCAACAGGCGCCCAGACAGCAGCAACAAAGCATGGATTGACAACGACAATGGCGCCTAAGGAGCCTAGGGTCCTTTAAACTAAAATTCTTCCAAATTTCATATGCTCAATCATTCAATAATTATTTCTAATCCTTCAATTTCACTCTCATATCTTCAAATACACATTCTATCAATTATTTGGCATACACTATGATTCTCACATACATCTCATAACTCATACAGTTTTTAATAAAATACATAGAGACAATCAATCTTCACACAATTAATCATATATCGAATTCAACAAGGGAATTATGAGACAAATGGTATAAACCCTAAACCCTCACATACAACCCATTCTCAGCCCTATTATAAGGTAAGACCCACCCTTACCTTGATTACAGCGAAGATGAGGTCCTTCCTACGGAGTCACCAACAAAACCACAGCAACAGCTCTTCTTTTCCCCTTCCCTTTGCGCGAATCTCCTTCTTCTCTTTCTCTTTCTCTTTCTCTTTCTCTTTCTCTTTCTCTTTCCTTTCTATGCACAAATGATGCGAATGCATCATACCCTATGCGCCTAGGGTCTCAGCTAACGGGCTTGGGCTTCTTCTTGGGCCAAATTTGCCATTCCGAAATTATTAATACCACCCCCTTCAATTTTAAATAAATTAATATATCAATATTTAAAATAATTATACTAATAATAATAACAATATTGCAACACCTAAATAATTTAATCAAATAATTAATTAAATCATTTTGGGTGTTACATCCTTCGCTTCCATTTAACCTGTGCAAAAATTGATCTAAGTCATTGAAAAGGGGAAAAACGTTTTTAAAAGTTATCAAAAGTTTTTAAATCTCAATTCACCCCCCACTCTTGAGACTGAAGCCACTTGGTAACATAACTGATTTTTGAATAGCATGCATTTTTGGTTCCTTCTCCTTCAAATGTGTACCTTATATATTGTGGTGATGCATTTCCTTTCCTTCTATTTGATGAAGCTCCTTTTGGAAGGAAGGATACAGAATTTGGTTTGCTCGTGACTTTTTCCAAGATCTTCTCCACTTACACGTATAAAGTGTGCTCAATCCAGAGGCCGGCCTCTGATACCAATTGAAGTCAATGAGTGTCACAAGAAAGGGGGGTTGGAATTGTGACCCTTTTAAAATTTAACCTGAAACGATGTAATTAACTTCACAAGTAATGTTAGACATTGTTAGTCTACAACATCTGGACCCTATGGCAACGGCTAAAATTGGAACGCCAAAAAAACCGTTGCCTTAGCCAACAATGGCAATGGTTTTTTGAACCCGTTGCTGTTTCATTTTTTTAAATGGCAACGGCTGAAAACCGTTCCCATAAGGTCTACGGCAACGGTTATTTGTTTAAGCTTTAGGAAACGGTTAAAAAACGTTCCCATAAGGTCTACGGCAACGGTTATTTGTTAAAGCTTTAGTCAACGGTTATAAAATGTTGCCATAGAGACTATTATTAAAAAAAAAAACTTAAACAAAAACACTCAGCCACATCAAACGCTCCTCACTCTGCACCAAACCCTCACACTGCACATCAAACCCTCACTCACACTCGAACGCTCCTCTCTCCCACATCAAACCCTCACACTCGAATGCTCCTCTCTCTGCCACATCAAACCCTTGAACGCTACGGCCACATCAAACCAGCAAACTCTCTCTGCTACGGCCACAGAGGCAGTGCGCGCACGGCGGCGGTCCACCTTTCCCCCATGGAGGCAGTGCACAGCGGCTGTCCACCTTCACCTCGTAAGACTTTGCAAAGGCGCGCTCTTCTCAGAAACCATCAAACCCTCTCTCTGCTGCGGCGAAACCCTCTCTCTGCACGGCGGTGGTCACCTTTTCCCCACGGAGGAAGTGCACGGCGAGACTGTAAGTTTATTAAACCTTTGTCATATTTTGTTCTCTGTTTGGTGTGTGATGCATGTTTGTCACATTTCTTGCTTTTATTCTTTCACATCTTACCAGGAAAAAATCATGTACTTGTCCCACTATTGCAATGAATTATTAGTCATGGAGACGGTTCTAAATTGTTGCCACTGATGGAGACGATTTAGGACCGTTGCCATTTATGGCAACAATTTCAACGTGTTGCCATACCTGGCAACGGTTTTTGACCGATGCCACAGCAAGGAAACCAAAACCATTGCGTTCCAACTAGCAGTGGCAACGGTTTTCAGTTTGCGTTGCCTTTGGGGACAAATAACCGTTGCCTATAGCTAAGGCAATGGCCGCAGGAACAACGGTTTGAAAACCGTTGCCGTATCTTTTGGCAACGGTTTTATGGCTTTTTGGAACGTTTTTCGAGCGTTGCCGTAGGGTCTAAATGTTGTAGTGTCTATATACTATGATGAGAAGAGTGAGTTGAAACAATCTTCTCAATTGTGATAGTGAGTAGAGAAGAGTGAGATAAAACTAAGTTTCACATGTATGATGTGTGTAAGTGTTGGGTTGAGAATGGTGAGTTGAAACAGTCTTCTCAACTATGTTTCTGAGTTGAGAAAGGTCGGTTAGTTCTTTCTTCTCAAAACAAGTTAACAGTAAACAAAATAAGATGATTTACAAGATAGCTTTTCAAGGTAAGAGATAGTGTTTGAAAATATTATCATAAGTGTTAAGAACTTAAGAAAAGTGGTTTTAACTATACCCCTTAGGAAAAACTCTAGAGAAGGGTTGTAAAACGGTGTTTTAGAACAACTGTACTCACCTGCTGAAACGTCCGAAAGAAAGGCAAAAAGCCTTTGTATGTATTGCGATGAAACCTTCACTCCTGGCCACCAATTTAAACACAAACACACCCAGTTAATGGTCATGGAACTTGATGATGAGCAAAACTCCTCTAACGGACCTAAAAATTCTCCAGACAACACATCCGAGGGTAATGAAATTCACGGGGAAGACATTCAGCTCTCTTTACATGCATTAACTGGCATTCCCTCTTTTCAGACAATGAAAATCTGTGGCTCACATAACCAAAAGACATTACACATCCTCCTTGATAGTGGTAGTACTCACAACTTCCTAGACTTGGAAGGGCTAAGAAGCTAGGCAGCAAACTCGAACCTATTACACCAATGACTGTCACTGCAGGTGGTGGTAACAAGATACAGGCTCCATATATATGCAGAAATTTCACTTGCCAATTGTAGCAAACCACTTTTGTAGCTGATGTAGTGGTTCTGCCACTTGGTTGCTATGACCTCATACTAGGAATTCCTTTCCTCAAGTCTCTGGGGCCTATTCTTTGGGATTTCAATACTCTGAAAATGGAGTTCAAATTTGATGGTAGAAGATTTGTCTTAAGGGGTGCAAAGCAGAATAGTCTCAAAGTCATTAGCAACAAGAATTTCAATCAAACCCTACAACAAGGGGCTCAATTATGTTTCCTCAGTATTGATATTGTAAGCAATACACCACCCTCTTGTTTTCAGTTACATGCTGACCATACAGTACCGACTGAGATTGAGCAACTACTGCTCATCTATTCTGATATATTTGAGAGTCCTCAAAACTTACCGCTGACAAGGCTTGGTTTTGATCACAAAATCCCTCTCAAGGAAGGTGTAACACCCCGGTATTTTTATTGACTAAAAATACCCAAGTGCACATTAGTAACACATCAGAGATTTAAAATTCCTGCATAAATACTGAACACTGCAAAATATTTTCCACTGGACAACAACCAAGCAGTCTTAATACACATAAGACTATAAAAGGTTCTAAGACCATAACATTCAACGAACTATTGTGCTCAGTATCATGCAAGGAAACAGAAATAATACATAACACTAAAGTCATAGTGTTTTAGTATACAGACAACAAAAAGGGAAATAAGCTTAAACATAAAGCTAAGTCGTCAGTGACCAATCCGAGCTCCACCTACTCGTGCCTCTGTGGTAATTTCTTTCCCTGTTTCTCTGTAAATGAACAACATATAAACAGTGAGATATAATCTCAGTGAGTTCTACCGAGACCCCTACTAACACACTCTCGGTTCAATTATTAGTTCTTTTATAACTTAACACGACACCGACTGCAAAACGTTGCTACTCCCGGTATATCGTAAAAAAAATGAAGTACGGCACCGACTGCAGAACATTGCTAATCCCGGTGTATCGTACAATAGTGTTTAACATAACACCGACTGCAGAACATTGCTAATCCCGGTGAACCCCCCTACCAATAGTACATTCTCCCATTGGCATGGAGCCTAGGGAAGGGGATCATGACTGCCCCGCCTAGTATGTTACACATGGGTCGTCACCCAACTCGATATATATAAACATAGATCTACAATCATATGAGCTCAGTGTTCCATTACATTCAGACGAGAAGTTCACATTTACTCTCGCATACTAACTCACCACTTCTCAACACAATTTACGACTCCAAAAATAGTTCATTTTGCCTTTAAAATAGAATATCCAGTTAGGCCTCTGAATAAGCTTTAAAACGCATCTTAGAACACCTCAATCGGGTTCCCGGATCAAAAGTTATCGCGAAAACAAATTCAGTATATACATGCTGAAAAACTGCAAAGCGTCGCGACGCGAACTGCTACCGTCGCGACGCAAAAATCGTCAGAAACATTTGCGTGACAAAACTGGTCCTGGTCGCGACGCGATGGGCACGGTTCGTGACGCGAACATCTGCAGAAAAGTGCAAGTTTTCCGTTTTCTTGCGAAATTCGCTATTCCGCTCAATTCCGATTCTTGTTCCGATTAAAAACAGTTCAAACAACCATCAAAACAGACCCAATCAATATCACACAATCAATCAAATCAATCAAAATCTCAATCAAAACGAAATTTATCAAAATACGACATATTTCGAAATAACGGTTTTCGACTCAAAATCTTTCGAACCCAAATCACGAAAAATTCATTGTAGAACGAAAACATCCTAAGCGTGAGTAAAACTCACCCTCGAAGCGAGAGCCGAGACCGAGTCGAAATCGCCGAGACTTCAAAAATCCCCAAAACGAACCCTATCAACACCAAACCGTTCCTAACTCCGATTCGGGCTCCAAAACATGATCAATCGCCCTTGACTTCGATCCTAAGCATGATTCAGTCCTCAATTTCATCACACAATCCAAGATTTCATTAAATTACCATCAAAAACCCTAAGAACTCGTAGGTCAATATAAGGGGGGAAAATGGAAGAGAATCTTACCAGCTATGGGGTTATGATGAGGGAGAGGAGAGGATGAAGATGATGAAGTTTGGTGGGTTGGGTCACACTCCTTCTTCCTTTCTCTTCTTCTTTCTCCTTCTTCTTTTCTTCTCTTCTTTCATTTTCTCTTCTCTGTTTCCTTTCTTTCTCTTCACGTTCCTTTCCTTCTTTTCTTTCTTTAATTCCTTTCTTTTCTTCTTTTAACACATTAAGTGGTAATATGGTCAAATGACCATATTGCCCTTACTCCTTTATTTCCTCCCTAAATTACCCTTATTCCGTGTAACTTGGTTAGCGATCCTAAAAACAACCAAATTTATTCGATTAATTATTTTGAGGATGTTACAGAAGGTACCACTCCTTTTAATCTAAGCCCAAATAGATACTCTACTGTGTAGAAAGATATAGTTGATGGTTTAGTTGGAAAATGCTCGATAAGGGATGGATTCAGCATAGTAACAACCCATTTGCTTCACCAGTGGTCTTAGTCAGAAAGAAGGGGGGTCAATGGCGTCTATGTGTAGACTATAGAAGGCTAAATCAACTCATAGTGAAAGATAAATTCCCTATTCCTTTGATTGAGGACTTAATGGATGAACTAGGGGGCTCGGTGATCTATTCCAAAATGGATTTGCAATCAGGGTACCACCAGGTGAGAATGGCCGAGGGAGAGGAATACAAAACAGCCTTCAAAACACGTGCTGGACACTTTGAATACTTGGTCATGCCTTTTGGGCTCACCAATGCACCAGCATCTTTCCAAGCCTTAATGAATAGATTGTTTCAGGATTATTTGAGGAAGTTTGTCATTGTGTTTTTTGACGACATTCTAGTCTATAGCTCCTCACTCAACCAGCATGTCTCTCACCTTGCTAAGGTCTTTCAGATTTTAAGAGACAACAAGCTCTTTCTTAGAAAGGAAAAATGTTGCTTTGCCACACTAAAGGTTGAATATCTTGGCCATTTTATTACTAAAGAAGGTGTTTCCACAGACCCTAACAAAATACAAGCAGTTTCTTCTTGGCCTCTCCCTGACTCACTTAAGAAATTAAGAGATTTTTTAGGCCTAGGCGGCTATTATAGGAGATTTGTCAAAGACTTTGGCAAAATTTCCAAGCCTCTTACTAATATGTTGAAGAAAGATTCATTTCAATGGTCCCCTAGTGCTACCCAAGCATTCCAAGATTTGAAAACTGCCCTTGTATCTGCCCCTGTCTTGGCCCTCCCAGATTTCAATGAGCCATTTGTCTTGGAAACTGATGCATCGGGCAAAGGCATAGGTGCCGTCCTTATGCAAAAACAACACCCTATTGCTTACATTAGTAAAGCTCTCGGTCCCAAACAACAAGCTATGTCCATTTATGTGCGAGAGCTACTTGCAATTGTATATGCAATTCAAAATTGGAGTACATACTTGGCTTACAGACACCTTATTATTAAAACAGATCAGAAAAGTATCAAGTTTATGCTTGAACAGAGACTTAATACACCTTTTCAACAATTATGGATGGCTAAGCTCATGGAATATGATTTTGAGATACTTTATAAGGAAGGATCTGAGAATGTTGCAGCTGATACTCTTTCAAGGAAATCAGGAGCAGAGCTGTTACCACTTCTGTTGAATAATGCTCAAGAGGATCTATTGGAACAGATCAAAGCCTCATGGACCACAGATACTACACTTCAGAATTTAATCACTGTATTGCAGCAGAAACCTACCTCTCATCCTAAATACTCTTGGTGCAGAAATGAATTAAGGAGGAAAGGAAAATTGGTCATTGGTTCTGATCCACAACTCAAGTCCATCATCATGAATTGGCTGCATGATTCACCTACTGGGGGCCATTCAGGCCGCGATGTTACAGTTGCCAGAATTAAATCGTTGTTTTATCGAATATTATGTCAGAATGTGCGATACCTGCCAAAGGTGCAAACCTGACCTGGCTTCTTCACCCGGTTTAATTCACCCTTTACCTACTCCTAACCGTATTTTGGGAGGAAATTAGTTTGGATTTCATTGAGGGCTTGCCCAATTCTTCAAAGAAACAGGTTATCCTAGTGGTTGTGGATAGAGTAAGTAAATGTGCCCATTTCATGGCTTTATCGCATCCCTATACTGCACTTGATGTTGCTCAATTGTTCCTTGACAATGTATTCAAACTACATCGTATGCCATCTCCAATAACAAGTGGCAGAGATCCTATATTCTTGAGCAAGATTTGGAAGGAATTATTTCAACTACAAGGAGTAGCCCTTAACAAGTCCACTGCATATCATCCTCAGCCCGATGGTCAGACAGAGGTGGTGAACAAATGTCTAGAAACCTACTTAAGGTGCATGTGTGCAGACAAACCTTCTTCTTGGTTCAAGTGGCTCTCATTGGCCGAATGGTGGTACAATACAAACTATCACACCTCCATCAATTCTACTCCTTTTGAGGTAGTGTATGGCCAACCTCCACCAATACATCTACCCTACTTACCAGGTGAAGAATCCAATCCTACTGGGGACAGATCACTAAGTGCACGTGATGCTGTCATTCAATTGCTGAAGTTTCATTTACTTCGAGCTCAGAACAGGATGACTCAACAGGCCAATAAGCATAGGAGTGACAGAACCTTTAATATTGGTGACATGGTTTATCTTAAACTCCAACCATATAGGCAAGCTACTGTGAGGCAGAATTTATTTCACAAGCTCATGCCTAAACTCTACGGGCCTTATAAAATACTGGATAGAATTGGCTCTGTGGCCTATCAACTTGAATTGCCCCCTGATGCGTCAATCCATAATATGTTCCATGTTTCTCAATTGAAATTATGCTTGAACCCTACAGCTGCTGACACATTTCCCCTACCTACTGATCTGAACTCTGCACTACCTGCTAAGGAACCAGAGACTATTTTGGAACGCAAAATGGTTAAGAGAGGGAACTTTGCTGCAACTAAGGTGCTGGTGAAATGGAAAGGAGAACCTGCCACTCACGCTACTTGGGAATTTTACTACGAGTTTTTGAAGAAGTTTCCTAATTTCCACACTTGAGGACAAGTGTGTGGTGGAGGAGGGGGTATTGTTACAGGTTTTATTAATCCTTTTTATTATTTCTGCAATTATAATAATTGTTAAACTTTCTAAGCTTTTAATTGAGCAAATGAAAGGATGTAACTGTTAAACTTGCTGAGCTTTTAAATAGCTCCAAATTGAGCAAATGGAATAACAATAGAATTGTGAATGAAATTGTCCCTTCTCCCTCTTTAGTCACTGTTACGTTTCACAATTCTTCAGCACCGAAACTCATTTGTGATTTAGTTTCCTGCTAAGAACTGAGATAATTCTCAGAATTAATCCCTGGGTGATCGTATATGAGGTAATTCTATCTCAGAATAGCTGCAAGAATTGAGGCTAGAAAGATCTAAAAGGGGCTAATACTGCGGGAACAAAATCAAAATAGAAGTAGGACAAGGGTAAATGCTAAATACAATTATAATTGGCTTCTGCAGAAATGAATACAACCACAAGACACTAGAATAGAGAGGACACCAAAAAATGAGGTCCTATTGAGAACCTGTAGACACTAGAAACAGGATCAAGTCATGGTGGATAGTACCAATCTCATACCTTCATTGCTGCAACTTTGGGATGCCTTCATTGCAACTTCCAGCACCTTAATTATGTTGGGTATGAGGGGTGTATTTTGTCTTACATCGCCTAAAAATATGGCATAAGTATTTTAGTCCTTCTTTTGTCAATCATCAAAATCAAATTATTCCTGTCAAGGCATATATTCTCATTAATGACCGATGATCATCGATGCCATGTGTCCCCTGGTGTTTGGATACTTCACACTTGTCTTTATGCTTTGAATCCCCTCTGAAGAAACTTTGTTAATCGCCTTTCAAGTCTTCGTGTACTATGTCTCAGTCTTCGAAACTTGCTTTGGAGTCTCCTTCGAGAATCGCATGTACACCGTTCGAATATATAGTCTTTCGAATATAATTTCCTTTAAATTGCCTCCGTGTTCCACCCTAAAGATTTGTTGATGTGTCCTTGTAGCTAATTTCGATTTCGAAATTCAGTTATAACAGATGCCCCCCAAATGTTCGCTCTTGATTGTATGGAGAGTAAGCATTTCGATAAATTTAAACCAATAGCAACTCAGTCAGCATCTAGAAGCTAGAAAAAGAACTTCGAAATGCTATATGTTATCGCAGATAGAGTCCGTTTACTGAGCAATATTTGGAATGTGAAATTAAGCTCAAGGATAGCAAGGAGGTTGTTACCAAAGAAGCCCGGCAAATGATGTAGGATAGAAAGGAATTTGGCAAGATGGAGGGTGATTTAACCAAGGCAAAGGCAGCTTTTGAGGAGCAAGAGAAGAAATATCGAGCTTTTAGGGAGAATCCTCCCTTCTGATTATTTTGTAATGGTCGCTTGGTTAATTGCAATCCTGCCATTTTGTAATGTCGCTTGGTTTATCGCCCATTAATGGATAACATTTTACCACTACCTTCAATCTCTGGAATCATGTATGCATTTTTTGAAAATATCTTTTCAATAACAAACGATCCTTCCCAATTTGGAGACTATTTACGTAAAATTCGAGACTTAGTGTCCATAGGAAAAAAAATTCCAAACCAAATCTCCTATTTGAAAGCTTTTCCTTTTAACTCTCTTGTTGTAAAAGCGACCCACTCTTTCTTTTTGTTTAATAATATTGTATAATGTTGTTAGCATCTCCTCGTCAAGATCATTAAGCTAATCGAACATGAGATTCCAAAAATCTTCTACAGGCAAATCATTTTGCCTTTGTATTCTTAAGGATTGTAGATTAATTTCTACAGGCAATACAACATCTTGGCCGGAGACTAACTTCAAAGGAGTAGTACCTATTGTCCCTTTAAGAGAATTTCTAAAGGCCCAAAGTACTTGAGTAAGAGTCACATTTGCTTTATTTGAAACCTCAACCTGGTCATTTGCTTGAGCATAGTAAGGTATAAATGTTACAAACTCTATATTTCGAGATTCAGCATACTTTCGCATTCTCCCTCCGACGAACATTGTTCCTATATTGGTAGACAATGTTTGGGGAATACTGAATCTACAAATAATTCTATCTTCAATGAAGGTGATAACATCAAATTTATCCACCTTTTTAAGAGGCGCAACCTCCACCCACTTCGAAAAATAATCAGAGGCCACCAAAATATATTGATTTCCCTTCGAAGAGGTAGGGTTAATATGGCCTATTAGGTCCAAAGCCCAACTACGAAATGGCCATGGCTTGACAATGGAATGAAGTTCATCTGCTGGGACATGCTTCTGGCATTGTTCACAACCCTTCACTAAAGTCAAACAATATTTCATCATTGTGGGCCAGAATAAATTTTGCCTTTCAAATACTCATTTCATCTTTTGTACAGCCTGATGGGCTCCACATATCCCTTCATGTACTTCTGCTAGAGTAATATAGGCTTCGTGATCTCCTAAACATCATTCTAGAGTACCATCAGAGAGTTGCTTGTACAACTCACCTCCTAAGATAGTATAGAACATGGTTCTATACTTTAATTTTCTATCATGACGGGAAGATGGAATTTGAAGATAATCCATGATTACTCTCCGCAAATCATCTTGTTCAATTTCATCAACATGGCAGACTTCGAAGTCACATTCTGCAACTGGTTTCCTGATCTCAATGAGTTTTTGTAAGCATTTTCCTAAGACCTTATATTCAGAAGCATTTTGAGCCAATTCATCGGCTTGAAAATTTTGAACCCTTGGAATATATTCTAATTCAAACTCTTTGAATTTATCAACTGACGTTTTGGCTAAATTAAAATATTTTAACAAACTTGAGCTCTCGCATTTGAATTCTCCCTTTAGCTGGATAATTACTAACAAAGAATCGTCTCGAATCAAAACCTTTTGAGCCTTAAAATCTAACACTAATTTGAGACATGCTATAATTGCTTCATATTCAGCCTCATTGTTTGAGCATTTTGTTGTTAATTGATATGAAAATTATGTAGGACAACCATAAGGAGAAACAATCATCAAACCAACGCCACATCCTTTGGCATGGCAAGAACCATCGAAATATAATTTCCATGTATCCATGTCAACATAGGTTTGATCCAATAGTTTCTTTGGCATGGCAGGAACCATCGGGAATGCAAAATAGGTTTGGTCAACATGTGCTTTATTACATCAAAGTGAGAAAATACAAGGACCTTATTAGGTTTCAAATAATATTTCAATTGCGTACAAGAGAAATATAAGGCCAAACATAGCTTCTCAATACACTATACCTAGTTTCAGCATCTATTACAATCCTACTTAGATAATAAATAGTCCTTTCAAGGCCGTCTTAATCCTCTTGAGCAAGAAAACTCCCAAATGTCTCCTCTGAAGTCGAGATGTAAAGATTCAAGGGTTTTCCTCGAATTGGAGGCATCATAATAGGAGAGTTTATCCGGTATATTTTGACCTCCTCGAACTGTGGATATCTTGTACTGCAGGTGAATTATATTGCAGGTTAGGTTTTGATAATGAAAAAGACAAAGCCAGAGTTGATGGCCAAAGTTGATAAAAGTGACAAAATATCAAAGTCACAATCCAAGACAATCAAGACTAAAGAATCATGTCTCAAGAAGTAAGGGTAGTCCTTAGGGTTTGGGATTGTCTTAGGAAAAAGTGTAAGCTCTTTCGAGGGTCAACTCATCTCTCAAAGTCCCATGTTTTTCGAAATGCATGCATGCACACGTAAACATAAAAAGCATTTTGAGAAACCATCAAATCGATTCACACTATCTTATACTAAACATCAAAATCGATTTTCAACTCAATACAAAACTATACAATCGATTTATATTGTTTCTACTAAGTATAAAATCGATTCACAAGTGTTTTCAAAAATAAAGAAATCGATTCCTACTATTTTCCCTAAAGCATAAAATCGATTTCCTTCCTGTTTTTTGAGCACACAATCGATTTGCTCTTCACTATATTTAGGCAAAGAATCTATTCTTCTCTTAATGCACTCAAGCATAAAATCGATTCCCTTCCTGTTTTTAAAGCTATAAATCGAATTGCATCTTATTTCAAACAACACATAATAGATTTTCATCCTAGATCTAGTTAGGCATAAAATCGTTTATCACTCTTAGGCAAATCAAGCACATAATCGATTTTTCCATTTCTTCATTTTACTCCACGGCTATATTTTTTCTAAGCCTATAAATAGAAGGCTTTACAAATCATTTCAACAAAAACCCATTCTCACGATCAAATTGCATCATTTTGAAAAACCCTTTACATTTTCATTTCTGCTCTTCACGCACTGTTGGTCCGTCAGAGCTGATCTCTCGCAAGGGTTAGTCGGGTTGGAATCTTCAAGTTGTAATATCTACCTACATTAGAGGTATTTTGGTCTTTACATTTGTAATTGTTTTATTGTTGTATTTTGTACTAGGGAGTGGGGTATCTCTCTAGGGTAGCTGTTTGTACTAGGAAGTGGGGCATCTTTCTGGGGCAGCTGGTTGTAACAAGGGTGGGGTATCTCTTGTTATTGTCGTAATAGATTTGAGGGCTCTTCATAGGTGGGGTATCCTAGGAAGAGAGTGCCTGAGTCTGTAAAGGTTTCCAAGGCACCCGTAAGCCTTGTTGTGTTAGTGGAAAATCTCACAAGGGTGTGAGGACTGGACATAGGTCACTGGGAGGTGACCAAACCAGTATAAATCTGTTGTGTTCTGTAATATCCCCAATTTTCGCTATTTAAATTATTTGACGTGAAATGAATTTTATTGATTTAAATGAGTTGCTTGAAAATAATGTGTTGAAAAATAAATTGTTTGGGTTGTCAATTAATTTAATTGTGTGCCAAATTGAGTTAATTGCATCATATTTAGCACTTAGTGTTGTTGGGAGTCATTGGGGATAGAAAGTTTAAGGGAATGGCATATCCGTCTTTTCCCTACACCATGTATATATACCCCCCTTCCCAGCTGAACCCACCACACACTTCACTCTTTGAAAACTCAAAAACAATAAACCAGAGAAGAGAGAAAAAGAGAATGGGGCGTGAGGGAGAGAAGGAAGAAGGAGAAGGAAGAGTTCCTCAGAAATGCCTTGCATGTACAATCTGATTTCACCATTAGTTTCAGTTTTCCATCCTCTCTCCATTGATACAATTTTCGAAACCATCCTTCTCCTCCACCACATTCCACCATTGAAGACCACCTTGAGCTTCACATGGCCAAACACCAAATCTGTCCCTTGCATGTTATGTTGGAGAGTTGTAGAACCAGTCTCTGTACCTGAAACGCAAATTGGAGCAACCTAGAGAGTTTCAGTAGCTGGGTTCGAAGTTCAAGCCTTAGGAAGCTGGGTGTTCCGTTTTGGGTTGTTTAGAATTGGATTGGAGATAGTTCGTGACCCTCTATTTGTTCGTGTGCACAAAGTCTCGGTGTTTAATTGCTATTGTCTTCAAAAAGGTGAGTTCTACTCATTTAGGATTTCTATTTATTTTGCATGGTTGGTTGAATCCTGTTTGTGTTGTTGTGGTACTTGTTGGTACGAAATTTGGTGCAACTTGGAACAATTATTGTTAGCAAAATCATTGTATAGGCATTCTGGACATAGGTGCGGTTTTCTTTAAACTGGGAATGATATGTTAGACTAAAAATTATGGGACTTATTTCCTCAGAAACTAGATTGAATACTTGACCTTTTGGCTTTGGAATGGTGACATTTGGACTTGTGTAGCTCAAGATATGAGCATCACAAAATAGAGTAGAATTCTGGAGACAGTTTGAGAATGGGTTCAGTTTCTGAGTAACTGGGAATGATTTAGGCATCCAAAAATTTTGTAACTTACCTTTTTAGAAACTAGACTGAATTCTCGTCAATTTGGTCCTGATTTGGTTGAATTTGGAATTGTGTAGCTCAAGATATGAGCATCACAAGTTAGGGTAAAATTCTGTGTAATTTCGCGTCGCGACCCCTTGGCCATCGCGTCGCGACCTCCCTTAATATTTGCAACGCAAAACTTTCTGTCACTTTTCGCGTCGCGACGGTATGTGTTCGCGTCGCGACGGTTTGCAGTTTTCACTAAAAAGTCCCTGAACTTGTTTTCGCAATAACTTTTGATACGGTGGTCCGATTTAAGTTTTCTCAGATGCGTTGGAAAGATATTAAAAAGGCCTAACTGGATATGTAATAAAAATTGTACTATTCTCTGTTTGGGTGTAACTGGGATTGTGAATGATGTTAGTTGATGTTATGAGATTGTTATGCCTAAGCTAAGTTCATGTTATGAGATCAGTTATTATGTTATGATTATGCTAAGTGTGGTTGATGCATTATGTTGGACTAACTGGATAATTAGTGTAAGCTAAGTTAGCGAACCTTAGTAATCCATGAGAGATCACTTAATAATTAGACTAAGTGAGTAATTAGATCACTTTAGTAATAAGTTTACGTTAAGTTCAGTTCATTGTTAAGTTAAGTTAATTGTTATGTTCAGTTCAGTTTATTGTTATATTATTGTTATGTTTAAGTTCATTGTTGAGTTCAGTTCAGGTATATCTTCATATATACCTTTTAGTCGGGGTGACGACCCTATTCAGTTTAGTGTGCTAGGGGAGAGGCAATCACGAGCCTTATGAACCTAGGCCCCATTAGGGACCCAGCCGATTAGTGGGGACGGGCTCACCGGAAGCTTATTATGCCAAGTGACCGGTGACACGCTATAACTTTAGTTAGTGTTGTTTCTTGTAACCGGCTTGAGGGTTATGAGGACAACGTTAGTTCAGTTTATCTGTTGTATCTTGTAACCTGCTTGAGGGTTATGAGGTTAACGTTTAGTTAGTTAGCCACATAGTCAATTTTGAGGACCATGGTTTATGAGTTAAGCATAATGAATCAAGCATAATTGAACCGAGAGGATTAGTAAGGGGTCGCGATAGAACTCACTGAGACAAGTTGTCTCACCCAATCCATTGTTGTTGTTTTTCAGTTAAGCAGGGAAAGTTGAAGACCGTGAGGCACGGCTATGGAGACGCTTGAGAAGCAGCCGCTATCTTTATTTCATTATGTCTTGTATTTCAGTTCCCTTTGTATTTCTGTATTTCTATTCAGTATCTTAAGACTATTCGATTGTACGACTTATGCCTTTTAAGTTGTAAATCGCTTCCGCAGACTTTCTATTTTGGTACTGAACATTAGTTGAGTGGTGTAAGGACCGACTTTATGTATTTTATGTTAAGTTATGTAAGCGAACTTGATGGGTTTTTAGCATCGAGTATTAGTATGTGTTCAGTATTTAATGTATGCCAGTCGTGCGCTTCGGTAATTTCTACAAGATAGAAATTATCGGGGTGTTACATGTTCTTTATTGCTTTATTTTCTAATTCCTTCGCATCCACTTAACCTGTGCGAAAATTAATCTAAGTCAATCAAAAGGGGAAAAAGTTTTCAAAAGTTTTTAAATCTCAATTCACCCCTCTTGAGACTGAAGCCACTTGGCAACAAGTGGTATCAGAGCTAGACTCTTGTACAAAGGGCCTAGCAGCTTCAAGAGTAATGGCTTCAGGTTGGTCGACACAAGAGGGTGCTTCTCTTACCCGTCCTCCGGGATTCAACGGGAAAGATTACGCATATTGGAAAGAAAGAATGAGAATATTTATTGAAGGGGTAGACTTAGATGTTTGGGATGCTGTGGAAAAAGGACCCTATGTCCCCACGCATATGGTAAATGGTATTCTTACTGTTAGAGATAGAAATGAATGGTCTGATGAAGAAAAGAGAAAAGTCCAACACAATTTACGAGCTAAAAATATTATTACGTCTCCTTTAAGTCCTGATGAGTTCTTTAGAGTTTCAAACTGTAAATCTGCTCAAGAAATGTGGGATAATCTTCAAGTAGCTCATGAGGGTACAAGTGAGGTAAAAAGAGCAAGAACCAACACCCTTATCAGAGAGTACGAGCTATTCAGAATGAATACAGGTGAAACTATACCGGAAATGCAAAAAAGGTTCACTCACATAGTGAATCAACTAAACTTATTAGGAAAGTCATTCCCTGCTGAAGATCTAATCAACAAAGTTCTGAGATGTTTGAATAGATAATGGCAACCCAAAGTAACTGCTACAGCTGAATCAAGAAATTTAGCTACCATGTCACTTGGCACTCTATTTGGTAAACTGCAAGAGCATGAACTAGAACTCACCCGTTTGGCTGAGCACGAAAGTACAGACAAGAAAAAGAAAAGCTTGGCTCCGAAGGCGTCGAGTTCGAGTCAACACTGTGACAGTGATGACTCAGAAAGTGAGGATGATGAAAAAGAGGAAAACATGGCTCTTATGGTTCGAAGGTTCAAACGGTTCATGAAACAGAGAAATTATGCTAAGAAGAGCTTCAACCCTAAAAGAAAAGAAAGCTCATCCGGTCCTCTTACTTGCTATGAATGTGGGAAACCCGGGCATATGAAGATGGAATGTCCTAATCTACAGAGAAAGGAATCAAAGTTCGAAAAGAAGGCATTCATGGAAAACAAAGGTAGAAAATCCTACATTGCATGGGAAGACAATGACATGGATTCAACAGATGAGTCAGAAAATGAAGAGGCTCAAGTCGCACTGATGGCAGATCATGAAAGCGAAAGCGAAAATGAGGTAAGCTCTAAACCTGAAACTTTACAAGATGCTTATGATGAATTATATGAAGCATTTACTGAATTGCATAACGATTCCGTAAAACTAACTAAAGCATTAAGTAAATCTAAGAAAGTCACACCAGTGGAAAAATTGCCTTTTATAACTATCATTTATATCGGTTAAAAACGACCTGATATTATAAGTGACGCGGTGGCAATTTTGTAATTAAAATTACAGTTTTTATATCGGTTGCCACATGAACCTTGCATAACCATCTTTCATATCGGTTCCCTTCCACCCGTTATAGAAACAAAAAAAGTTAGGCTTTTCTACTTCCCATATCTATTCGCTCCCATCTCTATTCGCTCCCTCTCACTCTAATTCTCAGAAGGAACTTATGTGATACTGGGTGTTTTGGTTTTGGTATTCAGGAGCATATTGATTTGGGAATCAAGTATCATCCATCAACTGGAATTTTCGGAATGGACTTCTTCGTTGTCCTGGAGCGCCCTGGTTATCGCGTGGAGCGTCGTCGTAGATGCAAGTCTCGTGTAGGAATTCAACACCGAGTCACGAAGGAGGATTCGATGAAGTGGTTCCAGGTGAAATATGAGGGAGTGATCCTTAACAAATCCCAGGCAATTGTTTAGTTAAACCGAGTTCTCGTTTGTTATACCGTTTTTGGCAACTATTGCTTATTTTTCTGGTATAATTTGTTAATTTTCCGGCAGATTTTGAAACAATGTTCTTATGGTCTTTTTTTGTTATATGAAGAACCACATGGATTAACTTTAGTCAAAAAAATTTCATGCTTGGTTTCTTCCTTTGTTTGTATTTTGCAGTAACATGAAAGTTTGGATCTTGTTTCTACCTTCTGTTTGTATTTGATTAAATGTCTTGCGATTTTTTGTCAGAAACATTTCTTGTGATCTTTTGTCAAAAAAAAAGTTGCGCACCGGTTTCTTGTGCTCTGAATTTCTCATGGTTAGTCCAATTGATCAAAATGTGGTTTTATTAGGGAAAGAAAGGAGGGTGGATTAAGTTGGCAAGAAAACATTCAAATCTTGTGGCTTCTGCTGTTGAGGTAAATTAATACTTGTTATTTTCTACTGCATGTATATATTGATGTTCTTCTATATATTGCAGCTCTTCACATTTGCAGATAGATTTAGAGGTTTATATGATGACTCCATATCTTCTGCTCAACAATTCTATTCTTCATCCGGTTACTTAGTGAGTAAACATTTATCAGTTCTGTATTTACTATTTACTTCTATTAGTATCCAATCATGTCTAAATAAACTTTTCTGGTGAAGGATGAATTGTTGTGGGCCGTCGCCTGGCTGCATCGAGCAACTGGTGTGCAATTCTCAGTATGTGGGTGGAATTGGCTGGGCTATGAAAGAGTTCCCTTGGGATAACAAATATGCTGGTGTGCAGATCCTCCTATCAAAGGTAATGTTATAAAATCCATAAAGTTGTATGTATGGAAGTGTAATGTATAATTATTATGACACCAAAGTCGATTAGTTTATTGCAATGGAATGGCTTAAAACATTGCATAATACCAATTAAGGTTCAAAGAATCAAACAATGAAATAAATGATCAAATACAACTTGCAGGTATTACTAGAAGGAAAAGCTGGTCCTTACACCTCTACACTAAAGCAATATTAAGCCAAAGCAGATTACTTTGCATGTGCCTGTGTGCAAAAGAATGACGGTTACAATGTCCAGAAAACTCCAGGTTAGTTGCTGAATAAAAACAATAATCTAACAATCATTTCATTTTATCTTGTTGTGTTTTATATTTGCTAGGTGGCTTATTATATGTGCATGAATGGAACAACCTGCAATATGTGTCTTCTGCTGCATTTCTTTCAGTTGTTTACTCTAATTATCTGTCAGCTGCAAAAGCGCAGCATAACTGTCCGGATGGACAAGTTCAGCCTCAAGAACTCCTCAATATCGCCAAGTCACAGGTATCTATTGGAGTCTTCCAGGCTTCTACGAATAGAAAGCAATTCTAGCTTCAAGTTTATTGTTTAACTCACTTTCACGTGAATGTATCCTAGCAAAAATAGTTTTACATTCACCTCACTTTTAAGTAAAATCAACTTTGCAAAATCAATTTTCGCCACCGTAAAACCAAACACAAACTACGTAAACTAAAACTGTGAACTTTGGATGACGCAGGCTGATTATATCCTTGGTAAAAACCCAGAGGATATGAGCTACTTGGTTGGATATGGACCAAAATATCCTGTTCATGTTCATCACAGAGGCGCTTCCATTGCTTCGGTATTTTCTCTTCACTCTGGGGGTTGGCTGCACACAAGGATTCGAGTCATGGTATAACCGCCTTGAGCCAAATCCTAATGTCATTAGTGGAGGCCTTGTCGGGGGTCCCGGTAAAAATGATGACTACACCGATGACAGATCCAATTATGAACAATCTGAGCCTACACTTTTAGCCACTGCTCCTCTTGTAGGCATCTTTGCTAAACTGCACAGCTCATATATATGATAACATAGGTGAGTAATGCATCACCAATTCACCATTCTGCACTAATTTACTCTTTTGTCTGTTTTTTTCTCTGTGAAAGCTTTAATCACTCTTCACTTGCTATCTTGACACAGGTTCCTACCAATACCCTAGTGAATCACCAGTGACCCATCAAAAAACACTAAGTGAGTAAAATAAAGGGTCTAAATTAAACTTTGAACTGCTTTTGAAAGTTTTTAGTGATACAACCTTTGCTCTATTATTCTGACATTCATTACTTGTCAGGTACAAATCTTTGGAAATTAACAAAGCCTAAAAGACAAGGTGAGATATAATAATATAGGATCTCAGTTTCATTGTTTTCCAATCTTTTTTTCATGCAAACATGAGTTAAAATGATAAGGTACTGTTGCAGGTTCCCCAGTTGAATTCCTTCACTCACTTTCCAGCTCATGGACTGTTGGAGATACAACTTATTATCGTCACAAGGTGATTATCAAGAACATTTCTATGAAGCCAATAACAGATCTTAAGCTAGAGATTGAGAATCTCTCAGAATCTTTATGGGGTCTCTCTCCAACAGCAGAAAAGAACACCTATGAACTACCTCAATGGCTCAAAGTTTTGAATCCTGGCTCTGAGTGTATGTTTGTCTATTTTCAAGGTGGACCTCGGGCAAAAATCTCCATTCGTAGCTTCCAGTGATCATTTTGGTAGAGGTACATAATGAATCTTTAATTCTTCACTTTTTTTTGTGTGTATCCTGACCATAGTTGTTCTTTTGCCACAGTTCTTGCCTCTATAATACAATGTATCAGATTTTTGATTTGTAACTTGCATATCTCCTTGTCATGTTGATTTTGGATGTTTTTATTTAATATTGGTGTTTATATTTTCAAACAATATACGTGGTCCGTAAAAGAATTATTACAGAAGGATCTAGAGTTGATGGAAGACAACCTCACTTTTTTTTTTAAAATAAAAGAGACTTTTCATATCGGTTCCCATAGAAAACCCATGTTAAAAATCATTTTTTTTAAAAAGAGACTTTTCATATCGGTTCCCATAGAAAACCGATGTTAAAATCATTTTTTTTAAAAGGAGACTTTTCATATCGGTTCTCGTATAAACCGATGTTAAAAATCATTTTTTTTTAAAAAAGAGACTTTTCATATCGGTTCTAAGGGCAACCGATATAAAAACAACTTTTCATAACGGTTCAGAAACCGATATGAAATGTCCCTATTTTTATATCTCCTTTTTCGGCATCGGTACAGGAACCGATATGAAATGTCAATTTTAACCGATATGAAAAGCCTTTTTTCCATTAGTGTCATCTCTCATCTACAAAATGAAGTTATTGCTTTAACTAAAGAAAAACTAGAGCTTAGAAAAGAAAATGATAGTCTTGCATGTTCTAAGGCCAATTATGTGTGTGATAAATGTGTTGAATTTGAAAAGAAAATTCATGAACTTGAATGGACAGTAGGAAAGATGTGTAACTCACAACATGTGCATCCTAGGGCTCCAAGAAATAATTTTGTGAAAAGACATGTGCATCATAAACCAAAATTTTCCACTAGACCATATATTAAATGTTACTATTATTATAAACCTGGACATACAGCTTCTGTTTGCAGGGCAAGAGGTAAACAAAATATGAAAAAGGTGTGGGTTCCCAAAGGAACCATACCAAACACTAACCCACAAGGACCCAAAGAGATTTGGGTACCTAGAACCCTGTTTTAAATCACTGCAGGTATACTTCAAGGTATGGGGGACAGATTGGTACCTTGACAGCAAAAACACAAAGCGCATGACAGGAGAAGCAAAGCCCTTAAACACTCACCCCAGGTCAAGCAGTCATGTGACTTATGGTAAGAAAAAAGAATCTTCGGTGAAGGTTAGTCCCTATAAATGATTTATCCACTATGATTGACATGTATGCAAGAAAATAAGTATTTGACTCTGCATCTGAGAAAAACGCTTATAAGACATGTCAAAGTAACTAAGCAAAACATACATCATTCATATAGATCATGATTAGATAGAAATACAAAGGACCCCGTTAAATTCCCTAAGTCTGTGCATATAGAAATTATAATACCACCATCTTAGAGTTCATGATTCAGATAGGCGTTGTATGATTAAGTTAGTTGAGTCTTTTCAAAACAGCAAGTTAATATTTTTTTAAAAACCATTGCAAAAGAAAATTTGTTCAGTGGCCTTTTATCAAATAAAATCTAAACAAATCATATGCTTCATAGAGTTTTGTGTTTTAAAAGAAAAATGAGCATCTTAGTATTATTTTATTGTGTGGTCTGATAAGCATAAAATAATAGGCACAAAATGGGTGTTTAGAAACAAACTAGATGAATCGGGCATAATAGTTCGAAACAAAGCTAGACTAGTCGCTAAGGGTTATAATCAGGAAGAAGGAATAGACTATGATGAAACTTTTGCACCGGTAGCTAGATTAGAGGCTATTCGCATGCCTCTTTGCTTTTGCATCAATCATGGATTTTCAATTATATCAAATGGATGTCAAAAGTGCTTTTTTAAAATGGCTTTATTCAATAAGAAGTGTATGTTGAACAACCACCTGGCTTTGGAAGTTATGAAAAACCTGATCATGTTTTCAAACTCAAAAAGGCTCTTTAAGGCCTAAAGCAAGCTCCAAGAGCTTGGTATGAAAGACTAAGCAAATTTCTACTTGAACATGATTTTCAAAGAGGGAAAGTTGATACTACACTTTTCATAAAAAGAACAAAAGTTGACATCTTACTTGTGCAAATTTATGTAGATGACATTATTTTCGGTGCTACTAATGAATTGTTGTGCAAAGAATTTTCTAGTATAATGCAGAGTGAGTTTGAAATGTCGATGATGGGAGAACTCAACTTCTTCCTCGGGCTTCAAATAAAATAAAACCAACAACGACATCTTCATCTCCCAATCAATATATTGCAAAGAATTACTCAAGCGATTCGAAATGGACAAAGCAAAAGAAATGTCCACTCCAATGAGCACCTAGTCCTACTCTTGACTATGGCATAGAACTAGATCACATTCCAATAAAATGCGACAAGACCAGCGCTATCAATCTCTCAAAGAACCCTGTACAACACTCTAGGACCAAGCACATAGAAATTAGACATCACTTTCTTAGAGATCATGTCCAAAAAGGCAATTGTGTGATCGAATTTATTGAATCGTCAAAACAGCTAGCTGATATTTTCACGAAACCTTTACAAAAAGAAAGCTTCTTTTTCATTCGAAGAGAACTTGGAATCATTGATTCCTCTTCTATTTAAATGAAACAAACACTGTTTCGATTCGCAAATTGTGTCATATGTCGACCCTTTTGATCATGACAAAGAGGGGGAGAAATATAGTGTTGCATTAAGCATATAGAATGAGCATATAAAATTGTCATAGCATTGTCACCGTGCATACTTTGCATCGCTTCAACAAAACAAGGGGAGCATCATGATAGGGGGAGTATCATATATATGCATTATCCGTTTGATGAACTAACCTCCCACCTTAAGATGAGTAAAGTTTTGTCATCATCAAAAAGGGGGAGAATGTGGATATCTTGTACTGCAGGTGAATTATATTGCAGGTTAGGTTTTGATGATGAAAAAGACAAAGCCAAAGTTGATGGCCAAAGTTGATGAAAGTGACAAAATATCAAAGTCACAATCCAAGACAATCAAGACTAAAGAATCAAGCCTTAAGAAGTAAGGGTAGTCCTTAGGGTTTGGGATTATCTTAGGAAAAAGTGTAAGCTCTTCCGAGGGTCAGCTCATCTCTCAAAGTCCCATGTTTTTCGAAATGCATGCATGCACACGTAAACATAAAAAGCATTTTGAGAAACCATAAAATAGATTCACACTATCTTAAACTAAACATCAAAATCGATTTTCAACTCAATACACAACTATACAATCGATTCATATTGTTTCTACTAAATATAAAATCGATTCACAAGTGTTTTCGAAAAAAAATAAATCGATTCCTACTATTTTCCCTAAAGCATAAAATCGATTTCCTTCCTGTTTTTTGAGCACACAATCGATTTGCTCTTCACTATATCCAGGCAAAGAATCGATTCTTCTCTTAATGCACTCAAGCATAAAATCGATTCCCTTCCTGTTTTTAAAGCTATAAATCAATTTGCATCTTATTTCAAACAACACATAATCGATTTTCATCCTAGATCTAGTTAGGCATAAAATCGATTATCACTCTTAGGCAAATCAAGCACATAATCGATATTTCCATTTCTTCATTTTACTCAACAGCTATATTTTTTCTAAGCCTATAAATAGAAGCCTATAAATCATTTCAACAACAACCCATTCTCACGATCAAATTGCATCATTTTGAAAAACCCTTTACATTTTCATTTCTGCTCTTCACGCACTGTTGGTCCGTCAGAGCTGATCTCTCCCAAGGGTTAGTCGGGGTTGGAATCTTCAAGTTGTAATATCTGCCTACATTAGAGGTATTTTGGTCTTTACATTTGTAATTGTTTTATTGTTGTATTTTGTACTAGGGAGTGGGGTATCTCTCTAGGGTAGCTGTTTGTACTAGGAAGTGGGGTATCTTTCTGGGGAAGCTGGTTGAAACAGGGGTGGGGTATCTCTTCTTATTGTCGTAATATATTTGAGGGCTCTTCATAGGTGGGGTATCCTAGGAGGAGAGTGCCTGAGTCTGTAAAGGTTTCCAAGGCACCCTTAAGCCTTGTTGTGTTTGTCGAAAATGTCACAAGGGTGTCAGGACTGGACGTAGGTCACTGGGAGGTGACCGAACCAGTATAATTCTGCTGTGTTCTTTGTTGCTTTATTTTCTAATTCCTTCGCTTCCACTTAACCTGCGCGAAAATTAATCTAAGTCATTGAAAAGGGGAAAAAGTTTTCAAAAGTTTTTAAATCTCAATTCACCCCCCCTCTTGAGACTGAAGCCACTTGGCAACACGAACGTCTCTTGATGTTCGAGTTCCCACTTGAATTCATCTTCTTTCCTTAACTTCGGGAGTTGAGAAAACACTTGGGTTCTTCTAGAAGGATTGTAGTTCCTTTTTGTTTCTTGGAGGGGGGTCCCCATGATAGCTTTTGTCTTATTCATATCTACCTCCACCCCTTTTTCTTGTATTAGAAAGCCAAGAAATTTTCTTGCAGTCACACCAAAAGCAGACTTAACAAGATTCATTTTTAATCCATGTAATCTCATTCTTTCGAATGACAACCTTAAGTGCTCTAAGTGATCCGCTTTGAAGGAAGGTTTAACTACAACTTCATCTATGTATACCTGCATACAATTGCCAATGAATTCATGAAATATTAAATTCATGGCTCTTTCGTATGTAGCACCTGCATTCTTTAACGTGAATGGCATCATATCCCATTTGAAAGTTCCTATGGCACCGGGACATCCAAATGTTGTTTCAGGCTTCTTTCCTGGTTTCAAAGGCAATCTGTGCTCCACTAATTTTCTCTCTAGACCCGATATCTCTTTATAATCAAAAGCGAAGCAATCTTTATATTCTTTCAAGACTTTTATTATCACTTCCTTCATGTGTGTTTCGCCTTCCTCAGCTAAATTTATCTCTTCCATGGAATCTTGCGCCTCTAGTTTACCCACTTCATTTGACCATCCATTCTCGAACCCAAGGGGTTCATCATCATAGATGTAATCCAAAACGTCATTAGTAACCTCCTCTTCATCTTCGAATGTTCCTTCAGATGTAGTGTCCTTCGAAGTCTTCTCTTTTTCTGCATTGGTTAGGATTCCTAACAACTCATCGCTATTCTCTATTATAGGAGTCTGATACATTACCTGGGATTGTGGTTCTGACTCAGCATCTACCACTAACGCATCATCATCTTTAACGGGTTCATTGGTGTCTTCGAATGCTTCACTTTTGAACTGGTAACACCACATTCGGCCTCGAAAGCTGCTCTTATCTTATTTTCGGCCATGTAGGCCGAAATTTGAGCTATGAAGCTCAAGTCCATCATACAAGTTCCCATTCGGTCGTGTTACGGCCTTGACCAACATCTTGATGGCTTAATTCAAAGCCAGTAAGTGGCTTGAGAACCATAGTTAAAGGTTCACCTTTCTGATTAACTTGTCTCTTGAGATCAACACCTTGCTCGATCTTGAATGGGGCAACATCAACTCAAATCTTATCAGCATTGAAAACCTTTGCAACTGGAGTATTGAAAGTTGTTGGGTCTTCTTCGATAACCTGACATTCATCAAGGTCATTCCATATAAACATCTTTTGATGTAGGGTACAAGGTACTGCGCCCACAGCATGAATTCATTCTCAGCCCAGCAACAAATTGAAACTGGCAGTTTAAAGAACTACCACGAACATAGTATATCGAGAAATGGATCCCACTTGGATGTTCAAAGAAATGATACCCTTAGATTTGGAACTCTTTCCATTGAAATCTGTAATCACCAAATTATTGGGAATCAACTCCTCGTCAGTTTTCCTAAGCCTTTCCATGACTCAACAAGCTGATTCGCTAGTTCACAATGAGTTGCTCCCGAGGCATAGTTGTCGTGATGATTGATCAGCCTCCGAGGTGATTAGGCTCGCGTTGGTCCGGCGAGGGGGGTGGTACCTGCACACACTCTAATACTTAAGTCAACATTGGGAATAAGTGACTGTGAGGTAATAAATGCGTACCTGTAGCAGTGATATGACAGTGCTTTTGTAGGGGTTAGTGCCTACACGTGGCATGTTTCGATGGGCGTTTGGGCATATGCCCATATGCCATTGGATGGAGAGGAAGCATTTGTGCCGTCCATTAAGTGTGGATGATGGGCTTTGTCGAATTGGGCCTATTAGTTTGGCCGATCTGGAACAGTTGCCCCTCAAGTCGAGATTACTAGATAGAGTTTCCTCGACTTGATAATTGTAGATCTTCCAAACCGATTTCGTTTATCCGGGGTAATGAATTGAGTGACTTTGTTCGTCAATGGATCCCATTTTATGAGTTACCTCGGCTTCATAACAGTAGATCGATTTTGATGCCTTCATTTTATTGGGATAGCGATCTCGGCATTCGCCTGGAACCGAGATGAAGGGAATTTCCCTTTACAGCTGAGTTGGACATAGATTGGTAAGGAGCGCCCTGTCAAAAAGATCGTTAACTTGATGCCGACCCGAAGTGGCTGAGTTCAGTTTCCTGAAAATCAACCGACACCTTCCTTCGTCTAACGAGGTCTTGAATGCTTTATCGCCTCGATTTCTCAACGGATCTGATCAAGCGCTTTCCTCACCGTTAGATTGGGCTTTGATGATGTGATAGATGATTGATTTGTTGTTTCAAGCTGCCACTTGGGTGTCTTGTCATTAAGGTCAATTAGGGTGGCTCCTCGCTTCCAGTGCGTCATTATGGCTATTTACTGAGACGACGTCATTTGGGATGTCATCGCTTCGTTTTCACCTCCTTTGTATAAATAGCCGTATAATTTTCTCATTTGTACATTTTTGACTTGTTTCTTTTATTCCTTCGACTTCTACTAGCTTCGGGATCTTCTCAGTTTTCTTTGAATCAGGTGTACCTCTTTTGATCAGGTATTTTCCTTTCTTTCTCCTATTTTATCTGTCTCCCTCCTTAGACCTTGCACTCTAGGTCGCCTAGAAGTTGGTCATTCCTTTGTTGGTGGCATCCTCGCCTTTCTGGAGAGGTCCTTCTTAGGAGGAGGCGGTTCTGTTACTTCAAATTTCTTCTAGGGTATCAGATATCCCTTGAGACCGGATTTCTGTTCGGTATTTGTGGAGATGTTTAAGGGATCAGTGATTATTTTTGCTGAGTGGACTCCCTTCTTGTAGGTTGAACTATGGTTCTCAAAAAGAACACTCTGATGAGGGTATCTGATAACTTATATATATATATATATATATATATATATAGAATCACGCAAGTTCTCAAGTAATATTCCAGCTTTCTTTAGTAAATATCAGTGTTTAGAAAAAAAAAAGGGTTAGAAGCTAATTTGTTATCATTTGGCACAATCGATGCCTCTGCTAATGTTTTAATGTTTTGTTAGTGTTACAGCGTTTAGCGCTATAGCGCTAGATGAGGGTGGACCAGCTAAAGATCAAAAAGAAAAGTTGCATTTTGGCGCCTATTGCTTTATGTCAAGTCAGCGTATCTTCCCTCTGCCCTAAGACCTAACGCGGGCGCCCACTAGTGGCTAGCGTGGACACTCCACTTGTTATTGAAGGATCACTTTTGGTAGGTGAGATATGTCAAGTCCACCATTTTTTGGAAAGCTGCTTTTTGGGGGGAGCAAAGAAATATATCTATCATCTTCTCCACACTACTTATTCATTCGAAGACTTGGAGAGTTTTTAGAGAGAACAACTTGACACCATTTTCCTCCATTAGTCCTCCATATCAAGCTTTTATTTTTCAAGTAAAGATCATCATTTTCCTATGCTGTGAAGCTGTGCTATAGCGTCATCAGTCGTTTATGAATAGAAAGACACGTTTTGTATCTTTTGCAACAGTGACTCTTCTTTTTATTTTCAGTAATATGAACTTTCTAGTTTGTATTGTGTTGATGATGCTCATCATGAGCTAAACACTTAGTAGTTGGATTGCTTGGAGCTTTGTAATGAATTTTTAGTGTTGTTAATAAAATATTGTGATGTTTGGGTTTCAATCTTTGTGCTTTAATGCTTTCAAACTTATTTTGGGATTGACCAACTAAAATGGGTACATTCGTAGGTACAGACATGGTCTACGATTCTAACTCAAAGGTTGATATGAACAAAAGGTTGTTTAAAGACATTTAAACAACTTTTTCTTAACTCTAGACATAGGGGAGCAGTAGTTCATAAGGTGAACACTGTGGGTTCTTCATTATACAGGGGTGGATTTATTTAGAACTTAGAATTAAGAGTCTTGTAACAAAACCCTAGCGTCAGTGACTGAAAGGCACAACATCATATGCTACAGCACTTAGCGCTATAGCGTCTAATGTTATAGCGCTTTACTTTAAAGGATATACTTATCAAAGAGCAGTACAACTCATTTTATCAAATACTTGAACTTCTTACTGTTTTCACACAACTTCCTTACTTTTTATGTCCAAAAATGTATTGTTATTATTTTGCTTACTTCACTAGAGTGCTAAGTATTAAACTTTAAATTTAACATCAATCCCAGTGGGTACGATCTCTACTTTATCATTGTATTACTTGTTGCGACTGTGTACAGTTGTAAACTACTTTTCGCACAACAGTATCTTCGCCTCGTGTTTTGCGAGAGGACGAAGATTATGCCTGACATTCGACAGACGCCTCTCAAGGTGATGTTTCGGTTCGTTCAGGGAGAGATGAGGACGATACTGCTGCTGATTTGGGGGATGTTGATGAAAATCTTGGCTCAAATTCTGAATCTCCCATTACTTCGTCGGGAGAGGACACTTCAGATACTTATCGTCCCCGTTCGTCTTCCGAGGACGTGGGGTTCATCGAAATGAAAGAGGAGCCATCAGTTCTTGAGGGCTATGTCTAAGCAAATGAGGAAGCCCGTAGGGTGGTGGTAACTCTAATTTATATAGAGTTATTTATACTTCTAAACGCAACAATTTGCTTGAAACTCAAGTACAAAGTATGTTAAATATAGTGGTATTAGTAAAATAACAACATTCTAGGCATTATGTGATGAATAAAGCATTTTGTATATATATATTGGTATGTTTGATGTGTTTGTTCAGTTTTCCTACAGATGATGCTTTTGCACCACAATGCTTTTGCACTTAGTGCTTCTGCACCACGATGCTTCTGCACTTAGTGCTTCTGCACCATCCTACGCTGAAGATTTATAACCCCACAATGGAAGCACCTCAAATCATACCTCTGCTCCAAAACTTCTATGACATCATTCTTTGTCACAATTCACATGGAGCACATGCCCACATGCATAAGGAGGCGCCCACCATAAACATCATCATGAACGGGCTACTCACCTAAAGACACATGGCCTTACACAATTGGACCTCTCCTTATGGAAATGTGCTGAACTCAATCTCCTTATCTAAAAATTAGAAAAGCAACCATGGTTAAGCCTCCTTAGGTTAACATGGTTTTCAAGCAAACCCTCAAGCAAAGGAAATCTCCAAGGCTATAAAAAGGGCTCCCACTTCTCACTTGAAGATCATCGCATATCTCACTTGATAATGTGTAGATCATACACTTTACTTATATTTTAGTAGTTTCATTTCTTGCATTTTATTCAGTAGTTAGTTGTAAGAAGGTGAGGAAGGAATTGACACCCTCTTCCTCCACTTCTTCATAGATAGACGAAGGAATCACTGCTTCTGCACCAATCAGAATTCCATGCAAAGGAACATCAATCCGTGTAACTTCTACCCTATTGATATCTTTTGTATTATCCATATTATTATGCTCTTTGCAGATTCTCTCTATTATATAATGAGTAACATGAGCTAAATTCTTTTAGTTGGGATGTTCTAAACTTATAATGATCTTTTGAGTAAGTTGTTATGCTTTTAAGTGTCGTATCATTTTGTGTCATGTGTTATAATACATCCATCTTATTTTAAGGTTGATCTCTTACAATAAGTAGAGTTATATTCACAGACATGGTTTATAATTAGAAATCAAGACTAATAAGGGTGAGTGTTTTAATAAAGGCTTTGTTAAACTTGTTTAATAAAGAAACTGTGTTAAAACCATGTTAAGTCCTAGACATAGGATAACATAGTCGTTAGGGTGAAACAGTGGGTACTGCAAAGGCAGGAGTGAACTTATTTAGCAAGCCCAGACATGGGAAGCTTGTAACGAAACTCTGAAGAAAGTAGCTGAAAAGCACACACTTATGCAACTGCACTCAATGCTACTGCACTTGATGCTTCTGCACTTGATGCTTCTGCATCATAGTGCTTCTGCATCTCTAAAAGCATAGAAACTCTCAAAAGAAGCATTATCTAGTAAAGACATCTTAACTATCTTTTTCAACTGATTTCCTTCATCTTATTTTACATACTTGCATTCTGTTTTTACTTAAACTAAAAACCCCAAAATTTGTGAGTAGTGTAGTAGTACTATTTTTTTTTAATCAAACAGGCAGTCAGCCCCGAATTTATTAATAAAATAAAGAGAGATATAAAAAGCACAAGGGGGGACTAGACCAAAACCCTTGGTAATAAGGACAATAATAGAATGCCCAACAAGGACTCTAAAATAAACAACCATAGAACTCTAATGGAAGAAATTCTAAGGCGAACAGAAAATGTAACACCCCAAAAATAATAGAATAAATTATTTTAATTAATTAAAAGAGATTTTGGTGGTAGAGTAATAATATTATTAATAATTATTATTTGTTGAAGTAATTATAAGGTGTTTTAAATAAAATAACGAGTGGTATTGTATTAGGAGGTGGTGCTGCAAATTAGTTCGGCTTAAGCTGCGGGAAAGCCCGCGATCCAAGCCCAACAACCTAAGCGCATATTTAAGCTAAAATTTTAGGGGTTAGTTCATTTGCGCAAAAAGAAAAGAAAGTGGCGAATTGAGAGAGAGAGGGAAAGGGAGCCGTGAGGGTGAGAAGAAAGGGGAGAGGAGGCGCGCACATGAGCAAAGGGAAAGGATCGTGGTGCGGTGATCTTTGGAGCTTACGTATACGGAGATAGCGTGTTCGTCATAACCTAAGGTAAGGGTGGGTCTCATCTTCTCTATAATAGGGTTTTATGATGGGGACTAAGTAAGGGTAGGCTCTATGTGTGCCGTTTTATGCATTTCTAGAGATTATTGATGAACCCTAGGCATATGATAACTTGTTATTTGGGAAATTGTGGTTGATGAAGATTTTGAAATAAATGTGATAATGTGTATGTTCAAGGTGATTGGACGCGTTTTGATGATGATTTGGTTGTGTTAGATGGTGTTCATATGCAATTGGTGATGATCGGTATGTTTGAGAATGGTTTGATTATGTTTGATGATGTTTTGGCATGATTTGTGGGTGTTTAGAGCAAGAATTCTGGTTGTTGGGAGTGTTCTGGGCGCCAGGCGCCCTTGCTGGGCACTGAGCGCCCGTGTGTGTTGCTGTCTGTGGAGCGCTGGGCGCTGGGTGCCAGCGCTGGGCGCTGAGCGCCCGTGTGTGTGAGTGTGTGCGTTGCGCTGGGCGCTGGGTGCCAGCGCTGGGCGCTGAGCGCCCGTGTGCGTGTGCTGCGTGTGGGTGTGTTGCATTTTGCTGGGCGCTGGGCGCCCATGGCGCCAGTTTTTCAGGATGTTCCCAAATGTTTTCGAAAACTGTTTTCGCTATATCTTTTGACTCGGACATCCGTTTTGAACGATTCAAAAAGCGTTGTGAAGCATTTTCAGTTGTCTATCTATGTGTTCCATTTTCAAAAATAAAAACTTATAATTTCAGAAGGTTGCTGGGCGCCCAAGTGGCTGTCCCCTGTGGTCGTTGCTGTGATATTGAAAACGCGTTTGGTGTCTTTAAAAATCCTCTTTTGCGTACGACCAGTGGTTATAACGAAGTAATGTCAAAATGATGATTTTGACGATGATGCCCCTAGTGGCTAGTTAAATGACTGTTTTGCCCTTAGTGGCTAATATTATTTATAATGACGTGTAAATGACTGTTTTGCCCTTAGTGGCTAATATTCTTTATAATGACGTGTAATGACTGTTTTGCCCTTAGTGGCTAATATTCTTTATAATGACGTGTAAATGACTGTTTTGCCCTTAGTGGCTATTATTATCTATAATGACGTGTAAATGACGATGATGCCCTTGGTGGCTAGTAAATGACGTTTTTGCTCTCAGTGGCTATTGTTTGAGCTGATGATATTCATGTATAAGTGACGATGAAAACCCAGTGACGTTTGAGGCCCGAAAGGCTAAGTGATGTTAGGGCCTAAAAGGCTAAGTGATGTTGTTGTTGTGTAAATTGTGAATTGACAGGTGCTGTGCCTCTTATTTGGCCAACCGGTAAGTGACGGGTCACACAGTTGACTGTGACTTGGTGTATTTGAGTATTTGTGTGTGTTTGTGAGTGGTGCATGTCATAGTGTCTCATGCCCCATATGCATAAACCCAGTGACGTTTTGAGGCCCAAGTGGCTAAGTGACGATGAGGCCTTAATGGCTAAGCGACGTTTGTGAAAAGGTACCTCATGCATATGCCCGCGAGTGGGTTGCATTTCATACTCCTGCATGACATTGTGACGACTGGTTGTGCCGAGTAACTTGATGATGGAATTGACTGTTTTATCCTTGATGATTGACTTGACGTTTCATGGTGTGGTAAATATAGTGTCGTAACTCTAGCTTAGTGCTTATCATATGCTTTATCATATGGTTAGATGAACTCACCCCTTCTGTTTGAATGTTACCCCTATGCGGTAACGTGCAGGTGAGCTCAAGTGAAGGCTTAGGCATCTTCACTAGCTGAGTCGGGTCGTCTGCTCTGATTATGTAACACTTGGGGGAAAATAGAACGTTGTTTTAGTTTATTCAAGACTGTGTATAATCGTTGGATTTTCCGCTGTGAAATTGTATTTTAAATTTACAATGACGTTTTGTAAGTATTATAAGACTGTTTTCGAAAAGCGAGTAATTTGGCGCGTGATGTTTAACGAAGTAAGTGTGACATCCCTTGTGGTATAATTAAAAATTGAAAACTCAGATATTTTACCAATTAAATTAAGGGGTAGAAAAGGGGTGTTACAGAAAACCCGAAAGGAGGCAGGGCAACACCTGAGAGTCCCCACACAACCTCCACCCACCACCTCCTGAACTCACACTCCAAACCACAACAGCCTGCATCACCTCGCTATCTTCACATTAAGCACATCACAAAGTATCGAGGTTAGAGGTGGAGGCCCGGAGACGATTGGGAGGGGGCAAAGAAGCAGAAGGCAAAGGGGGAGGAGCCCGGCGATCTGCAAACTGCAATCTGGCGTCCGACAAGGTACAAACTATCGAATCAGCACCCACCGACAGCACACCCCCAGACATCCGGCGCCGTGACTCCAACCACCATCGCGAAGTCGTGCTACGGGCCAACACCGCGACAACACCTAGCTTGATCGAGGTAGCCGAGCCACCAACCACCACCGCGGCCTTGCGCCCCCGGCCAACACCGTGGCACAATCAAGCAAAACCGCGAGCGACAGGGAGAAGTGCCCACGACAAACGGAGAGGAGGCGTGACTGCGGTCCAAAGTCCGAAACGACAGCCACCATTGCGAACATCAGACAAACCACCGTGAACCACCGCGAAACACCGCAAAAACACCGCATCCGAAACAACCCCTGCGCGAACAGAGCCAGAAACCACCGCGAACAGAAGCACTCCATAGTACCTCCAAAAGCGCGCAGATCCACCAACAGGGATATCCGACCAGCAACGCCTCGGGGGAGGGGCCGTGGACGTCACAGAGGAGATCAGATCCGATGAAACGGAGCCCCCAACGGCGGTTCCAACCCAAGCAGCGCCCAACCCATTTTTATTAATTTACAGCCACCGGAACAACCGAAGTCGAACACGAAACGGCGACGGCGCAAGAACTTCTCCAGATCCAGATCGCAAAGAGATCCAAATCGCTTAACAACATATTCAACAGATCCAAAAGAAGCGCATATCAGAGGAGAAGGAGCACTGAGAGGAGAGGGGAAGAAACTGGGGAGGGAGCCCCCCCCTCCCAGCGGCGGCGCTGTTTCCTCAAGGTCTTCTCAAGAGTGAAAATTCAGACACCAAGTTAATCCAATCCATGTGGGTTCGACCTTTCTTATCATTGTATTACTTGTTTGTGATTGTGTATACTTGCACATCTTTTTCAGACACCAAGTTTTTGGCGCCGTTGCCGGGGATTGCCATTAATTTTTGTTGTCTACATTTATAAATTAGTATTTTATTACTCTGGTAGTTATTTTCTGTGCAGAAACAGGTGCAGATGCACTAGCTTATGCCCAGAGATAAGCCACCAAAATTTGAATTCGATCCTGAGATTGAAAGAAGGTTCAGGAGTTTGCTAAGACTTCAAAAGCAAGGGAGTCAAGACTGCAGAAACATGTCTCATCACCGTGAGGGACACAGCTCAAGATCAGCCTTAGTTGGAGGAGGACCTGGTTCACAGCATGATACTGAAGAAGGACACAGAAATCAATTCATCAACATGGGCCCCATAGGTATGATTAATGATAGAAATAG
This sequence comes from Astragalus membranaceus, assembly GCA_039519185.1. Lineage (NCBI taxonomy): Eukaryota > Viridiplantae > Streptophyta > Magnoliopsida > Fabales > Fabaceae > Astragalus > Astragalus membranaceus. The sequence continues at coordinate 29,152,328 of CM076847.1, forward strand.
ACCCATGAGGGATTATGCTATGTTTAATCATCAAAATATGCAAACAAGTATAGCAAGACCTCATATTGATGTTGTGCATTTTGAATTTAAACCCATGATGTTCCAAATTCTACAAACAATAGGTCAATTTGGTGAATCTCTCCATGAGGATCCCCATGAGCATTTAAAACAGTTTTTAGAAGTATATAGTAACTTTATTCTTCCTGGTGTTAGTGAAGATGCATTTAGACTTAAGCTATTTCCCTACTCTTTAAAAGATAAGGCTAAATCATGGCTAAATTCAATGGAGCCTAATTCTAGCCATTCATGGAATGAAATAGCTGAAAAGTTCTTAGCAAAATATTTTCCACCCATAAAAGATGTCAGGATGAGAAATGATATTACATCTTTTAGACAAAAAGAATTTGAATCATTGTTTCAAGCATGGGAAAGATGGAAAGAACTTTTAAGAAAATGTCCACATCATGGTCTGCCTGTCATTATTCAAATGGAAACTTTTTATAATGGTTTAGAACCCCAAACCAGAATAATGCTTGATGCATCATCTGGGGGTGTGTTATTAAACTTGTCTTATAATGAAGCATGTGAATTAATTAATAGAATTGCAACCAATAGTTCTAGTTGGCCTACTGAGAGGGTAAGTGCCCAAAAGAAACCATCAGGGGTACATGAAATCAGTGATATATCAGCCCTATCTGCTCAGTTAGCCTCTCTGACAAACTTGTTTAAAAACTTCACTTCAACTAGTGCATCTGCACCTAGTGCAGCTGCACTAGGTGCAGCTGCACCAACTGAAAACACTGCAGCAGCCATAGAACAAACCCCCCCAGGAGACACAAGTTGTGTGTATTGTGGAGGAGGCCATTTGTATGAAGAATGTCCCAGCAACCCTGTCTCTGTCAATTTTGTAGGATATAATAGGAATAAGAACCCTTACTCTAACACCTATAACCCTGGCTGGAAGAACCACCCAAATTTCAGATGGAACAATACTGGTGCATCTGCATCTGGTGCATCTGCAACTAGTACTTCTGCACCAGCCACACCACCAGAATTTCATTCTCAGATCAACCAAAGACAACAACCACCTGCCACTGATAACTCCTTAACAGCCTTGCTCAAGTCTTTCATTAGTGAAACCGGAACAGCTACGCAAGCACAAGATGCCTCTATAAAAAATTTAGAGAATCAGGTGGGACAGTTAGCAACGGCTCTGTATCAAAGACCAACAGGTACATTACCATCAATGACAGAAGCTACCACATCCCACAGGCCAGGAAAGGAGCAGGTGTAGGCCATTGCTCTAAGAAGTGGAAAAGATCTTGCAAATCCAGGTGAAAATCAAAGTGAAGGTAAGGGAGAAAAAAATAAAAATGAAAAATATACTCAAGATGCAGAAGCACCAGATGCATCTGCATCTTATGAAGTTCCAACTCCAAGGTTAGTTCCTGAATACCCTCCTCCTCCTAATCCTCAAAGATTAAAAAAGGCACATGAGGAGAAGCAATTCAGTAAGTTTCTTGAGACTTTAAAATAGATACACATCAATGTTCCCTTAGTTGAAGCACTTCATCAAATGCTTAATTATGCTAAATTTATGAAGGATGTGCTTTCAAAAAGAAGAAGATTGTGGGATTTTGAAACAGTTGCTATGTCTAAGGAATGCAGTCTAATTTTACAAAGCAAAATTCCAAGAAAACTAAAGGATCCTGGTAGCTTTACAGTCCCATTCTCAATAGGAAAATCTTATACAGGTCGTGCATTATGTGATTTAGGTGCAAGTATCAACTTAATGCCTAAATCCATATTTACACAACTGGGGATTGGAATTGCTAGGCCTACAACAGTAACACTCCAACTAGCTGATAGATCAATAGCTTATCCAGAAGGAATCATTTAAGATATTTTGGTTAAGGTTGACAAATTCGTATTTCCTGCAGATTTTATTATTCTTGATTTTGATGCAGATAAAGAAGTCCTAGTCATTCTTGGGAGACCATTCTTAGCAACTGGGAAAGCACTAATTGATGTGCAAAAGGGAGAACTGACCATGAGAGTAAATGATCAAGAGGTGAAATTCAATGTGATGAATTCTCTGAAGTATCCTACTGAGGAGAGTGAAGAGTGTTCAGTAATCATCAATCTTGACCATTTGGTGCAGAAGAAATTCTAGAAACAGTATGATTATCTCACTAGTGCACTAGCACCAGATGCTTCTGCACCTCCTGAAGAAGAAATCTTGGAAAAAGACATTTTTTTTAAGAACAGCACCAGCACAAAAGGTATGGTCTAGAACTTTTAAATCTCTTAATTTAGAAGACCCCAACCTTAAAAGAATTTACCCTCAATTGAACAACCTCCTAAGCTAGAAGTGAAAGAACTGCCCAAACATTTGAAATATGCTTTCTTAGGGGAAGATGATGCACTTCCAGTGATCATTGCCTCTGACTTAACAATAAAGCAGGAACATGATCTCATTTGTACCTTAAGAAAGCATACAAAAGCTATAGGCTGGAAAATGGCAGACATAAAAGGAATTAGCCCTTCTATATTCATGCATAGGATAAATTTAGAAGATAATTCTAAAAACTATATAGAAGGGCAAAGAAGGCTAAATCTTATAATGAAAGAGGTTGTAAAGAAGGAAATCATTAAGTGGCTAGATGATGGAATCATATACCCCATATCTGATAGTGCATGGATAAGCCCTATTCAGTGTGTTCCAAAGAAAGGAGGTATGACAGTAATAGCCAATGAAAAAAATGAATTGATACCAACAAGAACTGTTACAGGTTGGAGGATCTGTATGGATTATAGAAAACTGAATAAGGCCACAAAGAAAGATCACTTCCCTTTAGCCTTCAGTGACAAAATGTTAGATAGGTTGGCAAGTAAGGAGTTTTATTGTTTCTTAGATGGTTATTCAATGAACAATCAGATTGCAATAGAACCTAAAGACCAACAAAAAACTACCTTTACATGCCCCTATGGAACATTTGCATTTAGAAGAATGCCTTTTGGACTCTGTAATGCACCTGCAACATTCCAAAGGTGCATGATGTCCATCTTTTCTGACTTCATTGAGCAATCAATGGAAGTATGTATTCATGGATGATTTCTCAGTCTTTGGAAACACATTTCAAACATGTTTATCAAACTTAGAGAAAATTCTCCAAAGATGTGAGGAAACAAACTTAGTACATAATTGGGAGAAATGCCATTTCATGGTACAAGAAGGCATTGTGTTAGGTCACAAAGTATTAAAGAAAGGTCTGGAAGTAGATCAAGCAAATATTGAGGTCATTGAAAAACTACCACCTCCAACAACTGTCAAAGGAATCAGAAGCTTCTTAGGCCATGCAGGCTTCTACAGAAGATTTATCAAAGATTTTTCAAGGACATCCAAGCCATTATGTACACTCTTGCAAATTGATGCACCTTTTAACTTTGATGAGCCTTGTATGGAATCATTCCAAAAACTCAAAAAAGCATTGGTAACTGCACCAGAGATTGTTACACCAGATTGGAGCAGGTCCTTTGAATTAATGTGTGATGCTAGTGACTTTGCTGTAGGAGCTGTCTTAGGGCAGAGGTATGACAAAATCTTTCATTCTATTTATTAGGCTAGCAAGACATTAATTGAAGCTCAAATGAATTATACTGTAACAGAAAAAGAATTGTTAGCAGTGGTTTTTGCATTTGATAAATTTAGATCTTACTTGGTTGGCACCAAAATTATTGTCTATACTGATCATGCTGCCATCAAGTAATTAATTTCCAAGAAAGATGCAAAACCAAGGTTAATAAGATGGATTCTCCTCCTTCAAGAATTTGATCATGAAATCAGAGAGAAAAAGGGGGTGGAGAATCAGGTTACTGACCATTTATCTAGACTTGAAGGTGAAAGAACAGGTACACAAAAGGGAGAGATCAAGGAAAGCTTTCCTGATGAAAAACTATTAGCCATAACTCTAACAGCATCCAGTGCTTCTACACCTAGTGCAGCTGCACCTTGGCTTGCTGACATTGTTAACTTTCTTGTGAGCAAGGTGGTGCCAGTGGATATGACTTACCAACAAAGAAGGAGATTTTTTCACATAATCAAACACTATCACTGGGATGAACCATTTCTCTACAAAATGTGTCCAGATCAATTAATGAGGAAATGCATCCCCCAAGAAGAACAGCAAGCAGTGCTTCTGCACTTCCATGCTGAACCATGTAACACCCCGGTATTTTTATCAAGTAAAAATACCCAAGTGCACCATTCCTAATACATCAGAGATATATTTCCTGTTTAAATACTGAACACCACAATAAAATTTTCACTGAATAACAACAGAACAGTCTTAAACATAAATAAGACCATAAACCATCAGTGAAATACAGTGTTCAATATCGCACAAGAAAGCGGAAATAAATACATAACTTTTACTACAGATAAAGTCATAATGCCGTGATACATAACTAACAAGGGAAAACATAACTTAAGCATAAAAGCTAAGTCTTCAGCAACCATCCGAGTACCACCTACTCGTGCCTCTTGGATCTCCACTTTCCCTGTTTATCTGTAAAACCACAACATATAAACAATGAGATACAATCTCAGTGAGTCCTACCGAGACCCCTACTAACGCTCTCGGTCCATTTAAAACATTTTTAAGATTCGACACAACACCGACCGCAATCCGCTTGCTAATCTCGGTGGACCATACAATAAGGCTTCGACCTAGTAAGACACCGGCTGCAATCCACTTGCGTCTCCCGATGAACTAGCATCCTAGGCCTTTCTACATACCACCGGCCGCAAACCTTGCATCTTCCAGCGAACGTAGTACAATTACTTTTAACACAACACCGGCCGCAAACCTTGCATCTTCCGGTGAACCCCATAACCAATAGTGTCTCCTAATGGCACAGAGCCTAGGGTGAGGGTTCATGACTACCCCGCCTAGTATGTCAACATGGGTCGTCACCCAAACTCGATATAATATATATATCTACCATCATATGTAACCACCCACATTGGGCCGACTCCTATAATCGATATAATACATATCGTGAATCGTAGACCGGTTTAGACAATATATAATAATCATCTCGCATCGGTTATACCATACCACGTAGGACTCATAGTCCGCTTTATTATTAACCAAAACATATCCGCACACGTGTACTATTATTCGGCTTTTCGAAACTATTTGAACTTCAAAAACAGTTCTTTTTTTTTTACCTTTTTAAATTGAATATTTAGTTAGGCCTCGGAATAAGCTTTCAAACACATCTTAGAACACCTCAATCGGGTTCCCGGATCAAAAGTTATTGCGAAAACAAAATCAGTGAAAAACTGTTGAAAATCTGCAAAGCGTCGCCACGCGAACTGCTTCCATCGCGACGCGAAAAGTGACAGAAACTTTTTGCGTGACAAAACTGGGCCAGGTCGCGACGCGAAGGGGACGGGTCGCGACGCGACCATCTACAGAAAAGTGCAGGTTTTCCGTTTTCTTGCGAAATTCGCTATTCCGCTCAATTCTGATTCTTGTTCCGATTGAAAACAGTTTTGACAACTATAAGAACAGTCTGAATCAAAGTCACACAATCAATCAAAAACTCATTTTAAACGAATTGTATCGAAACGCGACATATTTTCCAATTAACGGTTTTTAAGTAAAAATCTTTCGAAATCAAATCACCAAAAATTCCATTTTAACACGACACAACTCGAGACTCGCTCCGATCGATTCCTAATCCGAAACAGACAATATCAAGTAATATTCCAGACCAGCGAAAGCGATAAAACGATCAATCAATTAATTCGAAAACAAAAATCCTAAACGTGAGTAGAACTCACACTTGAAACGTGAACCACGATCGAGCCGAATTCACCGAGTAGCCACACGAACATTCCCCGCTCCGGCGACATCCAATCCGCTTCCAAAGCTTTCCACTCGATCGCGAAACCTCTTTTTGACTGAATGCCGAATTCCTCGAAATCCTCCATGGACACTATTCATCATCTTCAACCTCCAAAAGCTACTATTCACAAAACCCCAAATTTTGTTTACAAACCCTAACTCTATCAAACTTTGATTCCTCCATTCCAAGCTAGTAATCAACCTCTTACTTGAACTACCCAACCTTCAATTTGTGGAAAGGAAGAATGAAATCCAAACAAAATCCCTCATTTACCTCACATTTTCGAAAATGGCAAGATGAGGGTGAGTGAGTTGATGATGAAGATTTTGGTACCAAATCGAAGAGGAAGTAACGCTGAACGTTTTTCGTGTTGGAAGGAAGTCGTTTTGATGAGCCGAAGTCCTCCCTTTTTCCTCTTCTTCCTCCATGCCCCTTTCCTCTTCTTTCTCTTTTCTCTCTTTTCTCCTCTCTGTAACTCTCTCGCGCATTCTTTCTTTCTTTTCTTTCTTAATTTTTTTTCTTTCCTTTCTTTTTAACACACACACACACACACACACACCTATATTTATTTATTTAATATATAAGCTGTAACGCGGTCAAATTACCACATTGATCGAAATCTCTTATTTCGATTCCAAACTTCCTTGGCCCGTATTATCCGGTTAACGATCCGATGACAACCAATAAATAATTTTAGCACTCATTAAATTTACTAGTCGAGTACTAAATTAGTTTAATTGGGTTAACATCCAAATAATTCCATTAATTATTTTGGGGATGTTACATTCTCCCCAACTTGAAAGAATTTTGTCCTCAAACATTCGCTAAGTCTTTCATCCGACTAACCGAGGATCGACATTCCCAGAAAGGTCTAAATTTGCTGGAAAACAATCTCGAACTATCCAAATGAGTGTAGAAAATCTTCCCAAGTTGGCACGTCTATCCTTAAGTATGTTCAACTACTACCCTAGAACGCTTCTAAGATTATAGTCCGAACTCTCTTATTAAGAATCGACACGAGACACTCCTCTTTCGCCTACATAGGCTCGACACCGCGTTTGAAAACACTTCCGAAGCTTCATTCTACTTATCCTCGTTTACTCCCCAACTTTGATTAATCTAAGTCAAGGATTTAATACAAGACGCTTGGTAGAATATATGTTGAATATGAGGTCCACTAGCTGGTACTCCTCGGTAAAGGTAAGTACAAACATGATTTCCTCGAAGGGCATAAACACGTTCTCAACAAATCTTCTAAAATCCATAACAGTTTTCGTACATACCGACAATGTGACGAAAAAGTCACTTGTGAAACTTCTTGACTCGCCCCCATATTTCGAGATAACACTTTTCAAAAGAAGATGAAATGAGGATTTACCAGAAACGTTTATCTTAAACGTAGAAATAAACCGTGGGAACATCGAATAAATTTGAACGTAATGCAAATTACCTCAATTGTTCTCAAAACAACTATCAAACAGAACTCAGCTCCTTTTCTTATATTGCAACTTCTTCACGAGGTTTTCACCAACAACGCACTTGATTCCTTTCCGAATTAGTCAATAGCATTGAGAGCTTCCCCTCAACCTAAGTAATCCTTCTAGGATTTTCCTAAATCAGATTTCATTAGCCTCTTGATTCGCTCCCAAAATTAACTTTAGCATGCGGGTTTTCACAAAAATGATTTTTCAAAACTACCATACCGCACGCCAAACTTCACTTTGGAAAGTTCAGTCCCTTGCAGCAGATCCATCAATTAATCCTTTGGTGCATATTCGCAATGTAAAAAAATGGTCAACAGTCACCTCATTTTCATATTCGTATTCACGTTTGACTTGTCAAACGGGATCACATAATACTATCTCCTTGTTAACCTTCACAAAGGAGAGGTTAACAAACTAATACCTCGCCACTAATACATCTGCTTTATATTCTGTACACCCTGGAACAGAATATAAACTTTGGTGTGCTTCCTCTAACACTTGCCTTTTATTGTTCTCATCATCGGGCGCACAGATTCTACCGTTGAAACAACTGACTCCATCACTAGCTATGGTAAAATCTGGAAATACCTTTTGTGATTGTAGCTTCACATCAACTTCCTGTGCTAAGCGTATAGAATCCCTTAGGGAACTAGAGATCCTCATATGGCTCAACACTAACCGGTTCCTCCTTGATCTTGAATTCAGATTTAGGTCTCTGAAGGACTCCGATAATTACATCTCATGCATCAATAAACTCGGCCATGTGGATGGACTTCCTACCCAGTGCATCAGTTACAACACTGGCCTCTCTTGAATGCTACATCAGCACTAATTTATAATCCTCCAGAAACTCAACACACTTCTCTGCCTGCTATTCAGTTCTTTCTGATCAAACAGATACCTTTAAACTATTGTGATCACTAAAGACATCGAAACGATACACATACAGGTAACGTCTCCAAATCTTCAGTGCATACACAATAGCTGCCAACTCATAATCATGAGTCGGATAAACCTTCTCATGAGACCTTAATTGTCTGGACGCATAAGCTACCACTTGTTGATTTTGCATTAGAATACATCCTAAACTCTTCCCTGAAGCGTCATCGAAAATTTAAAACTCCAATGACGGATCCGGAAGAATCAGGATTGGAGCAGAAGTCAAAGTCTTCGACTCTTGAAAACCTTCTTCACAATCGGCATCCCACGTAAACGGATGACCCTTAAGAGTTAACCGAGTAAGTGGAAATCTAACTGTGAGAACCCTTTAACAAATCTCTTATAGTAACCGGCTAGACCCAGAAACTTTTGATCTCTGCGGCTGATGTCGGTCACTCCCATTCAACACCGCTTCCTTCTCACTGGGATCTACAGAAACTCCCGACTTGGGAAATCACATGTCCCAAAGACTTTACCTCTGACACCCAAGAATCACACTCCGAAGGTTTCAAGTATAACTTATTTTCTCGGAGTACTTTCAGAACAATGCGGATATGTTGGACATGCTCCTCAATGGTCTTCGAGCACATCCAGACACCATCAATGAAAACGACTACAAATTGATCTAGGTACGTGTGGAAAAACTCCGTTCATGTAGTCAATGGAGCATTAGTCAACTCGAAGGGCATCACTACAAACACATAATGTCCATACCTAGTACGGAAAGCTGTCTTCGGAATATCTAAGGCTCTAACTTTTATTTGATGATATCCTGACCTCAGATCAATTTTAGAAACACCGCAGCACCTCAAATTGCTCAAGCAAATCGTCTATCCTTGGTAAGGGATATTTATTCTTGATCGTCACTTTGTTAAGTTGTCGATAACCGATGTACAATCTCATGCTACTAACTTTCCTTTTGACTAATCACACCGGAGTACTCCTTAGAGAAGCACTCGGTCGAATGAATTTCTTTAACATCGACTCTTCAAATTGAGATTTCAATTCCTCTAATTCTAAAGATACATTGAATAAGGAACGATAGATATTGATCGCGTGCCAGGAACCAATTCTACAGTAAACTCTACCTCTCGCTCTGGAGGTTCAGAAGAAACTTCATCGTGAAAACATCTAGAAAGTCATTCACAACCCGAATGTTCACCAAATCTAAACTAGTTTCAGTGGATGCAGATAACATACTAACATGTGCTTCCGCACCTTGGAATGAAGATTGACCGTCTAAGGTGAACTAGGTAACCGCTTCAGAATGTGTCCTAGACAATTCAACTGATTCTGCAGCGAAGCTGACAGTGATTAACACAGTCGATGGCAACATGATTTGCAGTCATCCAATTCATACCAAACATGGTGTCCACAGTTCTCATAGGCAAACAATAAATTCTACAACAAAATTTCTGCCTCCTATGACAAGTAGACAATTCTATACGAGGATTAGGTCTGGACACGACCCTTAGCAGCAGTTAAAATAGTTATCGGCTCAGGTAGCGGAGACAATGCTAATCCCAACCGATCCACACATGCTTGTGCTATAAAACAATGGGTTGCACCCGAATCGTATAATATACTGACGGAGTTATTGAAAAATGATCCCATACCCCTCAGTAACTCGTCAGCAGTTGTAACTGTCTGAGCATCCAAAGTGTTGACGCATCTTTGCCTTGGAGCTGCTCGTGACTCCTTGGGACTCTTCCTTGCAGGGCACTTTTTACCTTAGTGACCCTCTTCATTATAATAATAGCATCGATTAGATCTTTGCTTATGTAACACCCCATTCTACCCGGCTATTATTTGTAAGAATCAGAGTTTAAAAAAATTTCATTTCAATGGAATGCTACACATAACTCCAAATCTAACAACTAACAAAATCAGCATAAGCGTTCATTATATCATTATATTACGCAACACCCTTAGATGGGATAGAATACTCAAGACTTCATCAAATAAAATCCACACGCTAGAAAGTGAATGTCTCGCAGCGGAAAACGACGAAATCTCAAAAATACCGAACAACAGCCTCATCCAAATTCACTAACTCAATGCATATAAAAAAATTCAACAGCAAAAGAATAACACTAGAATCCTACGCCCGCCCCCTAGGTGTCACGTATCAGAGCAGACCGACTCGGGAGTGAAAGGAGTAAGCCTTCACTCAGGACTACCTGTGGTAAACAACAACAGAAGGGTGAGTCTCGAACCATATAATAAAGACTATAATAAGAAGTATATTTCATCAAAGTATCGCACTCATACAGTCACACAGTAGCATAGTTCATACAATCAGCAACTCACATGCTTATCATGAGGATGTATGCAATACAGTTATGCATGTGGTACCATTTGCCCAGACCGCAGCCTTATCATCATAGTATCAACTCAGACCGCAGCCTTATCATTTCAATTTAGAACTCAGACCGCAGCCTTATCATCATAATATAAAACTCAGACCGCAGCCTTATGTATGCATGAGACTCCACGACGAAACCAAAATCATAACTCTTAGCAACACAATCCATACATCCTATATCACATCTTTATTAATCTTTGTTGTAGCCCCCATGGCCTCATCATCAATCAACTCATTTATTTTCTCATCACAATCGCGTCTCTAGGACTAGGCTAGCACTTAGGGACCAATCTGTCACCATTAGAACCGAAACCGAACACAAGGCACGGGCGCACCACTTGGCGCCCCGGGCGGCCACACTTGGCGCCCAACACAACACCCAAACGCACAAACATAGCAGGCCACCTGAATAATTAAAACCGCTCTAGCCAAAATGTTCAAAATGGGATTTGGTCACGTGAATACAGAATTTGGCTAGGGAAAATACGTTCAGAACTCACAGCTCACCCCTAGGCACCACAAACATAGTCAAAGCAACGCTCTCTAGGACAATTTCAAAACAGTGCGTGAACAACTGAAAATTCTTTAGCCAAAATGTTTTAAATACAATTTGGTCAGGTGAATACAAAATTTGGCTCGGGAAATATGCTCAGAAAATGAGTTGCACACAAGGCACCCTTAAACAAGCCAAAACAATGCCCAATAGGACCATTTCAAAACCACAAGTGCAAATCTGGAAATTCTTTAGCCAAAGTGCTTAAAATATGATTTGGTCAGGTGAATACAAAATTTGGCTCGGGAAAATATGCTCAGAAAATGAGTTGCACACAAGGCACCCCTTAAACAAGCCAAAACAATGCCCAATAGGACCATTTCAAAACCACAAGTGCAAATCTGGAAATTCTTTAGCCAAAGTGCTTAAAATATGATTTGGTCTGGTGAATACAAAATTTGGTTCGGGAAAATATGCTCAGAAAATGAGTTGCACACAAGGCACCCCTTAAACAAGCCAAAACAATGCCCAGTAGGACCATTTCAAAACCACATGTGCAAATCTGGAAATTCTTTAGCCAAAGTGCTTAAAATATGATTTGGTCAGGTGAATACAAAATTTGGCTCGGGAAAATATGCTCAGAAAATGAGTTTATCCAAAAACATGCTTTATGCGCCTTGCCTAAGCACAGGCAGCAACCTGGCGCCACAGGGCAGCAACATAGGCGCCCTGCCCAGAACACACACGCACCCAGCAACAGAAACAGCGCCCAGTGCGCCAATTCCCCCAGCAACTTGGCGCCCAGGCGCCCCAACACAAACCAAAACACCAAATTCTCAATTATTTTCCAAATCAAATCACCACAACAATCACAGAATACATTATGCTCATACCAACAACATTCAATCTCACATATATATATCAAGAACACAACAAGGCATAAAATCAACACATGAACTCTAAACCTTAGCATAGGGAATCGAATCAATCACACTACTTATCAATTTCAACTAACCTAAACAATCTAACAATTAACAAATAATGTCAAGTGGGATCCTATGGTTTACATACAACCTATTATATTCTCTATTATAGAGTGAGACTCCCCTAACCTCGAATTAGATGAATAGGATCTCTAGAGACGATCACGAACGGAACCATGGCAACCGGATCACACCTTCTCCTTTCTCCTTGGAGCTTTGCGCACTTCACATCTCCTCCTCTCCTCATGGGCGCCGCGCCCTCCTTCCCTTCCCACTCTCTCTATTCGCATTTTTTCCTTTCTTTTTCTCAAATGAACCAAAACCTTAAAATCTCAGCTTTTATATGCGCTTAGGTTGTCGGGCTTGGATTGCGGGCTTCCCCGCAGCTTAAGCCCAATTTAATTACAACACCTTATCCGATTCCAATACTGCTCCTTATTTTATTTAAAACACCTTATACTCATTTTAATAAGTAATAAACAATAATTATATTATTATTTCTACCACCCAATTTCTTTTAACTAATTAAATAAATTAAACTATTATTTTTGGGGTGTTACAACTCTCCCCCACTTAAAGGAATTTCGTCCTCGAAATCCACCTGTCAACGCCCACACTCTCCCACTGAGGCCACCTAGACAACTAGTGCTATCATTCATGCTGATTACTATTGCTCTGATTACCGGCGGTAAGTGCTTGAGCGGCCGTCCCTCCTACTTGTTCAGCCAGGTAACTTCAAGCAGTAATAATCAGACTCACTCTCTACTCCGCTGCGCTACTCTGATAAACTAGCTCGCATCCTACCCCACTCATCTACCCATAAGGATAACAAAATACTTCAATCATCATAACATCACAACGAAATTCACAGGGTGCATAACAGTCGTACAACAAGTCTCATAATTTTAGTAACACGACAACAACATCCACAAACAACTCTGCCACTCAGGCAACATCAACAATTACAACTGCCACTCAGGCGACGTCAACAACTACAATTGCCACTCAGGCGACATCAACAACTAAAAATCAACAACAGAGCAACATCATCAACGACAACAATATTAACAACTCAGTCACACAATCGGGCACTAAGGCACCGGCAACGGTTAACAATCGAATTAGGCACAACTCATAAAAATAGAGGCAGTCAACAACCCAAAAACAGGCACAACTCGTAAAATAGCAGCAGTGTACAAAAGTAGGGACAGTAACAGTTATTCTTGAAAGCACTGACAGCGGCCTTAGGAAGCAGCAACAACAACTTTTAAAAAGGTAGCAACATTCATTTTCAGCAATAGTCATTTTGCAGAAAACCATAACAATTATCCGAATAAAACAGCAACATTATTTTCTGAACCTAAAATGTTACACTACTTGTTGGCTCTTTTACTCATTCCTCAATGCAACGACACTATTTTATATTCATAATTCAAGTCTGAGACACGACAAGCACACCAAAGCAATTCAATTTAAACGATCCCTACAAAATAATAATATTTAATCACACATGAAGATCATACCAGCATATCACATAGGGTACTCAATTAACACCATAAACTTGGGAGTTCAATAAAAGCAAACGTGTAAGAACAATATCTTCAATAATACCAACATGCATTCATTTCTTAACATGCATTCCCTATTTAACTCATTAGACCAAACAACACAATTGGCACAACTGCGAAATGATCTAATAGGAATTCGTTTATTAAAATCAGTTTGATACCAATATTGTATCCAATCATAAAATTTGTTTATTACGGGTTCACAACCAATCTCATAACTCACTTCATTTTCAAATTACAAAATCACGTAACACAACTAAAGAGGTACCAACCAAAATCAGGCAATAAAATCAGTTGTAGACAATTAGAGTTCGCAAATAGTTTTCAGCGTGCATTTATTCTAGTCACCTCTACAGTCACATTTCATAAATTTCAATGAAACATAATTCCACCAATTTAAACACCAACATTTACATTCTTTTACATTTTAAGAACTCGGCACTTCAAGTTATTACGAAAACAGCACGTTTTTCAGCATAAAAAAATAGCGCTTCATTTTCATAAAACCGCACTACACTTATTTCATAAAACAACAACTCATTCTATAACAATAAACCGTAATATAGCAACTCGTTTAGTTGGCAAATAGCAATACTTTAAATTGACAAAACAGCAACTAATACATTTTTCGAAAATTGAACACCTTCCAAACCAGCAGGAAATCAAAACCAGGTCCCGTGACATCAGTCACTAATCACCAAAACAATAATGACAATCCTTTAGAGTAAGTGATAATCATTTACATAGTTCAGCATGGAAAAATAATTTAACTCATGGAACAGCAGTCAAGGCATTAAAACAGCTAGAAGGGCCAACCCATGGAGACAACAATTCACAGCTAAAGGCACATATACGAAAAGGCACCAAAATATCCGGGATAACAACGACATAACTATAACCCATTTTTTAAAATCATCTCACGTAGCTTGTAAAAATAGGAGGAAACAACAGTTGTGGTGTTCAAACCAAAAATTTTATCATTTGCGGCAGTCAAGGATGCTAACATCGAAACATAATTGGCACGACCAATTCACAAGGCACTTAGCGTGAAGCATCATTGTGCAGTCAAAAGCATGCTATAGTAAAACCTTATACACTTTCAATGTCCATTTATTAAAATAATTTTCCAATGCCAAAATCAGTATCCAACCATAAAGCTATTTAACAGTCATTCAAAAGCAGTTTCAGAAATCCCCTTACTTTTTAAATTCACATGACGCAATTTCAAGAAGTAACGACCAAAAGGTTTGTCATAAAACTCAAACATGCAAGATTACACTTTGAGGAAATCAAGCGGGTTAAAATAGTAGTTCAATGAGGTAGTTCTCAGCTAAAATCGTTATATCAAGTAGCAACTTCCAACATAATTGAGGACCAAAATTGTAGCACTGGAATGAAAACGTTTTCACTTGTAGGGATTAAAACACCACGGCAGTTATTGGCAATAACTTGATTTGGACAAAACAACATAGGAGAGTGACATGCAACAAGGTAAACTGCCAATAGCATACAGGCACAGCAGACGCACGTAACGAGGCCAGACAAACAGCATAGGATGCAATTACCATTTTAAAACGCATCAAGTTTGTTTACACTCAAGGGGCAACCAACTCAGGATGGGGAGCATGTAATATTATACTTTACAAATACATGAGCATGCGAATAAATGTCAAATTAACATTTAACAACAAACAGCAATGACTTTGAATATGATGCAGGACACACCGAGCTCAATACCAATCAAAACTCATGTGAGTACTTAAACAACAGAGCATATCATGTAGAAACACACAGTAAGGAGGTCAACAATAAGGACTACAACAAACAAACACAATTCACACACCGAAAGCACAATAAGGCACACAGCACTAGTAGGGCATCTCCCCCACTAGTTCACTTACCAATGGAAACTTTTGGAGTACCTGCAACATAAACCATGGTCAGCTCTGAAAGACAACAGTTGGTCACTATCTGACACAACGACTCGACGACTTGGCCGGACGGACCAACCATTGCTCTAATACCACTAATGTAACACCCCATTCTACCCGGCTATTATTTGTAAGAATCAGAGTTTAAAAAAATTTCATTTCAATGGAATGCTACACATAACTCCAAATCTAACAACTAACAAAATCAGCATAAGCGTTCATTATATCATTATATTACGCAACACCCTTAGATGGGATAGAATACTCAAGACTTCATCAAATAAAATCCACACGCTCGAAAGTGAATGTCTCGCAGCGGAAAACGACGAAATCTCAAAAATACCGAACAACAGCAAAAGAATAACACTAGAATCCTACGCCCGCCCCCTAGGTGTCACGTATCAGAGCAGACCGACTCGGGAGTGAAAGGAGTAAGCCTTCACTCAGGACTACCTGTGGTAAACAACAACAGAAGGGTGAGTCTCGAACCATATAATAAAGACTATAATAAGAAGTATATTTCATCATAGTATCGCACTCATACAGTCACACAGTAGCATAGTTCATACAATCAGCAACTCACATGCTTATCATGAGGATGTATGCAATACAGTTATGCATGTGGTACCATTTGCCCAGACCGCAGCCTTATCATCATAGTATCAACTCAGACCGCAGCCTTATCATTTCAATTTAGAACTCAGACCGCAGCCTTATCATCATAATATAAAACTCAGACCGCAGCCTTATGTATGCATGAGACTCCACGACGAAACCAAAATCATAACTCTTAGCAACACAATCCATACATCCTATATCACATCTTTATTAATCTTTGTTGTAGCCCCCATGGCCTCATCATCAATCAACTCATTTATTTTCTCATCACAATCGCGTCTCTAGGACTAGGCTAGCACTTAGGGACCAATCTGTCACCATTAGAACCGAAACCGAACACAAGGCACGGGCGCACCACTTGGCGCCCCGGGCGGCCACACTTGGCGCCCAACACAACACCCAAACGCACAAACATAGCAGGCCACCTGAATAATTAAAACCGCTCTAGCCAAAATGTTCAAAATGGGATTTGGTCACGTGAATACAGAATTTGGCTAGGGAAAATACGTTCAGAACTCACAGCTCACCCCTAGGCACCACAAACATAGTCAAAGCAACGCTCTCTAGGACAATTTCAAAACAGTGCGTGAACAACTGAAAATTCTTAAGCCAAAATGTTTTAAATACAATTTGGTCAGGTGAATACAAAATTTGGCTCGGGAAATATGCTCAGAAAATGAGTTGCACACAAGGCACCCTTAAACAAGCCAAAACAATGCCCAATAGGACCATTTCAAAACCACAAGTGCAAATCTGGAAATTCTTTAGCCAAAGTGCTTAAAATATGATTTGGTCAGGTGAATACAAAATTTGGCTCGGGAAAATATGCTCAGAAAATGAGTTGCACACAAGGCACCCCTTAAACAAGCCAAAACAATGCCCAATAGGACCATTTCAAAACCACAAGTGCAAATCTGGAAATTCTTTAGCCAAAGTGCTTAAAATATGATTTGGTCAGGTGAATACAAAATTTGGCTCGGGAAAATATGCTCAGAAAATGAGTTGCACACAAGGCACCCCTTAAACAAGCCAAAACAATGCCCAATAGGACCATTTCAAAACCACAAGTGCAAATCTGGAAATTCTTTAGCCAAAGTGCTTAAAATATGATTTGGTCAGGTGAATACAAAATTTGGCTCGGGAAAATATGCTCAGAAAATGAGTTGCACACAAGGCACCCCTTAAACAAGCCAAAACAATGCCCAATAGGACCATTTCAAAACCACAAGTGCAAATCTGGAAATTCTTTAGCCAAAGTGCTTAAAATATGATTTGGTCAGGTGAATACAAAATTTGGCTCGGGAAAATATGCTCAGAAAATGAGTTTATCCAAAAACATGCTTTATGCGCCCTTGCCTAAGCACAGGCAGCAACCTGGCGCCACCCCAGGCGCCACAGGGCAGCAACATAGGCACCCTGCCCAGAACACACACGCACCCAGCAACAGAAACAGCGCCCAGTGCGCCAATTCCCCCAGCAACTTGGCGCCCAGGCGCCCCAACACAAACCAAAACACCAAATTCTCAATTATTTTCCAAATCAAATCACCACAACAATCACAGAATACATTATGCTCATACCAACAACATTCAATCTCACATATATATATATCAAGAACACAACAAGGCATAAAATCAACACATGAACTCTAAACCTTAGCATAGGGAATCGAATCAATCACACTACTTATCAATTTCAACTAACCTAAACAATCTAACAATTAACAAATAATGTCAAGTGGGATCCTATGGTTTACATACAACCTATTATATTCTCTATTATAGAGTGAGACTCCCCTAACCTCGAATTAGATGAATAGGATCTCTAGAGACGATCACGAACGGAACCATGGCAACCGGATCACACCTTCTCCTTTCTCCTTGGAGCTTTGCGCACTTCACATCTCCTCCTCTCCTCATGGGCGCCGCGCCCTCCTTCCCTTCCCACTCTCTCTATTCGCATTTTTTCCTTCCTTTTTCTCAAATGAACCAAAACCTTAAAATCTCAGCTTTTATATGCGCTTAGGTTGTCGGGCTTGGATTGCGGGCTTCCCCGCAGCTTAAGCCCAATTTAATTACAACACCTTATCCGATTCCAATACTGCTCCTTATTTTATTTAAAACACCTTATACTCATTTTAATAAGTAATAAATAATAATTATATTATTATTTCTACCACCCAATTTCTTTTAACTAATTAAATAAATTAAACTATTATTTTTGGGGTGTTACAGCTTACGTCCACCACTGTGACGCTTTCCTTGGTTAGAACATCTTCTGACTTCTGAAGAATCGAAGAATTGCACCTGCTTTTCCTTTGATGAAATTATCTTAGGACTTTGCATCCAGAGTTGATAATTCAACTACCTTTCTTATTTCCCATACTCCCTATGAGATCATCCTCGGCGACATAGGCTGGTTGCAATAAGGCAACATAATTGGTAGTAGTATAAGAACTGAGACCATAAGTCTTGAAAGCACTTATGCCCTTCTTATACATCTGCATTCTCCATTCGTCATCTGGAGCTTACTTTACCACTTGGTAAAACCGAAACAAATTTTCCAAACTTAGCGGTGTATCCTTCCACCGTCATGTCACCTTTCCTGAGGATGCACCGGTTGGAGATTCCGGTCTTGGTCGAGAACTGCGTCTTGATCATCCTACCATAATTCCGCTTATGATGCACAGAGTATTAAGTTGATCAGGCTCAATGTCTCTTAGCATCACAAGTGTAATTACAAAAAGGACTAACAAGGAATCGACTCAACCCTAAACTAAGTCCGACTAGGTCGAACTGCTCTGATACCAACTGTAACACCCCGGTATTTTTATCAAGTAAAAATACCCAAGTGCACCATTCCTAATACATCAGAGATATATTTCCTGTTTAAATACTGAACACCACAATAAAATATTCACTGAATAACAACAGAACAGTCTTAAACATAAATAAGACCATAAACCATCAGTGAAATACAGTGTTCAATATCGCACAAGAAAGCGGAAATAAATACATAACTTTTACTACAGATAAAGTCATAATGCCGTGATACATAACTAACAAGGGAAAACATAACTTAAGCATAAAAGCTAAGTCTTCAGCAACCATCCGAGTACCACCTACTCGTGCCTCTTGGATCTCCACTTTCCCTGTTTATCTGTAAAACCACAACATATAAACAATGAGATACAATCTCAGTGAGTCCTACCGAGACCCCTACTAACGCTCTCGGTCCATTTAAAACATTTTTAAGATTCGACACAACACCGACCGCAATCCGCTTGCTAATCTCGGTGGACCATACAATAAGGCTTCGACCTAGTAAGACACCGGCTGCAATCCCCTTGCGTCTCCCGATGAACTAGCATCCTAGGCCTTTCTACATACCACCGGCCGCAAACCTTGCATCTTTCGGCGAACGTAGTACAATTACTTTTAACACAACACCGGCCGCAAACCTTGCATCTTCCGGTGAAACTATTTGAACTTCAAAAACAGTTCTTTTTTTTTACCTTTTTAAATTGTATATTTAGTTAGGCCTCGGAATAAGCTTTCAAACACATCTTAGAACACCTCAATCGGGTTCCCGGATCAAAAGTTATTACGAAAACAAAATCAGTGAAAAACTGTTGAAAATCTGCAAAGCGTCGCGACGCGAACTGCTTCCATCGCGACGCGAAAAGTGACAGAAACTTTTTGCGTGACAAAACTGGGCCAGGTCGCGACGCGAAGGGGACGGGTAGCGACGCGACCATCTGCAGAAAAGTGCAGGTTTTCCGTTTTCTTGCGAAATTCGCTATTCCGCTCAATTCCGATTCTTGTTCCGATTGAAAACAGTTTTGACAACTATAAGAACAGTCTCAATCAAAGTCACACAATCAATCAAAAACTCATTATAAACGAATTGTATCAAAACGCGACATATTTTCCAATTAACGGTTTTTAAGTCAAAATCTTTCGAAATCAAATCACCAAAAATTCCATTTCAACACGACACAACTCGAGACTCGCTCTGATCGATTCCTAACCCGAAACAGACAATATCAAGTAATATTCCAGACCAGCGAAAGCGATAAAACGATCAATCAATTAATTCGAAAACAAAAATCCTAAACGTGAGTAGAACTCACCCTTGAAGCGTGAACCACGATCGAGCCGAATTCACCGAGTAGCCACACGAACATTCCCCGCTCCGGCGACATCCAATCCGCTTCCAAAGCTTTCCACTCGATCGCGAAACCTCTTTTTGACTGAATGCCGAATTCCTCGAAATCCTCCATGGACACTATTCATCATCTTCAACCTCCAAAAGCTACTTCTCACAAAACCCCAAATTTTGTTTACAAACCCTAACTCTATCTAACTTTGATTCCTCCATTCCAAGCTAGTAATCAACCTCTTACTTGAACTACCCAACCTTCAATTTGTGGAAAGGAAGAATGAAACCCAAACCAAATCCCTCATTTACCTCACATTTTCGAAAATGGCAAGATGAGGGTGAGTGAGTTTATGATGAAGATTTTGGTACCAAATCGAAGAGAAAGTAACGCTGAACGTTTTTTGTGTTGGAAGGAAGTCGTTTTGATGAGCCGAAGTCCTCCCTTTTTCGTCTTCTTCCTCCATGCCCCTTTCCTCTTCTTTCTCTTTTCTCTCTTTTCTCCTCTCTGTAACTCTCTCTCGCATTCTTTCTTTCTTTTCTTTCTTAATTCTTTTTCTTTCCTTTCTTTTTAACACACACACACAGCTATATTTATTTATTTAATATATAAGCTGTAACGCGGTCAAATTACCACATTGATCGAAATCTCTTATTTCGATTCCAAAACTTCCTTGGCCCGTATTATCCGGTTAACGATCCGATGACAACCAATAAATAATTTTAGCACTCATTAAATTTACCAGTCGAGTACTAAATTAGTTTAATTGGGTTAACATCCAAATAATTCCATTAATTATTTTGGGGATGTTACACACCATATGGAGGTCACTTTGGATGCAACAGAACAGCAGCTAAGGTACTACAGTCTGGATATTATTGGCCAACTTTATTTAAAGATGCATATTCAATGGTCAAAACTTGTGACAAATGTCAAAGAGCAGGTAATATTTCTGAAAAACATGAAATGCCTAGAACCGATATATTAGAAAATGAACTTTTTGATGTATGGGGCATGGATTTCATGGGACCATTTCCACCTTGTTTCGGCAAACAATATATCTTAGTAGCTGTAGATTATGTGTCCAAATGGGTAGAGGCAGTAGCATTGCCTAATAATGATGCCAAATCTGTTAGCAAATTCCTTTTGAAAAATATTTTTACAAGGTTTGGCACCCCAAAGGCATTCATCAATGATGAATGATCACATTTTTGCAATAAACTCATCGAAAATCTTCTTGCAAAATATGGGATTAAACATAAAATTGCTACAGCCTACCACCCACAAACAAGTGGGCAAGTTGAGCTATCAAATAGGGAAATTAAAAGAATGCTTGAAAAAATGGTTGGACCATCTAGAAAAGATTGGTCCTTACATTTAGATGAGGCATTATGGGCATACAGAACAACATTTAAAACACCATTAGGTATGTCCCCCTATAGATTAGTCTATGGCAAAGAATGCCATCTGGCTGTTGAGTTGGAAAACAAATCTTATTGGGCTATAAAAAAGCTAAATTATGGTCTCAACAAAGCAGGAGTACAAAGGTTTTTAGAGTTGAATGAATTAGATGAATTCAGGCAATTCTCTTATGAGAATGCAGAAATTTATAAAACAAAAACCAAAGCTTGGCATGACAAGAAAATCCAAAGAAGAGAGCTTAGAGAAGGAGGAATGGTATTGCTATTCAATTCCAGGTTGAAGTTATTTCCTGGAAAACTGAGATCAAGATGGTCAGGGCCTTTCAAGCTAATCAAAATCTATCCCCATGGTGCAGTTCATCTATATGATGAAACCACAAATACCACTTTCAAGGTAAATGGGCAGAGAGTCAAAATGTACTATGGTGAACATGTGGTGAAAGATAAACTCACCACCCATTTTCAAAATCTCTAAGAAAAGGAGATAGTCAGGCTGAAAGACTCTTAAAAACAAGCGCTTATGGGAGGTAACCCATGTTATTAAATATTTAGTTATGCAATTTTTGTTCAAATTAATGTTTTTCAAGTGTTTTGTAGGAACACAGGTTTTTAGTGCTTCTGCACTTAGGTGCATCTACACCTAGCAACTCCTCAGTGCTACTGTAGCAGAATTTCAAATTCAAAATTACACTTGGGTGTAAAAAATTTCAAAAACTGCCAGCACAACGAAGTAGCAGTTGTGATCTGTGACATAGACCTCGTGTGGTGTCACCTAGCACCCCACGTGTCCTCACGCATGCAAGTTACACTCACACCCTAACGGCTACTACCAAGCATTAATCACACGCAAACTTCCCCAAAGTGACCGTTTCCCTTTACCACTAATCACTCACAGAAACCACAATTCACGAAATCCCTTTCTCTATCAAGAAAATCCCCAATTTCTGAGAATACCAAGTTCCATCTTCTTGCGAAAATTCCAAAGGTACTTGCCAACAATCAACAATGGTTCGCAAACAAAGCGCAAACAAAAACTCAGGCAAGAGCAAGGCCAGCACAGTAACCTCATCACAACAACATCCAAAGAAGCAATCCAGTGCTACTGCACCTGCTTCAAGCACTGTAGACCCTAAATTTGCACATATCTGGGAAAGAAAATTTCTCCCTGAACAAGGCTACAGTCTGATGAAAGCTCACCCTAATTTTATGGCAACAGTCTCAAGTCTCAACTGGGATCTGTTTATACAACACAGAGCCTTCTATCTGGAGCAGGTGGTCAGAGAATTCTACTCTGGAATTCAAGGCAACAAACAAGGTAACATGCATGATCATTCTGTGATAAGAGGTAGAAAGGTTTATTTTAGTGCTGATAGAATCAATACTCACTATAATCTAGTCTATTCTTGTTCTGATTTCAAAGAAAAAGTAGAGAACTATGGAAAGAAAGAGATGGAAAGAGTCAAGTCTAGGATTGCTGTGAAAAACTCTAAATGGGATAAGATGACCAACAATGAATTCAAATTGAAAAACAGATATTTAATCCGAGTTAGGCAACTGGTATCTATTCATTGATTGTTTTATTTTCCCTACATCCCACACATACACACTGTCAAAAGATAGATTGATCCTATTGGATTCAATCTTAGCAAACAAAAATGTGGATATAGGGAAAATTGTCAATAAACAGATCCTAGATTGTGCAGCAAGGAGGGAAGGATTTCTATTTTTACCATGCTTAATCTCTGAACTATGTATGAAGCAAGGGGTAGACATCAGCCCTGAGGAACATAAGCAAAGAAAATATCCTCCAGGCCCACTGTCTGCTGAGATGAAAGAAAGAACAAAAATTAAAACTGAAGAAAGTAGCCTAGTGCAGGAGCACTTAGTGCAGGAGCACCAGGCAGTTTGGAAATTTCAGCAAGAACACCATGAGTGGCTACAACTCAGGTTAATGGAGATATCTCAGGTACCAACCCAGATAGAAACCCCAGTGTTTCCAACATGGGTCTT
Organism: Astragalus membranaceus; assembly: GCA_039519185.1. Lineage (NCBI taxonomy): Eukaryota > Viridiplantae > Streptophyta > Magnoliopsida > Fabales > Fabaceae > Astragalus > Astragalus membranaceus. Next base: position 29,176,215 of record CM076847.1, read on the forward strand.
TCAGAACCCCGAATAAGAAGAAGAAGAGGAAAAAGAGGAAGAGAAAGAAGAACAAAAGGAGGAAGAGAAGGAAGAGAGTGAAGAGAAAAAGAAAAAAGTAATGAAAAGAAAGAGGGAGACTAGCAGGAAGCAAAAAGGGAAGAAGAAAAAGAATGAAGAAGAAGAGGAAGAACTGCTAAGTGAGGGACTAGTTGAGACTGATGACGATGAGACATTAACAAGAATGGTGAAGGAAATGGAGAGAAATGATGATGATACCACTGAAAGTGCAGACAAAAGTGGGGAGGAAGAGGAAGAGAATATAAGCATGGAGGAAGTTGTAAGAAAAAAATATGAGGCTAGATCCCAAGCAGAACCACTCCTCACCCAAGTCACTCCACCAACCCACCCCCAGCCAGAAAAATCAACATCACCATCCACAGGGAAGACACTTTCTCCCCCCTCAACTTTAAGTTGGGGGGGAGAAAAACAGTTTTAAACTACTATATGCATGTGCTGATATGTTTCTAGTAAATATGCATGTCTATGTTTTGTTATTTCCTTATATGTGCAAAATATAGTCTAGCTAATTTCAAATTTTGTGATGCAATCAACAAAGTTTCTTTTGAAATTTTTTCAGAAATTTGTTTTACAAAAACATCAGTTACACAAACCTTTGTTGAAGTGCATCAAATTGTTTTTATGTCAAAGTAAGATTTGAGAGTTTTTGAAGCATGATCAGCTTGAAATATTTTTTACAAAACTTAGCTAAATGCATTCTTTGAACTAAGTTTTAATGATGAAAGAAAGAAAAAGAAAAGAAAACCTTTTTTTCCTCAAAATGACCAATTTTTATTATTACCTTGACACATCAAAACTGAGTTTTGAAAAGAACCTTGCTATATGAAAAACTATCTGATACAAGATAAACTTTTAGAAAACCAAGGTCAAAAACAAGTTTGTATTAAAAATATAGAAGAGCATAAAAAAATAAGTTTGGGGGAATTTCCATGAATACTAAGGCTGAGTATAAGAAGCTTAGAAGAGTCAATACAAAAGGTTACCAAAATACACTACAAAAGAGTTAAAATGTTATGAGCTAGCCATATTGACCCAAATCATTAAAATGAACCTGTTCTAGTAGTGCATTTGGTTTGAAAGGAAAAGAAAAGAAAAGAAGTAAAGAAAAACAAAAAAAAACAAAGAAAAAAGTATGCATAAGGAGGTAAGTGAGGAGGGCAATACATGCTACAAACCTTGAAAAGTAGTGTCAAGTGCAGCTGCACTCAAGTGCTTCTGCACCATTACAAAAAGTCAGTGCTTCTGCACTTCACAAAAATATCCAGTGCATCTGCACTAACAGTGCTTCTGCACCAACAAAAAGAACTACAAAAGATAAAGTATAGTGCATAGACTCAAACAGTTTTTGAAATACTCAATCAAAGTCCTTAGTTGTACTTAAAACTCCCCAAATCTTGAAGATGTTGTTAGTCTAGTGTATATTTTGAAACATCTTTGTTTTGACCAAACGTGATCTAAAATTTCCTAAAAAGTTAAAAAGAAACTTTTCACTTAGTTTTGGAACTGATTGGATCTCAGTGGGGCACACACTCACACAAATGAGTTTTAATAAACTTTGGATGTTTAGGGAATTCAAAGGCACAAGGATAAAATGTTCTGAAAAATGAGGTTCATCAAATGCAAAATCATTCTTTGAAAAGATATAAGCTGATCTGTTCTTTTTTAAAGTGAAAATCCTACTTGTATTTTCTTTTTGTCATTACTTGAGGACAAGCAATGGTTTAAGTTTGGGGGTATGTGTCATACCCCAATTTTTTCCGGCTTAGGTCAAAACCCTAATTTTCCACACAAAAAAATATATATATAATAAATTATGCATTGCATTTTGGATCCTAGAAATCGCTTCAAAGTTTTTGAAATCATTTTTAGGGTTAGAATGCACGTTATGGAAATTAGGGTCAAAAAGGGGAATTTTGGTCATTTCTCACAAAAGGGTCTATAAAAATAATTTTTGCAATAAGCCTCATGCATCAAATTAGGGTTTTTGAAAATGTGTTATGTATGCATGGCAAGTTTTGAAAAATATGTTATGCATGCATGGCAAGCTTTGGAAAATATTTTATGCATGCATGGCAAAGACCTAAAAACATTTTTGTGGAAAGCATGAATTGATTTCATTCTGTTCCAATGGCCAAGAATCGATTTATACTATTTTGTAAAGGCCATGAAATCGATTCCTTAATCCAATATTAAACCATGAAATCGATTTTCAGGCCATTTTAAGGAGCCAAGAATCGATTCCTCCTTATGTTATCAAAGCATGAAATCGATTTTCAGGCCATTTTAAGGAGCCAAGAATCGATTCCTCCTTATTTTATCAAAACATGAAATCGATTTTCAGGCCATTTTAAGGAGCCAAGAATCGATTCCTCCTTATGTTATCAAAGCATGAAATCGATTTTCAGGCCATTTTAAAGAGTCAAGAATCGATTCCTCCTTATTTTATCAAAGCATGAAATCGATTTTCAAGCAATTTCAAAGAGCCAAGATTCGATTCCTCACTCATCTAACTAAGCTTGGAATCGATTCATATGATTTTTCAAAGGGTAAAGAATCGATTCTCTCATTTTTGCGAGATCCCTCACATTTTAGAAAAAAAACTCTTCTACGCTTTATTTTTGCTCTATTCGTTCCGTTGGTCCGTCTGAGCCGATCTCCTGCAAGAGTTAGGCGGGGTTTGCGTTCTTCAGAGTTGTAATATCTGCCTTCCTCAGAGGTATTTCAGTCTTTACATTTGTTAATATTTAGTTATTGTGATATGTGTGATTTAACTTAGCTATAGTGTTTATTTACTCGTTCTCGTATATTATCGTCCATTGTTGATGACGAACCATATGATTCCCACTTATGCCTAGTGCATCATGTTCTAAGTGGTGAAGATGGTCTCGGATGATTCAACTTGCCCCTTTCAAATCCTTTCAAAAACATTTTTCATTAGAACTACGTCGCTTTGATTCCCATTTGGGATACGTAGGAGCGAGTCACGTTCTCGTCAAGCGCAACGAATAAAAATCCTTTTCGCAACCATAAACAAATTATTTTCATAAAAACAAACAAAAAGAATCATTTTCAAACCCATTGTTGCTAATAGCTCATCAGAGCCTTTGTTCGTTTAGCTATTAGTGGCAATGTCTTTTTCTCATAAGAATAATAAACGATGATCCATCATAACCTTTGTTAGTTTGATCATCGTGCAAATCACTCTTTTTCGAAAATCACTTTCAAAAAGATAATAAAAACAAGTTGTTATCAATAGTCCATCAGAACCTTTGTTCGTTTGACTAGCGGTACAACTCTTTTTGAGCATTTAGCAGTGATTCATCATAGCCTCTGCTAGTTTAATCATTTGCTAATGCTCGTCCTATTTCAAAAAACTCACTAAAAAAGATAAAAAACAAAAACTTTTCAAAAAAAGAACCAAGAACTACGTAGCTTTGAATTCTCCATCGCACCGGGAGATACGTAGGAGCGGGGCATGTCCCGTCAAGCACTTTTATCTAAAACCCCTTTTTTCCCCCCTTTCTCACCAAAAATAAAATTTTCATTAAGTTTTCCCATTCATCTTCAAACAAGAAATAAATAGGCAAATCTAGGTATTTTTCAAATCAAACGTTAAAACAACACATTTAATTAGAGGTTCCCTTTCGGTAGAAAGGACGTGCGCGGTGCTAACACCTTCCTCGCACGTAATCGACCCCCGAACCCATATCTCTAGTTTTCAAAAGACCATCCGCCTTGTTCAAAAGAGATTTTTTCAATGTTTTGGTCTTAAAACTAAAATATTGGTGGCGGCTCCAAAATTTTTCACGTTGTACATTGAGAAACCCAAACCGGGATTTTTCGGGGCGCAACAGCTGGCGACTCCACTGGGGACATTTTTTTAAAAGACGAGGGTCAAGCCTAACTAATTTAAATGTGTGGTTTAATGTATTGTTGATTTGATTAGTACCTTGTTTGCCTTTCTTTCTTATCATTGAATAGAGGCATAAGCATTTGTCTTTTTGTTGTTCCATTCTTCTCAACTCCCTTTCTGAAGTGAGTAATGTGTTTGTTGCTGGTACCCTAGGCTAGTTGTATTTGAATAATATTGAACCATAGGGTAGACAACATGCTATTAACTGGACTGCTTTGGTTTTCATTTCAGGTGGGGGTAGTGCTAAGGAAAATGCCCTTCACACACACTACACTTGTACCCCGAGATTATATGATTAGAGAAAAAGACCATAACCCAGGTCTGTTAGGATACCATAGGATGAGTGGATTCGAGTAGTGGGAGCCCATCAGGACCTTTGTCCGTTTGGCTACTCGCGAAAGTTTCAATCAGAGTTGTGCTCTTCCATGATACCTTGTACCTAGCAGTTTGCTGCATTTACAAGGAATTTCGTGAAAGAGACTGTGGCTCTAATGACCTTTGTGAGGGTGTGAATAGAGATACATGAGAAGATTACCCCTAAAGTGTCTTAGATCATAGGTTCTACCCCATTTTAGGTCACAAGGGCTTTCCAAATTGTGTGTTGCATCGCGCATTCAGTTCAATCAATTTTCCCTCAAAGTTTTCGAAAATCAAAAAAGATGTGCTTTTCCTTTTCAATAAATGCCTATATGAGGTGGCATATAGTGTGAAGATTTTCAAAACACCACCTGTAAATATCCCCTTTCTGTAAAGAAGCATCATCACATCATGCATCGTCGCATCATTGCATCATTACGTCATTTGCATCGTCTACATTAGATAAAACTCAATTTTGAAACTCATTCGTCACGCATCTAAGTTGTTTGCCGGGATTGTAAAGTAACTTGGAATCTTGTTTTAGGCGCGAAAGATAAAGCAACATGGGATCAAGAAGCGAGATTGTACTTAATTCGAGGTTCCCGGTTGTCAGGAGAATAGATGTAGAGGGTTTGAAAGAGTTTGTTTCCTTGATGGAGTCAGAAGAGAAGGATCTATTCGGGAAGGCTTATGGTAACCTCATCAGATTGTTACAAATAGATGTCCAAGAGAGTGCTATTATGGCCCTCAGCCGATTCTATGATCCAGACATTCGATGCTTCCTCTTCAAAGACTTTCAGTTATCACCAACTCTCGAAGAGTATGAACAGATCCTGGGGTTCTCGAAATCAGAGTTAGCACCTTACCAATATCAGAAACATCGATATTCAAACCAGAGACTCTCTTTGTTGTTGCAAGTCAGTGTGAAGGAATTAGAGCTTCATAAGGAAAAGAAGAACCGTATCAAGGGTTTCCCGCTAAGTTATTTCGAAGGTTTGTTGAAGTCTTATGCCCAGAATCAGAAGTGGGGCCCTTTCAAACAGCTGTTAGCCCTAACTATTTTCGGGATCGTCCTTTTCCCTCAGGTCGAGAAGTTCATTGATGAGACCGCTATTGGGCTTTTTCTAGCATTCATAAGTAAAGAAAATCCGATTAACCCTGTACCAGCAATCCTTGCAGATACCTACTATTTCTTCACTCATCACCGTGTGTTAGGAAAGAAGAAGGTTGCTTGCTCTTTCCATGTTCTCTACACCTGGTTCCTCAACCATGTTGTCACTCATAAGACGAAAGCTGCGGACTTAGTAGAATATGCCCTGTGTTGTGATGTAGAAGCCAGATGTGCACAAGAATGGGTGCACACTTTAGAGAATCTCAGTGCTCTCAAAGTCTGTTGGTTCAATCATCCGTGTTGGAAAGATAGGCCTTCAATACTGTTCCGGTGTGGCAATTTCCAGAATGTGCCCTTAATGGGAACCCAAGGCTACATCAATTACAATCCTTCTCTCACCATCAGACAGCTTGGGTATCCTATGAAGAATGCACCCACTGAAGACATGTTGGCCCCAATTTTTCTCGATAAGGAAGATTCAAAGAACCAGGGCTTGCTTCAGAAAATTTCAAAGGCTTGGGAGGGTGTAGTTTACAAGGATAAAGTGGAGATCACAAAGAAAACAGGTGATGTTACTTTCTACCAATGGCTTCACCAAAGAATCCAAAATATTGGCCCGCCTCGTCAGAATTCATCGTCAGTTGCGAAAGAAGTCCCAGAGCCTCACGTTCCAAGTCTCAAAGAACTAAGTGAGGTCAAGTCTGCTTTGCTCAAGGTTGAAGAAGAAAAGAAAGCCTTACAAGATAAGTTGGGGAAAGTAATTTCTGAGAAGAGAAAGTTAGAGAACGAGAACGAGCGCAAGGCCGAAGCTCTCGAAGAAAGCAGCAAGAAACTTAAGAAAGAAGAGGAAAGTAATCAGGAATTGAAGAAATATCTGAAAGGTGCCAAAGATGAGTTGAAAAGATCGAAATGCCAAGGTGGGTGAGGCCATGGTTAGAACAAACGAATGGAGGAAGTTGTTCAAGAAGTCTACGCAAAGTGAGAGAACTACAAAGGAATCACTAGAGGAATTCAAGAAAAAGTCTCAGTCTGTGACGTGTGAGCTTGAAAGTCAAATAGGGTACATCAGACAAGATAGAGATGCCATCGTGAACATCCTTAGAGAGTATCAGCAGGCCTTAAGGATGGAGCAAGAGAATTCAGATGAGCAAAAAAGGAATCTGAGGCACATCAGTGATGCTTACCGACAGGTGAGAGAGGAGAGTCAGTACTGGGAACATCGTCTTCTCGAGCTAATGGGTAGGATTGAAAAGCAAAAGATCATAGTTGAGATGAGGGCCGAAATTCGACAGTGGAAGGACAAGTTCTCCAAATTGGCATGGTTGGCTAACCAGGCGGTGAAGGATATTCCCAAGAGGTTGAGAAAGGCAGAAGCTGAGATGCTGCCTTACAACACTCTGGTGCGAGTATATGAATTCGTGGAGTACTGCAGGTCTCTGACTGAGGAACTCATGAAAAGGGCAAAGGAAGCTGCTGCAGCTAGCAAAAAGGAGAAGAGCCAAGAGAAGATGAAGGCAATAGGTTTTTAGATTTAAATTTTCCCTTTTTTTAGAATGTTCACTAGGAAATTGTAATTTTTCTTTTCTTAAAAGAATGTTGTGTTTTTCTTTTCAAAGCGTTGTATTGCATTTAAGGATATTGTACCTTGTTCTTCTCTTGGGATGGTTAAAGAAATGATGCTTGAATGAAGTATGCTTATCTCGCTTATTGATCTCAGCCGCGTTATGTTTTGGAAAATATTTGAATATACACCTATGACAAGAGCAAGTTGCACTATGATTCCTGGCAACAAACAACCCATAACATAAAAATCATGTGCATTACATTGCATTCATTAATTTGCTCCTTTGCTTATAAAAATATTTCAATTCAAACAGAGATAAGGCAAGCTGGTGAGACCACATTCATATTGGACACGTTCACAGGCCAGAAGAATGGCAATCTTAAGTGACCCCGATCAACCTCCACCAGAGAATCAGAATCCTCCAGTTTCAGGCTCAGAGAATGGAAACGAAACAGGCCAAGGCCCCGAGGTGCAGAATCAGAACCTTTCAGCTCCTAGTAGCTCCAGTCAAGGTGATCCTGAGTTGAGAAATGAAATGAATGCCATGAAAGCACAGATGAATGCGATGATGAGACTCCTGTTGTCCTTGAAGAATGGAAATGACTTCCAAGCTGCTCAGTGGCCTCCTTATGGCCTTCCTCTGGGTTATAGTCCTCCAAACCAAGGGACTAACCCAGGAGCTAGTCCCGGGGCGATGGCCGAGAATGTACAGCCAACGCCTGTCGGATCAGAAGGAATGACTGGTGAACCCCAGGTTCAGATCCCGCATTCAATTGTTATACCTCAGCCTACTCCTCAGAATCTCACTCCACAGCCAGCTGCCTTTCCGCAGACTCAAGGCTTTGTGTCCGGAAACTCCATTTACCCTCAGGTTCAGCACTCAATGCCTCCACCTCCTTATGGTATAAGTCATTCCCCTCAAGTCTATTCCGCTGAGCACCAACAGACCAAAGAGCAGTTCCAGATGTTAGAAGAAAGACTAAGAATGATTGAAGGCTTTGGCTCCAGGGCTAGAGAGGCCAGGGACTTGTGCCTCATTCCTGATGTGGTGTTGCCGCCAAAATTCAAGGTCCCCGATTTTGACAAGTACAGAGGCGCGACCTGCCCAAAGAGCCACTTGACGATGTATTGTAGGAAGATGTCTACCTACTCCCGTGATGAAAAATTGCTAATCCATTGCTTCCAAGATAGCCTTGCTGGGGCATCTCTTAATTGGTATATGAAGTTAGAGCCATCCCAAGTCCGCTGCTGGAAGGATTTAGCAGAGGCATTCCTCAAGCAATATCAATACAATACGGACATGGCACCTGACCGAACACAGCTGCAGAATATGAGCAAGAAGGACAATGAATCATTCAAGGAGTACGCCCAGCGATGGAGGGCTTTGGCCGCACAAGTCACACCTCATCTTTTAGACAAGGAATTGGTTTCTATGTTCATGGAAACCTTGCCACCGCTATATTATGATCGTCTGATCAGCAGTGCATCATCCAATTTCTCAGATCTGGTGATTGTGGGAGAAAGATTGGAGAACGGATTGAGAAGTGGAAAGATTGCACAGGGGTCCACAAGTAACATGAGCTCCCAAAAGAAGCCATTCTCCAGCTTTCCCAAAAATAAGGATGGGGAAACCAATACCATCACTATCAACCCACCATACCAGCCACCTAACATCCCAGTCCCCACTCCCACACAAACAGCTCATCCATTTCAAAACAACAACCAAAACAACCACCAAAGAACCTATCAAAACAGAATAACCTTTGACCCAATTCCCATGTCATACACAGACCTATTCAACTACCTCATCACCAATAAGCTCATCAACACAAGACCCATGAAACCCGTCCAACCACCTTACTTCAGAGGATACAACCCAATAGTACCTGTGCTTTCCACGAAGGAGCAGTTGGGCATGTTGTGGAAGATTGCAAAGCCTTCAAGATAGTGGTGCAAGACTTGGTAGATAAAAAGGGCATAACTTTCAAGCAGGAGGAACCAAATATCGCGACTAACCCGCTGCCTGGCCATGGGAAGCATGCCATTAATGCAATCATGGATATGAAGGAGCAGTCCATAATCAGATCAGCAGAAGATATTCAGACTCCCCTAGAAGTCATTCATGCAGAATTGTGCAAATGCAGGATTATTGGAATGGGTTGTGTTCAGAAAGGAGTTTGTACTAATTTCAGCTGTGTGGGAGCATGTGAAGCATTCAAGGTGGTGTTACAGGATCTGATGGACCACCACATCATCCAGGTGGGTATACAGGAAAGAGAAGAGGATGTTCTGACCTTCCAATCAGATGAGGGTAGAGATGTGAGGAGACCTATCGAGGTGCCATACAGTCAGAATTCGGCTGTGGCAAGACCAAAGACTATTGTGATCCCAGCTCCGGCTCCTAGCCAGAAGAACAATAATGTCCCATGGAACTACAGTGCACCAATTCCAGCTCCGAGATCTCGAGCTGCTCTTGACATCACCAATATTGCAGGAAGCAGCGGGGTAACTAGAAGTGGGCGTGTGTATGTTCCCCAAGCTCAGGAAGAGAATCCCTCTAAGGCAGCAGAAGAGAGGGTCCGAAAAGGAAAGAATGTAGAGCCGGAGCCTATGATAAATAGGAGGGTGGCAGACCCAGAAGTTGCTGAATTCTTGAGGATAATGCGGCAGAGTGACTACAAAGTGGTGGATCAGCTACACCACACCCCAGCCAAAATTTCCATCATGTCCCTACTATTAAACTCAGAAGCCCACAGTGACGCCTTGGTTAAAATACTGAATGAGGCCCATGTCGCCAAAGATATTACAGTCAATCAGTTGGATGGTATAGTTGGGAACATCGTTGCATCTAATTACATTACTTTCACTGATGATGAGCTCACCCCAGAGGGGAAGGGGCACAATAAGACGTTGCATATCTCAGTGGCGTGCGGTGGGTATACACTCTCCAGAGTTCTCATTGACAATGGATCCTCATTGAATGTTATGCCCAGATCAACGATGAACAAGTTAGAGGTGGATTGTTCCTACATGAGACCCAGCTCAACCCTGGTCAGAGCCTTTGATGGGTCTAAGAAAGAAGTCATAGGGGAAATGGAGTTCCCAATGCAAATAGGGCCTGAGGTGTTCTATGTGACTTTTCAAATTATGGATGTTGAATCCTCATACAGCTGTCTCTTGGGGAGACCTTGGATCCATGCAGCGGGCGCTGTCCCTTCAACACTTCACCAAAAACTCAAGTTTATAGTCGACGATAAGCTTGTGGTTGTCTGTGGGGAGGAAGAGTTCACAGTCAGCAAACCTGTCCCCTTTCATTATATTGAAGCTGCAGAGGAATCCCTCGAATCCGCCTTTCAATCCTTAGAAATTGTGAATGCTGTGTTCGTAAGTAGAGAATCCCCACTACCTGTACCCAAGTGGTCCAATGCTGATGTTATGGTAGCAAAAGTTATGCTGAAGAGTGGCTATCAGATTGGGAAGGGGCTAGGAAGATTTGAGCAAGGAATTCTGTCGCCTGTGCATCTGCAAGAATACAAGGACAGACGTGGGTTAGGTTATTGGCCCACTCCAACTGATAAGAGAAGAATGGTCGAGGAAAAGCGTGAGAAGAGATTGGCTAAGCTTCAGGGGAGAGAACCCCGGTTGATGATGGGCCCGTAGATGACCTCAAGCAGAATTTCAGAAGTGCTGGCATGCTGATCCCTAATCAGATAGCTGTCATCGAGGAAGAGCTAGTTGAAGAAGGAGAGAATCGGGGCCTGGTTCGTCGCAGTGCTGCAGGAGAAGAAATTGGCAATTGGAAGATCGTTAATTTCCCTGTCGTTTTCATTTCAAAGTAATGATCTTTGTAATGCAAATCCTTTGGCTCTGCCCAAGGCCTTAGGACCTTTTCATAAGGGCATGCATGTTTTTCTTATTTATTATCATCTATCAATGAAATGTAGTTTTGAATTTCTCGAATGAATACAAATAGCTTTTTTCGCGTCTTCATTTTGTGTCTCTATTTTTGCTTGTTCATTGCTTTTCTACTCCCGCAAATGCAGATCTAAAATGAATACCTCTGAAAATAATGATGCCAGCGGTTCATATGTTAATTTTGATTACCCCGTTAATCAAGCCGAGGAGGATGCTGAGGATGACTGGGAAACGCCTCCAGAATTGATGAGAATGGTCGAGCAAGAAGAAAAAGTTATTCAGCCACATGGGGAAACTATTGAGATCATCAATTTAGGCACAGAGGGCGAAACGAAAGAAGTCAAGGTGGGCACTTCAATGAAAAAGAGTGAGCATGAGAAGTTGGTTCAACTCCTGCGTGACTACGTTGATGTCTTTGCATGGTCGTATGAGGATATGCCCGGGTTAGATACCGATATAGTGGTGCACAAGCTGCCAGTCAAGCCTGAGTGCCCTCCGGTTAAACAGAAGTTAAGGAGGATGAAGCCCGAGATGTCTTTAAAGATCAGAGATGAAGTGAAGAAACAGTTCGACGCTGGTTTCCTAGCCGTAGCCAAATATCCGCAGTGGGTTGCTAACATTGTGCCAGTGCCCAAAAAGGATGGAAAAGTTAGAATGTGTGTTGATTATAGAGATCTGAATCGTGCCAGTCCCAAAGACGATTTTCCCTTGCCTCATATTGATGTCCTAGTAGACAGCACAGCACAGCATTCCCTTTTCTCCTTCATGGACGGGTATTCGGGGTATAATCAGATTAAAATGGCTCCTGAAGATATGGAGAAGACTACATTCACAACTCTCTGGGGAACGTTCTGCTACCAGGTCATGCCGTTTGGGTTGAAGAATGTCGGCGCTACTTACCAAAGAGCTATGGTCACGTTGTTCCACGATATGATGCACAAAGAGATTGAGGTGTACGTGGACGATATGATCGCAAAGTCCAGAACAGATGAAGAGCACGTCGTTAATTTGCGGAAGCTCTTTGAACGGTTGAGAAAGTTCAAGCTCAGGTTAAATCCGGCTAAATGCACCTTTGGGGTGAGATCAGGAAAACTATTGGGGTTTATTGTCAGTCAAAAGGGGATAGAGGTAGACCCAGATAAAGTGCGTGCAATTCTCGAGATGCCTGCTCCTAAGACAGAAAAAGAAATTCGGGGTTTTCTCGGAAGACTGAACTACATTTCCAGGTTTATCTTCCAGTTAACTGCCACATGTGAGCCGATTTTCAAATTGCTGTGCAAGAATCAAGAGACTAAGTGGAATGATGATTGCCAAGAGGCTTTCGAGAAGATTAAGAAGTACCTGCAGAATCCGCCTATTTTAATGCCTCCTGTACCCGTCAGACCTCTGATCCTGTACCTAACCGTGCTAGAAAGCTCAATGGGCTGCATGCTAGGGCAACATGATGAATCTGGGAAGAAAGAGCATGCCATTTACTATTTGAGCAAGAAATTCACTGACTGTGAGACAAGGTACTCGCTGCTAGAAAAGACTTGTTGTGCTTTACCTTGGGCTGCTCATCGTCTGAGGCAGTACATGCTAAGTCACACTACTTGGTTGGTATCTAAAATGGATCCTATCAAGTATATCTTCGAGAAGCCCGCACTTACAGGGAGACTTGCCCGCTGGCAAATGCAGCTATCAGAATATGATCTCCTATATGTCACTCAGAAAGCAATTAAAGGTAGTGCGCTGGCCGAGTACCTGGCACACCAGCCTGTTGAAGATTATCAGCCTATGCAGTATGACTTTCCCGATGAAGATATCATGGCTTTGTTTGAAGAAGGGAAATCCCCAGAAGATGAAAGATGAAGAATGGTGTTCGATGGTGCCTCCAATATATACGTGCACGGAGCCGAGGCAGTGCTGATTTCCCCTGATAATCGCTTCATCCCATTCACTGCCAGACTAAGCTTCTACGTCACTAATAATATCGCAGAGTATGAGGCATGTATTCTTGGTATCCAGGCAGCCAGTGATTGGAAAGTTAAGAGACTTGATGTGTATAGAGATTCAGCTCTAGTAATTCACCAAGTGAACGGTGATGGGGAGACAAGGGACTCCAAGTTGATCCCTGTAACAGCCCAAAATAATTAGTTAATTTATTTAATTAATTATCTAGGGTTGGTGTTTGAGAAAAATAAAATAAAATGATAGGAATAATTATTTAGGGATTTTATGTGATAGAATATTAGAAATAATTAGTTGTTAGTATATGTGGATAGGTGGTGGCGAATTAGAGGTGTTAGTGGAGGCCCATGATTAAGTCATAAACTAAGAAAGCCCATGATTGGTTAAGTGAGCCTATAAATAAGGAGTTTTTAAGTTAGGGTTTCATTAGTTGAGAAAATTAGATTTTGTGAGAGAGTGAGAGCTAAGGAGTGGCGGCCAAGGCAAGGAAAAAGAGAGGAATTTCGTGGCTTCCATAGAGAAAAAGAAAGAGAGGAGTTCGTGACCAAGAAAGAAAAGAGAAGAAAGAAGAAGGGCGCAAAACCCTAGTGGAAAAGAAGATGTGTACGGCCAAACCCTAGAGGAGAGAGAGAGGAAGATTTCGCATGCACCAAGGAAGGAGAGGAGGATCTTAGTTGCTGAATTTTGATGGTAGCTTGCTCACCAAGAGATAGGTGTTCTTCAATTATGAGGTAAGGGGGCTCTCGTTCATAGTTAATAATTTATAAACCACGAAATCATGGGGACTAGGTGTTAGGAGTAGTTGTTTAAATTGGTTCATGAAATATTTGAGTGATTGGGTGATCGTTTGATATATATGTGGCTGGAGTGTGATGGTTGTTTGTGTTGTCGAATTCACTGTTTTGAGATGTTCTGACATAGGTTTAGTATTTCAGTGACTGAGAACGTTTTACTAACTGAAAAATTATGTGGTTTACTGTTCTGGAAAATAGACTTGATGCTTGTTAATTTGACACTGGTTTGGTTGCGTTTAGAGTTGTGTAGCTCGAGATATGAATTCCACAAGTTAGGGTAATATTCTGGAAGCATTCTGGACATAGGTTCGGTATTTTGAAAACTGGGAACTTTCTGTTCGTCAAAAAATTATGGGACTTTTTTTGTTAGAAAACAGACTTAATTTTGGTCACTTTGGCACTGGTTTGGTTAAATTTGGAGTAGTGTAGCTCGAGTTATGAGCGTCCCAAGTCAGGTCAAATTTCTGGACTTAAACTAAGCATAGCTTCAGTGTTTCAGGTCTTGTGTCTTCAATTGAACTCTGATTTGAACGATTCTTTTTCCATTAGAAACTATACTCAAATTTCTTTTGTTAAGGCTAAGGTTTTGTTCCATTTGGTCAAGTGTAAGTCAGTTTAGAGTGATTTGAAGTGGAAGGACAGAATCTGTCCAGTCTGGGAACCATTCGGGTTGTTTCTAAAAACTGTACTAACTGGCAATAATGTAAAGGTGATGTTTCTGACGATGTCGTGATGTGATTGTGATGTTTATGATTCATATTAATGGTGAATATATCTTGGTGATTGGTGAGTATATAAACTATTGGTGAGCAATATAAATACGTTTATGACGATGTCGTGAGGTGATTGTGATGTTTATGATGCATATTAATGGTGAATATATCTTGGTGATTGGTGAGTATATAAATTATTGGTGAGCAATATAAATACGTTTATGACGATGTCGTGAGGTGATTGTGATGTTTATGATGCATATTAATGGTGAATATATCTTGGTGATTGGTGAGTATATAAATTATGGGTGAGCAATATAAATACATCATTTGGTGTTTTGGTGTCATGGTGCATAGTCATGGTGTCGCATAATCATATGCATTTCTGGTGAATAGGCCTCGGCCTCCTAAAATATTTTGGTTTTTGGTGAATGCCCTCAAGGCTAATTTTTGGTGAATGCCTGATCAGTGCATTTTAATGCACTCTTTATAGCTTTGCACTTGGTATTTTTTATTGTGTTCTGTGTCTAATATTTAAGGCTTAGCGCGTTTCTAGATTTTGGGTCTTATTTGAGCAATATAGTAATTTCACGATTAATTCTTGTTTTATTGCATATTGACCCCTATCTACTCTGAAGGTCATAACTTTGTCTGTGGTTATCCGATTGAGGCGTGCGAGCATGCGTTGGAAAGCTAAGGAACAGAGCTACAATTCTTCTGTTGAGCTCGAAACCCAGTTCTGAAGTCTTGAATGTGAAAACTGCAAATTACCGAAGCAGTACTGTGTAAAACGGGTTTTGGACCGAATATTAATTTGTTAACGGGCTTTTATCCAATAGCCCATTTAGTGATTAGGTATTTCGTTTTAGTCTTATAGATTTGGCTGGTCAGCAGCCGTTTGATCTATCTTACGCATTATCATATACTTTACAAAACTTTTGTGCTCTAGCCTCCATGGAAGCCTAAATTCCTAAGTTGATTCATCGGTGAAAGGCTGTCGTCTGCGGATTTTGAGGTTCGGTGTCTAATGTTAATTCGTTTATTTCGTTTTTAGTTTTCAGTTCTTTCTTCTCTATCAATTCCACATTTGAATTCTTTGTTTGCAAATTTTCGTCTTTGTGTGATGCTTAATTACCCAGATTATTTGCAATACGCGAATCGTTTATATATGACGCTTGTTTATATGTGAATCTGTTTTTCGCAACTCTTAACTATTCGGGTTATTTAATCACTTGTTTTATTTAATTCGAGTAGGAATTGATAGATGATTGATTGAATTCAGTTATGATATTGATTGTGTTTAGTGGCGCTTGTTCACCATCATGATTGATTGAACACGTTGTTTTGACGCTTGCTTTAAAATGGTGCGAATTCGTATAAACTAATTGACGCTTGCTTGATTAGTTTATTATCAATCAAGAACTGAAACCTTGAACGAGTCTTGCACGAATATTTGGAACCAATGATAAATCCGAGACGCGTAGCCGGAAACCGGTGAATCGATTGTCACTTTAAGATTGTTAAACACCTCAAACACAAATCGTTTTCTTCATAAACAAACCCCCCCTATTTTATTGTTCATTTTGTTCCTGATTCTGGTAATCTTAGTATTAGAGATCCTTGTGAGACGACCAAGGTTTCTCACCTTGTACTACATTCTTAATCCTTTTCAAATATTTTGACCCGCGTACGACCGCTGATCAAATTAGCGCAGTTGCCGGGGATCTCTAATTAGGGATTACCAACTTCAGGACTCACTAACCACTAACATTTGTTTTTGAGTTTTGTTGCCTTGCAGGTTCTGTTGGTTTCAGCCCCGTTCTGTGTTGTCTCTAATTAGGTGAAAAAACGGTTTTCAGGAGATTTTCTCCGATTGCTCCGAAATTTTGTCAGAAAATCAGAAATAAATCAAAGAATGGGACTCCCATAAATGGGAGCTGTAGTGTAAAAATCTCAAATTCGTTCGTTTTCTATTTTTAAGTAATTGTTTTAATTTTTCATATCTCCAAAAAAATCCAAAAAATTTTGCATATCTTTCTTTAGATTTATTCAGATTTTTAGTACTGTTTTTAAATATTTTTGGTTAGATTTGATTCGTTTTCTATTTTATGCATTCATTTTAGTATTAGGACATAGTTGGTATTTCTAGAATTGTTGCATTTTCTCACTTCTTGTTACATATGGTGCATGACCAGGTCTAATACTGTTAATTTGCATCCCTTTGACCCTGAAATTGAGAGAACAATACATCGTAGACTTAGGGAGCATATAGAGGATATTGGTAGTGATAGTGATAACATCTTTAGCCATAATCTTTTTGAACTTGATTCTGATCTTGATTCTGTCAACATGGCTGGTAGAACCCTTAGGGAGCTTGCTACACCTGATGTCACATACAATGCTCTATGTATTAATTATCCTGATGTTGATGTTCCTTTTGAATTGAAATCTGGTTTAATACACTTGTTGCCAAAGTTTAATGGTCTTGCAGGTGATGATCCACACAAACATCTCAAGGAGTTCCACATAGTGTGCTCAACCATGAAGCCCCAAGGAATTCCAGAGGAACACATTAAACTAAGGGCCTTTCCCTTCTCACTCCAAGATGCAGCCAAGGATTGGTTGTATTACCTCCAACCAGGTTCTGTTGAAAATTGGAATGACTTGAAAAAGTTGTTCCTAGAGAAGTTCTTTCCCGCATCCAGAGCTGCTTCAATCAGAAAAGAGATATGTGGTATCACACAAAACTCCACTGAGTCTCTACATGAATACTGGGAAAGATTCAAAAAATTCTGCGCAAGCTGCCCTCACCACCAGATCTCTGAACAACTGCTCATCCAGTACTTTTATGAAGGGTTACTACCCATGGACCATAATATCATGGATGCTGCTAGTGGAGGTGCACTTGTAGACAAGACCCCAGCAGATGCAAGAGCTTTAATAGAAAATATGTCCACTAACTCCCAACAATTCACAACCAGAAGCAACTCTGCACTTCTAACAAGGGGAGTAAATGAGATACATGCTAATAATCATAAGAGCTTAGAGAACAGGTTGGATGAACTCACGATTTTGGTAAAAAAATTGGCAACAGGTCAGACAGCAAGGGTTTGTGGTATTTGCACCTCTACAGAGCACCCCACAGATTCTTGTCCTACGCTGCAGGAGGATCCTAATGCTGATACCCCTCAAGCATATGCAGCTAATATATTTAACCCTCAAGCCAATGTTGATTTTTCTTCTAACAGGTACCACCCAAGCTGGAGGAATCATCCAAACCTTAGATGGGGAAATCCAGCTGCACAACAACAACAACCCAAGCAGCAAGTTAATCCATCACAAGTTGCTACCAGGCCTGAACCTTCATTAGATGATCTAGTTAAGCAGATGGCTGCCCAGAATCTCCAGTTCCAACAGAGAACAGATTCCTCAATTCAGAATTTACAGACACAAGTGGGACAACTAGCTACCACAATTAATCAGATGCAAGCCAGAGGGTCAAACCAATTGCCTGCTCAAGCAGTTGTTAATCCAAATGCACCAAACCCCAATGTTAGTGCTATCACATTGAGATCTGGGAAGGCTGTTGACACCTCAAAGGTGCCTGAAACTACTGTTTTGAAGAATAATAAGGCACCTGAACATGTTTCTGATGAACAAGAAATACCACTCCCTTTCCCTCATAGAGCAATGAGTACTAAAAAACAAGATGAGGCGGGTAGGGACAGTGAGATCTTAGATACTTTTAGGAAGGTGGAAGTCAATATTCCCCTCCTTGAGGCAATCAAGCAGATTCCAAAATATGCCAGATTTCTGAAAGAGTTGTGCACACACAAGAGAAGGAGAAGGCTGAAAGGAACTGAAAAAGTCAATGTGGGGTATAATGTTTCAGCCCTCATGTTGCCCATGCCTCAAAAGTGCAATGATCCAGGAACTTTCTCCATCCCATGTACCATAGGAAATAGTCAATTTGACAATGCCATGCTAGATCTAGGAGCTTCAATCAATGTAATGCCCACATCTATTTTTAACTCTCTTGCTCTTGGACCTTTGCAGGAAACAGGTGTTACCATCCAACTAGCAAATAGGAGTAATGCTCGACCTGCTGGATTGATTGAGGATGTTCTTGTTAAAGTTAATGATTTGATTTTTCCTGCAGATTTTTACATTCTAGACATGGAGGAAGAAACTAAGTCCAGCAGGTCACCTATCATTTTAGGCAGGCCTTTCTTGAGGACTGCAAAAACTAAAATTGATGTACATGCAGGGACTCTTTCCATGGAATTTGGTGATACCACTGAAAAATTTAGCATCTTTAATGCTAAGAAACACCCCATGGAAGAGCATTCCCTTTGCAAAATTGAATTGCTTGATGGTTTGGTTGATACTTTACAGGTTGACACACTTCCTATAGCTGATGTTGTGGATGTAGCTGCTGCTACCATTGAGCAGCCATTTGTTTTAGAGCTTGAACCACCCCATAGAAAATTTAATTATGCATATTCACAGGGGAGTGGGAAGCTTCATGAGGCTAATATAGCAGGGTTTAAATCTGAACTAAAAGAGAAGCCGCCAATCCTAAGGAAACACAGGAGCAACATTGGTCTAACCTTGGCGGGCATTCCTGCCAAGAAAGTGTGGAAAGCTAAGCATGATAAGTTGATTTCCAGAAAGGAGTTCTCCATTGGGCATAGAGTTTTATGGTTCAGACCCCGCCTGAAAATTATGGTTGGGAAACATCGATCCAAGTGGATTGGTCCTTTTGTTATTACTAACATTTTTCCTCATGGTGTAGTGGAAATAAAAAGTGAGGCGACAAACAAAGTTTTCAAAGTCGATGGAAAGCGCCTCAAGTTATTCCATGAGAGTTCCGCAACTGAAGATGCAACCATAAGAGAACTCTCAGTGGAACATCCCACCTACACTGAAGTTGGACCAGGGAGTCCCTCCTCCTTACTCTTATTTTATGTTTGTTGTTTTCATTGAGGACAATGTCTGATTTAAGTGTGGGGGGTGTCTTTTAGTAGCTTAGTAGCTTGTCTTTTAGTAGCTTAGTAGTTTGTCATTTTTTTTTCTGTTTACCTTCAAAGAAAAAAAAACAAAAAATTGTTATTTTAGCATGTTTTTCCATGAGTTATTGGTTTGTACAAGTTGTGAGTGATTTTACTATTCTAGGACCATAGGTGTTTTGACATGACTTGATTGATTCCTTGTTGCTCTTGGTATAATAAGTTCGATGTGAGCACTAAATTTTGCATCATCTGTGATAGTCAGTGTCCCTGGTGAGAATTAAGCCTTTTATTAGATGGACTACATTTTGTCATTCTCTCCTTTCTTGTGTGTGACTCACTCATGTTTGTTAGTTACTCTTGAACTTGACTTGATTCTTGTTGAAACACTTGTTCACATGCATGTTTGAAATGATCTAGGCAATTCTGTTTTTTTAGCCACTAGCCAAATAAGCCTACCCTAAATTTATCCCTTTGTGAAAGCCCCTTTGAGCCTTTTTATCCCATTCTTTGTTTTATAGCTCATTACAAGCCCAAAGTGAAAAACAATGTTATTACCCAATCTTAGAGGGTGAAGGAGCTTTGAATTGAGAATTGTTAAATCCATAAGTGTGGGGGTGTCCAAATTGTGCAATTGTGGTTCTCACTTGGGTTTGTTCTTGGGTTCTCAATAGAAAGTTTAACAAGTACATTTGTATAGAAAAATATTCCCCAAAAAGAAAAAAAAGAGAAGAAAAAAAAAGAATGAAAAAAAAAAGTGTGTGTATTTCTTTTAATTTTTGTTTCAAGAAGAATGAAAGTGTGTAGAGAGAGTTATGTGGAGAAGTATATCAAAATAGAGAAATTCATCATACTTTGTTGAAGTTGGACCCTCTCATGCTCACTTTACAATTGATTTTCATTGCTTCTTTATCCTCTTTGATTCTTTTTAGTTTAGTTCCCCCTTAGGATTATCCCACCTTGACCTTGGCCCCATTACAACCCTTATAAAGACCTTTTGATCTTATGTGCATGTGTTCTTAAGTGTGGATGTCAGAAGCTTGTCAAGCATATGGTAGTGCTAACTTTCATTGATGTGCTTATTATATATATATATATATATATATATATATATATATATATATATGAGAGTAAACACAAGCCTAGACACTTGAGTGATTGAGAGCATTACTTATACATATCCTGTGAGGACTCATCACTTATGATTCACTCTCTAGTGCTCTATCATCTTGTTTGCCTTGATTGTAATTAAGTGCAGTCTTTGATTGTCGTTCTCCTTGAAGCCTAGGAAAAGTATTTCTCTTATGACTTTGCATTCTTTGGGTTCATTGGAAACTCATGCATTGTTTTCGTGTCTTGTTTTGTGTGTTTTGCCCGGAGTGCAAAAGCTTAAGTGTGGGGGAATTTGATCAGTGCATTTTAATGCACTCTTTATAGCTTTGCACTTGGTATTTTTTATTGTGTTCTGTGTCTAATATTTAAGGCTTAGCGCGTTTCTAGATTTTGGGTCTTATTTGAGCAATATAGTAATTTCACGATTAATTCTTGTTTTATTGCATATTGACCCCTATCTACTCTGAAGGTCATAACTTTGTCTGTGGTTATCCGATTGAGGCGTGCGAGCATGCGTTGGAAAGCTAAGGAACAGAGCTACAATTCTTCTGTTGAGCTCGAAACCCAGTTCTGAAGTCTTGAATGTGAAAACTGCAAATTACCGAAGCAGTACTGTGTAAAACGGGTTTTGGACCGAATATTAATTTGTTAACGGGCTTTTATCCAATAGCCCATTTAGTGATTAGGTATTTCGTTTTAGTCTTATAGATTTGGCTGGTCAGCAGCCGTTTGATCTATCTTACGCATTATCATATACTTTACAAAACTTTTGTGCTCTAGCCTCCATGGAAGCCTAAATTCCTAAGTTGATTCATCGGTGAAAGGCTGTCGTCTGCGGATTTTGAGGTTCGGTGTCTAATGTTAATTCGTTTATTTCGTTTTTAGTTTTCAGTTCTTTCTTCTCTATCAATTCCACATTTGAATTCTTTGTTTGCAAATTTTCGTCTTTGTGTGATGCTTAATTACCCAGATTACGCTTATTTGCAATACGCGAATCGTTTATATATGACGCTTGTTTATATGTGAATCTGTTTTTCGCAACTCTTAACTATTCGGGTTATTTAATCACTTGTTTTATTTAATTCGAGTAGGAATTGATAGATGATTGATTGAATTCAGTTATGATATTGATTGTGTTTAGTGGCGCTTGTTCACCATCATGATTGATTGAACACGTTGTTTTGACGCTTGCTTTAAAATGGTGCGAATTCGTATAAACTAATTGACGCTTGCTTGATTAGTTTATTATCAATCAAGAACTGAAACCTTGAACGAGTCTTGCACGAATATTTGGAACCAATGATAAATCCGAGACGCGTAGCCGGAAACCGGTGAATCGATTGTCACTTTAAGATTGTTAAACACCTCAAACACAAATCGTTTTCTTCATAAACAAACCCCCCCTATTTTATTGTTCATTTTGTTCCTGATTCTGGTAATCTTAGTATTAGAGATCCTTGTGAGACGACCAAGGTTTCTCACCTTGTACTACATTCTTAATCCTTTTCAAATATTTTGACCCGCGTACGACCGCTGATCAATGCCCTCAAGGCAATTTTGGTGAATGGATCCACATGCATATGCCCAGTGGAGTTTGGGTTGCATTTCATACATTGCATACACGTCCTGTGTTTGATTGCGTCTTCGTGAACTAATGGTGTAACTGTATTCTGGGTGTAACTGTATTTGGTGTGACGGTACTTGGTGTAACAGTATTCGGCGTAACTCCATTTGGTGTAACTGTATTATTGGTGTAGTAAATTGATGGTATCCCTGGTGTGCCTATTGTACTGTGTTTCTTGTTTTATCTATTATTATCTATGTATTTGAGACTCACCCTACTGCGTCGTGTTGCCTCGTATGTCGGCAACCTGCAGGTGACGGTGACTGAAGGTGGCTAGAGATTCTTCTTCTAGTATGGTTGAGTCGGCTCTGATACGTAGCACTCGGGAGGGTTGTCCTTGTGTCTTTCCTTATGTGTTATGTATATGCCTTTCTAAGTTGTAAACCTTTTGAAGTACGATTGCCAAGTTAAACCTTTTTATTTCCGCTGCATGTTTTTGAAAAGAAGTTAGTTATAATTAAAGTACTCTGTTTGCGAAGTGGTTTTCCGGTTCGAAAAATGTGACACTCTTTTGGCGCGAAAAAACTCTGATATTTCTTTAATAAACCGTTGGGTAGAAAAAGGGGTGTTACATTAGTGGTATCAGAGCAATGGTTGGTCCGTCCGGCCAAGTCATCGAGTCGTTGTGTCGGTTAGAGACCAACTGTTGTCTTTTATTCTGACTGTGGTTTGTGTTGCAGAAATGATCCTGATCGTGAAGGTAATGGTAAGAGAACTAGTGGGGGAGATGCTCCTACTAGTATTGTATTGCTTGTTATGTTTTTTTTTTTTCTTTCTTGTGTGAACTCTGTGCTTTGCTTGTGTGTTGTATTTGTTGTTTTATGTTTAGCTTATGAATTTCGAGGACGAAATTCTATTAAGTGGGGGAGAGTTGTAACAGCCCAAAATAATTAGTTAATTTATTTAATTAATTATCTAGGGTTGGTGTTTGAGAAAAATAAAATAAAATGATAGGAATAATTATTTAGGGATTTTATGTGATAGAATATTAGAAATAATTAGTTGTTAGTATATGTGGATAGGTGGTGGCGAATTACAGGTGTTAGTGGAGGCCCATGATTAAGTCATAAACTAAGAAAGCCCATGATTGGTTAAGTGAGCCTATAAATAAGGAGTTTTTAAGTTAGGGTTTCATTAGTTGAGAAAATTAGATTTTGTGAGAGAATGAGAGCTAAGGAGTGGCGGCCAAGGCAAGGAAAAAGAGAGGAATTTCGTGGCTTCCATAGAGAAAAAGAAAGAGAGGAGTTCGTGACCAAGAAAGAAAAGAGAAGAAAGAAGAAGGGCGCAAAACCCTAGTGGAAAAGAAGATGTGTACGGCCAAACCCTAGAGGAGAGAGAGAGAGGAAGATTTCGCATGCACCAAGGAAGGAGAGGAGGATCTTAGTTGCTGAATTTTGATGGTAGCTTGCTCACCAAGAGATAGGTGTTCTTCAATTATGAGGTAAGGGGGCTCTCGTTCATAGTTAATAATTTATAAACCACGAAATCATGGGGACTAGGTGTTAGGAGTAGTTGTTTAAATTGGTTCATGAAATATTTGAGTGATTGGGTGATCGTTTGATATATATGTGGCTGGAGTGTGATGGTTGTTTGTGTTGTTGAATTCACTGTTTTGAGATTTTCTGACATAGGTTTAGTATTTCAGTGACTGAGAACGTTTTACTAACTGAAAAATTATGTGGTTTACTGTTCTGGAAAATAGACTTGATGCTTGTTAATTTGACACTGGTTTGGTTGCGTTTAGAGTTGTGTAGCTCGAGATATGAATTCCACAAGTTAGGGTAATATTCTGGAAGCATTCTGGACATAGGTTCGGTATTTTGAAAACTGGGAACTTTCTGTTCGTCAAAAAATTATGAGACTTTTTTTGTTAGAAAACAGACTTAATTTTGGTCACTTTGGCACTGGTTTGGTTAAATTTGGAGTAGTGTAGCTCGAGTTATGAGCGTCCCAAGTCAGGTCAAATTTCTGGACTTAAACTAAGCATAGGTTCAGTGTTTCAGGTCTTGTGTCTTCAATTGAACTCTGATTTGAACGATTCTTTTTCCATTAGAAACTATACTCAAATTGCTTTTGTTAAGGCTAAGGTTTTGTTCCATTTGGTCAAGTGTAAGTCTGTTTAGAGTGATTTGAAGTGGAAGGACAGAATATGTCCAGTCTGGGAACCATTCGGGTTGTTTCTAAAAACTGTACTAACTGGCTAATAATGTAAAGGCGATGTTTATGACGATGTCGTGATGTGATTGTGATGTTTATGATGCATATTAATGGTGAATATATCTTGGTGATTGGTGAGTATATAAATTATTGGTGAGCAATATAAATACGTTTAAGACGATGTCGTGAGGTGATTGTGATGTTTATGATGCATATTAATGGTGAATATATCTTGGTGATTGGTGAGTATATAAATTATTGGTGAGCAATATAAATACGTTTATGACGATGTCGTGAGGTGATTGTGATGTTTATGATGCATATTAATGGTGAATATATCTTGGTGATTGGTGAGTATATAAATTATGGGTGAGCAATATAAATACATCATTTGGTGTTTTGGTGTCATGGTGCATAGTCATGGTGTCGCATAATCATATGCATTTCTGGTGAATAGGCCTCGGCCTCCTAAAATATTTTGGTGTTTGGTGAATGCCCTCAAGGCTAATTTTTGGTGAATGCCCTCAAGGCAATTTTGGTGAATGGATCCACATGCATATGCCCAGTTGAGTTTGGGTTGCATTTCATACATTGCATACACGTCCTGTGTTTTATTGCGTCTTCGTGAACTAATGGTGTAACTGTATTCTGGGTGTAACTGTATTTGGTGTGACGGTACTTGGTGTAACAGTATTCGGCGTAACTCCATTTGGTGTAACTGTATTATTGGTGTAGTAAATTGATGGTATCCCTGGTGTGCCTATTGTACTGTGTTTCTTGTTTTATCTATTATTATCTATGTATTTGAGACTCACCCTACTGCGTCGTGTTGCCTCGTATGTCGGCAACCTGCAGGTGACGGTGACTGAAGATGGCAAGAGATTCTTCTTCTAGTATGGTTGAGTCGGCTCTGATACGTAGCACTCGGGAGGGTTGTCCTTGTGTCTTTCCTTATGTGTTATGTATATGCCTTTCTAAGTTGTAAACCTTTTGAAGTACGATTGCCAAGTTAAACCTTTTTATTTCCGCTGCATGTTTTTGAAAAGAAGTTAGTTATAATTAAAGTACTCTGTTTGCGAAGTGGTTTTCCGGTTCGAAAAATGTGACACTCTTTTGGCGCGAAAAAACTCTGATATTTCTTTAATAAACCGTTGGGTAGAAAAAGGGGTGTTACAATCCCTTACCGAGATTACATTCTAAAGCTGGTTGAGCTTTTTGAGGAAATCACATTCTAGCACCTTCCTCGCAATGAGAATCAGTTGGCTGATACACTAGCCACTTTGTCTTCAATGTTTAATATCAGCTGCGACAAAAGCTTCACTCACATCGAGATTCAGCATCGAGATTTGCCAGCATATTCCTACTCCTGCGCAGCAATTGAGGATAATAAAGATGATAAGCCTTGGTATCATGACATCAAGCAGTATATCCTGAACAGAGAGTATCCTCCAGGGGCATAGGAAAAGGATAAAAGAACACTTAGAAGGCTGTCAATGAACTTCTTCTTGAGTGGCGAGGTGCTCTACAAGAGGAATCATGATAAAGTACTCCTTAGGTGTGTGGCGAAGAAGGAGGCAGAAAGGATCATGAGTGAGGTGCATGAAGGCTTGTTCGGGACACATTCCAACGGGCATACTATGGCAAGGAAGATATTAAGGGCTGGCTATTATTGGCTGCAGATGGAGTCAGATTGCTACAGTTTTGTAAGAAAGTGCCACAAATGCCAGATTTATGCTGATCATATACATGTACCACCGGCTTCATTAAATGTCTTGACTGCACCTTGGCCATTTTCAATGTGGGGCATGGATGTCATTGGTCCCATAGAGCCTAAGGCGTCAAACGGGCACCGCTTCATTCTAGTTGCAATTGATTACTTCACCAAATGGGTTGAAGCTGCCTCATATTCCAGCATAACCAGTTCTGTGGTTGCCAAGTTTGTAAAAAAGGACCTGGTGTGTCGCTATGGTCTCCCGGATAAAATCATCACGAACAATGGTAGCAATCTAAACAGTAAGATGATGAAAGAATTGTGCGCAGAGTTTAAGATCAAACATCACAATTCCTTTCCCTACCGTCCAAAGATGAATGGGGCAGTCGAAGCAGCCAATAAGAATATCAAGAGAATCGTGCAGAAGATGGTAGTAACCTATAAAGACTGGCACGAAATGCTTCCTTTTGCTTTGCACGGGTATCGCACCTCAGTACGCACTTCGACCGGGGCAACCCCCTTCTCTCTAGTGTATGGGTCAGAAGCAGTTCTTCCCGTTGAAGTTGAGATACCCTCTCAACGGGTGCTGTTGGAAACCGAGTTGGAAGAAGCAGAATGGGTCCAGGCTCGTCGGGATCAGCTGAATCTCATTGAGGAGAAAAGAATTGCTGCCCTATGTCATAGTCATTTGTATCAACAAAGGATGAAGACAGCCTTCGACAAGAAGGTTCGCCCTCGAGAATTCAGCGAAGGAGACCTTGTGCTCAAGAAGATCCTGCCTATCCAGAGTGACCCCCGTGGTAAATGGACTCCTAGCTATGATGGGCCATATGTGGTAAAGAAAACCTTTTCTGGAGGAGCATTGATACTCACCAACATGGATGGTGAAGAA
This sequence comes from Astragalus membranaceus, assembly GCA_039519185.1. Taxonomy (NCBI): domain Eukaryota; kingdom Viridiplantae; phylum Streptophyta; class Magnoliopsida; order Fabales; family Fabaceae; genus Astragalus; species Astragalus membranaceus. The sequence continues at coordinate 29,203,098 of CM076847.1, forward strand.
CTCAGAAACCCAGTTAATTCAGATTCAGTCAAGAAATATTACGCCTGAGAAAATAAAAGAAAAAAGAGAAAGATGAGCCAAGCAAGAATTAGCTCGCTAGGTCGAAAACCCGAAAGGGCGGCCTAGGCAAAATTGAGCGACCCGGTGGATTGAAAACCCAAAAGGGCGATCCAGGCAAAAATTAGGGTCAGAAAAGTTGGACATAAAAGAAATGGGGCAAGCAGTGCTTCCAAAAGCTTGGATAAAAGGGTGATCAAGACTGCAAGTATGAGCGGTTGGCGTCAAACGCTCCAGAGACAAAGAATATTCATAAGATCTGCTGCGTCCATTCTCCTTTCTCTTTTTCTTAGTTTCAGGAAAATTTCCAATGTACTCTTTTCAGTCAGCGTGACATTCTGCGCGTCTGACTCCCGTATGAATAAAAGTCCAAATTTTTCACTCTATCAGTTTGCTGTCTTATCATTGCTTTCTTTTCATTTCTGATTTTTTAAAAAACTACGTTTTATGGTAGATGATAAATAAATCACGGAAATGTGCATACGTCATAGCATTAAGATCATTGCGAAATTTTTGAAAATGACAACAAAAAGAGACGATCTTTCAGCCAAGTAAGCTCACCGAAAATCAAATAAGAAGCGCTGATTGCATTGAAACAAGAGGACGAAGCTCGGCTCCCGAATAATTATCATAAATAATCATGGTGTCTCATGACGCAAGTCCCGCGAGTGGATCCGGCCAGCAAAGGAAAAGCCAAAAGAGCAAAAGAGCACAAAAAGAAAAATATGTATGAAAAAAAGAAAAAAAAAGAAAAAAGGATTGAAAAAGCAAAAGAGCAATAAACAAATAAAGTCATGCATTACATTCCCCAAGCATAAAATCATGCACCCATCATACATAGGAAATAATAATAAAAAAGAAAAGAGAAATTCAGACATTTGCATCACATTCATCATAAGAAAAAGAAAAGAAAAAAGCAATCATGGCATTTGCATCGCACACGTTGGTGCATTTTCCAGTTGCAGGCAAGTGAGAGAGGATGAACACCGCAGTGTTAACACTCGTCTTCAGATTCCAGAAAATGCTCCCCCAAGTTGGGAGTGCAAAAAAAAAAAAAAAAAAGAGAGAACAGAAAAAAGGAGAAAAGAACAGATAGCGCTCAGGCGCGCATTGCGGATTGGAGCCCAAAGAGGTCATTGCTCCCTTCTGCCCAGGTCTCACATCGTGTACGAGCAACACGATGGACCGCAGCCCCATGTGAGGTTCAACGGAATAGTTGTATCAGCCTAAGATACAGTGGACGCCGTGCATTGATCAGTATATCAGTTCCGGAGCTGATAACGATCCCCCCGGTCGCTCGAAAAGGCCAACAGGAAGAGCGTGCTCCTCAAAGCCACGTGCAAACTCGGATTCGTCAAGAGTTCGTTTAAGGATTACAGGTTTTAGGCAGCCTGGGCAATTTACCGCATTCTGCACGCAAGTGCCCATTTTACTTTTCTGTTTGCACGCCAAGTGCCCATTTACTTTTCTGTTTGCACGCCAAGTGCCCATTTACTTTTCTGTCTGCACGCAAGTGCCCATTTTACCTTTTCTGTCTACACGTCAGTGTTCATTTACTGTTTCCGCAGCAACACGAAAGTGCCCATCTATTCAAAAAAAATAGAAAAAGAAAAAGAGGAAAATTCGGGTTTCCCCAAGTAGACAAAATCGGTATAATTTCTGAATTCTTTATCTTCATTTTGCCTTGGAATGTGTTTCGGCCAATTCATATTCCTCGTTAAAATTCAGATAAAGAGGGGCAGCTGTCATACCCCAATTTTGTCCGGCTTAGGTCAAAACCCTAATTTTCCACACAAAAAAATATATATATAATAAATTATGCATTGCATTTTGGATCCTACAAATCGCTTCAAAGTTTTTGAAATCATTTTTAGGGTTAGAATGCACGTTGTGGAAATTGGTCATTTCTCACAAAGGGGTCTATAAAAATAATTTTTGCAATAAGCCTCATGCATCAAATTAGGGTTTTTGAAAATGTGTTATGTATGCATGGCAAGTTTTGAAAAATATGTTATGCATGCATGGCAAGCTTTGGAAAATATTTTATGCATGCATGGCAAAGACCTAAAAACATTTTTGTGGAAAGCATGAATTGATTTCCATTCTGTTCCAATGGCCAAGAATCGATTTATACTATTTTGTAAAGGCCATGAAATCGATTCCTTAATCCAATATTAAACCATGAAATCGATTTTCAGGCCATTTTAAGGAGCCAAGAATCGATTCCTCCTTATGTTATCAAAGCATGAAATCGATTTTCAGGCCATTTTAAGGAGCCAAGAATCGATTCCTCCTTATTTTATCAAAACATGAAATCGATTTTCAGGCCATTTTAAGGAGCCAAGAATCGATTCCTCCTTATGTTATCAAAGCATGAAATCGATTTTCAGGCCATTTTAAAGAGCCAAGAATCGATTCCTCCTTATTTTATCAAAGCATGAAATCGATTTTCAAGCAATTTCAAAGAGCCAAGAATCGATTCCTCACTCATCTAACTAAGCTTGGAATCGATTCATATGATTTTTCAAAGGGTAAAGAATCGATTCTCTCATATTTCACTTCATCAAACAATCGATATCCTTGCAATAAATGTTTTTTAAAAATTCTACGCTTTCCAGGCCTATAAATAGGCAGCCTCAAGTCACATTTACGAACACGTTTTCACAAGATCAGAGGAGACCATTCTCGCAAATCTCATTTTCCAGAAACCCATTTTTGCGAGATCCCTCACATTTTAGAAAAAAAACTCTTCTACGCTTTATTTTTGCTCTATTCGTTCCGTTGGTCCGTCTTAGCCGATCTCCTGCAAGAGTTAGGCGGGGTTTGCGTTCTTCAGAGTTGTAATATCTGCCTTCCTCAGAGGTATTTCAGTCTTTACATTTGTTAATATTTAGTTATTGTGATCTGTGTGATTTAACTTAGCTATAGTGTTTATTTACTCGTTCTCGTATATTATCGTCCATTGTTGATGACGAACCATATGATTCCCACTTATGCCTAGTGCATCATGTTCTAAGTGGTGAAGATGGTCTCGGATGATTCAACTTGCCCCTTTCAAATCCTTTCAAAAACATTTTTCATTAGAACTACGTCGCTTTGATTCCCATTTGGGATACGTAGGAGCGAGTCACATTCTCGTCAAGCGCAACGATTAAAAATCCTTTACGCAACCATAAACAAATTATTTTCATAAAAACAAACAAAAAGAATCATTTTCAAACCCATTGTTGCTAATAGCTCATCAGAGCCTTTGTTCGTTTAGCTATTAGTGGCAATGTCTTTTTCTCATAAGAATAATAAACGATGATCCATCATAACCTTTGTTAGTTTGATCATCGTGCAAATCAATCTTTTTCGAAAATCACTTTCAAAAAGATAATAAAAAGAAGTTGTTATCAATAGTCCATCAGAACCTTTGTTCGTTTGACTAGCGGTACAACTCTTTTTGAGCATTTAGCAGTGATTCATCATAGCCTCTGCTAGTTTAATCATTTGCTAATGCTCGTCCTATTTCAAAAAACTCACTAAAAAAGATAAAAAACAAAAACTTTTCAAAAAAAGAACCAAGAACTACGTAGCTTTGAATTCTCCATCGCACCGGGAGATACGTAGGAGCGGGCCATGTCCCATCAAGCACTTTTATCTAAAACCCCTTTTTTCCCCCCTTTCTCACCAAAAATAAAATTTTCATTAAGTTTTCCCATTCATCTTCAAACAAGAAATAAATAGGCAAATCTAGGTATTTTTCAAATCAAACGTTAAAACCACACATTTAATTAGAGGTTCCCTTTCGGTAGAAAGGACGTGCGCGGTGCTAACACCTTCCTCGCACGTAATCGACCCCCGAACCCATATCTCTAGTTTTCAAAAGACCATCCGCCTTGTTCAAAAGACCTTTTTTCAATGTTTTGGTCTTAAAACTAAAATATTGGTGGCGGCTCCAAAAATTTTCACGTTGTACATTGAGAAACCCAAACCGGGATTTTTCGGGGCGCAACAGTATGATAACTCTAATTTATATAGAGTTATTTATACTTCTAAACGCAACAAATTGCTTGAAACTCAAGTACAAAGTATGTTAAATATAGTGGTATTAGTTGTTCTGGAGTGGGCTCGAAGGCCAATTTCGTACAGTAGGCCCATCGCGGCCCAATATCTAACTTGCTCCGCAAGATGCGGCCGGCCCCGCAAAAACCGCAACGGCTAGAACGCCAACAGTATATATACCACACTAGCATGTGGCTTCAGGTTTGTTTTACTCACCTTGTGACCACCTGCCCGTTGAAACACCTCTGACTTGAGCGTTGGAGTGCCTTTGCAGGTACCACCCGCGTGCGGCTCAGAACTCGGTCCTTCATCCTAACGACCGAGCAACATCATCAGCCAGCAACAACTCATCGTATTGATCAGGTACGATCAAATGGCGACCACAGTGGGAGGCCCGATCGCTATTCCACATCAAACCATGCCGCCACGTCAGAAACGCACTTCTTCCAGGCTCAACACCTCTGGACAGAACCGACCTCAACGGACCCCAGAGGGCATGCCTATGACAGTTCATGAATCACAAGGCGAGCCTCGCCAAGAACCCTCAGTGCAGGCCGGCCGCGGGCCAGTCATCCAACCGGCCCAGCAATTACCGGCCGAGCTGGCCGAAGCTGGAATCCCAGAAGCACTGCCAGAGCATGTGACTCAAGCACTCATACAAATTCTAGAGCAAAAGAATCAAGTGATTGCTGATCGAGACGAGCTGATCGAAAGCTATGAGAGAGGGTCGATCTCGATCCGCCCGTGACCGGATAGTGGTCACCGTGGGCAACCATCTCGGCCCCATCGTTCACCACCACGAAGAGAAGCTCCTCCTCGTCGAGGCGTATCCCGACGCAATCCTTCAAGAAGGGCGATCGTCCACAGGTCGCCTCCTCGTCGAGCAAGTCGCCGTCATTGTTCCCCTTGGAAGATTACGACTATGCTGACTCAAGCTACCGACCAGAGTCAGATAGGTCGCCAACAAGATACTCGTCCAACGAGTCCTCAGGATCCCGCCGATCAAGAAGCAGGTTGTGGGACTCGTATGAGGAGTTTAACGACTACCGCAACGAGGAGATTAGAGATGTCTCTCGTGCCATCAGCCGACCAAGAAGGAACTATTCAGAGCGGCCCAGAAGACGGTCGCCGTCGCATGCTCCACAATATCATGGACCTCCTCCAATTGCTGACAGATTCCTTGGTCAGCCGGTCGGCCTTTACGGTTTGCCCGTCGACCAAACTTATGCCGCCATGCAGCCCTACGGGCAGAATCTCGCCCCGACCGGACAAGGGCCTTTCACCAGCGAAATCAGGCGTTATCGCATCCCAAGGGACCTGAGGAAGCCCCCAAACCTGAACAAATTTAACGGCTGCAGGGATCCAGATAAACACCTCATGTACTTCAACAATTACTGTAGCTATAGAGAGCTAGGACGGACGATGAAGTGCAGACTTTTTCCTCAGTCGCTCGAAGGTCGGGCGTTAGAATGGTGGGAATCCCTGCGTCCCAACTCTGTCTCTTCTTGGGAAGGTCTTGTGGCAATGTTCTTGGCCAACTACACAGCCAACCGTTGTCAGTATCGTTATGAAGAGCACTTGGACTCGGTCGTCCAAGGAGAGAATGAACCATTGAGCGAGTTTATCGATCGGTTCATGACAGAGGCTGATACAGTCCGCAACCTATCAGACACGGACAAACTGAAGTATCTCAAACGTGGTATAAGAAAGAACCACAGATTTGCTGAAGAGTTCTCATTGAACCGCTACTACTACCTCGGCCTGTTCCTTAGAAGGGCCAACGACCATATGGGCTATGAAGAGCAATTGGCTGCAGACAAGGGCGCCCGCGCGCGTCCCAAGGAAGAGAATGGCAGGCCGGTCAAGGGGAAAGAAAACTACCGTGACAGTAAGCCCGAGCACCGACCCAAGAAGTACGAGCATCGTACAAAGTTGAACACTCCAATCGCGCAGATCTTCACGGAGTGCCAGAACAACGAGTTCACTGGTGTAAGGCGACCTGATCCTCTAGTGTTGAAGAAAGGAGGTAAGCCCACCAAGAAATATTGTAGATACCACAAGAGTAAGGGGCATGATACCAATGACTGTATGGCCCTAAAAGATGACATAGAAGATCTCATACAGAAGGCCAAGTTGAGGCAATATGTCAAGGATGAAGGTAACGACCGCCTTCAACAAAGAGCCGTTGGCCAACCCGCCAATGACAGAGGTAAAGCGAACGTCAACTCAACGGTCGAGCAAGCGCGTAACAATTCTGAGGAAGAGGGCGACCCCAGACAGTCGAAGGGCCGCAATGTAGCCATGGTCATCCATGGAGGTAATCCGTTGGACATCAGAGAGTCCAACAAGGCAATGAAGAGGAAGTGGAATGAACTCATTATGGTCGGCTCAACTTCAGCCCCACGGCCGGCCTCGAATAGGCCGCCCATTTCCTTTGGGGACGAAGACTTGCTCGATGGAAGAGTCAAGAATTATGTCCCTTTGGTAGTATCAGCCGTAATGGCCAACACTGAGGTCAGAAGAATACTGGTCGACCAAGGGAGCTCGGCCGACATCATGTTTGAGGAACTGATTGACAAGTTAAACGTCGACAGGAGCGAAATTATTCCACAAGCAGTACCAACCCCATTGACCGGGTTCAATGGGGCGACCACATACCCCCTGGGGACGATAGAATTACTTGTTACTTTTGGAGATGATACGAACGGCAGCACGTCGTACAGGACGGTCAGAACGACGTTCTTAGTTCTGCCCATCAAATCGTGTTACCACTGCATCATATGCCGCCCAACACTGGGAAAATTGGAGGCCGTAGCCTCAACTGTACATTTGAAGATGAAGTTCTACAGTAAAAGCGACCAAGTTATGACAGTAATGGCCGACATGGAAGCGGCCATGAGGAGCCATTTCCTCTATCAAGAGATTTGTGATATGGAGGCAGTAAATGGTAAACCTCAGAATCCCGGAGAGGGGCATCAGGTCAATGTGGCCGACCTGGATGCCCGATACGACCCAGATAGCGACCCTGAGGACGACGACGACGATTTAGCCCGCGAGCTAAAGAATAAGCTGAAGAGACCCGAGCCCCACGGGGAATTGATCGATGTTCAGTTATCGGACGACCCAACCAAGACAGTTAAGTTGGGGAGCGACCTACCTGAACAAGACAAGCAAGATCTCATCACCTGCCTCAGGGATTACGCAGACCTTTTCGCATGGCGGGCATCAGACATGCCCGGGATCCCAATAGAGGTTGCTTGCCACCAACTGTCACTCGATGAGACAGCCAGACCGGTCGCTCAAAAGAGACGCTCTCAGAGCGAAGAGAAAGCATTGGCGACCGAACAGGTTGTTGACGACCTCATCAAGGCTAATTTCATTGAGGAGATTAAGTATAAAACTTGGTTTTCCAATGTTGTGTTAGTGAAGAAGAAAAATGGTAAGTGGCGCATGTGCGTCGACTATACCGACCTGAATAAGGCATGCCCGAAGGACGCCTTTCCCCTGCCAAACATTGACAAACTGGTCGACGGGGCTGCGGGCTACAAACTCCTATCTTTTTTAGACGCCTATTCAGGTTACAACCAAATCACTATGTACCCACCCGATCGGCATAAGACCGCGTTCATGACCGATCGTGGAAACTGTCAGTACAAGGTGATGCCTTTTGGTCTGAAGAACGCCGGAGCGACCTATCAAAGGATGATGAATAAGGTCTTCAGGCGGCAGATCGGTCGGATATCAGAGGTCTACTTGGATGATATGATCATTAAAAGCAAGACCGACCGAGACCTTATTGACGACCTAAAGGAAATCTTTGAGGAAGCAAGGAAGAACTCCTTGAGGTTGAATCCAGAGAAGTGCACCTTCGGAGTAAGGGCGGGCAAGTTCCTGGGCTTCCACTTAACAGAACGAGGGATAGAAACAAACCCTGACAAATGCAAGGCGGTCGCTGACATGAGGCCGCCCACTACGAAAAAAGAAATTCAGCAGCTGAATGGCATGGTCGCTGCCCTATCACGGTTTATACCTAAATCAGCGTGCAAATCTCTTCCACTGTTCAAGCTCTTGAAGAAGGAGGTCGAGTTTGAATGGACCGACCAATGCCAGCGAGCATTGGACGAGCTGAAGGCGGCACTCACCAACCCGCCCATCATGACCAAGCCACAACCAGGGGAGACGCTTTACTTATACTTGGCCATAACAGACGAGGCCATGAGCGCTGTTCTCGTAAGAGAAAGCGACCTGAAACAGAACCCGGTCTACTTCATCAGTAAGGTATTTCAAGGCCCAGAGATCAGATACCAGAAGATTGAGAAGCTAGCCTTAGCGTTACTTGTGGCCACCCGCAGACTGCGCCCTTATTTCGTTGCCCATCAGGTCGTGGTGAGGACCGACCAGCCTATCAGGCAAATTCTTCACCGACCTGACCTAGCAGGGCGTATGATCAAGTGGGCTGTAGAACTCAATGAGTTTGGGATCAAGTTCGAGTCTAGATCGGCCGCTAAGGCCCAAGTGTTGGCCGATTTCATTGCTGAGATGACTCCAATACCGGACGATCAGGCCATCACGACCTGGACTTTGCACGTAGACGGATCCTCCAACAGCAAAGGAAGTGGGGCCGTTCTGATACTTGAGAACTCAGAAGGACTTACAGTTGAAGTGTCATTAACTTTCGCATTTCACACTTCAAACAACCCGGCCGAGTATGAAGCGTGCATTGCCGGGCTACAACTTGCCAAAGAATTCAACGTCGACCGTGTTGAATTCCACTCGGACTCGCTACTGGTAGTCTCCCAAATTCAAGACCTTTACGACGCAAAGGACGATGTCTTGAAAAATTATTTGGCCAAGGTAAGGGATCTGCTCAAGCAATTCGACCGAACAGAAGTCCAGCACGTCCCCAGGACAGAGAACGTTCGGGCTGATATCCTATCAAAGCTAGCTAGTACAAAGACTCCTGGGAACCACAGAAGTCTAATCCAAGAAACGTTGACGCGGCCGAGCGTATCAACCAAGCCCGCCCAACCATTATCCATTCTAGCGGTCGACTTTGACAAAGACTGGATCACTCCTATCTTGCAATATATTCTCAATGGAGTAGAACCTTGCGACCAAAAGGCAGCGAAACTCCTGAGGTTGCGGGCGACCAAGTATTCAGTGATCGAAGGAAGACTGTAGAGAAGGGGCTTTTCATCCCCATTGCTGAGATGCCTTACGTCGGTTGAGGCCGACCATATACTGAGAGATATACATGAAGGAGATTGTGGTAGCCACCAAGGTGGTCGGTCGATTGCTAAGAAGGCGCTCAGGGCCGGATACTATTGGCCGACCATGTATGAGGATGTAACGCCCCAAATTTAATTAGTCATCTAATTGAATTATTTATTTTAATCAATTGGGGATTATGTGGTGATAGAAAATAAAATAAATATATATGAGGTAATTGGACCTATTTATAAGGTGAGGGCTAGTATTAATTAATTTAGGGTTTTAATTTATTTAGGAAGTGTTGTCATGAATTAGGTGGTGCACATAAAGGGCCCATGATCCATTAGTTGGCCCATGACCCATCATTTATCCTTAAGGGTCGAATATGTAGGGGTTGCTAGGGTTAGTTCATTTTCCCACTTATCACCAAAAGAAAGAAAAGAAAAGAAAAGAGAGAGAGAGAGAGAGAGGAGGGGAGTGGCCGAAGCCCTCAAGGAGGAAGGGGAGAGAGAAACTCGTGGAAGCAAGAAAGGGAAAGAAGAGGAAGGCTACAATCCTTGGTGTCTATCTCCCTAAGGTTTCTACTCATCTAAATCTAAGGTTAGGGGGCTCTCCTTTGCATCTTTAATAGTGTATGTGATGAGTGTTGTCTAGGTTTAGGTTCTAGGGTGATTTCCATGAATGGTTGGTGTGTTTTAATGTTGTTATCATGCTGAAAATGTGTTTGTGCAAAGACTTGCTTGATTGGTGTTGAGTAGGACACAATATGAATGATGCATGCTAGGTGTTTGATGTTATGACTAAATGGTATTTTTTTTTTGTGGAAAACGTGATGGTTAGCATTCATAGTGATAATTGGTGTGGGGTTTTATTCAATTCGATGAAATTGTGGTGTTGGTGATTGAGTATGATGAGTCTATTCACTTAGGGTTTTTGGTGCATTCTGATACTGTTTCGGTTTTCTGAAAACTGGTACTGTTTGGTTAATCCAAAAATTATGTGGCTGATTGTTTTCGAAAATAGACTTAAAGCCGGTCGTTTTGGCACTAGTGTCGTTCAATTTGGAGCTGTGTAGCTCAAGTTATGAGTCTCCAGAGTTGGGTCAAATTTCTGGAATCAATCTGTGTAGAGGTTCGGTCTTGGCAAGTTTTGTGTCCTCATTCGAACTCCATTTTTAATGATTCTTTCTTAGTTGGAAAGTAGACTCAATTCCCTTCAAAATGAGCACTGGTTTCATCAAATTTCATTAAGAAATGAGAGAGAAAATTTGGGTGCAAGTTGAGCAAAAATTCTGTTCCTAGGCGCCTTAGCCATGGGCGCCAAGGCTTGCTGTTCCTGTTGCTGTGTCTGGTGCTAGGCGCCTTGTGCCTGGGCGCCATGTTCCCCCTGCGCCAGTTTTGCTGGGCGCCATGTTCCCCCTGCGCCAGTTTTGCTGGGCGCCAAAACCAGGATGTTGCCTAAAATGTTCCAAACTTGTTTTTGACGTAACTTTTTACTCGGTTGTCCAAATTGGGTGGTTCAAAATGCGTTTCGAAGTTAATTCCGATGTATTCCTAAATATTCTGGTTTTAGGCAAAAAAAATGGATTATTTTCCTGATGGTTCTGGACTGAAGTTGTTCAAGGTGTCTAATTGCAATTTTTATTCACTTTCTCCTATTCCACGTCAGTGTCCTAAAATGATTTAATTAAATTGGTATTGAGTTTATTGGTGAGTTATTTGGTGAGTTTATTGGTGATATTTATTTGGTGAGTTTATTGGTGATGTTTATTTGGTGAGTTTATTGGTGAGTTATTTGGTGAGTTTATTGGTGATATTTATTTGGTGAGTTTATTGGTGAGTTATTTGGTGAGTTTATTGGTGATGTTTACTTGGTGAATTTATTGGTGATGTTTATTTGGTGAGTGGGCTGCGGCCGGAGCTATGCTCAAAGCGACGATTGTGCCCTCAAGGCTTATTTTTATAGACCCTTGGAGTTTTGGGTTATGGTGAGAGGGGATTAATTGGTGATTATGCTTGTTGCTCACTTGGTGCGTTTTGGTGTGTTTTGGTGTGTATGATGCATTGTTCATGGCGTCTCATAAACCATATGCATTTGGTGAGTGGGCTGCGGCCGGAGCTATGCTCAAAGCGACGATTGTGCCCTCAAGGCTTATTTTTGGTGACGGATCCGACATGCATATGCCCAGTGGAGTTTTGGGTTGCATTCATACATATACTCATGCATTTGGTGATGTTGGTGTGGTTGTGCCTATTGTTGTTGTTGGTGTTGTTCGGCGATGTTTCTCGATGATGTAAAGTAGTAGCGTGTGTTAATATTGTTGTGAATTGGTGTGCCTAGTTGTCCTTCCTAGTTGATGCTTATTTCGTATGCTATTACTTATGTAAAGAGACTCACCCTACTGCTTTTTATGTTGCTTCTTATGTCGGCAACGTGCAGGTGATAGCGAGTGAAGGTTATCCTCATACCTTCTTCTAGTAGGATGAGTCCTGCTCTGATACGTAGCACCGGTGGGGCGTCTTATGTTTACTTGTCATTTTATTTGATGCTGTTAGACTGTTATTTCGGTGATGTATCGAATTATGTTCAAACTTATTGTTTTCCGCTGTGACGGTGATTTAATTCAGTTGATGTAAACTAAACCGGAGATTTGTGGGCTTGCCCCTTGACTGTGTGCTAATGTATCGTGCTGTTATTCTGTGGAAGTATATCAATTCAAGTTGTTTGCTTTAAATGGAGTTTAGTGTAGCACTCTCTTGCGGTTATTTAAAAAGAAAAAGAAACTCTGATTTTATTAACTAGTAATTAAATCGAAGGGGGTGTTACATAAGTGGTATTTTTTTTTGTGGAAAACGTGATGGTTAGCATTCATAGTGATAATTGGTGTGGGGTTTTATTCAATTCGATGAAATTGTGGTGTTGGTGATTGAGTATGATGAGTCTATTCACTTAGGGTTTTTGGTGCATTCTGATACTGTTTCGGTTTTCTGAAAACTGGTACTGTTTGGTTAATCCAAAATTATGTGGCTGATTGTTTTCGAAAATAGACTTAAAGCCGGTCGTTTTGGCACTAGTTTAGTTCAATTTGGAGCTGTGTAGCTCAAGTTATGAGTCTCCAGAGTTGGGTCAAATTTCTGGAATCAATCTGTGTAGAGGTTCGGTCTTGGCAAGTTTTGTGTCCTCATTCGAACTCCGTTTTTAATGATTCTTGCTTAGTTGGAAAGTAGACTCAATTCCCTTCAAAATGAGCACTGGTTTCATCCAATTTCATTTAGAAATGAGAGTGAAAATTTGGTTACAAGTTGAGCAAAATTTCTGTTCCTAGGCGCCTTAGCCATGGGCGCCAAGGCTTGCTGTTCCTGTTGCTGTGTCTGGTGCTAGGCGCCTTGTGCCTGGGCGCCATGTTCCCCCTCCGCCAGTTTTGCTGGGCGCCATGTTCCCCCTGCGCCAGTTTTGCTGGGCGCCAAAATCAGGATGTTGCCTAAAATGTTCCAAACTTGTTTTTGACGTAACTTTTTACTCGGTTGTCCAAATTGGGTGGTTCAAAATGCGTTTCGAAGCTAATTCCGATGTCTTCCTAAATATTCTGGTTTTAGGCAAAAAAATGGATTATTTTCCTGATGGTTCTGGACTGAAGTTGTTCAAGGTGTCTAATTGCAATTTTTATTCACTTTCTCCTATTCCGTGTCAGTGTCCTAAAATGATTTAATTAAATTGGTATTGAGTTTATTGGTGAGTTATTTGGTGAGTTTATTGGTGATATTTATTTGGTGAGTTTATTGGTGATGTTTATTGGGTGAGTTTATTGGTGAGTTATTTGGTGAGTTTATTGGTGATATTTATTTGGTGAGTTTATTGGTGAGTTATTTGGTGAGTTTATTGGTGATGTTTACTTGGTGAATTTATTGGTGATGTTTATTTGGTGAGTGGGCTGCGGCCGGAGCTATGCTCAAAGCGACGATTGTGCCCTCAAGGCTTATTTTTATAGACCCTTGGAGTTTTGGGTTATGGTGAGAGGGGATTAATTGGTGATTATGCTTGTTGCTCACTTGGTGCGTTTTGGTGTGTTTTGGTGTGTATGATGCATTGTTCATGGCGTCTCATAAACCATATGCATTTGGTGAGTGGGCTGCGGCCGGAGCTATGCTCAAAGCGACGATTGTGCCCTCAAGGCTTATTTTTTGTGACGGATCCGACATGCATATGTCCAGTGGAGTTTTGGGTTGCATTCATACATATACTCATGCATTTGGTGATGTTGGTGTGGTTGTGCCTATTGTTGTTGTTGGTGTTGTTCGGTGATGTTTCTCGATGATGTAAAGTAGTAGCGTGTGTTAATATTGTTGTGAATTGGTGTGCCTAGTTGTCCTTCCTAGTTGATGCTTATTTCGTATGCTATTACTTATGTAAAGAGACTCACCCTACTGCTTTTTATGTTGCTTCTTATGTCGGCAACGTGCAGGTGATAGCGAGTGAAGGTTATCCTCATACCTTCTTCTAGTAGGATGAGTCATGCTCTGATACGTTGCACCGGGGGGGCGTCTTATGTTTTCTTGTCATTTTATTTGATGTTGTTAGACTGTTATTTCGGTGATGTATCGAATTATGTTCAAACTTATTGTTTTCCGCTGTGACGGTGATTTAATTCAGTTGATGTAAACTAAACCGGAGATTTGTGGGCTTGCCCCTTGACTGTGTGCTAATGTATCGTGCTGTTATTCTGTGGAAGTATATCAATTCAAGTTGTTTGCTTTAAATGGAGTTTAGTGTAGCACTCTCTTGCGGTTATTTAAAAAGAAAAAGAAACTCTGATTTTATTAACTAGTAATTAAATAGAAGGGGGTGTTACAGAGGACGCAAAGATACTTGTTCAAAAGTGCAAGAAATGCCAAATCCATGCCGACGTACATATAGCGCCCTCATCAGAACTACACAGCTTAACCCCACCATGGCCGTTCGCTTGGTGGGGCATGGACCTGCTCGGCCCTTTTCCACCTGCACCAGGTCAGTTGAAGTTCCTCATAGTTGCGATCAACTATTTCACCAAGTGGATAGAAGTAGAGCCACTTGCAACCATTACCTCAGCGAAGGTATCTAAGTTTTTTGGTCGAAATGTGCTTGCCCGCTATGGAGTGCCCCAACAACTGGTGACTGATAATGGAACTCAGTTCGCAGATAGGAAGTTTAGAGAAATGCTGGCCGGCCTAGGCGTGAAACAGCGTTTCACCTCGGTCGAGCACCCACAAACCAACGGCCAGGCAGAAGCGGCCAACAGGGTAGTACTACGCGGACTGAAAAGGAGGTTGGACGAAGCCAAGGGCAAATGGGCAGAAGAATTACAGTCGGTCCTTTGGGCCTACAGAACGACCCCCCACTCATCGACCGGGGAGTCACCTTTTAGACTTGTCTACGGACCTGACGCTGTCATCCCGATTGAGATGGGAGAGCTAAGTTGGAGGACGACCTACCCACCAACCCCGGCCGCAAACGAACGAGCAACAAGAGAAGAGCTCGACCTGGTTGAAGAGTTACGAAACAAGGCGTCACTTAGGGAGCAAATCATCAAACAGAAGGTCGCTGCCAGGTACAATGCCCGCGTCCAGAAGAGGGAATTCTCCATTGGACAGCTAGTCCTTAGGAGGGCCGACGTAGGGAATAAGAACGCTCGCCAGGGAAAGCTCGCCCCCAATTGGGAAGGACCATATCGTGTCATCAGCAAGACTGGAAAGGGAGCTTACGAGCTGGAAACCATGGAAGGGGCGACAATTCCCAGAACATGGAATGCTGATAAGTTGAGAAAATATTATGTTTAAGTTGTAAACATCAATTGATCAATAAAGAACAGGCGGTCGCTCTTTTTCCCCACAGGGGTTTTTTACCGAGGACCGACCTTAAAATTCGGCTTGTGTACTTTATTTTCATGCAAATTGTATGCACGGTCGCTCACCATGCGAGTAGCAGTCGAAGCGACCAGTAGAGTGCCATCGAATGGCCCAAACAAGAGCCGCCGAGCGGCCTAAAAGAGTGCCATCGAATGGCCCAAACGAGAGCCGCCGAGCGGCCTAAAAAGAGTGCCATCGAATGGCCCAAACGAGAGCCGCCGAGCGGCCTAAAAGAGTGCCATCGAATGGCCCAAACGATAGCCGCCGAATAAAGTGACCCATAAAAAATTCAAGGTCGCGACCGACCGTAGTAAAAAGAATCAAATCGAATTACAAAGCAATTAAACAGGCCAAATTCATAGAAAAATTGTCATCGATTACAAAGACGCCTTGGTCGAAAAATTACAATTCAAACACCGCTCGCAGGCGGGCTAAGATTACAAGTTAAGAGTCGCTGGGGGCCTGATAGATGACTGCCTCTTCTTGAAGAACCTTCCCCTTCGACATCTTCTTGGAGCGGACGATCTGTTGATCGGTCGCACGATGTGTGTTTTACACAATCTCGCGATCGACCCCCAGATCAGGGTAGAGGATCTTGATCTGGCTGACAGCATTTTCAAATTGACCCTCCGCAGCTCCCTTTGCCCGGTCAAGAACGTCTTTATAGCGACCTCTAAACTTGTTCTTTTCCACCTCCACTGCATCCAGCTCAGTTTTCAGCCCAACGACCTGGCTCGACAGCTCTTTATTCTTGGAAGAGAGGCGTTCGACCTCTTTCTCAGCTGTTTCCTTGTCAGCGACCACCTTGTCCAGAGCAGACTCGGCCAGTGTTTGAGCAGAGACAGCAGCCACAAGCTGGCGTTCTGCTTCGACAAGCTTCCTCTCATTGTCAGCGGCCGCTTCGATTCTCGGTTCGAGCTCCTTCATTTTCTTGAGCAGGTCGTCTCGCTCACCCCTCATTTCTGCGAGCAATGACAAGGCAGAATTCAATTTAAAATTTTTATCGACTAGGTCGTCTTCAAGCAATGAATATCTATGGGCAAGGCGCCTACCTTCCAGGCGATCTGATTCTTCATCTTGGTATTTCTTGAACAGAATACCAGCGGCCTTCATTGCATCGGCCATCACCTCGAAAGGTTCCTCCTTGAAACGAACACAGTCTTCATCACCCAACCCAAGCAGGTCGATTTTGGGCGACCGGTTGTGCCCGTGGCTTTTCCCACTCTTATGCTTCTTTTTCTCGCCCCCATCATCGACCGACCTATTCCTTTTGGACTTTCCTTGATTTTTGGGTGGGCTGCTCAGGTCAATGGCTTGTGCTGGTGTGCCCGCCCGAGGAGTATGACGACCGGGCTGAGACCCAGTTCCGGCAGGTAGGGGCGTACCTTCGGGTTGAGCTTCAGGAATTCCGCGGACGGGCGAGGCATCGCCATCCTCGGCCGCCCATTGCTCCAAGAGGTCAAAATCATTCATGTTCGCCATGTCAGCTGCAAAGGACAAAGTAGATGGTTAGAAACAGTTAAACAAAGCTAAGTGACAGAAAATAAAGTAAGCGAGCGGCCACCGACCAAGAGCGGCCTTGACTCTTTTCTTGCCCCGAGCATCCACAACGTTCTTGACCTTGATGCGACCCTCAGGGACTAGGGACGCAATCTTTCTCAGCCTTTGGATCGTCCCCCTGTCCAGGTCGTCAAGTTCAGTGTCCTTGAAAGCATACTGGCCTGGTTTCTTCGAGAAATGGTTGAAACTCCACACTGTGGGAAATAGGGGCGTTCCTTCCTGATCATTGGACATTTGGGCGATCCCTCGATGGGCTTCGGCCGAGTTGGGGACGACCCAAAAGAATTCCCTTTTCCACCCGGTCGTCAATGATTCCATGTAGGGCTTGAAAAAGTTGTATGTTGACCGGTTTTTGAATGAGACCGCTTCCTTGCGGGCGCCCTTGGAGCCTTTTTCATAAATATAGCTCATTTCAAACAAAGTGAAGAACAGTCGTATGGAGACCAGTCGTCTTAGAACCGCGAGAACATCTTCGTATGCCTGCAGGAACGCCCAAGCGTTCGGGTTCAATTGAGAAGGGGCGACCTGAAGATAGCGTAAAACTTGGCGCTGAAACCTGGTGAACGGCGGAATGATACCCATGCGTTCGAAAATGATGCGGTACATTGTAAATTTCAGCACATCAGTCCAGGCCGCAACATCTTCTCCTTTAGCCATGCCTTCAACTCTCCAACCTTCGTTCAGCCCGGTCGCCAGATACTCTAGGTCCTGGCTCCCATGTTGAATTTTGCTGCGTTGACTTCTCAGGTTAAGAGAAACCCAAGACATGTCCTTTGCAGCTGCGACCTCAGGATCTTCTCGATGGTCGCCCTGTTGGCCTCGGTCGGCAGTCTCTGAGCAGTCGGCCGCAGCCTGGCCAATACCTTCGCCACAGGCAACCCGCGCGTTGCTTTCTGCGGTGTCATTGACCACGGCCTCGGTGAACAATGCCCCACTTCTGTCCGGCCGCGTCACGGATTTGCTAGAGGAAGTACTGTTCAGGGTCGAAGACCCAGAGGAAGATTCGTCGTCAGAAGAGGACGACCGGGCGTGCGCAGAACTTTCCTCCACTGGTCGGGTCATGTTGTGCGCAAGAGAAACGGCCAGGACTCCAGAGATACGGCGGGTTTGTTTGGTCCGCGCCAGAATGAACCTGTGGAGGGGAATAACAGTCAAGGTCTTGCTCGCGCGTGGGAAGGGGCGACGTGGTCGTCCCCAGACCTGACACCCCCTCCATCAGGTAGAACATAAAAAACTCAAATAAAGTAAGAGCGGTCGTAGTTACCTGGAATTAGAGCAAGTTGATTGCGAGCGAGCTTTAGTGAGAACGAGCGAGCTTCGGCGGGTGCGAGCAAGCTTTGGCAGGAGCGAGCGAGCTTTGGCAGAAGCGAGCGATCAGCGAGAGCAGCGGAGAAATCGGAGAAACGTGCAAATGAGGCATCCCTTGAACCCTATATATAATGGGCCAACCATCATCATGGGCCGAAGGCGAAAAGGCGCCACTCTTCGCATGCCATCATTTCTTAAGCTCCTCGAGTCTTTAAACGTCACCTCATTAAAGTAACTGTCGCCTCAGCATTCATGACGATTGATGGTCAGGCGTCACCCCCGAGACGGCACCTGGCCCCGTATGACCAGGCCGCGTGGCAGCGACCACGCAGTCAACTAATTAGCGATCGACCAGGTTACGTTCGACCAGTCTTCGTTCCAGAACGGTCGTTTGTGACCACGCTGGGGGGCAAGGAATCAAGCCTTAGCCCGCCTCCAGGCGACCTAGGCTTAGGGGGGCAACTGTTCTGGAGTGGGCTCGAAGGCCAATTTCGTACAGTAGGCCCATCGCGGCCCAATATCTAACTTGCTCCGCAAGATGCGGCCGACCCCGCAAAAACCGCAACGGCTAGAACGCCAACAGTATATATACCACACTAGCATGTGGCTTCAGGTATGTTTTACTCACCTTGTGACCACCTGCCCGTTGAAACACCCCTGACTTGAGCGTTGGAGTGCCTTTGCAGGTACCACCCGCGTGCGGCTCAGAACTCGGTCCTTCATCCCAACGACCGAGCAACATCATCAGGCAGCAACAACTCATCGTATTGATCAGGTACGATCAATAGTAAAATAACAACATTCTAGGAATTATGTGATGATCGAATAAAGCATTTTGTATATATATTGGTATGTTTGATGTGTTTGTTCAGTTTTCCTACAGATGATGCTTCGGCACCACAATGCTTCTGCACTTAGTGCTTCTGCACCACGATACTTCTGCACCATCCTGCGCTGAAGATTTATAACCCCACAATGGAAGCACCTCAAATCATACCTCTGCTCCAAAACTTATATGACATCATGCTTTGTCACAATTCAAATGGAGCACATGCCCACATGCATAAGGAGGCGCCCACCATAAACATCATCATGAAAGGGCTACTCATCTAAAGACACATGGCCTTACACAATTGGACCTCTCCTTATGGAAATGTGCTGAACTCAATCTCCTTATCTAAAAATCAGAAAAGCAACCATGGTTAAGCCTCCTTAGGTTAACATGGTTTTCAAGGAAACCCTCAAGCAAAGGAAATCTCCAAGGCTATAAAAAGGGCTCGCACTTCTCACTTGAAGATCATCGCATATCTCACTTGATAATATGTAGATCATACACTTTACTTATATTTTAGTAGTTTCATTTCTTGCATTTTATTTAGTAGTTAATTGTAAGAAGGTGAGGAAGTGTAACATCCTCAAAATAATTAGGCGAATTATGTGGATGTTAACCCAATAGGAATAATTTAGTACTTGACTGGTAAATTTATTGAGTGCTAAAGTTATTTATTGGATGACATTAGATCGTTAACCAGAGAATACGGGTCAAGGAAGTTTTGGAATCGAAATAAGGGATTAAGATCAATATGGTAATTGGACCACGCTACCACTTATTTATTAATTAAATATGTGTGTGTGTGTTGAAAGAAAGAAAATAAAAGAAAGGAACGCGTGAAGAGAGGAGAAAAGAAGCAGAGAAGAGAAGAGAAAGGAGAGGAGGAAAGAAGAAGAAAGAAGAAGAGATTGTGGGAGCATTACTCATCCCCAAGGTCCCTAATTTCATCACCATCTTCATCTCATCTCCCTCATCAAAACCCATATCTTTGGTAAGCTTCTCCTCCATTTCTCCCCCTTTTTGTGACCTACGAATTTAGGGGGGGTTTTTGTTGGAAATTTGTTGAAATCAAGGATTGATAAGTAGTGTTGGTGACTGGGTTATGTTTAGGAACGAAGCTAGGAGCGGATTGAACGCGATTGGAAGCTCGGAAAGAAGTTAGAAGCGGTTCGGTGTTGATTGGGTTCGATTCGGTGGTTTTGACATCTCGGTGATTTTGGCTCGGCAACGACTCTTGCTTCAAGGGTGAGTTTTACTCACGTTTAGGTTTGTCCCGTTTTGGAAACGAATTGTGTGACATGGTTTCGAAAGATTTTGAGTCGAAAACGTTATTTTGAAATATATCGCGTTTTGACGAAATTTGTAATCGTTGAGTTTTTGATTGAATTATTTGATTGTTTGATATTAATTGGACTGGAATATTGCTTGGTATTGTCTGTTTTTGAGTTAGGAATCGATCGGGGCGAGTTTCGGATTGATCGGAAAGCAAATTTGCATAAAACAGGACATTTTAGCAGTGCTGTCAAATGCGCACGACCCGTGCGTCCAGGGCGCACGACCCGTGCGTCCAGGGCGCACGACCCGTGCGCCTGGTTCGGGTTCAGTGTTTAAAAATGTCAAACAGGGCGCACGACCCGTGCGTCCAGGGGCACGACCCGTGCGCCAAGTTCTGTCCAAAATTTTCAAAGTGCCAAAAATGATTCTGTTTCGATTCCGATTCTCTCCTAACCTTTTCCTAACCCTTCAATAATGATATTAGGCTTATAATGCCATGATTTTGGGTATGTTTCAAAAGGGTTTTATTAAATACTTTTGAAGTTGAAATTCTTTCGAAAAGCCGAACAATAGTACACGTGTGCGGATATGTTTTATTGATAACAAAGCGGACTATGAGTCCTACGTGGTAAAGTATAATTTAAATGAACTAAATGTTCATATGATTGTTGATATATATATATATTATATCGAGTTTGCGTGATGACCCATGTTGACATACTAGGCGGGGAAGTCATGAACCCTTACCCTAGGCTCCGTGCCCTTAGGAAACACTATTGGTAATGGGGTTCGCCGGGATTAGCAAGTGGATTGCGGTCGGTGTTGTGTCAAAAGTTTGTACTACGTTCATCGGGATTAGCAAGTGGATTGCGGTCGGTGGTGCGTAGAAAGGCCTAGGGTGTTAGTTCATCGGGATTAGCAAGTGGATTGCGGTCGGTGTTCTATTAGATCAAAGCCTTATTGTATGGTTCACCGGGATTAGCAAGTGGATTGCGGTCGGTGTTGTGTTAAACCTTAAAAATGTTTTTAACGGATCGAGAGCGTTAGTAGGGGTCACGGTACGACTCACTGAGATTGTATCTCACTGTTTACATGTTGTTGTTTTACAGATAAACAGGGACAGAAGAAACCTCAGAGGCACGAGTAGGTGGCCCCGAGAAGAGGATAGGTGGCCCCGAGAAGGGATGACTTAGCTTTATGTTCAAGTTTATTTCCCTTCTATTGTCTATGTATCACAACACTATGGCATTTGTGTTTTGTTTATCTTTCTTTCCGCTTCCTTGTATGACTCTGACTACCATTGTTGTTGACAGTTTATGGTCTGAGTACCGTATGGTCTTATTTGTGTATAAGACAGTTATGTTATATTTCAGCAAAAATTTTATAGTGGTATTCAGTGTCTAAGCAGGAATTATTATCTCTGATGTTTATACTTTGGTTCACTTGGGTATTTTTACATGTTAATTATACCGGGGTGTTACAGTTGGTATCAGAGCGGTTTCGACCTAGTCGGACTTAGCTTTTAGGGTCTTTGCCTTCTTCAGTCGTGATATTCTTAGTATGCTATTAGACATTGAGCTTGATCAACTTAATACTTTGTGCATATTTCGCAGAATCATGGCCAGAAGAGGTAGAGGCGTCCCTCCTCCTATTGATCCAAACTTCGAATGGATGCAGAATGTCATTGAGAATCAACAAAAGATGATGCAGGATATGTTGCAAATGCAGCATGACCAAATGGGTCTGCAACAGCCCAATTTCCAACCTCATCAAGAAAACCCAAACCGGACATATTTCCAATTCCAAAAGATGAAGCCCCCGACTTACAAGGGTGGACCGGATCCAATGACTGCCTATTATTGGATTGACTCAATGGAGAAAATTTTTCAAACCTTGCAATGCGGGGAGGAAGAGAAGGTAATATGTGCGGCAAATGTGCTCGATGAAGATGCCCACACCTGGTGGTGTAATGCGAGGCAAATGATGGAACTCCAAGGAACTCCCCTCACTTGGGACAACTTCAAGGAATTGTTTCTGAAGCAATATTTCCCTTCGGTGAAGAAGCTGAGTAAGCAAGCAGAGTTTGTGATTCTCAAACAGGGTGATTTGTCTGTTGGGGAATATGCTGCGAAATTTGAAAGACTGTCTCAGTTCTATGAGTTGGGAAGGTATGCCCCAAATGATATGTGGAAGATGCAAATGTTCAAAGAAGGTCTCCGAGCTGATGTGAGCCAAGGACTCAGTTCTTACACTCTGGTTAATTATCCTGCCTTAGTGCAACAAGCATATGTTGCTGAGGAGGATCTGAGGAAAATGTATGCTGAAAAGAAAGACTATTGGAAGGGTAAGAAGAAGGTTGCTGAGTCTTCTACTCCAAGCAGACAATTCAAGGGAAACAATTATAAGGGAAAGCAGGTTCAATCCCATGAACCATCAAAGCCCCACAAGTGTGGCACCTGTCGAAAATATCATTCAGGTGATTGTTGGCAGAAATCTAATCGGTGCTATCATTGTAATGAAGAGGGCCACTATGCTGATAAGTTCCCATCAAGGAGGAGCTTTCAAGGAGCCCCGAATGCGCCGAGGCAAGGGCGAATCAACACATTGGATGCTCGAACCATCACACCTACTGATAATCTCCTGAGGGGTACGGGATCTCTTTTTAATAACTCAGTCAATATTTTATATGATTCCGGTGCAACTCATTGTTTTATATCGCAAGCGTGCGTGGATCGGTTGGGTTTAGCATTGTCCGAGCTATCCGAACCGATAACTATTTTAACTGCTGCCAAGGGTCGTGTCTAGACCCAATCAATGTGTGAAAATTGCCTACTTGTCATAGGGGACAGACAATTTGTTGTGAAATTTATCTGCTTGCCTATGAGAAGTATGGACATTGTTCTGGGTATGAATTGGATGGCTGAAAATCATGTAACAATCAACTGTGCCGACCGAACCATTAGCTTCGCCTCTAAATCCGTATGCTTGACACAGGCAGATTCTGAAGCAATGATCTCTTACACCGAAGCAAGCCAGTCATTATTCCAAGGTGCGGAAGCTATTCTTATTATGTTGTCTGCATCTACTGAAACGGGTTTAGATTTGTCATCTGTGCAAGTGGTAAATGAACTTCTAGATGTCTTTCCAGAGGAAGTTTCATGCTTACCTCCTGACCGAGAGGTAGAATTCTCAATAGAATTGATTCCTGGTACAGGATCGATATCTATTGCCCCTTATAGGATGTCTCCTTTAGAATTGAAGGAATTGAAGTCTCAACTTGAAGAGTTAATATCGAAAAGGTTTATCCGACCTGAGTGCTTCTCCATGGGGTGCTCCGGTGTTGCTAGTCAAAAAGAGGGATGGTAGCATGAGATTGTGCATAGATTATCGACAACTGAATAAAGTGACGATCAAGAATAAATATCCCTTGCCAAGGATAGATGATTTGCTTGACAAACTTCGAGGTGCAGTGGTATTTTCAAAAATTGATCTGAGATCGGGCTATCATCAAATAAAGGTAAGAGCCTTAGATATTCCGAAGACAGCTTTCCGTACTAGATATCGACATTACGAGTTCGTAGTGATGCCCTTCGGTTTGACTAATGCTCCAGCCGTATTCATGGATTACATGAACCGAGTGTTCCACACATATCTCGATCAGTTTGTAGTAGTTTTTATTGATGATATCTTGGTGTACTCTAAGACCATTGAGGACCATGTTCAACATCTTCGCATTGTTCTGAACGTACTCCGAGAAAAGAAATTGTATGCCAAGCCGTCGAAGTGTGACTTCTGGATGCCGGAAGTGAAGTTTTTGGGACACGTGATTTCCCAATCGGGAGTTGCAGTGGATCCTAGTAAGGTGGAAGCGGTGTTGAACTTGGAACGACCAACATCTGTCACTGAAATAAGAAGTTTCTTGGGTCTAGCTGGTTACTACAGGAGGTTTATTCAAGGTTTTTCACAATTGGTTCTTCCACTTACTCGGTTAACTCGTAAGGCTCAACCGTTTACATGGGATGCCGATTGTGAGGGATGTTTTCAAGAATTAAAGGTTAGGTTGACTTCTGCTCCAATTCTAATTCTTCCGGATCCGTCTTTGGAATTCCAAATTAACAGTGATGCTTCTGGAAAGGGTTTAGGATGTGTCCTAATGCAGAACCAACAAGTTGTAGCTTATGCCTCCAGACAGTTGAAGACTCATGAAGAGAGTTATCCGACTCATGATTTGGAGTTGGCAGCTATTGTGTACGCACTAAAGATTTGGAGACATTACCTCTATGGGTCTCGTTTCGAAGTCTTCAGTGATCATAAAAGTTTGAAATATTTATTTGACTAGAAGGAGTTGAATAACAGGCAGAGAAGATGGGTGGAATTTCTGAAGAATTATGACTTCGAATTGAAGTATCATCCGGGAAAGGCTAATGTTGTAGTTGATGCACTAAGTAGGAAATCCATCCACATAGCAGAGTTTATGATGCATGAAATGAAATTGTTGGAGTCCTTTAGGGACTTAAATTTGAATGCAAGATCAAGGAAGAGCCGGTTAGTGTTGAGCCATATGAGGATCTCCAGTTCACTGAGGGATTCTATTCGCTTAGCGCAAGAAATTGATGTGAAGCTACAATCACAAAAAGTGTTGCCAGACTTTACCGAAGATACCGATGGAGTGATTTGTTTCAACGGTAGGATCTGTGTGCCCGATAATGGAGATATTAAAAAGCAAGTGCTAGAGGAAGCACACCGAAGTTTGTTTTCTGTACATCCTGGAACCACCAAGATGTATAGAGATTTAAAGCAGATGTATTGGTGGCATGGAATGAAGTTAGAGATTGCTGAATTCGTATCTCAATGCTTAACTTGCCAAAGAGTTAAGATAGAACATCAAAAGCCTGCTGGTCTGCTACGTCCACTCGACGTGCCAGTGTGGAAATGGGAAGACATTTCCATGGATTTTGTAATGGCATTGCCAAGGTCTCAAGCCGGTAACGACTCCATTTGGGTAGTTGTAGATCGGTTAACCAAATCAGCTCATTTTATTCCAGTTCGTTCAGGCAGTAAGGTATCCAAATTAGCAGAAGTGTATTTAAAGAACATAGTAAGGTTACATGGGGTCCCTACCAGTATAGTATCGGATCGAGATCCGAAGTTCACTTCTCGATTTTGGAAGGCTCTGAATGAAGCATTGGGGACTAAAGTACTTCTTAGTACGGCTTATCACCCGCAGACAGATGGTCATACCGAGAGAACTATCCAGACATTAGAGGATATGCTTAGGGCTTCAGTACTTGATAATGGGAAGAAATGGGAGGATCATCTTCCATTGGTGGAATTCTCTTACAACAACAGTTATCATTCCAGTATCGGAATGGCACCTTTTGAAGCGTTGTATGGTAGGAAATGTAGAACTCCATTGTGTTGGTGGGAAGTCGGTGAGAACCGATTGTTAGGACCTGAGATGATTTAGGACACCACAGAAAAGATCCGCCAGATCAGAGAAAGAATGAAAGCTGCGCAGAGTAGGCAAAAGAGTTATGCCGACAAA
The DNA here is from genome assembly GCA_039519185.1 of Astragalus membranaceus. NCBI lineage: Eukaryota > Viridiplantae > Streptophyta > Magnoliopsida > Fabales > Fabaceae > Astragalus > Astragalus membranaceus. Next base: position 29,228,815 of record CM076847.1, read on the forward strand.
AGGAGAAGGCCGTTAGAGTTTGAGACGGGTGATCATGTGTTTTTGAGATTATCCCCAACAATTGGCATAGGTAGGGCATTACGGGTGAAGAAACTCAGTCCTCGATATAAATACCTCCTCCGTTGTCAAATTTGCATGATGTATTCCATGTGTCTCAGTTGCGGAAGTACATTCCCGATCCAAGTAAACCGTTAGATTTTGAAACGATTGACCTCCGACCGGACTTGTCCTTCCAACCTCATCCAACTTACATCATGGAACAAGGCGAGAGGACGCTACGGACGAAGTCAATTCCCATTGTCAAGGTGGTTTGGGATGGTTTTTCCGTCGAGGAAGCTACTTGGGAGTTGGAGGACGATATGCGGACTCAGTATCTGTATTTGTTTTCTTGAGGTACGTTGTGTTTAATTTTGAGGACAAAATTCTTTTAAGTGGGGGAGAATGTAACATCCTCAAAATAATTAGGCGAATTATGTGGATGTTAACCCAATAGGAATAATTTAGTACTTGACTGGTAAATTTATTGAGTGCTAAAGTTATTTATTGGATGACATTAGATCGTTAACCGGATAATACGGGTCAAGGAAGTTTTGGAATCCAAATAAGGGATGAAGATCAATATGGTAATTGGACCACGCTACCACTTATTTATTAATTAAATATGTGTGTGTGTGTTGAAAGAAAGAAAAGAAAAGAAAGGAACGCGTGAAGAGAGGAGAAAAGAAGCAGAGAAGAGAAGAGAAAGGAGAGGAGGAAAGAAGAAGAAAGAAGAAGAGATTGTGGGAGCATTACTCATCCCCAAGGTCCCTAATTTCATCACCATCTTCATCTCATATCCCTCATCAAAACCCATATCTTTGGTAAGCTTCTCCTCCATTTCTCCCCCTTTTTGTGACCTACGAATTTAGGGGGGGTTTTTGTTGGAAATTTGTTGAAATCAAGGATTGATAAGTGGTGTTGGTGAGTGGGTTATGTTTAGGAACGAAGCTAGGAGCTGATTGAACGCGATTGGAAGCTCAGAAAGAAGTTAGAAGCGGTTCGGTGTTGATTGGGTTCGATTCGGTGGTTTTGACATCTCGGTGATTTCGGCTCGGCAACGACTCTTGCTTCAAGGGTGAGTTTTGTAACACCCCTTTTCTACCCGTTCATTTAATTGAAAAAAATATCAGAGTTTTCAAAAATTTGTTTCGCACGAGGAATGTTACACATACTTCAATAAAATAATGCTTCTCAATTAAAACAGCTCAAACATAATAATCCTGCATCACGTAGCACGTCACTAAGAGGAGAGCCTCAAAAACACATTTATCATCGCAACTAAACTTAACGTCAATAAACACCAACTACGCAGCGGAATAACAAAATAAAACAGAATCGTCAACAAAGCATAACAGCTGAAATCATTCATAAACATCAAGTTCGTCCCCCCCCCCCCTGAGTGCTACGTATCAGAGCGTGACGACTCGACTCGAAATAGTGAAGGTACCTAGTCCTTCACTCGTGATCACCTGCACGTTACCACATAGGGGTAACATTCAGACAGAAGGGTGAGTCCAATTCAATCCATATAATAAGTCATATGATAAATAATAAGTCAAGTCACAGCCCTAAAATAATCACATCACAATCATCAATTACATCACTACATAAACTCATCACTATGTCATGTAGGCATATGAAATGCAACCCACTCGCGGGCATATGCATGAGGTACCTTTTCACAAACGTCGCTTAGCCATTATGGCCTCATCGTCACTTAGCCCTTTAGGCCTCAAAACGTCACTGGGTTTATGCATATGGGAGGCATGAGACACTATGACATGCACCACGCACAAACACACGAATCACGGTCAACTATGTGACCCGTCACTTACCAATTTGCCAAATAAGAGGCACAGCACCTGTCAATTCACAATTTACACAACAACATCACTTAGCCTTATAGGCCTTAACATCACTTAGCCTTTTTGGGCCTCAAAACGTCACTGGATTTTTCATTGTCACTTACACATCAATATCAACAACATTGGCCACTAAGGGCAAAACGGTCATTTAACTAGCCACTAAGGGCATCGTCGTCATTTACACACCAATATCAACAACATTGGCCACTAAGGGCAAAAAGATCATTTAACTAGCCACTAAGGGCATCCTCGTCAAAATCATCACTTTTGACACTAAAACGTTAAAATCACTGGTCATACGCAAAAGAGAATTTTTAAGGACAGCAAAACGATTTTTCAATGTCACAGCAACGACCACAGGGGACAGCCACTTGGGGCGCCCCAGCAACCTTCAGAATTAATAAGTTTTTATTTTTAAAAATGGAACACCCAGATAGGCAACTGAAAAAGCTTCCCAACACTTTTTGAAACGTTTAAAACGGATGTCCGAGTCAAAAGATATAGCAAAAACAATTTTCGAAAACATTTTGGGGACATCCTGAAAACTGGCGCCCTGAGCGCAAAAATGCAAAACTGGCGCCCAACAACAGGGCGCCTTCGACAGGCAACATTTCGACAGAAACCTTTCAACAGGCAACAATTTTCGACAGCAACATTTCCAACAGGCAACAGTTTCGACAGCAACATGCCAACAGGCAACAATTTCGACAGCAACATTTTGACAGGCAACAATTTCGACAGCAACATTTTGACAGGCAACAATTTCGACAGCAACATGCCAACAGGCAGCAATTTCGACAGCAACATGCCAACAGGCAACAATTTCGACAGCAACATTTTGACAGGCAACTATTTCGACAGCAACATGCCAACAGGCAACAATTTCGACAGCAACATGCCAACAGGCAACAATTTCGACAGCAACACAGCGCACAGCGCCCAGACACTTTCAGCAACACAGATTCAACACAATTTCAGCACAAACTATTTTTTTTTTCAAATTTTTCACATGACCAACCACAACACCAATTTACCACAACTAATGAGCACATATAAGATCATCAAAATCATCTATCAAACATCAAAATTCAACAACATCCCAAACACAAACATGGAATCACGCATTTATCAACAACAAGAACATGAAATCGCAAACATACTCATGATCATGGTTAAATCTAGGCCATCACTACCTAAAACCTATCATAGGACCTATTAAAGAAATTGATAGGACATCCCCTTACCTGGAATTTGCAGAATAGAAGCCCTAGAGACGGTCACGAACGGAACCACGGCAACAATTCACGTCCCTTCCCTCTCCTTGGTTGCGCGACTTTTTCTTCTCCTCTTCCTCTTCTCTCTACGGCGCACTTCTCCTTTCTTTTCTCTCTTCTCAATTTCGCAAAATGCTAACCAAAAAAACCCTAACCCCTAGGCGCCTTGGGCACTTCGCATATGACATGATTCATGGGCTTGGGCTTCTCACTTAAGCCCAAGTCCATCTAGTTTGGCGCCTCCACCTCCAATACCACCTACACAATTTTTAATATAATTTCCAATAATTAAATTATATCCAATTAATTAAATCAAATTCCTAAATACTTAATTAAATAATTTAATTAAATATTTAGGGTGTTACAACTCTCCCCCACTTAGAATATTTCGTCCTCAAAATTTACCTGATCAAATAACTCTGGGTAGGACTCTCGCATCTTGCTCTCTAGTTCCCAAGTCATACTCTCGCCGGCAGCTCCTAGCCAAACCACTTTCACTAATGCAATCTCTTTGCCTCTAAGCGCTTTCACTTCACGATCCTCAATCCGAACGGGCATCGTCTCCACAGTGAGATTATCCCGCACCTCTACATCATCCATATGGATCACATGAGATGGATCCGAAACATACTTTCGAAGTTGCGACACATGAAACACGTCGTGCAAACTCGAAAGATTCGGCGGTAAACCCACCCTATAAGCCACATTCCCGATTCTCTCAGAAATATGATAAGGACCAACAAAGCGAGGAGTGAGCTTCTTCGATTTCAACGCTCGACCAACACCGGTAATAGGAGAAACCCTCAAGAACACATGCTCACCCTCTTGAAACTCTAAATCTTTCCTCCGTTTGTCATGATATCTCTTCTGACGACTCTGCGAAGCCTTCATCTTTTCACGGATCATCTTGATTTTTTTTCTGTAGTCTCCCGGACAATCTCCGGCCCCAACACTACACTCTCCCCCGACTCATACCAACACAGTGGCGTTCTACACTTTCGACCATACAATGCTTCAAACGATGCCATCCCGATACTGGAATGGTAGCTATTGTTATAGGTAAACTCAATCAACGCAAGGTAGGAATCCCAAGAACCCCGTTGTTCCAATACACAAGCCCTCAACCAAAACTGTGCCACATCTCTCTTCATACCATACCACCAAAACCTCTTTTTCAGATCTTGATACATTTTCGTTGCTCCAGGATGGATACTCAACTTGCTACGGTGACCCTCCTCTAAAATTGCCTTTCTCATCTCCGCATCATCTGGAACACAGATCCTACCCCGGAACCTCAACACACCACGGGAATCTAGCTTGAAATCCTCATCTTCAGATTGACCAACCCCATTAATTAAATCTACTAACTTGACATCTGACTTCTGAGCTTCTCTGATGCTGCCCAGGAAATCATTATCGATCTTTAACATTCCCAGCTTGACACTGCGAGGTGTCATTTTACAAACCAAACTCAAATCTCTGAATTCCTCAATCAACTCTAATTCTTTCACCATCATTGCCGACATATGCAAAGACTTTCTGCTTAAAGCATCAGCCACGACGTTAGCTTTGCCGGGATGATAATTCAAACCAAAGTCATAATCCTTCAAGAGCTCCAACCACCGACGCTGTCTCATATTCAACTCTTTCTGATCGAACAGATACTTTAGACTCTTATGATCACTGAACACTTCAAACCTAGAACCATAAAGGTAGTGCCTCCAAATCTTAAGCACAAATACCACTGCAGCCAACTCCAAATCATGCGTAGGGTAATTTTTCTCATGAACCCGCAACTGCCTCGACGCATACGCAACGACTTTCCCATCTTGCATCAGCACACCACCAAGACCCATCTTCGAAGCGTCACAATACACAACAAACGGCTCCTCCGGATTAGGCAACGTCAGAACAGGCGACGTCGTCAATCTCTTTTTCAGTTCCATAAAACTTTCCTCACAACGAGCATCCCAAACGAAAACTTTACCCTTACAAGTCAACTGAGTCAACGGAAGGGCCAACTTGGAAAAACCCTCGATGAACCTCCTATAGTACCCAGCCAAACCCAAAAAGCTTCTAATCTCTGTTGCGGACTTCGGAGCCTCCCACTCCAACACTGCTTCCACTTTTGCCGGATCAACCGCAATACCATTACCAGAAATCACGTGCCCAAGGAAACTCACCTCTTTCAGCCAGAACTCACACTTTGATAACTTAGCATACAACTTTTTCTCTTTCAGGACTTCCAAAACTGTCTTCAGGTGCTCAGCATGCTCTTCCTCTGACTTAGAATAAACTAGAATGTCATCTATGAAGATCACCACAAACCGATCTAGGTAGTTATGGAAAATACGATTCATATATTCCATAAATACACCAGGGGCATTGGTCACACCGAACGGCATCACTGAATATTCATAATGCCCATACCTTGTCCTGAATGCTGTCTTCTGAACATCCTCATCCTTCACTTTAATCTGATGATATCCGGACCTCAAATCAATTTTGCTGAAAACACGGGCACCCACTAACTGACCCATCAGATCGTCGATCCTCGGAAGCGGATACTTATTCTTGATCGTCACTTTATTCAACTGACGATAGTCCACACATAACCTCATGCTCCCATCTTTCTTCTTCACTAACAATACCGGAGCTCCCCACGGTGATACACTCGGTCTCACAAACTTTTTCTCAAGCAATTCTTCAAGTTGCGTCTTCAACTCAGACAATTCAGACGCCGACATCCTGTACGGTGCCATAGACACAGGCCTCGTACCAGGTACAAGATCAATCGAAAATTCAACTTCCCTTTCCGGTGGCACACCCGGAATTTCATCAGGAAAAACATCAGGAAACTCGCGTACCACTTTCAGTTCTTCAATAACAGCCTGACTCTCAGCAGACAACGATGCCATCAACGCAAATAGCTGAACTCCTTCTTTCTTCAACTTCTTCAACTGACCAGCAGATACCAAAACAGAATCTTCTTCCCCGAAACTGACTGACTTTCTACGACAGTTGATATGAACGTGATTATTCTCTAACCAGTCCATGCCTAAGATTACATCCAGACCTCTCAACGGCAGGCAAACAAAATTCACAACAAAGTCCCTGCCGAAGATCGACACGGGACACTGAGAACACACCTGGGAAGTAATCACCGACCCCTTCGCAGGAGTATCGACGACCATATCCCCACACATAGCAGATAAAACGAGACCCAATCTCTTACAACAATCAACAGATATAAAGCAATGGGTAGCACCCGTATCAATAAGAGATTTCAGAGAAGTACCATTAATAAAACACGTAACTCTAATCAGACCATCCTTATCATCAGGCTCCTCTCCTGCGAATGCGAACACCTTCCCAGTAGACCTTTCCTTCTTCGACTTTGTACACTTTGTACTGATATGCCCAGACTCACCACAGTTGAAGCACACCACATCCTTGACCTTACACTCGGCCGCCATATGACCCTTTTTACCACAACGATAGCAAACTCTCTCATCAGACCTGCATGTAGTACTCTTGTGGCCAGGCTTGCCACACTTATAACAGACAATGCTAGCGGGAGCATCTCCCCCACTAGAATTCTTACCTCCAGCAGTCTTCTGATAACCCTTACCCGCAGGAACCTCATACGGCTTGCTTCGACTCTGAAACTTACCCTTCTTCTCAGACGTAGCTTTGTAATGAGCAGTACTGTCCTCCTCAAAGATTCTACAACTGTCAACCAGATCAGCGAACACACGAATCTTCTGATAACCAATGGCCTTTTTAATATCAGGCCTCAACCCATTCTCGAACTGGATGCATTTTGAGAACTCAGCTGTAGCCTCATTGTAATGTGGATAAAATTTTGCTAGTTCCACAAACTTCGCCGCATATGCAGTCACAGACATACCACCCTGCTTCAGTTCCAAGAACTCTATCTCTTTCTTCCCTCGGACGTCTTCAGGAAAATATTTTCTCAGAAATTCCCTGCTGAATACCTCCCAAGTAATCTCTTCCTGCACAGCCTCCAACCTCTGCCTAGTAGCCAACCACCAGTCGTCGGCCTCCTCGGCTAACATGTGGGTACCAAAACGGACCTTCTGCTCAACAGTGCAGTCCATCACCCTAAAAATCCTCTCGATCTCCTTCAACCAAGCCATAGCACCATCTGGATCATATTTGCCCTTAAAGGTGGGCGGGTTCTCTCTCTGGAAAGTAGTCAGACTCCGAAAACCAGCGTTCTCTCCAGCATTCTGTTGACCCTGCACAGCCTGGGCCATAGCCTGCAATGCAGCAGCAAGAGCAGCGTCGTTTCTCCCAGCCATTTCAAACTATCACTGCAGCACAAACCAAGAATTTAGTACTAATCTATTGTCATAAGACACTATGACAGGACAACATTGGCCGGACAGACCGAACTGCTCTGATACCACTAATGTAACACCCCTTTTCTACCCGTTCATTTAATTGAAAAAAATATCAGAGTTTTCAAAAATTTGTTTCGCACGAGGAATGTTACACATACTTCAATAAAATAATGCTTCTCAATTAAAACAGCTCAAACATAATAATCCTGCATCACGTAGCACGTCACTAAGAGGAGAGCCGCAAAAACACATTTATCATCGCAACTAAACTTAACGTCAATAAACACCAACTACGCAGCGGAATAACAAAATAAAACAGAATCGTCAACAAAGTATAACAGCTGAAATCATTCATAAACATCAAGTTCGTCCCCCCCTGAGTGCTACGTATCAGAGCGTGACGACTCGACTCGAAATAGTGAAGGTACCTAGTCCTTCACTCGTGATCACCTGCACGTTACCACATAGGGGTAACATTCAAACAGAAGGGTGAGTCCAATTCAATCCATATAATAAGTCATATGATAAATAATAAGTCAAGTCACAGCTCTAAAATAATCACATCACAATCATCAATTACATCACTACATAAACTCATCACTATGTCATGTAGGCATATGAAATGCAACCCACTCGCGGGCATATGCATGAGGTACCTTTTCACAAACGTCGCTTAGCCATTATGGCCTCATCGTCACTTAGCCCTTTAGGCCTCAAAACGTCACTGGGTTTATGCATATGGGAGGCCTGAGACACTATGACATGCACCACGCACAAACACACAAATCACGGTCAACTATGTGACCCGTCACTTACCAATTTGCCAAATAAGAGGCACAGCACCTGTCAATTCACAATTTACACAACAACATCACTTAGCCTTATAGGCCTTAACATCACTTAGCCTTTTTGGGCCTCAAAACGTCACTGGATTTTTCATCGTCACTTACACATCAATATCAACAACATTGGCCACTAAGGGCAAAACGGTCATTTAACTAGCCACTAAGGGCATCATCGTCATTTACACACCAATATCAACAACATTGGCCACTAAGAGCAAAAAGGTCATTTAACTAGCCACTAAGGGCATCCTCGTCAAAATCATCACTTTTGACACTAAAACGTTAAAATCACTGGTCATACGCAAAAGAGAATTTTTAAGGACACCAAAACGATTTTTCAATGTCACAGCAACGACCACAGGGGACAGCCACTTGGGGCGCCCCAGCAACCTTCAGAATTAATAAGTTTTTATTTTTAAAAATGGGACACCCAGATAGGCAACTGAAAAAGCTTCCCAACACTTTTTGAAACGTTTAAAACGGATGTCCGAGTCAAAAGATATAGCAAAAACAGTTTTCGAAAACATTTTGGGGACATCCTGAAAACTGGCGCCCTGGGCGCAAAAATGCAAAACTGGCGCCCAACAACAGGGCGCCTTCGACAGGCAATATTTCGACAGAAACCTTTCAACAGGCAACAATTTTCGACAGCAACATTTTCAACAGGCAACAGTTTCGACAGCAACATGCCAACATGCAACAATTTCGACAGCAACATTTTGACAGGCAACAATTTCGACAGTAACATTTTGACAGGCAACAATTTCGACAGCAACATGCCAACAAGCAGCAATTTCGACAGCAACATGCCAACAGGCAACAATTTCGACAGCAACATTTTGACAGGCAACTATTTCGACAACAACATGCCAACAGGCAACAATTTCGACAGCAACATGCCAACAGGCAACAATTTCGACAGCAACACAGCGCACAGCGCCCAGACACTTTCAGCAACACAGATTCAACACAATTTCAGCACAAACTATTTTTTTTCTTCAAATTTTTCACATGACCAACCACAACACCAATTTACCACAACTCATGAGCACATATAAGATCATCAAAATCATCTATCAAACATCAAAATTCAACAACATCCCAAACACAAACATGGAATCACGCATTCATCAACAACAAGAACATGAAATCGCAAACATACTCATGATCATGGTTAAATCTAGGCCATCACTACCTAAAACCTATCATAGGACCTATTATAGAAATTGATAGGACATCCCCTTACCTCGAATTTGCAGAGTAGAAGCCCTAGAGACGGTCAAGAACGGAACCACGGCAACAATTCACGTCCCTTCCCTCTCCTTGGTTGCGCGACTTTTTCTTCTCCTCTTCCTCTTCTCTCTACGGCGCACTTCTCCTTTCTTTTCTCTCTTCTCAATTTCGCAAAATGCTAACCAAAAAAACCCTAGCCCCTAGGCCCCTTGGCCACTTCGCATATGACATGATTCATGGGCTTGGGCTTCTCACTTAAGCCCAAGTCCATCTAGTTTGGCGCCTCCACCTCCAATACCACCTACACAATTTTTAATATAATTTCCAATAATTAAATTATATCCAATTAATTAAATCAAATTCCTAAATACTTAATTAAATAATTTAATTAAATATTTAGGGTGTTACAAGTTTTACTCACGTTTAGGTTTGTCCCGTTTTGGAAACGAATTGTGTGACATGGTTTCGAAAGATTTTGAGTCGAAAACGTTATTTTGAAATATATCGCGTTTTGACGAAATTTGTAATCGTTGAGTTTTTGATATTGATTGGACTGGAATATTGCCTGGTGTTGTCTGTTTTTGAGATAGGAATCGATCGGGGCGAGTTTCGGATTGATCGGAAAGCAAATTTTCATAAAACAGGAAATTTTAGCAGTGTTGTCAAATGCGCACGACCCGTGCGTCCAGGGCGCACGACCCGTGTGCCTGGTTCGGGTTCAGTGTTTAAAAATGTCAAACAGGGCGCACGACCCGTGCGTCCAGGGGCACGACCCGTGCGCCAAGTTCTGTCCAAAATTTTCAAAGTGCCCAAAATGATTCCGTTTCGATTCCGATTCTCTCCTAACCTTTTCCTAACCCTTCAATAATGATATTAGGCTTATAATGCCATGATTTTGGGTATGTTTAAAAAGGGTTTTATAAAATACTTTTGAAGTTGAAATTCTTTCGAAAAGCCGAACAATAGTACACGTGTGCGGATATGTTTTATTGATAACAAAGCGGACTATGAGTCCTACGTGGTAAAGTATAATTTAAATGAACTAAATGTTCATATGTGTAACACCCCGATAAATTCTAACATATAGAATCACCGAAATGCACTAGATGGCATACATCAGAGTAACTTCCTGTTATTGAAATATTGAACACAACTAAAACTTTCTTTAATACATAACAAATGGTTCTCTGAACCGCATAAACTTCCTGAAAATGCTTAAGTTTCAAACTTAAGACTTATACATAATCCTGGTGTTCAATACTCAAAACATAAAGTAGTGGAAACGATTTTACAACTTAACCATGAAAGTTATACAATCGGTAATCTAGAAACAATAAATAGGACAAAGGTCTAAAACATGAAACTCGGTCTTCAATGACTCCAAGAGTCGTACCGGCTAACCGTGCTTTACCGCCTTTGCTTTCCCCTGTTTCTCTGTAAAAACCACAAATATGAAGGGTGAGATAAACATTATCTCAGTGAGTCCTATCGAGACCCCTTACTAACTCTAACGGTTCATTATGCCTTGTTTGAACTCGTGGTCCTAAAAAGCGACCACGTGGAAATATATTAAGTTCCTGTATCATTATGCTCATGGACCTCCAAAGCGACACATGAAGCATACAATCTTTTGTTCCATGTTTTTAGAATAACACCTCAGTCTACCTATTTTATAGGCATCTCTTGACTTTGGTGAACCCATCCCGCTATTTCTAGTGGGGGAAACATTCTTGAGTCTAGGTTTTGGGGCTCATGACTTCCCCTCCCCTAGTATGCTAACCTCTTAGGGTCGTCACCCTTTTTCCTCTTGTATTTATTATACATTAACAGTCTGTGTACCCGCAATGGGCTGTTAGTCATTTCAGTCAAGTACCATGTACCATATCAGTCAATTACAGTGTATAATATCAGTCAAATACCGTGTATTATTATCATTCTTGACATATGCACTCTCGCGTTCTCTAAGTGCGGTTTTCCATTTTATTCATAACACACAAACTTTCTATCGAACATGTTCAATCTCATACCATTGTTACCTTTACATTGTTGTGGAACCTTGGGGAATGGGTTGGAAGAGGATTGGAATCATTTGGAATGGATAAAAGGTAGTTTGAAATTGAAGATCAAAAAGTCTCACACGACCCGTGCGTGTAGGCGCACGACCCGTGCGTTTTTGAACAGTTTGCAGAAGATTTCCAGAAAGATACGCACGACCCGTGCGACTTTGCGCACGATCCGTGCGTTATCCACTAAAATTTTAGAAAGTTCCAGAGACATACGCACGACCCGTGCGACTAGGCGCACGATCCGTGCGTGTTTTAAAAATCCAGTTCTTGTCGTATCAGATGGAGGCACACGACCCGTGCCCAGAGGCACACGATCCGTGCGTCTCTATCAGTTTTCCAGAAAACAGACTTTTCATGAGTTTTTCCATTCCGTTCCGATTCCAAAATCCCTTCCGATCGAGACCCAAACTCAAATACACATTGAAATAATATATCATAGCATTCCCAAACAATCAATTAAACAATATATGATTCAAGTCACAATCCTTTTAAGAAAACGGTTTTCAAATAGTTTCCTTTCGTTACCGGAAATGCGTGACAAGAGTTTTCGAAAAGTAAAGACTCAGACACAAACACATTCCCTAAGCGAGTTATAGAACTCACCCGAAGTGATGAAAATCACTCAAACGACGAATCTAACGGTTGACGAGTTCGAATAGCCTCACGAACCGTCTCCGAACTCGCTCCAGAAACCGAACCTGAACTTCCCAAGGATCTAAGACTCGAACTCAGCAACTCAAATGAGCTTCAAACAGGATTGTTGCTTGGATGTGAGCTTTGGTACTGAATATAGGACTACAACAAGGACATGCAACTATTTGGAGCATCAACACTCCATTTTTGAGCTTGGAGCTTCAAAGGTGCACAAATGGTGATTTGTGATGAAGTGGGTTGATGGGAGATTTCTGGGCATCAATGTATAGAGGAAGAAGAATGATGAACAAAGGTGGTTTTGGATTCAACATGCATGAACAATGGAGGTTGAGTCCCTTCCCTTTCTTCTCCACTCTCTCTCTCGAATTCTCTCCTCCTCCTCCCTACTTCTTGTTGTTTTTTAGAAAATGAGGGAAGTGAAGTGTGTGGTGGTGTTTTGGTCAGCTGAAGCCTCATTTAATGAGGTGAAAGGACCAAAATACCCCTACTCTCTAATATTCTCTTAGATTACTCCTAACACCACACTAATCCCATAACTCACTAACTTAACCTAATATCTCAATTATGCACAACTATAATTTATTAATTTCAAACATCACATTATTTAATAATTTATGCTAATTAATTAACTCAACCTCTTGCTAATTCAATTAATCTAATTAGCTAATTAGGGGATGTTACAATCACCCCAACTTCTAAAATTTTGTCCTCAAAATTTACAAAACGTACCTTACTCGAACAAATAAGGATATTTGTCCCGCATGCTCTCTTCTACTTCCCATGTCGCTTCGTCAGGTGACGTACCGTCCCAAAGCACTTTGACGATAGGAATTGATCTCGTTCGAAGCGCCTTCTCACCACGTTCGATGATCCTAATTGGAGTAGGCTGATAGGATAAATCCGGTTTGATGTCAATTGCTTCATAACTTAATGGTTGATTCGGATCATGAATATACTTCGTTAACTGCGATACATGAAACACATCATGTAATCTGGACAATTCTGGAGGTAAAGCAATGCGATACGCTACCGGCCCAACTCGCTCGACAATCTGGAAGGGTCCGACATACCGAGGACTGAGCTTCTTCGCTCGCAAAGCAATACCTGTAACATCCTCAAAATAATTAACCGAATTATTTAGAGGTTAACCCAATTGAATTAATTTAGTACTTAATTGGTAAAATTATTGAGTGCCAATATAATTATTGGATTGGCATAGGATCGTTAATCGGATACTACGGACCGTGGACGATTTAGAATCGATTAAGGGATTAAGGTTAATATGGTAATTTTACCACGTTACCACTTATATATTATATATATATATATATATATATATATATATATATATATGTGTGTGTGTGTGTGTACCGTGTGTGTATGTAAAAAGGAAAGAAGAGAAAAGAATTGAAAGAAATAAAAGGAAGCCACGCGTGAAACAGAGGAAAAGAATGAAAGAAAAGAAAGAATGGAGAAAGTGAGAAAGGGAGGAAACGTAGAGGAAGAAGAGAAGAGGGAGAGAGAAGACCTCACCCAAACCTCAAGCTTCCTTCACCAAAAATGTTCCCCACATCCTTCTCTTCATTTTGACACCAAGATCTTCATCATCCATTCTTTATCCTCCATTTCACCATTTTCGAATTTGGAGAGGGAGGAGAAGAAATGTTGTGTTGTCTTTGTTGCACCCCGAAAAATCCCCGGTTGGGGTTTCTCAATGTACAACGTGGAAAAAGTTGGAGCTGTAACAGCCCGAAAATAGTAGATTAATTTTCTAGTTAATTAAATGAGGTTTAGGTGGTAGGAGATAATTAATTAATTGATTTAATTAATTATTTAGGGTTTTGAGAGTTAAATAAATAGAATTATTTAATTGGACCTAGGGTTAGTTTTAGATGGTGGTGGCGAGTTGAAGTGGATTAGGAGAAGCCCATGATTAGGTCATTAAGTGGAAGCCCATGTCCATTAAGCTAGGCGCCTATATGATGGCAATCTTAGGGTTTGGTGATTCATTCCAACACTTTAGAAAAAAATAGAGAGAGTGGGACGGCTTGGAGAGAGGAGAGGCGTGAAACCATAAGAGAGTGATGAAAGAAGAAGGGCGCAAAACCCTAGAGGAGAGAGAGAGGAAGTTTTCGCATGCACCAAGGAGGGAGAGGAGGATCTTAGTTGCTGAATTTTGATGGTAGCTTGCTCACCAAGAGATAGGTGTTCTTCAATTAATAAGGTTAGGGGGCTCTCCTTCATCTCTAATAACCTATTTGATTAATAATTTAGGGGTTGGTATTATGGGTGATTGTTAAATTGAATCGTTATGTTGCTGAAATTAATTGTGGTGTGAATTTATAATATGTGATGATTATTATGTATGTTGGGGTTTGATGAAATCGGGACGCCTTATATTTTGGAGTTTATGTTGGTATTCGCGTGGCATGACGTGGCCTTAAACCCGAATTGGGAGCGTGACAAGTTTCGGGGTCAAAAATTGATGTGTCGTGTTGTGTATTTTCTGAACACTGTTTCGTGTTTTCGTAAACTGGCACTGTTGGTCGACTCAAAAAAATTGGTGGCTGATTGCGTTAGAAAGTAGACTTAACGCCGGTCGTTTTGGCACTGGTTTCGTTTAAATCGGAGTTGTGTAGCTCAAGTTATAAGTCTCCAAAGTCGGGTCACAAAATTCTGTCCGAATTGGTACCTCTCTGTAGTAATTTGAAAAACTGTACCAGTTGGATACTTATTTTGAAAAATGAAAATCACAGGCTGAAACTACACTCAAAGAGCTTTCCAATGAGTGGTCTTTTGTTGAAATCCGTTATCGTTTACTATTTTAATTAATTCGCCGAAGTAGGCGCACTGCTGCAGGAAAAATCTGCACAGTTGCTGTGTGTTGCTTGCTGTGTTGCTGTTCTGCTGCAGTGTTGCTGGCAGAACAGTGACAAATGTGTTTTTCGTCAAAAACTCGATTTTCTGAGCACTTTTTCCCTAGCCAAATTTTGTATTGACCGAGCAACTTTTTATTGTGAACGTTTTGGCTAGAGCGATTTCATTTTATCCCGTGTCGTTTGTGAGTTGTCCCGGTGATGTCTAGGTGCGTCTAGGTGCGCGTCTAAGCCTGTGACTCAATCCTGCCTTAGTCGGTGTCTAGGATATTATTGCCTAGTTTTGGTGCTGGTTGGTCCTTATGGTGAAGTTTTGGCCCTTGGTGTGTTTTTAGTCTTTAAGGTGCGGCGTAGTCCTCATAATATGATTGGTGAGCTGAATAAATATTTGTGAGTTGTTATAATATGATTGGTGAGCTGAATAAGTATTGGTGAGTTAATATAATATTACTGGTGAGCGGAGATATAATTGGAGAGTTAATATGATATTTTGGGTGAGCAGAAGGTTTCGACCTTATTATGAATTATTGGCGAGCAGAAGACTTCGGTCTTGTTAGTGATGTGCCCACAAGGTTTAATTGTTGAGTATGTTAATTATGGGGTGTGTTTACATGTGTTGGTGCGTATGGTGCATGGTCATGGCGTCACATTATCATGTGCATATTTTGGTGAGCAGAGGCTTCGGCCTATTTTGGTGAGCAGAGGCTTCGGCCTATCTTGGTGAGTGCCCTCAAGGCAAGTTTTTGGTGTTGATGGATCCACATGCATACGTCTAGGAGTTGGGTCGCATTGCATACATGTCATATACCCTCGTTGTTGTCTGCGATTGAATAAAGTGACGGTGTGCTATTAGAGCTGTGTGTGTGGGTGTTGTGTCTCAGGGATGTGAAATGATGGTGTGCTGTTATTAATGTGAAGTGGTGCTATCCGTTGCCTGATCTATATATCGTTGATCTTATATGTTATTACTTACGAAATGAGACTCACCCTACTGCTTTTTATGTTGCTTCTCATGTCGGCAACGTGCAGGTGACAACGAGCGAAGGTGATCTAGTACCTTCTATCTAGTGGGTCGAGTCAGCTCTGATACGTAGCACCGGGGTGGGGCGTTTTTAGCTTACTGGTTTATTTTAATTGATGTTGAACTCTATTTTCGGGATGTAATTTGATATGGTGAATTTTGGTGATTATTCCGCCGCGATGTTTTTTTAAATTTTATATTGACTGTGGTGCTATGTATTACGCACCCCATGACCTTATATATTATTTTCAGAGATATAATACGTTGGTGTTTAAATGTGGCACCCTCTCGTGGTTGCATTAAAACGGTTTTTGCGAACTCTGATTTTTAAATTAACTAAATAATAGTTATTAGTAAAGGGGGTGTTACAAGTTGGTATCAGAGCAATGGTTGGTCCGTCCGGCCAAGTCATCGAGTCGTTGTGTCGGTTAGCGACCAACTGTTGTCTTTTTAGTGCTAACCAATGTTTGCGTTGCAGGTACATCAAAAGTTGCCAATGGTAAGTGATCTAGTGGGGGAGACATCCCTACTAGTGTTATGTGTTTTGTGTATCCCTATGTGCTGTTGTCTGGTTTGTTTTTGACCTTCCCTGCTGTGTGAACTGTGTGTGATTGTTAGTGGGAGAGTGATAGTTTCAGCGGGTAAATTTCGAGGGCGAAATTCTTTCTAGGGGGGGAGAGTTGTAACAGCCCGAAAATAGTAGATTAATTTTCTAGTTAATTAAATGAGGTTTAGGTGGTAGGAGATAATTAATTAATTGATTTAATTAATTATTTAGGGTTTTGAGAGTTAAATAAATAGAATTATTTAATTGGACCTAGGGTTAGTTTTAGATGGTGGTGGCGAGTTGAAGTGGATTAGGAGAAGCCCATGATTAGGTCATTAAGTGGAAGCCCATGTCCATTAAGCTAGGCGCCTATATGATGCCAATCTTAGGGTTTGGTGATTCATTCCAACACTTTAGAAAAAAATAGAGAGAGTGGGACGGCTTGGAGAGAGGAGAGGCGTGAAACCATAAGAGAGTGATGAAAGAAGAAGGGCGCAAAACCCTAGAGGAGAGAGAGAGGAAGTTTTCGCATGCACCAAGGAGGGAGAGGAGGATCTTAGTTGCTGAATTTTGATGGTAGCTTGCTCACCAAGAGATAGGTGTTCTTCAATTAATAAGGTTAGGGGGCTCTCCTTCATCTCTAATAACCTATTTGATTAATAATTTAGGGGTTGGTATTATGGGTGATTGTTAAATTGAATCGTTATGTTGCTGAAATTAATTGTGGTGTGAATTTATAATATGTGATGATTATTATGTATGTTGGGGTTTGATGAAATCGGGACGCCTTATATTTTGGAGTTTATGTTGGTATTCGCGTGGCATGACGTGGCCTTAAACCCGAATTGGGAGCGTGACAAGTTTCGGGGTCAAAAATTGATGTGTCGTGTTGTGTATTTTCTGAACACTGTTTCGTGTTTTCGTAAACTGGCACTGTTGGTCTACTCAAAAAAATTGGTGGCTGATTGCGTTAGAAAGTAGACTTAACGCCGGTCGTTTTGGCACTGGTTTCGTTTAAATCGGAGTTGTGTAGCTCAAGTTATAAGTCTCCAAAGTCGGGTCACAAAATTCTGTCCGAATTGGTACCTCTCTGTAGTAATTTGAAAAACTGTACCAGTTGGATACTTATTTTGAAAAATGAAAATCACAGGCTGAAACTACACTCAAAGAGCTTTCCAATGAGTGGTCTTTTGTTGAAATCCGTTATCGTTTACTATTTTAATTAATTCGCCGAAGTAGGCGCACTGCTGCAGGAAAAATCTGCACAGTTGCTGTGTGTTGCTTGCTGTGTTGCTGTTCTGCTGCAGTGTTGCTGGCAGAACAGTGACAAATGTGTTTTTCGTCAAAAACTCGATTTTCTGAGCACTTTTTCCCTAGCCAAATTTTGTATTGACCGAGCAACTTTTTATTGTGAACGTTTTGGCTAGAGCGATTTCATTTTATCCCGTGTCGTTTGTGAGTTGTCCCGGTGATGTCTAGGTGCGTCTAGGTGCGCGTCTAAGCCTGTGACTCAATCCTGCCTTAGTCGGTGTCTAGGATATTATTGCCTAGTTTTGGTGCTGTTTGGTCCTTATGGTGAAGTTTTGGCCCTTGGTGTGTTTTTAGTCTTTAAGGTGCGGCGTAGTCCTCATAATATGATTGGTAAGCTGAATAAATATTTGTGAGTTGTTATAATATGATTGGTGAGCTGAATAAGTATTGGTGAGTTAATATAATATTACTGGTGAGCGGAGATATAATTGGAGAGTTAATATGATATTTTGGGTGAGCAGAAGGTTTCGACCTTATTATGAATTATTGGCGAGCAGAAGACTTCGGTCTTGTTAGTGATGTGCCCACAAGGTTTAATTGTTGAGTATGTTAATTATGGGGTGTGTTTACATGTGTTGGTGCGTATGGTGCATGGTCATGGCGTCACATTATCATGTGCATATTTTGGTGAGCAGAGGCTTCGGCCTATTTTGGTGAGCAGAGGCTTCGGCCTATCTTGGTGAGTGCCCTCAAGGCAAGTTTTTGGTGTTGATGGATCCACATGCATACGTCTAGGAGTTGGGTCGCATTGCATACATGTCATATACCCTCGTTGTTGTCTGCGATTGAATAAAGTGACGGTGTGCTATTAGAGCTGTGTGTGTGGGTGTTGTGTCTCAGGGATGTGAAATGATGGTGTGCTGTTATTAATGTGAAGTGGTGCTATCCGTTGCCTGATCTATATATCGTTGATCTTATATGTTATTACTTACGAAATGAGACTCACCCTACTGCTTTTTATGTTGCTTCTCATGTCGGCAACGTGCAGGTGACAACGAGCGAAGGTGATCTAGTACCTTCTATCTAGTGGGTCGAGTCAGCTCTGATACGTAGCACCAGGGGGGCGTTAGTTTACTACTTTATTTAATTTGATGTCGAACTCTATTTTCGGTGATGTAATTTGATATTGTCAGATTTGGTGATTATTCCGCTGCGATGTTTTTATACTTATATATTAATTTTGGGGATATAATACTTTGGTGTTTTAAATGTGGCACCCTCTCGTGGTTGCATTCAAACGGTTTTTGCGAACTCTGATTTTTAAATTAACTAAATAATAGTTATTAGTAAAGGGGGTGTTACAGGAGCCGCCACCAATATTTTAATTTTAAGACCAAAACATTGAAAAAAGGTCTTTTGGACAAGGCGGGTGGTCTTTTGAAAACTAGAGATATAGGTTCGGGGGTCGATTACGTGCGAGGAAGGTGTTAGCACCGCGCACGTCCTTTCTACCGAAAGGGAACCTCTAATTAAATGTGTGGTTTTAACGTTTGATTTGAAAAATACCTAGATTTGCCTATTTATTTCTTATTTGGAGATGAATGGGAAATCTTTAATGAAAATTTTATTTTAGGTGAGAAGGAGGGAAAAAAGGGTTTTTAGAAAAAAGTGCTTGACGGGACATGGCCCGCTCCTACGTATCTCCCGGTGCGATGGAGAATTCAAAGCTACGTAGTTCTTGGTTCTTTTTTTTTTGAAAAGTTTTTGTTTTTATCTTTTTTAGTGAGTTTTTTGAAATAGGACGAGCATTAGCAAATGATTAAACTAGCAGAGGCTATGATGAATCACTGCTAAATGCTCAAAAAGAGTTGTACCGCTAGTCAAACGAACAAAGGTTCTGATGGACTATTGATAACAACTTGTTTTTATTATGTTTTTGAAAATGATTTTCGAAAGAGATTGATTTGTACGATGATCAAACTAACAAAAGTTATGATGGATCGTCGTTTATTATTTTTAGGAGAAAAGGACATTGTCACTAATAGCTAAACGAACAGAGGCTCTGATGAGCTACTAGCAACAATGGGTTTGAAAAATGATTTTTGTTTGTTTTATGAAAATGATTGGTTTAGGGGGATGAAAAGGATTTTTATTTGTTGCGCTTGACGAGAACGTGACTCGCTCCTACGTATCCCAAACGGGAATCAAAGCGACGTAGTTCTAATAAAAAAATGCTTTTGAAAGGGTTTAAAAGGGGCAAGCTGAATCACCCGAGACCATCTTCACCACTTAGAACATGATGCACTAGGCATAAGTGGGAATCATACGGTTCGTCACCAGCGATGGACGATAATATACAAGAACGAGTAGATAAACACATGGATCACAATAACTAAATATTAACAAATGAAAAGACTGAAATACCTCTGATGAAGACAGATATTACAGATCTGAAGAACGCAAAACCCCGACTAACCCTTGCCGGAGATCAGCTCAGACGGACCAACGGCGCGAGTAGAGCAAAAATGAAGCGAAGGACTGGAAAATGAGATTTGCGAGAGTTGTCTTCCCAAATCTCGTGAAAATGTCTCTGGAGCAATTCTTCTCAGATCTCGTGAAAGTGTCTCTAAAAATGGTGAAGCTTAGCTTCCTATTTATAGAGTTTCAAAAACACAACCGTTGGATTTTTAACAATTACTGCATGACATAATCGATTATGTCTCTCAATTGAAACATATGCTAATCGATTATGTTGATGAAAATGGAAACTTTGGTGAGATGATAATCGATTAGTGTTGTAAGGCAAAACAGGTGCATAATCGATTATCAACCTTCCTTAAAAGGTGGTAATCGATTATGTGCTTTAGTTGTTTGAAGCCCCTAATCGATTATGTTGATGAGAATGGAAACTTTGGTGAGATGATAATCGATTATTGTTGTAAGGCAAAACAGGTGCATAATCGATTATCAACCTTCCTTAAAAGGTGGTAATCGATTATGTGCTTTAGTTGTTTGAAGCCCCTAATCGATTATGGTATATAAAAAAGGAAGGTAAGGATAGCTTGCTAATCGATTATTCTTTTTAGTTATTTGAAGCATATAATCGATTAGTTTGATAAGAAAGGAAACTTTGTTTGCTTGCTAATCGATTATGTATTTAGTTAAAATAGGATGCTAATCGATTATGTGCTCTGAAACATTCAGGCACATAATCTATTAGCATAATCGATTATGCCTTGTGAAAATAGATTTCAAGCTTTCAACAAAATTATTTTTTTTGGGTTTAAGTGCCACCTTATGCATGCATGCAATTTTGTAAAATATTTTTTCAAAGCTTATTTTGATGCATCATGCATGTTTTGAAAAATCATCTCTCAGCTACTAAAGTATCATAGACCTTAAGTGATAGGACCTTACCAAAATGCCCTTTTTGACCCTAAAAAAAACCCTAATTTCCCAAAAAGTGCATTCTAACCCTAAAAATGATTTCAAAAACTTTGGAATGATTTCTAGGACCCAAAATGCAATGCATAAGTCATTTTTTTATATTTTCTTTTTGTGTGGAAAATTAGGGTTTGGACCTAAGCCGGACAAAATTGGGGTATGACAGCTGCCCCTCTTTATCTGAATTTTAACGAAGAATATGAATTGGCCGAAACATATTCCAAGGCAAAATGAAGATAAAGAATTCAGAAATTATACCGATTTTGTCTACTTGGGGAAACCCGAATTTTCCTCTTTTTCTTTTTCTATATTTTTTTTTTGAAAAGATGGGCACTTTAGTGCAGAAAGCGGTAAAGTGGGCACTTGGCGTGCAGAAAGCAGTAAATGGGCACTTGGCGTGCAGAAAGCGGTAAATGGGCACTTGGCGTGCAGACTAAAAGGTAAAATGGGCACTTGGCGTGCAGATAGAAACGGTAAAATGGGCACTTGCGTGCAGACAGAAAAGTAAAATGGGCACTTGGCGTGCAAACGGCGGTAAATTGCCCAGGCTGCCTAAAACCTGTAATCCTTTAACGAACTCTTGACGAATCCGAGTTTGCACGTGGCTTTGAGGAGCACGCTCTTCCTGTTGGCCTTTTCGAGCGACCGGGGGATCGTTATCAGCTCCGGAACTGATATACAGATCAATGCACGGCGTCCACTGTATCTTAGGCTGATACAACTATTCCGTTGAACCTCACATGGGGCTGCGGTCCATCGCGTTGCTCGTACACGATGTGAGACCTGGGCAGAAGGGAGCGATGATCTTTCTGGGCTCCAATCCGCAATGCGCGCCTGAGCGCTGCTTTTTTTTTATTTTTTTTTTATTTTTTAACTCCCAACTTGGGGGAGCACTTTCTGGAATCTGAAGGCGAGCCTTAACACTGCGGTGTTCATTCTCTCTCACTTGTCTGCAGCTGGGAAATGCGTCAACGCATGCAATGCAAATGCCATGATTGCTTTTTTCTTTTCTTTTTCTTATGATGAATGTGATGCAAATGTCTGAATTTCTCTTTTCTTTACTTCTTATTATTATTTCCTATGTATGATGGGTGCATGATTTTATGCTTGGGGAATGTAATGCATGACTTTATTTGTTTATTGCTCTTTTGCTTTTTCAATCCCTTTTTTTTTTTTTTTTTCATATATATTTTCTTTTTGTGCTCTTTTGCTCTTTTGGCTCTTCCTTTGCTGGTCCGATCCACTCGCGGGACTTGCGTCATGAGATACCATGATCATTTATGATAATTATTCGGGAGCCGAGCTTCGTCCTCTTGTTTCAATGCAATCAGCGCTTCTTATTTGATATTTGTGGGCTTTCTTGACTGAAAGATCGTCTCTTTTTGTTGTCATTTTCAAAAATTTCGCAATGATCTTAATGACTTATGCACATTTCCGTGATTTATTTATCATCTACCATAAAACGTAGTTTTTAAAAAATCAGAAATGAAAAGAAAGCAATGGTAAGACAGCAAACTGATGGAGTGAAAAAATTTGGACTTTTATTCATACGGGAGTCAGACGCGCAGAATGTCACGCTGGCTGAAAAGGGTACATTGGAAATTTTCCTGAAACTAAGAAAAAAAGAAAAAGGAGAATGGATGCAGCAGATCTTATGAATATTCTTTGTCTCTGGAGCGTTTGATGCCAACCGCTCATACTTGCAGTCTTGATCACCCTTTTATCCAAGCTTTTGGAAACACTGCTTGCCCCTTTTCTTTTATGTCCAACTTTTCTGACCCTAATTTTTGCCTGGATCGCCCTTTCGGGTTTTCAATCCACCGGGTCGCTCAATTTTGCCTAGGCCGCCCTTTCGGGTTTTCGACCTAGCGAGCTAATTCTTGCTTGGTTCATCTTTCTCTCTCTTTTTTCTTTTATTTTTCTCAGGCGTAATATTTCTTGACTGAATCTGAATTAACTGGGTTTCTGAGTTCTTCACCATCCATGTTGGTGAGTATCAATGCTCCTCCAGAAAAGGCTTTCTTTACCACATATGGTCCATCATAGCTAGGAGTCCATTTCCCACGGGGGTCACTCTGGATAGGCAGGATTTTCTTGAGCACAAGGTCTCCTTCGCTGAATTCTCGAGGGCGAACCTTCTTGTCGAAGGCCGTCTTCATCCTTTGTTGATACAAATGACCATGACATAGGGCAGCAATTCTTTTCTCCTCAATGAGATTCAGCTGATCCCGACGAGCCTGGACCCATTCTGCTTCTTCCAACTCGGTTTCCAACAGCACCCGTAGAGAGGGTATCTCAACTTCAACGGGAAGAACTGCTTCTGACCCATACACTAGAGAGAAGGGAGTTGCCCCGGTCGAAGTGCGTACTGAGGTGCGATACCCGTGCAAAGCAAAAGGAAGCATCTCGTGCCAGTCTTTATAGGTTACTACCATCTTCTGCACGATTCTCTTGATATTCTTATTGGCTGCTTCGACTGCCCCATTCATCTTTGGACGGTAGGGAGAGGAATTGTGATGTTTGATCTTAAACTCTGCGCACAATTCTTTCATTATCTTACTGTTTAGATTGCTACCATTGTCCGTGATGATTTTATCCGGGAGACCATAGCGACACACCAGGTCCTTTTTTACAAACTTGGCAACCACAGAACTGGTTATGCTGGAATATGAGGCAGCTTCAACCCATTTGGTGAAGTAATCAATTGCAACTAGAATGAAGCGGTGCCCGTTTGACGCCTTGGGCTCTATGGGACCAATGACGTCCATGCCCCACATTGAAAATGGCCAAGGTGCAGTCAAGACATTTAATGAAGCCGGTGGTACATGTATATGATCAGCATAAATCTGGCATTTGTGGCACTTTCTTACAAAACTGTAGCAATCTGACTCCATCTGCAGCCAATAATAGCCAGCCCTTAATATCTTCCTTGCCATAGTATGCCCGTTGGAATGTGTCCCGAACGAGCCTTCATGCACCTCACTCATGATCCTTTCTGCCTCCTTCTTCGCCACACACCTAAGGAGTACTTTATCATGATTCCTCTTGTAGAGCACCTCGCCACTCAAGAAGAAGTTCATTGACAGCCTTCTAAGTGTTCTTTTATCCTTTTCCGATGCCCCTGGAGGATACTCTCTGTTCAGGATATACTGCTTGATGTCATGATACCAAGGCTTATCATCTTTATTATCCTCAATTGCTGCGCAGGAGTAGGAATGGGCTGGCAAATCTCGATGCTGAATCCCGATGTGAGTCAAGCTTTTGTCGCAGCTGATATTAAACATTGAAGACAACGTGGCTAGTGCATCAGCCAACTGATTCTCATTGCGAGGAAGGTGCTGGAATGTGATTTCCTCAAAAAGCTCAACCAGCTTTAGAATGTAATCTCGGTAAGGGATCAACTTGGAGTCCCTTGTCTCCCAATCACCGTTCACTTGGTGAATTACTAGAGCTGAATCTCCATACACATCAAGTCTCTTAACTTTCCAATCACTGGCTGCCTGGATACCAAGAATACATGCCTCATACTCTGCGATATTATTAGTGACGTAGAAGCTTAGTCTGGCAGTGAATGGGATGAAGCGATTATCAGGGGAAATCAGCACTGCCCCGGCTCCGTGCCCGTATATATTGGAGGCACCATCGAACACCATTCTCCATCTTTCATCTTCTGGGGATTTCCCTTCTTCAAACAAAGCCATGATATCTTCATCGGGAAAGTCATACTGCATAGGCTGATAATCTTCAACAGGCTGGTGTGCCAGGTACTCGGCCAGCGCACTACCTTTAATTGCTTTCTGAGTGACATATAGGAGATCATATTCTGATAGCTGCATTTGCCAGCGGGCAAGTCTCCCTGTAAGTGCGGGCTTCTCGAAGATATACTTGATAGGATCCATTTTAGATACCAACCAAGTAGTGTGACTTAGCATGTACTGCCTCAGACGATGAGCAGCCCAAGCTAGAGCACAACAAGTCTTTTCTAGCAGTGAGTACCTTGTCTCACAGTCAGTGAATTTCTTGCTCAAATAGTAAATGGCATGCTCTTTCTTCCCAGATTCATCATGTTGCCCTAACATGCAGCCCATTGAGCTGTCTAGCACGGTTAGGTACAATATCAGAGGTCTGCCGGGTACAGGAGGCATTAAAATAGGCGGATTCTGCAGGTACTTCTTAATCTTCTCGAAAGCCTCTTGGCAATCATCATTCCACTTAGTCTCTTGATTCTTGCACAGCAATTTGAAAATCGGCTCACATGTGGCAGTTAACTGGAAGATAAACCTGGAAATGTAGTTCAGTCTTCCGAGAAAACCCCGAATTTCTTTTTCTGTCTTAGGAGTAGGCATCTCGAGAATTGCACGCACTTTATCTGGGTCAACCTCTATCCCTTTTTGACTGACAATAAACCCCAATAGTTTTCCAGATCTTACCCCAAAGGTGCATTTAGCCGGATTTAACCTGAGCTTGAATTTTCTCAACCGTTCAAAGAGTTTCTGCAAATTAACGACGTGCTCTTCATCTGTACTGGACTTTGCGATCATATCGTCCACGTACACCTCAATCTCTTTGTGCATCATATCGTGGAACAACGTGACCATAGCTCTTTGCTAAGTAGCGCCGGCATTCTTCAACCCAAACGGCATGACCTGGTAGCAGAACGTTCCCCAGAGAGTTGTGAAAGTAGTCTTCTCCATATCTTCAGGAGCCATTTTAATCTGATTATACCCCGAATACCCGTCCATGAAGGAGAAAAGGGAATGCTGTGCTGTGCTGTCTACTAGGACATCAATATGAGGCAAGGGAAAATCGTCTTTGGGACTGGCACGATTCAGATCTCTGTAATCAACACACATTCTAACTTTTCCATCCTTTTTGGGCACTGGCACAATGTTAGCAACCCACTGCGGATATTTAGCTACGGCTAAGAAACCAGCGTCGAACTGTTTCTTCACTTCATCTCTAATCTTTAAAGACATCTCAGGCTTCATCCTCCTTAACTTCTGTTTAACCGGAAGGCACTCAGACTTGACTGGCAGCTTGTGCACCACTATATCAGTATCTAACCCGGGCATATCCTCATACGACCATGCAAAGACATCAACGTAGTCACGCAGGAGTTGAACCAACTTCTCATGCTCACTCTTTTTCATTGAAGTGCCCACCTTGACTTCTTTCGTTTCGCCCTCTGTGCCTAAATTGATGATCTCAATAGTTTCCCCATGTGGCTGGATAACTTTTTCTTCTTGCTCGACCATTCTCATCAATTCTGGAGGTGTTTCCCAGTCATCCTCAGCATCCTCCTCGGCTTGATTAACGGGGTAATCAAAATTAACATATGAACCGCTGGCATCATTATTTTCAGAGGTATTCATTTTAGATCTGCATTTGCGGGAATAGAAAAGCAATGAACAAGCAAAAATAGAGACACAAAATGAAGACGCGAAAAAGCTATTTTTATTCATTCGAGAAATTCAAAACTACATTTCATTGATAGATGATAATAAATAAGAAAAACATGCATGCCCTTATGAAAAGGTCCTAAGGCCTTGGGCAGAGCCAAAGGATTTGCATTACAAAGATCATTACTTTGAAATGAAAACGATAGGGAAATTAACGATCTTCCAGTTGCCAATTTCTTCTCCTGCAGCACTGCGACGAACCAGGCCCCGATTCTCTCCTTCTTCAACTAGCTCTTCCTCGATGACCGCTATCTGATTAGGGATCAGCATGCCAGCACTTCTGAAATTCTGCTTGAGGTCATCTACAGGGACCATCATCAACCGGGGTTCTCTCCCCTGAAGCTTAGCCAATCTCTTCTCACGCTTTTCCTCGACCATTCTTCTCTTATCAGTTGGAGTGGGCCAATAACCTAACCCACGTCTGTCCTTGTATTCTTGCAGACGTACAGGTGACAGAATTCCTTGCTCAAATCTTCCCAGCCCCTTCCCAATCTGATAGCCACTCTTTAGCATAACTTTTGCTACCATAACATCAGCATTGGACCATTTGGGTACAGGTAGTGGGGATTCTCTACTTATGAACACAGCATTCGCAATTTCTAAGGATTGAAAGGCGGATTCGAGGGATTCCTCTGCAGCTTCAATATAATGAGAGGGGACAGGTTTGCTGACTGTGAACTCTTCCTCCCCACAGACAACTACAAGCTTATCGTCGACTATAAACTCGAGTTTTTGGTGAAGTGTTGAAGGGACAGCGCCTGCTGCATGGATCCAAGGTCTCCCCAAGAGACAGCTGTATGAGGATTCAACATCCATAATTTGAAAAGTCACATAGAATACCTCAGGCCCTATTTGCATTGGGAACTCCATTTCCCCTATGACTTCCTTCTTAGACCCATCAAAGGCTCTGACCAGGGTTGAGCTGGGTCTCATGTAGGAACAATCCACCTCTAACTTGTTCATCGTTGTTCTGGGCATAACATTCAATGAGGATCCATTGTCAATGAGAACTCTGGAGAGTGTATACTCACCGCACTTCACTGAGATATGCAACGCCTTATTGTGCCCTTTCCCCTCTGGGGTGAGCTCATCATCAGTGAAAGTAATGTAATTAGATGCAACGATGTTCCCAACTATACCATCTAACTGATTGACTGTAATATCTTGGGCGACATGGGCCTCATTCAGTATTTTAACCAAGGCGTCACGGTGGGCTTCTGAGTTTAATAGTAGGGACATGATGGAAATTTTGGCTGGGGTGTGGTGTAGCTGGTCCACCACTTTGTAGTCACTCTGCCGCATTATCCTCAAGAATTCAGCAACCTCTGGGTCTGCTACCCTTCTATTTATCATAGGCTCCGGCTCTACATTCTTTCCTTTTCGGACCCTCTCTTCTGCTGCCTTAGAGGTATTCTCTTCCTGAGCTTGGGGAACATACACACGCCCACTTCTAGTTACCCCGCTACTTCTTGCAATATTGGTGATGTCAAGAGCAACTCGAGATCTCGGAGCTGGAATTGGTGCACTGTAGTTCGGTGGGACATTATTGTTCTTCTGGCTAGGAGCCGGAACTGGGATCACAATAGTCTTTGGTCTTGCCACAGCCGAATTCTGACTATATGGCACCTCGATAGGTCTCCTCACATCTCTACCCTCATCCGATTGGAAGGTCAGAACATCCTCTTCTCTCTCCTGTATACCCACCTGGATGATGTGGTGGTCCATCAGATCCTGTAACACCACCTTGAATGCTTCACATGCTCCCACACAGTGGACATTAGTACAAACTCCTTTCTGAACACAACCCATTTCAATAATCCCGCATTTGCACAATTCTGCATGAATGACTTCTAGGGGAGTCTGAATATCTTCTGCTGATTTGATTATGGACTGCTCTTTCATATCCATGATTGCATTAATGGCATGCTTCCCATGGCCAGGCAACGGGTTAGTCGCGATATTTGGATCCTCCTGTTTGAAAGTTATGCCCTTTTTATCTAGCAAGTCTTGCACCACTATCTTGAAGGCTTTGAAATCTTCCACAACATGCCCAACCGCTCCTTCGTGGAAAGCACAGGTACTATTGGGGTTGTATCCTCTGAAGTAAGGTGGTTGGACAGGTTTCATGGGTCTTGTGTTGATGAGCTTATTGGTGATGAGGTAGTTAAATAGGTCTGTGTAAGACATGGGAATTGGGTCAAAAGTTGTTCTGTTTTGGTAGGTTCTTTGGTGGTTGTTTTGGTTGTTGTTTTGGAATGGATGAGCTGTTTGTGTGGGAGTGGGGACTGGGATGTTAGGTGGCTGGTATGGTGGGTTGATAGTTATGGTATTGGTTTCCCCCTCTTTCTTTTTGGGAAAGCTGGAGAATGGCTTCTTTTGGGAGCTCATGTTATTTGTGGACCCCTGTGCAATCTTTCCACTTCTCAATCCGTTCTCCAATCTCTCTCCCACAATCACCATATCTGAGAAATTGGATGATGCACTGCTGATCAGACGATCATAATATAGCGGTGGCAAGGTTCCCATGAACATAGAAACCAATTCCTTGTGTAAAAGAGGAGGAGTGACTTGTGCGGCCAAAGCCCTCCATCGCTGGGCGTACTCCTTGAATGATTCATTGTGCTTCTTGCCCATATTTTGCAGCTGTGTCCGGTCTGGTGCCATGTCAGTATTGTATTGATATTGCTTGAGGAATGCCTCAGCTAAATCCTTCCAGCAGCGGACTTGGGATGGCTCTAACTTCATATACCAATTAAGAGATGCCCCAGCAAGGCTATCTTGGAAGCAATGGATTAGTAATTTGTCGTCACGGGAGTAGGTAGACATCTTCCTACAATACATCGTCAAGTGGCTCTTTGGGCAGGTCGCGCCTCTGTACTTGTCAAAATCGGGGACCTTGAATTTTGGAGGCAACACCACATCAGGAATGAGGCACAAGTCCCTGGCCTCCCTAGCCCTGGAGCCAAAGCCTTCAATCATTCTCAGTCTTTCTTCTAACATCTGGAACTGCTCTTTGGTCTGTTGGTGCTCAGCGGAATAGACTTGAGGGGAATGACTTATACCATAAGGAGGTGGAGGCATTGAGTGCTGAACCTGAGGGTAAATGGAGTTTCCGGACACAAAGCCTTGAGTCTGCGGAAAGGCAGCTGGCTGTGGAGTGAGATTCTGAGGAGTAGGCTGAGGTATAACAATTGAATGCGGGATCTGAACCCGGGGTTCACCAGTCATTCCTTCTGATCCGACAGGCGTTGGCTGTACATTCACGGCCATCGCCCCGGGACTAGCTCCTGGGTTAGTCCCTTGGTTTGGAGGACTATAACCCAGAGGAAGGCCATAAGGAGGCCACTGAGCAGCTTGGAAGTCATTTCCATTCTTCAAGGACAACAGGAGTCTCATCATCTCATTCATCTGTGCTTTCATGGCATTCATTTCATTTCTCAACTCAGGATCACCTTGACTGGAGCTACCAGGAGCTGAAAGGTTCTGATTCTGCACCTCGGGGCCTTGGCCTGTTTCGTTTCCATTATCTGAGCCTGGAACTGGAGGATTCTGATTCTCTGGTGGAGGTTGATCGGGGTCACTTAAGATTGCCATTCTTCTGGCCTGTGAACGCGTCCAATATGAATGTGGTCGCACCAGCTTGCCTTATCTCTGTTTGAATTGAAATATTTTTATAAGCAAAGGAGAAAATTAATGAATGCAATGTAATGCACATGATTTTTATGTTATTTGTTGTTTATTGCCGGGAATCATAGTGCAACTTGCTCTTGTCATAGGTGTATATTCAAATATTTTCCAGAACATAACGCGGCTGGGATCAACAAGCGAGATAAGCATACTTCATTCAAGCATCATTTCTTTAACCATCCCAAGGGAAGAACAAGGTACAATATCCTTAAATGCAATACAATGCTTTGAAAAGAAAAACACAACATTCTCTTCAGAAAAGAAAAATTACAATTTCCTAGTGAACATTCTAAAAAAAAGGAAAATTTAAATCTAAAAACCTATTGCCTTCATCTTCTCTTTGCTCTTCTCCTTTTTGCTAGCTGCAGCAGCTTCCTTTGCCTTTTTCATGAGCTCCTCAGTCAGAGACCTGCAGTACTCCACGAATTCATATACTCGCACCGGAGTGTTGTAAGGCAGCATCTCAGCTTCTGCCTTTCTCAACCTCTTGGGAATATCCCTCACCGCCTGGTTAGCCAACCATGCCAATTTGGAAAACTTGTTCTTCCACTGTCGAATTTCGGCCCTCATCTCAACTATGATCTCTTGCTTTTCAATCCTACCCATTAGCTCGAAAAGACGATGTTCCCAGTACTGACTCTCCTCTCTCACCTGTCGGTAAGCATCACTGATGTGCCTCAGATTCCTTTTTAGCTCATCTGAATTCTCTTGCTCCATCCTTAAGGCCTGCTGATACTCTCTAAGGATGTTCACGATGGCATCTCTATCTTGTCTGATGTACCCTATTTGACTTTCAAGCTCACACGTCACAGACTGAGACTTTTTCTTGAATTCCTCTAGTGATTCCTTTGTAGTTCTCTCACTTTGCGTAGACTTCTTGAACAACTTCCTCCATTCGTTTGTTCTAGCCATGGCCTCACCCACTTTGGTATTCGATCTTTTCAACTCATCTTTGGCACCTTTCAGATATTTCTTCAATTCTTGATTACTTTCCTCTTCTTTCTTAAGTTTCTTGCCGCTTTCTTTGAGAGCTTCGACCCTGCGCTCGTTCTCGTTCTCTAACTTTCTCTTCTCAGAAATTACTTTCCCCAACTTATCTTGTAAGGCTTTCTTTTCTTCTTCTACCTTGAACAAAGCAGACTTGACCTCACTCAGTTCTTTGAGACTTGGAATGTGAAGCTCTGGGACTTCTTTCCCAACTGACGATGAATTCTGGCGAGGTGGGCTAATATTTTGGATTCTTTGGTGAAGCCATTGGTAGAAAGTAACATCACCTGTTTTCTTTGTGATCTCCACTTTATCCTTGTAAACTACACCCTCCCAAGCCTTTGAAATTTTCTGAAGCAAGCCATGGTTCTTTGAATCTTCCTTATCGAGAAAAATTGGGGCCAACATGTCTTCAGTGGGTGCATTCTTCATAGGATACCCAAGCTGTCTGATGGTGAGAGAAGGATTGTAATTGATGTAGCCTTGGGTTCCCATTAAGGGAACATTCTGGAAATTGCCACACCGTAACAGTATTGAAGGCCTATCTTTCCAACACGGATGATTGAACCAACAGACTTTGAGAGCACTGAGATTCTCTAAAGTGTGCATCCATTCTTGTGCACATCTGGCTTCTACATCACAACACAGGGCATATTCTACTAAGTCCGCAGCTTTCGTCTTATGAGTGACAACATGGTTGAGGAACCAGGTGTAGAGAACATGGAAAGAGCAAGCAACCTTCTTCTTTCCTAACACACGGTGATGAGTGAAGGAATAGTAGGTATCTGCAAGGATTGCTGGTATAGGGTTAATCGGATTTTCTTTACTTATGAATGCTAGAAAAAGCCCAATGGCGGTCTCATCAATGAACTTCTCGACCTGAGGGAAAAGGACGATCCCGAAAATAGTTAGGGCTAACAGCTGTTTGAAAGGGCCCCACTTCTGATTCTGGGCATAAAACTTCAACAAACCTTCGAAATAACTTAGCGGGAAACCTTTGATACGGTTCTTCTTTTCCTTATGAAGCTCTAATTCCTTCACACTGACTTGCAACAACAAGGAGAGTCTCTGGTCTGAATACCGATGTTTCTGATATTGGTAAGGTGCTAACTCTGATTTCGAGAACCCTAGAATCTGTTCATACTCCTCGAGAGTTGGTGATAACTGAAAGTCTTTGAAGAGGAAGCATCGAATGTCCGGATCATAGAATCGGCTGAGGGCCATAATAGCACTCTCTTGAACATCTAATTGTAACAATCTGATGAGGTTACCATAAGCCTTCCCGAATAGATCCTTCTCTTCTGACTCCATCAAGGAAACAAACTCTTTCAAACCCTCTACATCTACTCTCCTGACAACCGGAAACCTCGAATTAAGTACAATCTCGCTTCTTGATCCCATGTTGCTTTATCTTTCCCGCCTAAAACAAGATTCCAAGTTACTTTACAATCCCGGCAAACAACTTAGATGCGTGACGAATGAGTTTGAGTTTTATTTAATGTAGATGATGCAAATGACGTAATGACGCAATGATGCCACAATGCATGATGTGACGATGCTTCTTTACAGGAAGGGGATATTTACAGGTGGTGTTTTGAAAATCTTCACACTATATGCCACCTCATATAGGCGTTTATTGAAAAGGAAAAGCACATCTTTTTTGATTTTCGAAAAATTTTGAGGGAAAATTGATTGAACTGAATGCACGATGCAACACACAATTTGGAAAGCCCTTGTGACCTAAAATGGGGTAGAACCTATGATCTAAGACACTTTAGGGGTAATCTTCTCATGTAGCTCTATTCACACCCTCACAAAGGTCATCAGAGCCACAGTCTCTTTCACGAAATTCCTTGTAAATGCAGCAAACTGCTAGGTACAAGGTATCATGGAAGAGCACAACTCTGATTGAAACTTTCGCGAGTAGCCAAACGGACAAAGGTCCTGATGGGCTCCCACTACTCGAATCCACTCATCCTATGGTATCCTAATAGACCTGGGTTATGGTCTTTTTCTCTAATCATATAATCTCGGGGGTACAAGTGTAGTGTGTGTGAAGGGCATTTTCCTTAGCACTACCCCCACCTGAAATGAAAACCAGAGCAGTCCAGATAATAGCATGTTGTCTACCCTATGGTTCAATATTATTCAAATACAACTAGCCTAGGATACCAACAAAAAACACATTACTTACTTCAGAAAGGGAGTTGAGAAGAAGGGAACAACAAAAAAGACAAATGCATATGCCTCTAATCAATGATAAGAAAGAAAGGCAAACAAGGTACTAATCAAATCAACAATACATTAAACCACACATTTTAATTAGTTAGGCTTGACCCTCGTTTTTTTTTTTAAAAAAAAGTCCCCAGCAGAGTCGCCAGCTGTTGCACCCCGAAAAATCCCCGGTTGGGGTTTCTCAATGTACAACGTGGAAAAAAGTTGGAGCCGCCACCAATATTTTAATTTTAAGACCAAAACATTGAAAAAAGGTCTTTTGGACAAGGCGGGTGGTCTTTTGAAAACTAGAGATATAGGTTCGGGGGTCGATTACGTGCGAGGAAGGTGTTAGCACCGCGCACGTCCTTTCTACCGAAAGGGAACCTCTAATTAAATGTGTGGTTTTAACGTTTGATTTGAAAAATACCTAGATTTGCCTATTTATTTCTTATTTGGAGATGAATGGGAAATCTTTAATGAAAATTTTATTTTAGGTGAGAAGGAGGGAAAAAAGGGTTTTTAGAATAAAGTGCTTGACGGGACATGGCCCGCTCCTACGTATCTCCCGGTGCGATGGAGAATTCAAAGCTACGTAGTTCTTGGTTCTTTTTTTTTTGAAAAGTTTTTGTTTTTATCTTTTTAGTGAGTTTTTTGAAATAGGACGAGCATTAGCAAATGATTAAACTAGCAGAGGCTATGATGAATCACTGCTAAATGCTCAAAAAGAGTTGTACCGCTAGTCAAACGAACAAAGGTTCTGATGGACTATTGATAACAACTTGTTTTTATTATGTTTTTGAAAATGATTTTCGAAAGAGATTGATTTGTACGATGATCAAACTAACAAAAGTTATGATGGATCGTCGTTTATTATTTTTAGGAGAAAAGGACATTGTCACTAATAGCTAAACGAACAGAGGCTCTGATGAGCTACTAGCAACAATGGGTTTGAAAAATGATTTTTGTTTGTTTTATGAAAATGATTGGTTTAGGGGGATGAAAAGGATTTTTATCTGTTGCGCTTGACGAGAACGTGACTCACTCCTACGTATCCCAAACGGGAATCAAAGCGACGTAGTTCTAATAAAAAAATGCTTTTGAAAGGGTTTAAAAGCGGCAAGCTGAATCACCCGAGACCATCTTCACCACTTAGAACATGATGCACTAGGCATAAGTGGGAATCATACGGTTCGTCACCAGCGATGGACGATAATATACAAGAACGAGTAGATAAACGCTGTAGCTAAGTTAAATCACATGGATCACAATAACTAAATATTAACAAATGAAAAGACTGAAATACCTCTGATGAAGACAGATATTACAGATCTGAAGAACGCAAAACCCCGACTAACCCTTGCAGGAGATCAGCTCAGACGGACCAACGGCGCGAGTAGAGCAAAAATGAAGCGAAGGACTGGAAAATGAGATTTGCGAGAGTTGTCTTCCCAGATCTCGTGAAAATGTCTCTGGAGCAATTCTTCTCAGATCTCGTGAAAGTGTCTCTAAAAATGGTGAAGCTTAGCTTCCTATTTATAGAGTTTCAAAAACACAACCGTTGGATTTTTAACAATTAATGCATGACATAATCGATTATGTCTCTCAATTGAAACATATGCTAATCGATTATGTTGATGAAAATGGAAACTTTGGTGAGATGATAATCGATTAGTGTTGTAAGGCAAAACAGGTGCATAATCGATTATCAACCTTCCTTAAAAGGTGGTAATCGATTATGTGCTTTAGTTGTTTGAAGCCCTTAATCGATTATGTTGATGAGAATGGAAACTTTGGTGAGATGATAATCGATTATTGTTGTAAGGCAAAACAGGTGCATAATCGATTATCAACCTTCCTTAAAAGGTGGTAATCGATTATGTGCTTTAGTTGTTTGAAGCCCCTAATCGATTATGGTATATAAAAAAGGAAGGTAAGGATAGCTTGCTAATCGATTATTCTTTTTAGTTATTTGAAGCATATAATCGATTAGTTTGATAAGAAAGGAAACTTTGTTTGCTTGCTAATCGATTATGTATTTAGTTAAAATAGGATGCTAATCGATTATGTGCTCTGAAACATTCAGGCACATAATCTATTAGCATAATCGATTATGCCTTGTGAAAATAGATTTCAAGCTTTCAACAAAATTATTTTTTTTGGGTTTAAGTGCCACCTTATGCATGCATGCAATTTTGTAAAATATTTTTTCAAAGCTTATTTTGATGCATCATGCATGTTTTGAAAAATCATCTCTCAGCTACTAAAGTATCATAGACCTTAAGTGATAGGACCTTACCAAAATGCCCTTTTTTACCCTAAAAAAAACCCTAATTTCCCAAAAAGTGCATTCTAACCCTAAAAATGATTTCAAAAACTTTGGAATGATTTCTAGGACCCAAAATGCAATGCATAAGTCATTTTTTTATATTTTCTTTTTGTGTGGAAAATTAGGGTTTGGACCTAAGCCGGACAAAATTGGGGTATGACAGTCTTCTTCATCAAGTGTCCTAGAGGTTAGGGAAGTCGAATATGTGGTTGGTTGCTAGCTTGGAATGAAGAATCAAAGGTTTCAAGAGTTAGGGTTAGAGGAATCAAGATTTTGGGTTATGGATGAATAGTAAATTGGGGGTTGAAGAAGATGAATAGTGCATTTTGGAGGTCTCGGAATTGAGCGGAAAGATTGAAAGCGGTTGCGGACGTCGCCGGAGCGTGGAATGGATTCGGGGAACGTTCGTCTGGTTACTCGGTGATTTTGAAGTCTCGGTGATTTCGAGGTCTCGGAGTCGGTTCACGCTTCAAGGGTGAGTTCTACTCACGTTTAGGATTTTTGTTTTTCGAATTAATTAATTAACTGTTTTATCGCTTTCGCTGGACTGGAATATTTCTGGATATTGTCTGTTTCGGGTTAGGAATCGATCGGAGCGAGTCTCGAGTTGTGTCGCGTTGAAATGGAATTTTTGGTGATTTGATTTCGAAAGATTTTGACTTAAAAACCGTTAATTGGAAAATATGTCGTTTTTGATAAAATCTGTTTTAATTATGTTTTTGATTGGATTGATTGATTGTGTGGTTTGTATTGGGTCTATTATATTGGTTGTCAAATCTGTTTTCGATCGGAACTAAAATCGGAATTGAGCGGAATAGCGGATTTCGCGAAAATCGCAAAATCTGCACCACACAGACCCCCCTACTGCCAATTCGCGCCCCACTTGCGCGCCAGGCGCGACTCCAGCGCCATTTGGCAGAACCTGCTGCCAGCTCGCGCGCCACTTGCGCGCCAGGCGCGACTCCAGCGCCATTTGGCAGAATTTCAGCAACCAAACACTGTTTTTCGTTTCGCGATAACTTTTGATCCGGGAACCCGATTGAGGTGTTCTAAGATGCGTTGGAAAGCTTATTCAGAGGCCTAACTGAATATTCTATTCTTAAGGCAAAAAGAACTGTTTTTGAAGTTGAAATTGTTTCGAAAAGCCGAACAATAGTACACGTGTGCGAATATGTTTTATTAATAATAAAGTGGACTATGAGTCCTACGTAATACGGTATAACTGACGCGGGACGATTATTATTTATTGTCTAAACCGGTCTACGATTCACGATATATATATTATATCGACTATGGGAAACGGCCCGATGCGGGTGTTATGTTCAGTTATAGGTCTGGATGTAAATGAACTAAATGTTCATATTATTGTAGATATATATATATTATATCGAGTTTGGGTGACGGCCCATGTTAACATACTAGGCGGGGAAGTCATGATCCCTTACCCTAGGCTCTGAGGCCAATAGCGGAACTGTTATTGGATAGGGGTTCGCCGGGAGACGCAGATGTGCTGCAGCCGGTGTTATGTTAAAAGTATTGTACTATGAATACCGGGAGACGCAGATGTTCTGCAGCCGGTGTTATGTTAAAAGTATTGTACTATGAATACCGGGAGACGCAGATGTGCTGCAGCCGGTGTTATGTTAAAAGTATTGTACTATGAATACCGGGAGACGCAGATGTGCTGCAGCCGGTGTTACGTAGAATGGCCTAGGATGCTAGTTCATCGGGAGACGCAAATAGATTGCAGCCGGTGTCTTACTAGGTCGAAGCCTTATTGTTTGGTCCACCGAGATTGAGCAAGCGGATTGCGGTCGGTGTTGTGTCGAATCATAAAACTGTTTTAAAGGGACCGAGAGTGTAGTTAGGGGTCTCGGTAGAACTCACTGAGATTGTATCTCACTGTTTATATTTTGTGGTTTTACAGAGAAGCAGGGGAAAACGAAAAGGTGAAGAAGCACAGCTAGGTGGTGTGCATATGAAGACGGTGAAGACTTAGTTTTCATTGTTATTGTCTTTCCCTCGAGATTTTTGTATTTTCGATTGTATAACTTGTATCAGTAAAAGTTGTAAAATCGTTTCCGCTATTTCTTGGTATTTGGATACTGGACTCTAAGTTATGAGTTGTTTTTATTTATGTTCAATATCTAAAACAGGAAAAATATCTCTGATTATTTTATGATGGTACACTTGGGTATTTTTACTCGATAAAAATACCGGGGTGTTACAGTTGGTATCAGAGCAGTTCGACCTAGTCGGACTTAGTTTAGGGTTGAGTCGATTCCTTGTTAGTCCTTTTTGTAATTACACTTGTGATGCTAAGAGACATTGAGCCTGATCAACTTAATACTTAGTGCATCATAAGCGGAATTATGACTGGATGATCAAGATGCAATCCTCGACCACAATCGGAATCTTCAACCGGTGCATCCTCAGGAAAGGTGACATGACGGTGGAAGAATACACCGCTAAGTTTGAGAAGTTGTCTCAGTTTTACCAAGTGGTAAAGTAAGCTTCGGATGACGAACGGAGAATGCAGAAGTCTAAGACGGGCACAAGTGTTTTTATGATTTATGGTCTCAGTTCTTATACTGCTACCAATTATGTTGCCTTAGTGCAATCAGCCTATGTCGCCGAGGATGATCTCATAGGAAATATGGGAGAGGAAAGAAGATAGTTGAAATTATCAACTCCGAATGCAAAGTCCTAAGATAATTTCATCAAAGGAAAAGCAGATGCAATTCTTTGATTCTCCAAAGGGTCAAGATATTCTAATTGTGGAAAGCAACACAATTTAGAAATAGTAGTATATGCGGAAGAGGGTCTCTATGGTAAGGAGTGCCCTGTAAGGAAGAGTTCCAAGGAGTTACAAGCAGCTCTAAGGCAAGGACAAGTCAACATTCTGGATGTTTAGCCAGTTACGACTGCAGACAATCTAATGAGGGCCATGGGATCAGTTTTCAATAACTCGATCAGTATATTATATGGTTCGGGTGCAACCTATTGCTGTATATCCCGATCGCGTGTGAATCGGTTGGGATTAGCCTTATCATCGCTATCCGAGTCGATAACTGTTTTAAACTGCTGCTAAGGGTCGTGTCCAGACATAATCTTTGTATCGGATTGTCTACTTGTCATAGGAGGCAGAAATTTCGTTGTAGAACTTATTGTTTGCCTATGAGAAGTGTGGACACCATTTTGGGTATGAATTGGATGACTGCAAATCATGTTGCAATCGACGGTATTAATCAACTATCAGCTTCGCTTCAGAATCAGTTGAATTGTCTAGGACAAATTCTGAAGCAGTCACCTAGTTCACCTTAGACGGTTGTCATACCCCAATTTTGTCCGGCTTAGGTCCAAACCCTAATTTTCCACACAAAAATAAATTATGCATCATTTTTAGGGTTAGAATGCACGTTTTGGGAAGTTAGAGTCAAAAAAGGGCATTTTGGTCATTTCTCACAAAAGGGTCTCTAAAAACAATTTTTGCAATAGGCCTCATGCATCAAATTAGGGTTTTTGAAAAATATGTTATGCATGCATGGCAAGCTTTGGAAAATATTTTATGCATGGCAAAGACCTAAAAGCATTTTGTGGAAAGCAAGAATTGATTTCTATTTTGCTCCAAAGGCCAAGAATCGATTTATGGTATATTGCATAGGCCTTGAAATCGATTTTCAGGCTCTTCCATAGGCCATGAATCGATTCCTAATTGTTTTAACTAAGTGAAGAATCGATTCCTACCCTTTAGGATGTCTTGAAAATCGATTTCCCTTGCCTATGTTTAAAGCATGAAATCGATTTCTACACATACTCATGCAAAAGCTAAGAATCGATTTCCTTAATTTTTAAAAGACTATGAAATCGATTTTCAGGATCTCCAAATGTCCTGAAAATCGATTCCTACCTTTTTCCATAGGCCATATAATCGATTCTTATCATTTCCAAAAATAAAGAATCGATTCCTACATATTTCCAAAGGCCACATAATCGATTTTCAGGATCTCCAAATGTCCTGAAAATCGATTCCTACCTTTTTCCATAGGCCATATAATCGATTCTTATCATTTCCAAACATAAAGAATCGATTCCTACATATTTCCAAAGGCTCAAACAATCGATTCATCCTTGCAATAAATGTTTTTTAAAAAATTCTACGCTTTCCTAAGCCTATAAATAGGCAGCCTCAAATCACATTTGAGGGGGAGGAGATTTTTACAAGATCAGAAAACACACACACACATTTCACGAGATCTGAGAAGACAACTCTCGTAAATCTCATTTTCCAGTTCTACGCTTCATTTCTGCTCTATTCGCGCCGTTGGTCCGTCTGAGCTGATCTCCTGCAAGGGTTAGTCGGGGTTTGCGTTCTTCAGAGTTGTAATATCTGTCTTCATCAGAGGTATTTCAGTCTTTACATTTGTTAAAATTTAATCATTCTGATCCATACCAAAATTGCCCTATGTGATTTAATTTAGCTGTAGTGTCTTTGTTGATGATGAACCACATGATTCCCACTTATGCCTAGTGCATCATTTTCTAAGTGGGGAAGATGGTCTCAGATGATTCAACCTCCCCTTTCAAACCCTTTCAAAAAAAAAACATTTTTCATCAGAACTACGTCGCTTTGATTCCCGTTTGGGATACGTAGGAGCGAGCCACGTCCTCGTCAAGCGCAACAAATAAAAATTCTTTTCATCCCCCTAAACCAATCATTTTCATAAAACAAACAAAAATCATTTTCAAACCCATCGTTGCTAGTAGCTCATCAGAACCTCTGTTCGTTTAGCTATTAGTGACAATGTCCTTTTCTCATAAGAATAATAAACGATGATCCATCATAACCTTTGTTAGTTTGATCATCGTACAAATCAATCTTTTTCGAAAATCACTTTCAAAAAGATAATAAAAAAACAAGTTGTTATCAATAGTTCATCAGAACCTTTGTTCGTTTGACTAGCGGTACAACTCTTTTTGAGCATTTAGCAGTGATTCATCATAGCCTCTGCTAGTTTAATTATTTGCTAATGCTCGTCCTATTTCAAAAAAAACTCACTAAAAAAGATAAAAAACAAAAACTTTTCAAAAAGAACCAAGAACTACGTAGCTTTGAATTCTCCATCGCACCGGGAGATACGTAGGAGCGGGCCATGTCCCGTCAAGCACTTTTTTCTAAAAACCCTTTTTTCCCCCCTTCTCACCTAAAATAAAATTTTCATTAAAGATTTCCCATTCGTCTCCAAATAAGAAATAAATAGGCAAATCTAGGTATTTTTCAAATCAAACGTTAAAACCACACATTTAATTAGAGGTTCCCTTTCGGTAGAAAGGACGTGCGCGGTGCTAACACCTTCCTCGCGCGTAATCGACCCCCGAACCTATATCTCTAGTTTTCAAAAGACCATCCGCTTTGTCCAAAAGACCTTTTTTCAATGTTTTGGTCTTAAAATTAAAATATTGGTGGCGGCTCCAAAATTTTCCACGTTGTACATCGAGAAACCCAAACCGCGGATTTTTCGGGGTGCAACAGCTGGCGACTCCGCTGGGGACACTTTTTTTTTAAAAAAAGACGAGGGTCAAGCCTAACTAATTTAAATGTGTGGTTTAATGTATTGTTGATTTGATTAAAACCCTGTTTGCCTTTCTTTCTCATCTTTTATTCCCTTTCTTTTATCGCTTATGCCCATGCATTTTTTCTATCCCCATGATCCCCTCTTCTTGGCTCCTTTTCCTAAGGTGAGCAATATCCTTGTTTATAGATATTCTAGGTATGGAACCCTAGGGTAGATAACTTGTTATTGCTTGCTATTGTTTGGACTGTTCTGGGTTTTCCTTCGCAGGTGGGGTATATATGGGTAATTTTAGGCGGTATGTCCCCGCCACACACACTCACCCCCTTATGATTATGAGCTCTGAGAGAGGCCTAAAACCCAAGGTCTGAAAACACCTAGGAGAGTGGAAACGAGTAGTGACTGCCAATTGGACCGATGTCCTTCTGCTCTCACGAAAGTTTCAGCCAGAGTATGCTCTTTATGGTACCTCACACCAGATGGCATTCCATCGTTGTGGGTGTTATCATAAAAGAGATTTAGCTCTGGTAGCCTTTGCAAGGGAGTGAATAGAGCCACATGGAAGGATTACCCTTTAAATTGCCCTAGATCATAGGTCTCACCTCTTTTTTTTTAGGTCACAAGGGCTTTTCCAAAATTGTGTGTTGCATTATTACATCTAGTTCATTTCCACCAACGTTTTTGAAAAAAACAACAAAATCAAAAAAGAATATGTTTTTCTTTCATGAGGTGGCATATAGGGTATACCGCCCTAATTTTTCAAAACCCCACCTGTAAATATCTGTCTTTATAACAAGCATCCTCATCACCCGCATTTTACATCATAACAGCATGCACTACATAAGCAAAATTCTGAAAAATTCATACAGCATTCCTCATGCATCTAAATACAAAAATAACATAAAGCCATGTGCATATGCATTGCATTCATTTACGCATTCATACTTGTACTCATAAAAGATGTTCTATCATCAGAAAAAAAAAACTTAAGGCAAGCTGGTTCGCCAACACCGATACTCTACCCGTCTACAGGCAAGACTAATGGCTAGCAATCAACATCTCGAGAATGAGGACCCCCTGGGTCAAGATGAGTCGGTTGTGGAAATTCTTAACCCCGAGCAGCTGGCTCAAGAGAATCAAGCTTTGAGGACTAAAGTGGAGACTATGGAGGCTCAGAGGGCCGAGGTAATGAATATGCTGCAAAATCTGAGAAGTGGGACCACTGTTGAAGCTATTCCCGTGGTGACAAGTCAGCCTGCTGTGGTTACTTCTAGTGGAGCTGCGGGTGTGCCACACATTCACATCCCTAGTCCCAGTATTATATCTCCCAGAAGTTCTTCTGCTCTTGCTCCGGAGATTATTGTGAATCCTCCAAGTGTTGCTTATCAAATGGGAAACTCCGCTCAGTATGGGGTTTACTACTTCAGTCCGAGGAGCTATCCTCAGGGCCAGATGATTGAAAGCCCACAGCCAAGAGACAGATATCACTTGCTAGAAGAACGATTGAAGGCAATGGAGGCCCAGATACATGAGATGATGGTCATATTGCAGAGCTTAAAGAGTGGGGCAGCTGCTGAAGGTATCACTGTCGTGGGTCCAGTTGGTGTCATTTCTTTCATTCCTCCGCCACCACGAACTGTTCCATTCTCTGCTCCTGTGCCATCCCAGCAAGGCGGTGACAGTCACAAGGCTCAGGGTTATCAGTACAAGAAACGAACCAGTTTTGATCCAATACCGATGACATGCACTGAATTGTTTAATCACCTGACTTCCAAGAACCTGATCAGCACCCGGCCAATGAAGGCCCTTCAACCGCCATTTTCCCGAAGATACAATGCAAGTGCTACCTGCAGTTTCCACGAAAACGGGGTTGGTCATACTGTGGAGGGGTGCAGAGCCTTCAAGCATGCAGTGCAAGACCTGATAGATCGGCGCGTGATTCAGATAGGAACCCCTGATATTGATGGTGAAGAAGAAATCAATGAGGAAGTAACAGCGGTGCCTGCAAAAGAGGGATGTTGGGATACCCTAGGGGAGCCCAGCGGAAAGTTTGATTACTTGGTCAGGTATGACGCTCCCGAGAGTGCTCAAATCCGAATAGAAGACATCCAGCCCACAGGATGGGATGAGGAAGAGGAACAACACGATCAAATTGCTGTCATCAAGGATGAGGATGGTGCAAACCTGGTTTGTCGCTGCGGTGCTGGTGAAAGAATTAAGAATTGAAAGACTGTTGATCCTCCTGGGACCTTTGATTTAAAATAGTTATTTGTAATGCAACCCTGTGGCTCTGCCCGAGGCCACAGGACCAGTTGTTAGGGGCGCACATGTTTTTATTTTCTAAATCATCATCATCAATAAAAACGTTGTTTTTGAATTCCAATCAATAAAAATCAATTTCTTTTTCATTTCATGTGTCTCTTCTTTTCTTTATTATTTTTGCCTGCATGTCTCACCTTCCATTCTGCTTTTTCGCCTTGGCAAAAAGCAAATCCACAGCAATTGTCTCTCAAAATAACAGTGCCAACAGTCCATATTTTGACTTTGATCACCTTATCAATTAAGCAGAGGGGGATGTTGAGGAAGACCGGGAAAATCCTCCAGAGGGTTAATGAAGCAAGAAAAAGGGTTATTCAGCAT
Organism: Astragalus membranaceus; assembly: GCA_039519185.1. NCBI lineage: Eukaryota > Viridiplantae > Streptophyta > Magnoliopsida > Fabales > Fabaceae > Astragalus > Astragalus membranaceus. Next base: position 29,273,186 of record CM076847.1, read on the forward strand.
CACGGGGAATCCACTGAAGTGATCAACTTGGGGACCGCTGAGAACAAGAAAGAGGTCAAGATGGGTACTTCAATAAAGGAAAATTAGAGCGCAAAAAGGAAATAAAGAAGAAGAGCAAGAGCATGAAAGTAAATGAATTATTGTCCCGGAGTTAATTTTTGAGGAAATAAGCAATCATGATTTGAAATGAAGTCGGACTACCATTCCATATCCAAAAACAAAATCCCTCCTACCCACCTTAAGCCAAGAAAATCCCAAAGAGAAAAACAAAATCCTTTCCGACCCATCTTAAGCCAAGAAAAAGCCAAAAATCCAAAAGTCACCTTAGACAAGGACCATCTCAGAAAAACAGTGCATCGTTCTTTATCAGCTCACCCAAGCTCAAGAAAAAGAAGAAATCAAAGAAAGAAAAATCATTCAAAAAGGAAAATTCCAAAACCAAAAGAAAAATACAAAAGAAATGTAAGTGGTGAGTTGGTACATGTTACCACAAAACCCAAGAGATCCTTGTCTCAATAAACCTTCACACACTTTCTCATTTCCATGCACCTCTCCTCTCATAAACCGCCAACATTCTCCTTTGACCTCGACAGCCTGCCCTCCCCAGACCCTTAGCCAGGAATAAAACCTCCTAATACCTCATCAAGCCAGTTAACCATCATAAATCATCGATCAACAGCCAACACCGAATAAAAACCATCCTGCCATTAGCCCCGAATACCTCATTAAGTCTACTCATCTCTCCTCCACAAAACACCACAATCCCGAAAGGTCCATTCCGATCAATGATTGATTGCTGTTGTTTTCTCAAAGTTTTAGCTCAAGGACAAGTAAATTCATTTGTTTACAATATGCCAAGTGGGGCAATCCTTCACCCCTCCTACAATCGGGGAAATTGATCCTACACCTATCTCATCCCTTGTCGCACTCACATTCATTGAAATCATACAGGGGCAACCCCCCTTCTTCTCTAGTGTATGGGTCAGAAGCAGTCCTTCTCGTCAAAGTTTGAAATACCCTCTCTACGAGTAATCATGGAGGTCAAGTTAGAAGAAGCAAATGGGTCCAAGCTCGTCTAGATCAACTGAATCTCATTAAAGAGAAAAGAATTGCTGCCCTGCGCCATGGCCAGTTGTACCAACAAAAGATGAAGGCAGCTTTCGGCAGGAAAGTCCGTCTTCGAGAATTCGGCGAAGGAGACCTTGTACTCAAAAAGATCCTACCTATCCAGACTGACTCCGTGGGAAGTTGATACCCACTTATGACGGTCCATATGAAGTCAAGAAAGCTTTTTCCAGAGGAGCGCCGATACTCATAGACGGCGAAGATCTCGGGAATCCAGTCAATTCAGATTAAGTGAAGAAGTATTATGCCTGAAAGAAATATAAAAAAAAAAGAGAAAGACAAGCCAAGTAAGAATTAGCTCGCTAGGTTGAAAACCCACAAAGGGCGGCCTAGGCAAAATCAGAGCGACCCGGTGGATTGAAAACCCGCAAAGGGCGATCCAGGCAAAAATTAGGGTCTAAAAACTTAGGCATGAAAAGTAAAGAAAGGCATACAACTCTCCTACAAGCTTGGATGAGGGAGCGGTCAAGGTCAAGGACATAGATGTTTGGCACTGTTCTACAGAGAAGGACAGTCAGAATTTAGTTTCTCCCTTTTTTTTCGTGTCTTTTTATAGTTTAAACTCTCAAATGCAATAAACAATCGGCGTAACTTCTTGTGCGACTGGTTTCCGCATTAATAAAGTTCAAATTTCTCGTATCTGTTCACTCTTTTATTTTCTGCTTTTTCTGCTCAAAATAAACGTTTTATGATGATGATGGTCCTGAACTGTAAAACATGTGCATATATCATAGAGCATTGCAAATCATTACGAGATTCTTAAGAGTCCTGAGAGAAAGCACATCCTCAAAATCAGTCAATCATGCAAGAGAGCAACTACATCCACGATTGCTTCAAACCAGCAAAGTCAAGACCAACATGCACCCGGCCCATGAGCCCCGCAAGTCCAACAGGTTCCTCAGTCTCGTGTCATGAGTGTCGCGGGTTGGCTGAACCAGCAAAAAAAAAAAAATAGGCAAAAAAAAAAAGAGGGCAATAAACAAACACAGTCATGCATCACATTCATCATGCATAAAATCATGCATTTATCAGGTAGGAAAATAATGATAATAAAGTAAAGAAAAGGAGAAATTCAGGCATTTGCATTCATCATAAGAGAAAGAAAAGAAAATAGCAGTCATGGCATTTGCATCATGCATCTCATAGAAAAAACAAAACGAAGCCTTCCATTGCATACACTGGCATTCCATGGTCAAACCAGACCTTTGTGTCCTTAAACCAGATCATTGTGCTCCATAAACCAGGCTTGTCGGCCCATAAACCAGACTCGTTGTGGTCCTTAAATCAGACTAATGTCAAGTCCATAATTTAGCATTCCATCAAATAAACCAAGGCATTTCTCAAGCATTGCATTTGCATACCCGCACTTCATAAATAAAAAAAGCAACCATCAAGGAAAGCCAAAAGAGAATATCAAAAGCGTCCAGCATTGCATGCATCAGCGTCACATGCATCCACGTAACATACATCTGCATTACATGTGCATAACCGCATCTTGTGCATTCATCACATGACGAAAACCAAAGTAAAAGAATCAGGAATAGCATCTCATTGCATTGCATGCACATGCATAACATGCCTTTGCATAACATGCACTCATAACATGCACTCATAACATGCACTCATAACATGCACTCATTGCATGCACATGCATAACATGCACTCATAACATGCACTCATTGCATGCACATGCATAACATGCACTCATAACCTGCACTCATACTCCATGCACCATTCCTTGCATCAACTAACGTATGCAGGCATCTCAATCCAACACAGCAGCATCGGTCATTTCAAATCAACCAATCAACAGCATTCGTGAGCCCTCTGTGCTCCCTCCTGAGCCCTCTGTGCTCCATCCTGAGCCCTCTGTGCTCATCCTGAGCCCTCTGTGCTCCATCCTGAGCCCTCTGCGCTCATCCTGAGCCCTCTGTGCTCATCCTGAGCCCTCCGCGCTCATCCTGAGCCCTCTGTGCTCCTCCTGAGCCCTCTGTGCTCATCCTGAGCCCTCTGTGCTCCATCCTGAGCCCTCTGTGCTCATCCTGAGCCCTCTGTGCTCCATCCTGAGCCCTCTGCGCTCATCCTGAGCCCTCTGTGCTCATCCTGAGCCCTCCGCGCTCATCCTGAGCCCTCTGTGCTCCTCCTGAGCCCTCTGTGCTCATCCTGAGCCCTCTGTGCTCATCTCCCTGAGCCCTCTGTGCTCATCTCCATCCTGAGCCCTCTGTGCTCCTCCTGAGCCCTCTGTGCTCATCCTGAGCCCTCTGTGCTCATCTCCCTGAGCCCTCTGTGCTCCTCCTGAGCCCTCTGTGCTCATCCTGAGCCCTCTGTGCTCCATCCTGAGCCCTCTGTGCTCATCCTCCTGAGCCCTCTGTGCTCATCCTGAGCCCTCTGTGCTCCCCCTGAGCCCTCTGCGCTCATCCTGAGCCCTCTGTGCTCCTCCTGAGCCCTCTGTGCTCCTCCTGAGCCCTCTGTGCTCATCCTCCTGAGCCCTCTGTGCTCCTCCTGAGCCCTCTGTGCTCATCCTCCTGAGCCCTCTGTGCTCCTCCTGAGCCCTCTGTGCTCCTCCTGAGCCCTCTGTGCTCATCCTCCTGAGCCCTCTGTGCTCATCTTGAGCCCTCTGTGCTCCTCCTGAGCCCTCTGTGCTCCTCCTGAGCCCTCTGTGCTCCTCCTGAGCCCTCTGTGCTCATCCTGAGCCCTCTGTGCTCCTCCTGAGCCCTCTGTGCTCATCCTGAGCCCTCTGTGCTCCTCCTGAGCCCTCTGTGCTCTTCCTCCTGAGCCCTCTGTGCTCATCCTCCTGAGCCCTCTGTGCTCATCCTGAGCCCTCTGTGCTCCTCCTGAGCCCTCTGTGCTCATCATCCTGAGCCCTCTGTGCTCATCCTCCTGAGCCCTCTGTGCTCCTCCTGAGCCCTCTGTGCTCTCCCTCCTGAGCCCTCTGTGCTCCTCCTGAGCCCTCTGTGCTCCTCCTGAGCCCTCTGTGCTCATCCTGAGCCCTCTGTGCTCATCCTGAGCCCTCTGTGCTCCTCCTGAGCCCTCTGTGCTCTCCCTCCTGAGCCCTCTGTGCTCATCCTGAGCCCTCTGTGCTCCCCCAGAGCCCTCTGTGCTCATCCTGAGCCCTCTGTGCTCCTCCTGAGCCCTCTGTGCTCCTCCTGAGCCCTCTGTGCTCCTCCTGAGCCCTCTGTGCTCCTCCTGAGCCCTCTGTGCTCATCCTGAGCCCTCTGTGCTCCATCCTGAGCCCTCTGTGCTCATCCTGAGCCCTCTGTGCTCCATCCTGAGCCCTCTGCGCTCATCCTGAGCCCTCTGTGCTCATCCTGAGCCCTCCGCGCTCATCCTGAGCCCTCTGTGCTCCTCCTGAGCCCTCTGTGCTCATCCTGAGCCCTCTGTGCTCATCTCCCTGAGCCCTCTGTGCTCATCTCCATCCTGAGCCCTCTGTGCTCCTCCTGAGCCCTCTGTGCTCATCCTGAGCCCTCTGTGCTCATCTCCCTGAGCCCTCTGTGCTCCTCCTGAGCCCTCTGTGCTCATCCTGAGCCCTCTGTGCTCCATCCTGAGCCCTCTGTGCTCATCCTCCTGAGCCCTCTGTGCTCATCCTGAGCCCTCTGTGCTCCCCCTGAGCCCTCTGCGCTCATCCTGAGCCCTCTGTGCTCCTCCTGAGCCCTCTGTGCTCCTCCTGAGCCCTCTGTGCTCATCCTCCTGAGCCCTCTGTGCTCCTCCTGAGCCCTCTGTGCTCATCCTCCTGAGCCCTCTGTGCTCCTCCTGAGCCCTCTGTGCTCCTCCTGAGCCCTCTGTGCTCATCCTCCTGAGCCCTCTGTGCTCATCCTGAGCCCTCTGTGCTCCTCCTGAGCCCTCTGTGCTCATCCTCCTGAGCCCTCTGTGCTCCTCCTGAGCCCTCTGTGCTCCTCCTGAGCCCTCTGTGCTCATCCTGAGCCCTCTGTGCTCCTCCTGAGCCCTCTGTGCTCATCCTGAGCCCTCTGTGCTCCTCCTGAGCCCTCTGTGCTCTTCCTCCTGAGCCCTCTGTGCTCATCCTCCTGAGCCCTCTGTGCTCATCCTGAGCCCTCTGTGCTCCTCCTGAGCCCTCTGTGCTCATCATCCTGAGCCCTCTGTGCTCATCCTCCTGAGCCCTCTGTGCTCCTCCTGAGCCCTCTGTGCTCATCCTGAGCCCTCTGTGCTCCTCCTGAGCCCTCTGTGCTCTCCCTCCTGAGCCCTCTGTGCTCCTCCTGTGCCCTCTGTGCTCCTCCTGAGCCCTCTGTGCTCATCCTGAGCCCTCTGTGCTCATCCTGAGCCCTCTGTGCTCCTCCTGAGCCCTCTGTGCTCTCCCTCCTGAGCCCTCTGTGCTCATCCTGAGCCCTCTGTGCTCCCCCAGAGCCCTCTGTGCTCATCCTGAGCCCTCTGTGCTCCTCCTGAGCCCTCTGTGCTCCTCCTGAGCCCTCTGTGCTCCTCCTGAGCCCTCTGTGCTCATCCTGAGCCCTCTGTGCTCCTCCTGAGCCCTCTGTGCTCTCCCTCCTGAGCCCTCTGTGCTCATCCTGAGCCCTCTGTGCTCCCCCAGAGCCCTCTGTGCTCATCCTGAGCCCTCAGTGCTCCTCCTGAACCCTCTGCACATCCTGAGCCCTCCGCGCTCATCCTGAGTCCTCAGTGCTCCTTCTTTACTGCTTTCTTTACCGCTTTTTGCACGCCAAGTGCCCATTTTACGTTTCTGTCTGCACGCCGAGTGCCCATTTACTTTTCTGTCTGCACGCCAAGTGCTCATTTTACTATTCTATCTGCTTTAGTTGAACTTTTCAATCAATCAACCAACAGGATTCGTGATTCCCTTCAGGACCCAAGTGTCCCCTCAAAAACAGACTTCACCTCGTATTCGAGCTGCGGGTAAGTCCTTCAGACCCCAAGTGGTCCTTCAGACTAGTTGTGTCAGCCTAAGACACAACGGACGTCCTTCATGGTCAACATATCAGTTCCGGAGCTGATCTTGACCCATCATGGCCGCTCGAAAGGCCCCCTCAGACCGTTTTACTAGTACCATAGCTAGTAGCGCTCCTTCAGACCACGATGGTCCTTCAATTAAGGCCTAGGCAGCCTTCCAGACCCTGAGTGGTCCTTCAGAGCCTTAGTGCTCCTTCAGACCCTGAGTGGTCCTTCAGAGCCTTAGTGCTCCTTCAGATCCCGAGTGGTCCGTCATTTTCTCTCTCGGTTAATACGCCAAGTGTTAACCGTTCCCCGTTTGTTCTCAAGCCCATCAATAAAAACAAAAAAAATGAGAAAAGAAAAGGGGAAAATTCGGGTTTTCCCCAAGAGGACAAAATCGGTATAATTTCTGAATTCTTTATCTTCATTTTGCCTTGGAATATGTTTCGGCCAATTCATATTCCTCGTTAAAATTCAGATAAAGAGGGGCAGCTGTCATACCCCAATTTTGTCCGGCTTAGGTCCAAACCCTAATTTTCCACACAAAAATAAATTATGCATCATTTTTAGGGTTAGAATGCACGTTTTGGGAAGTTAGAGTCAAAAAAGGGCATTTTGGTCATTTCTCACAAAAGGGTCTCTAAAAACAATTTTTGCAATAGGCCTCATGCATCAAATTAGGGTTTTTGAAAAATATGTTATGCATGCATGGCAAGCTTTGGAAAATATTTTATGCATGGCAAAGACCTAAAAGCATTTTGTGGAAAGCAAGAATTGATTTCTATTTTGCTCCAAAGGCCAAGAATCGATTTATGGTATATTGCATAGGCCTTGAAATCGATTTTCAGGCTCTTCCATAGGCCATGAATCGATTCCTAATTGTTTTAACTAAGTGAAGAATCGATTCCTACCCTTTAGGATGTCTTGAAAATCGATTTCCCTTGCCTATGTTTAAAGCATGAAATCGATTTCTACACATACTCATGCAAAAGCTAAGAATCGATTTCCTTAATTTTTAAAAGACTATGAAATCGATTTTCAGGATCTCCAAATGTCCTGAAAATCGATTCCTACCTTTTTCCATAGGCCATATAATCGATTCTTATCATTTCCAAAAATAAAGAATCGATTCCTACATATTTCCAAAGGCCACATAATCGATTTTCAGGATCTCCAAATGTCCTGAAAATCGATTCCTACCTTTTTCCATAGGCCATATAATCGATTCTTATCATTTCCAAACATAAAGAATCGATTCCTACATATTTCCAAAGGCTCAAACAATCGATTCATCCTTGCAATAAATGTTTTTTAAAAAATTCTACGCTTTCCTAAGCCTATAAATAGGCAGCCTCAAATCACATTTGAGGGGGAGGAGATTTTTACAAGATCAGAAAACACACACACACATTTCACGAGATCTGAGAAGACAACTCTCGTAAATCTCATTTTCCAGTTCTACGCTTCATTTCTGCTCTATTCGCGCCGTTGGTCCGTCTGAGCTGATCTCCTGCAAGGGTTAGTCGGGGTTTGCGTTCTTCAGAGTTGTAATATCTGTCTTCATCAGAGGTATTTCAGTCTTTACATTTGTTAAAATTTAATCATTCTGATCCATACCAAAATTGCCCTATGTGATTTAATTTAGCTGTAGTGTCTTTGTTGATGATGAACCACATGATTCCCACTTATGCCTAGTGCATCATTTTCTAAGTGGGGAAGATGGTCTCAGATGATTCAACCTCCCCTTTCAAACCCTTTCAAAAAAAAACATTTTTCATCAGAACTACGTCGCTTTGATTCCCGTTTGGGATACGTAGGAGCGAGCCACGTCCTCGTCAAGCGCAACAAATAAAAATTCTTTTCATCCCCCTAAACCAATCATTTTCATAAAACAAACAAAAATCATTTTCAAACCCATCGTTGCTAGTAGCTCATCAGAACCTCTGTTCGTTTAGCTATTAGTGACAATGTCCTTTTCTCATAAGAATAATAAACGATGATCCATCATAACCTTTGTTAGTTTGATCATCGTACAAATCAATCTTTTTCGAAAATCACTTTCAAAAAGATAATAAAAAAACAAGTTGTTATCAATAGTCCATCAGAACCTTTGTTCGTTTGACTAGCGGTACAACTCTTTTTGAGCATTTAGCAGTGATTCATCATAGCCTCTGCTAGTTTAATTATTTGCTAATGCTCGTCCTATTTCAAAAAAAACTCACTAAAAAAGATAAAAAACAAAAACTTTTCAAAAAGAACCAAGAACTACGTAGCTTTGAATTCTCCATCGCACCGGGAGATACGTAGGAGCGGGCCATGTCCCGTCAAGCACTTTTTTCTAAAAACCCTTTTTTCCCCCCTTCTCACCTAAAATAAAATTTTCATTAAAGATTTCCCATTCGTCTCCAAATAAGAAATAAATAGGCAAATCTAGGTATTTTTCAAATCAAACGTTAAAACCACACATTTAATTAGAGGTTCCCTTTCGGTAGAAAGGACGTGCGCGGTGCTAACACCTTCCTCGCGCGTAATCGACCCCCGAACCTATATCTCTAGTTTTCAAAAGACCATCCGCTTTGTCCAAAAGACCTTTTTTCAATGTTTTGGTCTTAAAATTAAAATATTGGTGGCGGCTCCAAAATTTTCCACGTTGTACATCGAGAAACCCAAACCGGGGATTTTTCGGGGTGCAACAACGGTCAATCTTCATTCCAAGGTGCGCGAGTACATGTTAGTATGTTATCTGCATCCGCTGAAACTAGTTTAGATTTGGCAAACGTTCAGGTCGTGAATGACTTCCTGGATGTCTTCACAATGAAGTTTCTTCTGAACCTCCAGAGCGAGAGGTAGAGTTTACTGTAGAATTGGTTCCTGGCACGGGATCAATATCTACTGTTTCTTATTGAGGGTTTCTTTAGAGTTAAAGGAAATGGAGTCTCAACTGGAAGAGTCGATGTTAAAGAAATTCCGTCAACCGAGAGTGCTTCTCTAAGGAGTGCTCTGGTGTGGTTAGTCAAAAGGAAAAATGGTAGCATGAGATTGTACAAGGATTATCGACAACTCAACAAAGTGACGATTAAGAATAAATATCCCTTGCCAAGGATAGACGATTTACTGGATCAACTTCGAGGTGCCGTGGTGTTTTCAAAAATTGATCTGAGGTCAGGTTATCATCAATTAAAAGTTAGAGCCTTAGATATTCCGAAGACAGCTTTCCGTACTAGGTATGGACATTACGAGTTCGTAGTGATGCCCTTCGGTTTGACTAATGCTCCAGCGGTATTCATAGATTACATGAACCGAGTTTTTCATACGAATTAGGATCAGTTTGAAGTCATTTTCATCGATGATATTTTGATGTGCTCGAAGACCATTGAGGAGCATGTCCAACATCTCCTCATTGTTCTGAGTGTACTCCGAGAAAAGGAGTTGTACTTGAAACCTTCGAAGTGTGATTTTTGGGTGTCAGAGGTAAAGTCTTTGGGACATGTGATTTCCCAAGTCGGGAGTTTCTGTAGGTCCCAGTGAGAAGGAAGCGGTGTTGAATGGGAGTGACCGACGTCAGCCGCAGAGATCAAAAGTTTCTGGGTCTAGCCGGTTACTATCAGAGAATTGTTAAAGGGTTCTCACAGTTAGATTTCCACTTACTCGACTAACTCGAAAGGGTCAACCGTTTACGTGGGATGCTGATTGTGGAGAATGTTTTCAAGAATTGAAGGTTAGATTGACTTCTGCTCCAATCCTGATTCTTCCGGATTCGTCATTGGAATTTCAAATTTTCGATGACGCTTCAGGGAAGGGTTTAGGATGTGTTTTAATGCAAAATCACCAAGTGGTAACTTAGGCGTCCAGACAATTAAGGTCTCGTGAAGAGAATTATCCAACTCATGAATTGGAGTTAATAGCTATTGTGTATGCACTGAAGATTTGGAGACGTTACCTGTATGGGTCTCGTTTCGAAGTCTCTAGTGGTCACAAGAGTTTAAGGTATCTGTTTGATCAGAAAGAACTGAATAGCAGGCAGAGAAGAGTGTAGAATTTCTGAAGGATTATGACATCGGGTTGAAGTATCATCCAGGAAATTCCAATGTTGTAGCTGATGCGAGTAGTAAGAAATCGCTCCACACGGCAGAATTATGATGCATTAGGTGGAATTATTAGAGTCTGACAGAGACTTAAATCTAAATTCAAGATCGAGAGGAACCTGTTAGTGTTGAGCCATATGAGGATCTCTAGCTCCCTAAGGGATTCTATACGCTTAGCATAGGAAGTTGATGTGAAGCTACAATCACAAAGGGTATTTCCAGATTTTACTATGGATAGTGATGGAGTCAGTTGTTTCAACGGTAGAATCTGTGCGGCCGATGATGAGAACAATAAAAGGCAAGTGTTGGAGGAAGCACACCGAAGTTTATATTCTGTTCCAGGGTGTACAGAATATAAAGCAGAGGTATTAGTTTGTTAACCTCTCCTTTGTGAAGGTTAGCAATGAGATAGTATTATGAGATTCCGTTTGACAAGTCGAACGCGAACGCGAATATGCAGGTGAGGTAACTGTTGACTGTTTTTCACAATGCGAATAAGCACCAGAGGATTAACTGACAGATCTGCAGCAAGGGACTGGAATTTCCAAAGTGAAGTTTGGCGTACGGTATGGTTGTTTTGAAAAATCGCTTTGTGAAAACCCACATGCTAAAGTTAATTTTGGGAACGAATTAAGAGGCTAATAGAATATGATTGAGGAGGAAAATCCTAGGAGGATTACTGAGTTTGAGGGGAAGCTCTCAACGCTATGGACTAATAAGAAAAGGAGCTCTGAGTTCTGTTTGATAGTTGTTCGGAGAACAACTGAGGTGATTTTCATTACGTTCGATTTATTTGATGTCCCCGTGGTTTATTTCTGCGTTTAAGATAAACGTTTCTGGTAAATCCTCATTCCATCTTCTTTCGAGAAGTGTTATCTCGAAATCTTGGGGGCGAGTCAAAAAGTTTCACAAATGACTTTCCGTCACATTTGTCAATGTGTACGAGAACCGTTATGGATCGTAGAAGATTTGTGGAGGAAGTGTTTACACCTTCGAGGAAATCGTGTTTGTTTTTACCTCTACCGAGGAGTACCAGTTTGTGGATCTCATTTTCAACATATATTTCTATCAGTGTCTTGTATTAAGCCCTTTGATTTAGATTAATCAAAGTTGGGGAGTAAGCGAGGATAACTGGAATGAAGCTTCGGAAGCGTTTTCGAACGCGGTGCCGAGCCTATGTAGGCGAAAGAGGAATTTCTCGTGTTGATTCGTGACAAGGGAGTTCGGACTGTAATCTTAGAAGTGTTCTCGGGTAATGGTCGAACATACTTGAAGATGGATGTGCCGGATTGAGAAGATTTTTCTACGCTCATTCCGTTAATTCAAAATTGTTTTCCAGCAAATTAAGACCCTTCTAAGGATGCCTATTCTCGGAGAGTCAAATGAAAGACGTGACGAAATTTTGAGGACAAAATTCTTTCAAGTTGGGGAGAATGTAACATCCTCAAAATAATTAACCGAATTATTTAGAGGTTAACCCAATTGAATTAATTTAGTACTTAATTGGTAAAATTATTGAGTGCCAATATAATTATTGGATTGGCATAGGATCGTTAATCGGATAATACGGACCGTGGACGATTTAGAATCGATTAAGGGATTAAGGTTAATATGGTAATTTTACCACGTTACCACTTATATATTATATATATATATATATATATATATATATATATGTGTGTGTGTACCGTGTGTGTATGTAAAAAGGAAAGAAGAGAAAAGAATTGAAAGAAATAAAAGGAAGCCACGCGTGAAACAGAGGAAAAGAATGAAAGAAAAGAAAGAATGGAGAAAGTGAGAAAGGGAGGAAACGTAGAGGAAGAAGAGAAGAGGGAGAGAGAAGACCTCACCCAAACCTCAAGCTTCCTTCACCAAAAATGTTCCCCACATCCTTCTCTTCATTTTGACACCAAGATCTTCATCATCCATTCTTTATCCTCCATTTCACCATTTTCGAATTTGGAGAGGGAGGAGAAGAAATGTTGTGTTGTGTTCTTCATCAAGTGTCCTAGAGGTTAGGGAAGTCGAATATGTGGTTGGTTGCTAGCTTGGAATGAAGAATCAAAGGTTTCAAGAGTTAGGGTTAGAGGAATCAAGATTTTGGGTTATGGATGAATAGTAAATTGGGGGTTGAAGAAGATGAATAGTGCATTTTGGAGGTCTCGGAATTGAGCGGAAAGATTGAAAGCGGTTGCGGACGTCGCCGGAGCGTGGAATGGATTCGGGGAACGTTCGTGTGGTTACTCGGTGATTTTGAAGTCTCGGTGATTTCGAGGTCTCGGAGTCGGTTCACGCTTACAAGGGTGAGTTCTACTCACCTTTAGGATTTTTGTTTTTCGAATTAATTAATTAACTGTTTTATCGCTTTCGCTGGACTGGAATATTTCTGGATATTGTCTGTTTCGGGTTAGGAATCGATCGGAGCGAGTCTCGAGTTGTGTCGCGTTGAAATGGAATTTTTGGTGATTTGATTTCGAAAGATTTTGACTTAAAAACCGTTAATTGGAAAATATGTCGTTTTTGATAAAATCTGTTTTAATTATGTTTTTGATTGGATTGATTGATTGTGTGGTTTGTATTGGGTCTATTATATTGGTTGTCAAATCTGTTTTCGATCGGAACTAAAATCGGAATTGAGCGGAATAGCGGATTTCGCGAAAATCGCAAAATCTGCACCACACAGACCCCCCTGCTGCCAATTCGCGCCCCACTTGCGCGCCAGGCGCGACTCCAGCGCCATTTGGCAGAACCTGCTGCCAGTTCGCGCGCCACTTGCGCGCCAGGCGCGACTCCAGCGCCATTTGGCAGAATTTCAGCAACCAAACACTGTTTTTCGTTTCGCGATAACTTTTGATCCGGGAACCCGATTGAGGTGTTCTAAGATGCGTTGGAAAGCTTATTCAGAGGCCTAACTGAATATTCTATTCTTTAAGGCAAAAAGAACTGTTTTTGAAGTTGAAATTGTTTCGAAAAGCCGAACAATAGTACACGTGTGCGAATATGTTTTATTAATAATAAAGTGGACTATGAGTCCTACGTAATACGGTATAACTGACGCGGGACGATTATTATTTATTGTCTAAACCGGTCTACGATTCACGATATATATATTATATCGACTATGGGAAACGGCCCGATGCGGGTGTTATGTTCAGTTATAGGTCTGGATGTAAATGAACTAAATGTTCATATTATTGTAGATATATATATTATATCGAGTTTGGGTGACGACCCATGTTAACATACTAGGCGGGGAAGTCATGATCCCTTACCCTAGGCTCTGAGGCCAATAGTGGAACTGTTATTGGATAGGGGTTCGCCGGGAGACGCAGATGTGCTGCAGCCGGTGTTATGTTAAAAGTAATGTACTATGAATACCGGGAGACGCAGATGTGCTGCAGCCGGTGTTATGTTAAAAGTATTGTACTATGAATATCGGGAGACGCAGATGTGCTGCAGCCGGTGTTATGTTAAAAGTATTGTACTATGAATACCGGGAGACGCAGATGTGCTGCAGCCGGTGTTACGTAGAAGGGCCTAGGATGCTAGTTCATCGGGAGACGCAAATAGATTGCAGCCGGTGTCTTACTAGGTCGAAGCCTTATTGTTTGGTCCACCGAGATTGAGCAAGCGGATTGCGGTCGGTGTTGTGTCGAATCATAAAACTGTTTTAAAGGGACCGAGAGTGTAGTTAGGGGTCTCGGTAGAACTCACTGAGATTGTATCTCACTGTTTATATTTTGTGGTTTTACAGAGAAGCAGGGGAAAACGAAAAGGTGAAGAAGCACAGCTAGGTGGTGTGCATATGAAGACGGTGAAGACTTAGTTTTCATTGTTATTGTCTTTCCCTCGAGATTTTTGTATTTTCGATTGTATAACTTGTATCAGTAAAAGTTGTAAAATCGTTTCCGCTATTTCTTGGTATTTGGATATTGGACTCTAAGTTATGAGTTGTTTTTATTTATGTTCAATATCTAAAACAGGAAAAATATCTCTGATTATTTTATGATGGTACACTTGGGTATTTTTACTCGATAAAAATACCGGGGTGTTACAGTACCGGTCCCGATGGTTGGAGAAAGTTTCAAAAAGACTTGGTCTCCTTCTTCAAATTCTAACGGCCTTCTTCTCTTATCCGCATAACTCTTTTGTCGACTCTGCGCGGCTTTCATCCTTTCTCTTATCTAACGGATCTTCTCCGTAGTCTCACGGACCAATTTCGGTCCTAACATTCTCTACTCACCCACATCCCACCAACACAGTGGTGTTCTACACTTCCTTCCATACAATGCTTCATATGGAGCCATTCCGATACTAGAATGGTAACTGTTATTGTATGAAAATTCCACCAATGGAAGATGATCCTCCCACCTGCCTCCACTATCAAGTACACAAGTTCTCAACATATCCTCCAATGTCTGGATTATTCTCTCAGTCTGCCCGTCTGTCTGTGGATGGTAAGCGGTGCTAACACATACCGTCGTTCCCAATGCCATATTCAATGCTCTCCAAAATCGAGATGTGAACTTAGGATCTCGATCACAGATGATACTTGTAGGGATTCCATGCAACTTAACAATATTCTTGAGATACTCATCTGCTAACTTAGCAACCTTGTGATTCGAACGCACTGGAATAAAATGGGCGGACTTGGTCAGACGATCCACCACTACCCAAATAGAATCATTTCCGGCTTGGGACCGTGGCAATCCCATGACAAAATCCATAGATATGCTTTCCCATTTCCATTCAGGTACATTCAACGGTTGTAACTGGCCACCTGGCTTCTGGTGCTCTATCTTAACCTTTTGACAAGTCAAGCATCGAGACACAAATTCTGCAATATCCACTTTCATGCCTGGCCACCAATACAATTGCTTCAGATCTCGATACATCTTGGTAGACCCAGGATGTATTGAGAACTGACTCTTATGAGCTTCCACTAAAACTTGCCTCTTCACATCCTCATCATTCGGCACACAGATTCTGCCATCAAAACAAATTACACCATTACCGTCTTCTGTGTAACTCGGCAATCTCTTTTGCGCTTGCAGTTCTACATCACCTTCTTGGGCTGAGCGAGTTAGATCTCTCAAGGGGCTTGAAATCCGAATGTGACTCAACACCAACCTGTTCCTTCTTGATTTTACTCTCAAATTAAGGTCTCTGAATGATTCCAACAAGGACATCTCGTGCATCATTAACTCTGCAGTATGGATAGACTTCCTGCTTAAAGCATCGGCCACAACATTAGCCTTACCAGGATGATACTTCAATTCAAAATCGCAATCCTTCAGGAATTCTACCCACCTCCTCTGTCTGTTGTTCAGCTCCTTTTGGTCAAACAAATATTTAAGGCTCTTGTGGTCACTAAAGACTTCGAAACGAGACCCGTACAGGTAATGTCTCCAAATCTTTAGGGCAAACACAATCGCCGCTAATTCTAAATCATGAGTTGGGTAATTGTCTTCATGCGGCTTCAACTGTCTGGAGGCATAGGCAACTACTTGTTGATTCTGCATCAGGACACACCCCAAACCCTTACCAGAGGCGTCGCAATATATTTGGAACCCTACGGACGGATCTGGAAGAATCAGGATGGGTGCAGAAGTCAAACGATCCTTCAATTCCGTGAAACAATCATCACAGTCTGAGTCCCAAACAAACGGCTGACCCTTGCGAGTTAACCGCGTGAGTGGAAGAACCAGCTGGGAAAATCCTTGAATGAATCTTCGATAATACCCAGCTAATCCCAAGAAACTTCTTACCTCAGTAACCGTGGATGGTTGTTCCCAGTCTACCACAGCTTCAATCTTACTGGGCTCCACTGCAACACCTTCCTGACATATCACATGACCCAGAAACTTAACTTCGGGCATCCAAAAATCACATTTGGATGGCTTAGCATACAACTTCTTCTCTCGGAGTACGTTCAGAACAATTCGGAGATGCTGCACATGCTCCTCAATCGTCTTAGAGAACACCAAGATATCATCAATGAACACTACCACAAACTGATCCAGATAGGGATTAAAAATCCGATTCATATAATCCATGAATACGGCTGGAGCATTGGTCAAACCGAAGGGCATCACTACGAATTCATAGTGTCCATACCTCGTACGGAAAGCGGTCTTCGGGACGTCCAAGGCTCGAACTCTGATTTGGTGATAGCCGGACCTCAAATCAATCTTTGAAAATACCGAAGCTCCCCTCAACTGATCTAACAAATCATCAATCCTCGGTAGAGGGTACCTGTTCTTGACAGTCACCTTATTCAACTGACGATAATCGATACACAATCTCATACTTCCGTCCTTCTTCTCGACAAGCAACACTGGAGCACCCCATGGTGAGGCACTCGGCCGGATGAATCGCTTGGAAATTAGCTCTTCTAGTTGAACTTTCAATTCCCTCAACTCTAATGGCGACATTCTATACGGGGCTATAGAAATAGGTCCAGTGCCCGGAACCAATTCTATAGAAAATTTCACCTCACGATCCGGAGGAAATGAAGGAACTTCATCGGGAAACACATCAAGGAATTCATTAACAACTTGCACAGAAGATAAATCCTGACCTGTCTCAGTAGATGCAGACAGCATCATGACGTAAGCTTCTGCGCCTTGGAACAGATAGTTACTGGCCGAAGTGAAAGAAATAACAGCTTCAGAATTGGGCGGTTGTAGCTCTACTGACTCGGAAGCGAAACCGATAGTTCGATGGAAGCAATCTATAGTTACATGGTTGGCCGTCATCCAACTCATGCCTAGGACAACGTCCATGCCTTTCATTGGTAAACGAATGAAGTCTACTACAATTCCTGTCTCCAATGGATAGAAGACAATTTTCACATATCGCTTGGGTCTGAACACTACCTTCAGCAGCGGTCTTAATGGAGATTGGTTGAGGCAAAGGAGTTAAAGCCAATCCCAACCGATCGACACAAACTTGAGATATAAAACAATGGGTCGCACCCGAATCATATAAAATACTAACGTAGTTATTAAAAAGAGATCCCATACCCCTTAGTAGATTATCTGACGGTGTGACCTTTCTGGGCGTCCAAGGTGTAAACTCTCCCATGAGTTGTAGTAGCAGCAGGGTTACTTCCTTGACTCTTCTCCTTCTCTGGGCAGTCCCGTGCAAAATGACCGTCTTTCTTGCAGAAATAACACTGGTTGGATCCCATCTGGCATTTACCTTGATGATACTTTCCACAGTTGGAACACGTCCTGAACCTTGAGGAGTTCGA
This sequence comes from Astragalus membranaceus, assembly GCA_039519185.1. Lineage (NCBI taxonomy): Eukaryota > Viridiplantae > Streptophyta > Magnoliopsida > Fabales > Fabaceae > Astragalus > Astragalus membranaceus. Next base: position 29,290,547 of record CM076847.1, read on the forward strand.
CGACTGAACCTGCTTCCCCTTGTTGGAGTTGTGCCTGGGACCCGTGTGATTGTTGGATGATCCAACATTCTTCTTATTCTGATGGAATACTTTCCTGCTTGCATATAACCTCTTCAAGTCACTCTCAGCTATGTGTGCTTGTTGAACCATGGCAGCATAGTTAGTATAAGCAAAAGAACTCAAACTCTAAGCAATGTCTTCCCTTAGCCCGTACTTGAACCTTTCGATTTTCCACTTGTCATTGGGAGCATACCCGGCCAAACCGAAGAATTGATATAACTCTTCAAACTTAGCCGCGTACTGACCCACAGTTGAACTTCCTTGAGTGAGAGTCAGAAATTCGTTCTCTTTGTCGAACCTCATGGCCGTTGGAAAGAACTGCTCCAAAAATACCTGCTTGAAATGTTCCCAAGTCTGGGGAGTATCCATAGTTACCATCATGGCTTTGGCATTAGTCCACCAGTTGTTAGCTTCACCTTTCAGCATATGAGTTGCCAATCTCAGCTTGTCATCATCAGTGGCTTGCATAGCTACGGAAATCTTCTCTATATCATCTTGCCAATGCTGGGCTTCCATAACATCCGGTCCTCCTCTGAACTCGGACGGCTTCATTTTCAGGAATTCAGAGAAAACCCTCCTTGGGTCAACTTGAGGCTCGGGGACTTGCTGAGGCTGAGCTTGAGCATTCTGTTGCATCAGCAACATATCTTCCATCATCTTCTGTTGTCTCTCTATCACGTTCTGCATCCATGCAGAATGCGGATCAATTGGTGGGTTATTCCTCGATCCTCCTGCCATAATTCTACAAATGATACACCAAGTATTAAGTTGATCAGTCTCAATGTCTCTTAGTATCACAAGAAGCAAGATAGTAGAATTACTCGAGGGACAAAACCACCCTAACTGTCTAAGCCCGACTAGGTTGAACTGCTCTGATATCGTAATGTAACACCCCGATAAATTCTAACATATAGAATCACCGAAATGCACTAGATGGCATACATCAGAGTAACTTCCTGTTATTGAAATACTGAACACAACTAAAACTTTCTTTAATACATAACAAATGGTTCTCTGAACCGCATAAACTTCCTGAAAATGCTTAAGTTTCAAACTTAAGACTTATACATAATCCTGGTGTTCAATACTCAAAACATAAAGTAGCGGAAACGATTTTACAACTTAACCATGAAAGTTATACAATCGGTAATCTAGAAACAATAAATAGGACAAAGGTCTAAAACATGAAACTCGGTCTTCAATGACTCCAAGAGTCGTACCGGCTAACCGTGCTTTACCGCCTTTGCTTTCCCCTGTTTCTCTGTAAAAACCACAAATATGAAGGGTGAGATAAACATTATCTCAGTGAGTCCTATCGAGACCCCTTACTAACTCTAACGGTTCATTATGCCTTGTTTGAACTCGTGGTCCTAAAAAGCGACCACGTGGAAATATATTAAGTTCCTGTATCATTATGCTCATGGCCCTCCTAAGCGACACATGAAGCATACAATCTTTTGTTCCATGTTTTTAGCATAACACCTCAGTCTACCTATTTTATAGGCATCTCTTGACTTTGGTGAACCCATCCCGCTATTTCTAGTGGGGGAAACATTCTTGAAACTAGGTTTTGGGGCTCATGACTTCCCCTCCCCTAGTATGCTAACCTCTTAGGGTCGTCACCCTTTTTCCTCTTGTATTTATTATACATTAACAGTCTGTGTACCCGCAATGGGCTGTTAGTCATTTCAGTCAAGTACCATGTACCATATCAGTCAATTACAGTGTATAATATCAGTCAAATACCGTGTATTATTATCATTCTTGACATATGCACTCTCGCGTTCTCTAAGTGCGGTTTTCCATTTTATTCATAACACCCAAACTTTCTATCGAACATGTTCAATCTCATACCATTGTTACCTTTACATTGTTGTGGAACCTTGGGGAATGGGTTAGAAGAGGATTGGAATCATTTGGAATGGATAAAAGGTACTTTGAAATTGAAGTTCAGAAAGTCTCACACGACCCGTGCGTGTAGGCGCACGACCCGTGCGTTTTTGAACAGTTTGCAGAAGATTTCCAGAAAGATACGCACGACCCGTGCGACTTGGCGCACGATCCGTGCGTTATCCACTAAAATTTTAGAAAGTTCCAGAGACATACGCACGACCCGTGCGACTAGGCGCACGATCCGTGCGTGTTTTAAAAATCCAGTTCTTGTCGTATCAGATGGAGGCGCACGACCCGTGCCCAGAGGCACACGATCCGTGCGTCTCTATCAGTTTTCCAGAAAACAGACTTTTCATGAGTTTTTCCATTCCGTTCTGATTCCAAAATCCCTTCCGATCGAGACCCAAACTCAAACACACATTGAAATAATATATCATAGCATTCCCAAACAATCAATTAAACAATATATGATTCAAGTCACAATCCTTTTAAGAAAACAGTTTTCGAATAGTTTCCTTTCGTTACCGGAAATGCGTGACAAGAGTTTTCGAAAAGTAAAGACTCAGACACAAACACATTCCCTAAGCGAGTTATAGAACTCACCCGAAGTGATGAAAATCACTCAAACGACGAATCTAACGGTTGACGCGTTCGAATAGCCTCACGAACCGTCTCCGAACTCGCTCCAGAAACCGAACCTGAACTTCCATAGGATCTAAGACTCGAACTCAGCAACTCAAATGAGCTTCAAACAGGTTTGTTGCTTGGATGTGAGCTTTGGTACTGAATATAGGACTACAACAAGGACATGCAACTATTTGGAGCATCAACACTCCATTTTTGAGCTTGGAGCTTCAAAGGTGCACAAATGGTGATTTGTGATGAAGTGGGTTGATGGGAGATTTCTGGGCATCAATGTATAGAGGAAGAAGAATGATGAACAAAGGTGGTTTTGGATTCAACATGCATGAACAATGGAGGTTGAGTCCCTTCCCTTTCTTCTCCACTCTCTCTCTCGAATTCTCTCCTCCTCCTCCCTACTTCTTGTTGTTTTTTAGAAAATGAGGGAAGTGAAGTGTGTGGTGGTGTTTTGGTCAGCTGAAGCCTCATTTAATGAGGTGAAAGGACCAAAATACCCCTACTCTCTAATATTCTCTTAGATTACTCCTAACACCACACTAATCCCATAACTCACTAACTTAACCTAATATCTCAATTATGCACAACTATAATTTATTAATTTCAAACATCACATTATTTAATAATTTATGCTAATTAATTAACTCAACCTCTTGCTAATTCAATTAATCTAATTAGCTAATTAGGGGATGTTACAATCACCCCAACTTCTAAAATTTTGTCCTCAAAATTTACAAAACGTACCTTACTCGAACAAATAAGGATATTTGTCCCGCATGCTCTCCTCTACTTCCCATGTCGCTTCGTCAGGTGACGTACCATCCCAAAGCACTTTGACGATAGGAATTGATCTCGTTCGAAGCGCCTTCTCACCACGTTCGATGATCCTAATTGGAGTAGGCTGATAGGATAAATCCGGTTTATGTCAATTGCTTCATAACTTAATGGTTGATTCGGATCATGAATATACTTCCTTAACTGCGATACATGAAACACATCATGTAATCTGGACAATTCTGGAGGTAAAGCAATGCGATACGCTACCGGCCCAACTCGCTCGACAATCTGGAAGGGTCCGACATACCGAGGACTGAGCTTCTTCGCTCGCAAAGCAATACCGGTCCCGATGGTTGGAGAAAGTTTCAAAAAGACTTGGTCTCCTTCTTCAAATTCTAACGGCCTTCTTCTCTTATCCGCATAACTCTTTTGTCGACTCTGCGCGGCTTTCATCCTTTCTCTTATCTGACGGATCTTCTCCGTAGTCTCACGGACCAATTCCGGTCCTAACATTCTCTGCTCACCCACATCCCACCAACACAGTGGTGTTCTACACTTCCTTCCATACAATGCTTCATATGGAGCCATTCCGATACTAGAATGGTAATTTGATTAGTTGAATTATTAAATTTTAGTCGGAGGCGTGATTAATTTAATTAAAATGATGGGTGTGGTTCAGGAAGTGGAACGAGTATTGGGGGGGTGATGTTGGCAACTCAAGGGTGGTGAAAAATGGCCCAGGAAGCCTAGCCCGATAGCTTAGGCGCTCCTGAGGCTCTTGAAGCTAAGGGGTTAGGGTTTTGCGCCTCACTCCTTGCATCAGAGAAAGAAAACGAAATTTGAGAGAGTGAGAAGAGAGGGAGCATCGTACGGCACTAAAGGAGAAGAAGGAAGGGAAATCTCTCGAGGTTTCGTTAGGTAAGAGTTCTCAATCCTTCCTTGTCGTTTATCATCCTTTCCTAGTGTTGTGACTTTCAAGCCCTAATCTCCGTGTGTTGATTTCCCCCTTGATCAAGAAGTGGGCGTGACTACGGTTTCGAAGGAGGAAGGAGAAGCTTCGTTCGTTGTGTTGCTGGGTTTTGTTCGTGACTCTTCGTCATTGTCTTTCGGAACACGCAAAATTCGAGGTAAGGGTGAGCGTTTTAATTCAATAAAATCGAGTATGTGATTGGGGTTTTGTGGGATTTTTGGGTGTAGTAGTGTAATTGAAATGTTGAGGTTTTGTTTGATGAGTTGTTGACTTTCCCTTTCGGGAATTTCGATCTTTGCTTTGATGAACATTTTGAGGGATTACTTGATGAATTTTTGATGATTGTTCTTGATGAATTTGATGATGTCTTGATGAAATTGTGTTGAATTGGGCGATGAACAATGTGTGATGAAATTGTGTTTTGATGCATTGGATGATGTCTGGATGAAAATTCTAAAAATCTGATCACTCCTGCAAGCGAGCTGTTGTGGTTGCTATTTTGCGCCTCGGTCGCGCTCGGGTCGCGCCCCAGGCGCAAGGCGTGCTGCGCTGGGCGTGTTGTTTCTGTTGTTTCGCGCCCCGCTGAGCCATTATTTTCCGCTGTTTCTCACTGTTTCTCCACTGTTTTTCTTGCTGTTTTTCACACTGTTTCTCCAATTAAATATGTGATACTTTCCCAATGAAAATATGATGTTTTCACTATAAAAATGTGGGGTCTATCTCAAATTTAAAATGTGATGTTTCTCTATAAATGTGAAGTTTTCCCGATTAAAAATGTGGTGTTTTTCTAAAATTAAAAGTGATGTTCCCTCATTTAAAATGTGAAGTTTTTCCAATTAAAACTATGATGATGTTGCAATATAATTTTGATGAATATGACGAGTTCACTCTATGAGTGATTATGATGATGTGATATATATGATTTTGATGATTACGACGAATACACTCTATGAGTGTTTGATGATGATGATGATGACGAGTACTCCAGGTGAGGGTTTTGATGAAATGCACATGTGTATATAGAGTCTCATGGCATGTGCATAATGTGAAGAATAGGCTTCGGCCTCCTGTGAAGAATAGGCTTCGGCCTCTTAATTGTGATGAATATGGTACCATCATGCATATGCCCTGGTCAGGGGTTGCATTTACATGCATAGTCATGATTGTGGCTTGTTGCCAAACTGTGTTGTGAATTGGTGTTTAGGTGATGATGATGTGATAATAATAATGATGTTGTAGAAATTGTTTGTCTCCATTACTCTATCATATGCTTGATTATGTTTTGCTAAAATTCTCACCCCTTCTGCTTGGAATGTTGCTCTATTGTGGCAACGCTGCAGGTAATCGCGAGTGAAGGATCTGCTGCCTTCCTTTTAGCCTTGGGATGTATTTTGTGTCGCTCTCTGATACTGTAACACCTAGGGGGCGTGGGTGAATTTTGATAAACGATTTAATTAGTTGTTTTAATGATCTTATTGATATATTTGAGACGTGTTTGAGAGTTATTGGTGAGTTGTTGTTTATTCCGCTGTGATGTGAATTTTGAGGATTTGATTTTTCATGAAGGATGTTTTGTTGCGAAAATTTGAAGAGTGAAATTGATGAGTTTGTTTTTAACGAAATTGTAGCATTTCTTTTCTATCAATGAATATAATATTTTTGAAAGGGATTACTCTAATAAATGACGTGTAATATAAGGGTAGAAAAGGGGTGTTACATTAGTGGTATCAGAGCAGTTCGGTCTGTCCGGCCGGTGGTTGAGTCGTCGAGTTGAGTAGCATTCTAGTTGTTACTCGTTTCTAAATTCTGTTCTTTGTTGCAGTGCTAGAATGGCAGGACGGAACGATGCTGCACTTGCTGCTGCCTTGCAGGCTATAGCTGGGGTTGTGGGTAACATACCCAATGCTATTGGTGATGGGACGCATAGTTTGGCTACGTTCCAGCGTGAGAACCCTCCTGCTTTTGAAGGCGGGTATAATCCTGATGGTGCCCTTGAGTGGCTAAGCGAGATGGAGCGGATCTTCCGCGTTATGGATTGCACCGATGCTCAGAAGGTTCGCTATGGCACACATATGCTGAAGAAAGAGGCTTATGACTGGTGGAGGGCGACTAGTCAGGGGTTGACGACCGCCAATGAGGGGGTGACTTGGGCTGTGTTTGATAGGGAATTCAAGAGAAAGTACTATCCGGAGGATGTCCGCGGGAAGAAGGAGGTTGAGTTTCTGAGACTTGAGCAAGGTAACATGACTGTAACTGAGTATGCTGCAAAATTTACTGAGCTGTCTAAGTTTTATCCTCATTATGATGGAGACGGTGCAGAGTTCTCCAAATGCAACAAGTTTGAAAATGGGCTGCGTGCTGACATTAAGAGAGCCATAGGGTATCAGCAAATTCGTGTGTTTCCATTGTAGGTTAATAGCGCCAGGATTTTTGAGGAGGACAATAATGGCTTCTCCAGAGTTATGAGGGAAAAGCAAAAGAATTTTTCGGGTCGTGGTAAACCATATGAGGCGCCTGCTGGTAAGGGCAAAGGTAAGTTTGTTGGTGGGCCTAAGCGAAGTGGGGGAGATGCTGCAGCCAGTGTTACTTGTTACACGTGTGGGAAAGTAGGCCATAAGAGTCCAGATTGCCCAAATAAGGAGAAGAAGAGATGTTACAAGTGTGGGAAGGAGGGACACATGTCTTTCAACTGTGATAAGAAAGATGTAGTATGCTTCAATTGTGAGGAGAGTGGTCACATCAGTACACAGTGCTCAAAACCCAAGAAGGAAAAGTCCTTTGGAAAAGTGTTCGCTCTGGCTGACTCTGATGTGGTGAATGAGATTCAAGGTACGTGCTATATCAATAATTCTCCTCTTGTTGCTATTGTTGATACGGGTGTTACCCATAGTTTTATTGCTGCTGCTTGTGTTGAGAAATTAAGCCTTGTTTTATCTGATATGTTGAGGGAGATGGTTATCGATACTCCAGCTAAGGGTTCGGTGACTACCTCCGCTGTTTGTGCCAAATGTTCTGTATCTATATATGGTAGAGAATTCTTAATTGATTTGATCTGTTTGCCGCTGAGTGGAATGGATGTCATTCTGGGTATGGACTGGTTAGTTGATAACCATGTTCATATCAACTGTCGGGAGAGGTCCGTGAGTTTTGAATCGCTTGAAGAGGAGTCTGGTTTGTTATCTGCGGGTCAGCTGCATAGAGTGATGAGAGAAGAATTTCAGCTGTTTTCTCTGTTGGCGTCGTTGTCTGCCGAGAGCCAAGCGAAGATTGATGTGTTGCCGGTAGTGCGTGAGTTTTCTGAGGTGTTCCCTGATGAGATTCCAGATGTACCACCAGAGAGAGAGGTGGAGTTTGCTATTGATCTGGTTCCTGGCACTAAGCCTGTGCCTATGGCACCATATAGGATGTCTGCATCTGAGTTGGCAGAATTGAAAAAGCAACTTGAAGATTTATTAGAAAAGAAGTTTGTAAGACCGAGTGTGTCACCCTGGGGAGCTCCAGTGTTGCTAGTGAAAAAGAAAGATGGTAGTATGAGGTTTGATAAGTCTATTTTTAGAGTCTTTTTAATAGTTATTTTCATTAAGTTTTTTTAGGTATTTTAATTATATTTTATATCTTTGAACTATTTTACTACATATGTTTGCTTTTTATTTTCAGGTTTTATTTTGGAGCAAAAGAGAAAATATGAGCTAAAATGAAGAAAAAAGGAAATATTTGAGGAGGAGCAATTTTTAAAGCACTAGACACCCTCATGGGCGCCAAGGGCCCCAAAAACCGAAAACTGGCCAAGGGCGCCAAGCAGCAAAACTGGCGCAGCACAGGGCGCCAAGGGCGCCAAGCAGCAAAAACTGGCGCAGAGCCTGCGCACGACCCTGGCACATGTTGCACGACCCTAGTGCAAAACTGGCGCACGACCCTGGCAGATAGGCGCACGACCCTGGTAAAAACTGGCGCAGAGCCTGCGCACGACCCTGAGTGCACCACGCACGACCCGTGCGTGTTTTCAACTGAAAATGGCCCATTTTGGCAGAACAAGGCGCACGACCCTGGCACATAGGCACACGACCCATGCTTACCAGCAACGCAGAACAGCTGTTTCCAGCACATGGCGCACGACCCTGGCACCATAGGCGCACGACCCTAGTGCAAAACTGGCGCAGAGCAGCCAAAATTGACTGGCCAGGGCGAACGACCCTAGGCACATGGGCGCACGACCCTGGCACCAGACAAGTCAATTTTGGCTGCACCCACTTGCTGATGGCTTTCCCTTGCCACTTGATTTGCCACTTTTTTTATGACCATTTTGCCCCTCCTCTCAAGTCCCTTAGACCTAATATTCTCCTATAAATAGAGGCTTGATCCTCACTTGTAACCAAGCTTGAATTTTGTTAGAAAATCAATGACAAAGGCTCTCTAAAGATTCATGACTTCAATTTACTCTTCATGTTTTTATGATTCTTGCTTATTTACTTTATTGCCCCTTTAATTTCTCGCTCTTTACTTTCTCGCTCTTTACTTTTCGCTCTTTACTTTTTCGCTCTTTTATTTTCCCTACTATTTACTTTCTTGCCCTTTTATTTTCCAAGTCATTTACTTTCATTGCTATTTAATTTCTCGCTCTTTACTTTCTCGCTCTTTACTTTTCGCTCTTTACTTTTTCGCTCTTTTATTTTCCCTGCTATTTACTTTCTTGCCCTTTTATTTTCCAAGTCATTTACTTTCATTGCTATTTAATTTCTCGCTCTTTACTTTTCGCTCTTTACTTTTTCGCTCTTTTATTTTCCTTGTTATTTACTTTTTTGCCCTTTAAATTTCCAAGTCAAGTAAACTACTGGCAAGTCAAGTAAATTACTGGCAAGTCAAGTAAATTACTGGCAATTTACTTTTCAAGCAATTTACTTTCTTGTCATTTACAATTCCGCTATTTATAATTTTGCACTTTACCGCTTTCTTTTATTTTCTCGCTATTTAAACTTTATGTTTTCTTTTCTTATTTTCTTTTCTCCTCTTTTGTCTACAATGATCATGAGTGAGTAGACTTTACTAAAACATTCCTTCTTTCTAAAAACACTTTCTTTTCAGTTAATCAACTTTGAAAAATTAGATTGGTATTCACCTAGGCTCTCCCTGTGGATCGATAACTTTTTTATTATGCGATACGACTCGTACACTTGCGAGGCTATCAAGTTTTTGGCGCCGTTGCCGGGGAGGCAGTGATATTGATAAAGTTTTTCGAAACCGGTTAGACTGAAATTTTATTTTCTTTATTTTTACTTTTTCTTCTCTTGTCCCTCGAATGCGAAGAACCAGAAGTTTCGGTGAAACTGTTCAACAAATTCCCGAAATCGAAAGGTTCTTACATAGAAGGAGGAGAGAAATTCCCGATAACCAAATGGCGGCTAATGAAAATCGTGCTCTCAAAGAGTACGCAACACCTTCAGCAGAGCCATCGGCTGCCGTTGTACATCCAAATGTGGAAGCAAATAATTTTGAACTCAAAACATCTCTGCTTTCGATGGTACAACAAAACCAATTTTCTGGTTCTCCCACGGAGGACCCAAATCTTCATATTTCAATTTTTCTTGAATACTGTGGAACTCTCAAATTAAACGGGGTACCTCCGGATGCCATAAGACTAAAACTCTTCCCTTTTTCATTAAGGGATAGAGCTAGAGCATGGCTACATTCTTTGCCTTCAGAATCCATTACCAGCTGGGACCAGCTAAAACAAGCTTTTCTTGCTAAATTCTTTCCCCCGAGTAAGACAGCTCAAATGAGAAATCAAATTACTCGATTTTCTCAAAACGACGGGGAATCTCTTTATGATGCTTGGGAACGTTTCAAAGAAATGTTAAGGCTATGCCCCCATCATGGACTAGAGAAATGTCTTGTTGTTCACACTTTTTATAATGGATTACAATATGCAACAAGAATGACTATTGATGCAGCTGCAGGTGGAGCTTTAATGAACAAAAATTTTACCGAAGCTTATGCACTCGTTGAAGATATGGCTCAAAACCATTGTCAGTGGACAAGTGAGCGAGCCATGACGAATAAACCAGCCACATCAAAAGAGCCAGGTAAGTATGAAATATCTGTTGTTGATCATCTTACCTCAAAAGTGGACGCACTTTTTCAAAAATTTGAAAAATTAAATGTAAGTGCCGTCTCACAAACTTCTTCTCCTATTACTCCACCATGTGAATTATGTGGGGTTGTTGGCCATATTGGAGCTGAATGCCAGCTTGAGGCATCTAGTGCTGGAAACGAGCATATTAACTATGCTCAAAAGGAAGATCCGTTTTCAAATACTTATAATCCTGAGTGGAGGAATCATCCAAATTTTTCTTATAAAAATCCTCCACCCAATCCAGCACCTAGACCACCTCCTGTCTTTCAAAATTAAAGGGTTTTTAACAACCCACAAAACAACCCGCAAAAGTCGAACTTGGAATTTTTGATGGAAAAATTTGTGTCATCTCAAACAAAACAAAATGAAGAATTCAAAAATCAAACTGGTTATTTGAATGACACACTTATCAAATTGGTATCAAAAGTCGACTCTATTACCACTCATAATAAAATGCTTGAAAATCAAATAACTCAAGTGGCAACACAGGTAGCTTCATCCTCTAAGACTTCAGGGGTATTTCCTGGGAAACCAGAGCAAAATCCAAAAGGACAAATAAATGCCGTCACCCTTAGAAGCGGAAAACAATTAGAGGAACCAAGAGCAAACCAAGAAAAAATTGTGAGTGAAAAACATAATTTACCAGGTGAGCCAATAGAGAAAGAAGAAAGGAAAGAACCAGAAAAAGAAAGGGAAGAACCACACATCCCCCCTCCACCATACAAACCACCCATTCCTTTCCCCCAAAGATTTGCAAAAAACAAGATTGACGAGCAATTCAAAAGGTTTGTCGACTTGCTTAAAAAGCTTTACATCAACATTCCTTTCACTGATGCATTGTCTCAAATGCCGTCTTATTCTAAATTTTTGAAAGAAATTTTGTCCAAGAAAAGAAAAATAGACGACTATGAGACGATTGCATTAACAGAGGAATGTAGTGCAATTATCCAGAACAAGCTGCCACAAAAACTCAAAGATCCAGGTAGTTTTTCCATACCTTGTGTGATTGGAAGTGAAACTATAAACAGAGCGATGTGCGATCTAGGAGCCAGTGTAAGTTTGATGCCTCTTTCTCTTTGCAATAGACTAGGGATAGGCGAACTTAAACCCACAAAAATGACAATACAGTTGGCAGATCGTTCCGTTAAATACCCCACTGGAATCTTAGAGGATATCCCTATCAAGGTAGGGCAAACTTTTATACCGGTAGACTTTGTTGTAATGGAAATTGAAGAAGACTCCCAAATTCCTATTCTTCTAGGGAGGCCTTTTTTAGCTACTGCAGGGGCAATAATTGACGTTAAAAACGGTAAGTTGGTTTTTAATGTGGGGGATGAAAAGGTTGAGTTTGAAGTTTCAAACTTCATGAAGAGTCCATCTGTAAAAGACTCGTGCTGCAGGATTGATATTGTAGACTATTGCGTGCGAGACTGCTCTTTAGCATCATCTTCACAAGATAGTCTGGAAGACTGCCTTTTAGGCAACACAAATACAAATGCGGCAGGGGAAACCCAATTCTACATAAAACTTTTGGATGAAAATCCACTATCACAAGAATTGGGTACTGAAACTTTGGGTGAGGAGAAACCTCGACCTCTCCCGAAAGAAACACCAAAAATAGAACTGAAGCCCTTACCATCATCTCTCAGGTATGAGTTTCTTGGCCCTGATTCTACTTTTCCAGTAATTGTAAATGCAAATTTGAAACAAAATGAGACTGAAAAATTGCTTAATGTTCTCAAAAAGTATCCCAAAGCCATTGGGTATACTATTGAGGACATTAAAGGAATAAGTCTGTCAATCTGCATACACAGAATACTACTGGAAGAGGACTATAAACCTTCTATCGAGCATCAAAGAAGATTAAACCCAAACATGAAAGAGGTTGTTAAAAAGGAAGTTTTAAAACTCCTTGATGCTGGGATAATATATCCTATTTCCGATAGCAAGTGGGTTAGTCCTGTTCAAGTAGTACCTAAGAAAGGAGGCTTAACAGTTATTAAAAATGAGAAGGATGAAAGCATTTCCACAAGGACAATTATGGGATGGAGAATGTGTATCGATTACAGAAAGCTTAACAAAGCTACCCGGAAAGATCACTTCCCTCTCCCGTTCATTGATCAAATGCTAGAAAGGTTAGCACAGCACTCGCATTTCTGCTATTTGGATGGTTATTCGGGATTTTTCCAAATTCCCATCCACCCTAGCGACCAAGAAAAAACAACTTTCACATGTCCTTTTGGCACTTATGCCTATAGAAGGATTCCCTTTGGTCTATGTAATGCTCCTGCTACCTTTCAAAGGTGTATGATGTCCATATTCTCAGACTTGGTTGAAAACATAATGGAAGTGTTTATGGATGATTTTTCCGTCCATGGCTCAAATTTTGAAAACTGTTTAGCCAATCTGGAAAAAGTCTTAGAGAGATGTGAAAAGGTAAACCTGGTTCTAAACTGGGAAAAGTGCCATTTCATGGTTAATGAAGGAATTGTCCTAGGGCACTTAATTTCTCACAGAGGTATTGAGGTAGACCGTGCAAAAATTGAAGTGATTGAAAAAATGCTACCTCCCACCACAGTAAAAGAGGTGAGAAGCTTTTTAGGCCATGCGGGTTTCTACCGTCTGTTCATAAAAGACTTCTCAAAAATTTCAAAACCTATGACAAGTCTGCTCCTTAAGGATGCAACATTTATTTTTAACGATCTTTGTCTTGAAGCTTTTAACAGGTTGAAAAAGGCTTTAGTTACTGCCCCGATCATACAGCCACCAGACTGGAATCTTCCGTTTGAAATAATGTGCGATGCAAGCGACTATGCAGTTGGGGCAGTCCTTGGGACAAAGAAAAGAAAAAAAATTGCATGCCATATACTATGCAAGCAGGACCTTAGACGAGGCACAAATGAATTACGCCACAACTGAAAAAGAATTATTGGCGGTAGTTTTTGCCGTTGATAAGTTTCGATCATATCTGGTAGGTTCAAAAATCATCATTTTTACTGATCACTCGGCCATAAAATATTTGTTAAACAAAAAAGATGCCAAGCCGAGATTGATCCGATGGGTTTTACTCCTACAAGAATTTGATCTTGAAATAAGGGATAAAAAAGGCGTTGAAAATGTTGTGGCTGATCATTTGTCCCGTCTACAAGGAACAAAAGAAGAAGAGTTGCCGCTTAATGATACATTTTTGGATGATCAACTCTTCTCATTGGTCAAATCTGAAGCACCATGGTATGCAGATTTTGTAAACTACCTTGCAGCATGAGTACTCCCCATAGATTTAAATTATCAGCGGAAGAAGAAATTCTTCCATGATCTTAAACAGTATTACTGGGACGAGCCACTGCTTTTTAAAAGGGGAGCTGATGGGGTGTTCAGAAGATGCATTCCGGAAGAAGAGGTAAGTAACATTCTATACCATTGTCATTCTTCTTCCTATGGCGGCCATGCCAGTTCTTCAAAAACTGCTACGAAAATTCTTCAATCTGGTTTTTATTGGCCGTCCCTTTTTAAAGACGCGCATCAATTCATTTCTAAATGCGACCAGTGTCAACGCACCGAAAATATTTCAAAAAGAAATGAAATGCCCTTAAATAATATCTTAGAGGTTGAAATTTTCGACGTCTGGGGTATCGATTTCGTGGGACCGTTTCCTTCTTCTTTTGGAAACCAATATATTCTGGTAGCCGTTGACTATGTGTCAAAATGGATCGAAGCCATTGCTTCTCCTACAAACGATGCAAAGGTAGTCATAAAACTTTTCAAAAAAATAATTTTTCCAAGATTCGGGGTCCCTCGTGTTGTCATAAGCGACGGAGGATCCCATTTCATCTCAAAACATTTTGAAATGTTACTGCAAAATTTTGGAGTAAGGCACAAAGTTGCAACGCCTTATCACCCTCAAACAAGCGGTCAGGTTGAGGTATCGAACAGAGAAATTAAAAGTATTTTAGAAAAAACTGTTTCGACTTCAAGGAAAGACTGGTCGGTAAAGCTTGATGATGCTCTCTGGGCTTATCGGACTGCGTACAAGACTCCCATAGGAATGACTCCTTTCAAATTAATTTATGGGAAGTCTTGCCACCTTCCGGTAGAACTAGAGCACAAAGCTTACTGGGCAATTAAACGCCTTAACCTGAACATGGAATTAGCCGGAGAAAAAAGAAAACTCCAACTAAACGAATTGGAAGAACTGCGAATGGATGCTTATGAGAATGCCAAACTTTACAAAGAAAGAACAAAAAATTGGCATGATAAGCGTATTATTCGTAGAGAATTCAAAGAGGGTGACCTGGTGTTATTGTTTAATTCCAGGCTAAAAATTTTTCCGGGAAAATTAAAGTCAAGATGGACCGGTCCTTTTGAAATCCGTAAGGTTTACCCCTTCGGATCTGTAGAGATCTGGAGCGAGAAAACTGGATCGTTTAAAGTCAATGGTCAAAGGTTGAAAAATTATTTAATTGGTGACCCAATTGAGAAAGGAACTAGTTTAGTTCTACATGATCCCAATTGAAAAATTCTTTTTGACCGTCAAGCTAGTGACGTTAAAAGAGCGCTGCGTGGGAGGCAACCCACGGCTTAATGTATTTTTTTGATTTGTTAAAAAATAAAATACCCCAGGGCCGAGTATCCTGAACCAGACAGCCAGGTGAGCTCTCCTAAACCCTTTTTTGTTTAATTTGAAAAAACATTGAGGACAATGCCTAGTCCAAGCATGGGGGGTATTTTATTACTCTTATTAGGAATGTCTTTATTGCTTTGCCGAGTTTTTATCTTTTTGTACTTTGAGTTGTATCTGCTCCCTCCATCACGAAACTTTGTGAACCCTAAAGCATGTTTTAGATAAGCCTTTTCTGGACAAAAATAATTTTTCAATCTTTCATTAGCAATCATCTAGGTGGACTGGTTGGGAGCAACAAAAATTGTATCATGGTTCGATTTATACCTCTAGGGCTTTTTCACACACACACTACTGAGACTGTTTTCAGTTGTTAATACAATTAGAAGGACTGAAAAGAAACTAGTGACCTGGTTCTCTTGGTGACATTCACTGGATGCGCGGTTACTGGAGAAAAACGTCTGAGTTGGGGTATTCAAAAAAAAAAAAAATATTTTTGCAAAACCAATTCAAAATGCAAAAATTGGTGCATTTTAAATGTCAAAATGAATGGTTAGCATATACAATCAAAGAAAAAGAAAAAGAAATATTGCTTGAATACCCAACGTATAAAGACCATCCTTTGAGACCCGGTCTTAGTGAATGGAGGACCCAAACTTAAGAATGCTGGGGAACCGGTTCTATGATGACATTGATATCCTCTCTAATGTATTGATACTTTAAATTTGTCTCCCAATTCCAGAAGAAGCCCGGATAGTAGTTCTCAAACCGAAGTGTTAGAATTGCCCCACAGTTCACTTAATGATTCGATGTGAAAATAATTTTCCTTCTTAATCGGCCTAAGGATTTACACTGTTTTTGCTTGAGGACAAGCAAAGGTTCAAGCGTGGGGGAGTTTGATAAGTCTATTTTTAGAGTCTTTTTAATAGTTATTTTCATTAAGTTTTTTTAGGTATTTTAATTATATTTTATATCTTTGAACTATTTTACTACATATGTTTGCTTTTTATTTTCAGGTTTTATTTTGGAGCAAAAGAGAAAATATGAGCTAAAATGAAGAAAAAAGGAATTATTTGAGGAGGAGCAATTTTTAAAGCACTAGACACCCTCATGGGCGCCAAGGGCCCCAAAAACCGAAAACTGGCCAAGGGCGCCAAGCAGCAAAACTGGCGCAGCACAGGGCGCCAAGGGCGCCAAGCAGCAAAAACTGGCGCAGAGCCTGCGCACGACCCTGGCACATGTTGCACGACCCTAGTGCAAAACTGGCGCACGACCATGGCAGATAGGCGCACGACCCTGGTAAAAACTGGCGCAGAGCCTGCGCACGACCCTGGGTGCACCACGCATGGCCCATTTTGGCAGAACAAGGCGCACGACCCTGGCACATAGGCACACGACCCATGCTTACCAGCAACGCAGAACAGCTGTTTCCAGCACATGGCGCACGACCCTGGCACCATAGGCGCACGACCCTAGTGCAAAACTGGCGCAGAGCAGCCAAAACTGACTGGCCAGGGCGCACGACCCAGGCACATGGGCGCACGACCCTGGCACTAGACAAGTCAATTTTGGCTGCACCCACTTGGTGATGGCTTTCCCTTGCCACTTGATTTGCCACTTTTTTTATGACCATTTTGCCCCTCCTCTCAAGTGCCTTAGACCTAATATTTTCCTATAAATAGAGGCTTGATCCTCACTTGTAACCATGCTTGAATTTTGTTAGAAAATCAATGACAAAGGCTCTCTAAAGATTCATGACTTCAATTTACTCTTCATGTTTTTATGATTCTTGCTTATTTACTTTATTGCCCCTTTAATTTCTCGCTCTTTACTTTCTCGCTCTTTACTTTTCGCTCTTTACTTTTTCGCTCTTTTATTTTCCCTACTATTTACTTTCTTGCCCTTTTATTTTCCAAGTCATTTACTTTCATTGCTATTTAATTTCTCGCTCTTTACTTTCTCGCTCTTTACTTTTCGCTCTTTACTTTTTCGCTCTTTTATTTTCCCTGCTATTTACTTTCTTGCCCTTTTATTATCCAAGTCATTTACTTTCATTGCTATTTAATTTCTCGCTCTTTACTTTTCGCTCTTTACTTTTTCGCTCTTTTATTTTCCTTGTTATTTACTTTTTTGCCCTTTAAATTTCCAAGTCAAGTAAACTACTGGCAAGTCAAGTAAATTACTAGCAAGTCAAGTAAATTACTGGCAATTTACTTTTCAAGCAATTTACTTTCTTGTCATTTACAATTCTGCTATTTATAATTTTGCACTTTACCGCTTTCTTTTATTTCCTCGCTATTTAAACTTTATGTTTTCTTTTCTTATTTTCTTTTCTCCTCTTTTGTCTACAATGATCATGAGTGAGTAGACTTTACTAAAACATTCCTTCTTTCTAAAAACACTTTCTTTTCAGTTAATCAACTTTGAAAAATTAGATTGGTATTCACCTAGGCTCTCCCTGTGGATCGATAACTCTTTTATTACGCGATACGACTCGTACACTTGCGAGGCTATCAAGGTTGTGTGTAGACTATCGACAGTTAAATAAAGTTACAATCAAGAACAAGTATCCGTTGCCAAGAGTTGATGACTTGATGGATCAGTTAGTGGGTGCTAAAGTATTTAGCAAGATTGACTTAAGGTCTGGTTATCATCAAATCAAGGTCAATGTAACACCCCGATAAATTCTAACATATAGAATCACCGAAATGCACTAAATGGCATACATCAGAACATAAAGTAGCGGAAACGATTTTACAACTTGACAATGAAAGTTATACAATCGGAACATAGAAACAGTAAACGGAACAAAGGTCTAAAACATTAAACTAGGTCTTCAATGACTCCAAGAGTCACACCAGCTAACCATTCTTTACCTGCCTTTGCTTTCCCCTGTTTCTCTGTAAAAACCACAAATATGAAGGGTGAGATAAACATTATCTCAGTGAGTCCTATCGAGACCCCTTACTACTCTAACGGTTCATTATGACTTGTTTTGAACTCGTGGTCCTAAAAAGCAACCACGTGGAAATACATTCAGTTCCTGTAACCTTCATGCTCATGGCCCTCCTAAGCGACACATGAAGCATGCAATCTTTGTTCCATGTTTTTAGCATAACACCTCAGTCTACCTATTTTATAGGCATCTCTTGACTTTTTGGTGAACCCATCCCGCTATTTCTAGCAGGGGAAACATTCTTGAGTCTAGGTTTTGGGGCTCATGACTTCCCCTCCCCTAGTATGCTAACCTCTTAGGGTCGTCACCCTTTTTCCTCTTGTATTTATTATACATTTTCAGTCTGTGTACCCGCATTGGGCTGTTAGTCATTCCAGTCAAGTACCATGTACCATATAAGTCAATTTCAGTGTATGATATCAGTCAAGTACCGTGTGTTATTATCATTCTTTAACATTTGCACTCTCGCGTTCTCTAAGAGCGGTTTTCCATTTTATTCATAACACACAATCTTTCTATCGAACATGTTCAATCTCATACCATTGTTACCTTTACATTGTTGTGGAACCTTGGGGAATGGATTGGAAGAGGATTGGAATCATTTGGAATGGATAAAAAGGTACTTTGAAATTGAAGGTCAGAAGGTCTCACACGACCCGTGCGTATAGGCGCACGACCCGTGTGTGGTTGAACAGTTTGCAGAAGATTTCCAGAAAGATACGCACGACCCGTGCGACTTGGCGCACGATCCGTGCGTGATTCACTAAAATTTTATAAAGTTACAGAGACATACGCACGACCCGTGCGTATAGGCGCACGATCCGTGCGTGTTTTAAAAATCCAGTTTCTGTCGTATCAGAGGGAGGCGCACGACCCGTGCTCGTAGGCACACGATCCGTGCGTCTCTCTCAGTTTTCCAGAAAATAGTGTTTTCATGAGTAATCCATTCCGTCCCGATTCCAAAATCCCTTCCGATCGAGACCCAAACTCAAACACGCATTAAAAATAATATATCATAGCGTTCCAACACAATCAATCACACAATATATGATTTAAGTTACGATTCTTTGGAGAAAACGGTTTTTAAATAAGTTTCCTTTCGATAACAAAAAAAACCGTGTGACCACTCCGACAACCACGAGTTATAGAACTCATAACACAAACACAATCCCTAAGCGAGTTATAGAACTCACCTATCGTGATGAAAATCACGCAAACACCGAGACTCCGAGAACTCAACCACTCCGACAACCACGAATTCTCTTCGAACACGCTCCAAAAATGAACTTAGCCACTCCAAATCGCTTGGACAGCAGCTAATTCCGAATCCTAGCTACCCAAATGACTTCAAACTGAATGGTGGCTTGAATATGAACCTTGGTACTGATTGTATGCCTACAACAAGGACATGCAAGGTGGGTAACTCAGATTTTTCTCAAGTTGAGCTGGCTTGCTCTCAAATGGTGATTTGATGGAGAAGGGAGTGTGGCTGATGAAGTTTGCATCATTGGATAGAAGAAAGGAAATGGAAAAGATTGGTGGTGTTATCCTTCACATGCATCAAGGAATCATGGAGATCCTACCTCTTATTCCTCCCTCCTCTCTCGAGCTCTCTCCCTCTCTCTCTCTCAAGCTCTCTCCTTTCTATTCTTGCTGAATTTCAGAAAATGAGGGAATGAAACATGTTGTAGTGTTTTGGGTCAGCTGAAAGGTAGTCACTTAAGAATGAGAAAAGACTCTTCTACCCTCCCTCATTAGCATCTCATCTAACTCACCACTAATTTAACACCTACACTCAAGTCTCCACACTTAGCATAATTTACTAATTATGTTTAACCAAAATGTTACTTATCTATTTGATCCATGATAAAATTTCATAATTAGAATAATTATGCTCATTAATCAACTTAACCTTGTGTTAATTTAATTAATTCTAATTAGCTAATTAGGGGATGTTACAATCACCCCAACTTCTAAAATTTTGTCCTCAAAATTGACAAAACATACCTTACTCGAACAAATACGGATATTTCTCCCGCATGCTCTCCTCTACTTCCCATGTCGCTTCGTCAGGTGACGCACCGTCCCAAAGCACCTTGACAATAGGAATTGACCTCGTCCGGAGCGTTTTCTCGCCACGTTCGATGATCCTGATTGGGGTAGGATGATAATATAGATCCGGTCTGATGTCAATCGCTTCATGGCTCAAAGGTTGATTCGGATCATGAATATATTTCCTTAGCTGCGATACATGAAACACATCATGTAGTCTGGACAATTCTGGAGGTAAGGCAATGCGATACGCTACCGGCCCAACTCGCTCGATAATCTGGAAGGGTCCGACATACCGAGGACTGAGCTTCTTCGCTCGCAACGCGATACCGGTCCCAATGGTTGGAGAATGTTTCAAAAAGACATGATCTCCTTCTTCGAATTCTAACGGCCTTCTTCTCTTATCCGCATAACTCTTTTGCCAACTCTGCGCGGCTTTCATCCTTTCTCTTATTTGACGGATCTTCTCCGTAGTCTCCCGGACTAAATCCGGTCCCAACAATCTCTGCTCACCTACATCCCACCAACACAATGGTGTTCTACACTTCCTTCCATACAATGCTTCATATGGAGCCATTCCGATACTAGAATGATAACTGTTGTTGTATGAGAATTCCACCAATGGAAGATGATCCTCCCATCTGCCTCCTCTAAAACTTGCCTCTTCACATCCTCATCATTCGGCACACAGATTCTGCCATCAAAACAAATTACACCATCACCGTCTTCGGTGTAACTCGGCAATCTCTTCTGCGCTTGCAGTTCTACATCACTTTCTTGGGCTGAGCGAATCTGATTCCTCAATGAACTTGAAATCTGAATGTGACTCAATACCAACCTGCTCCTTTTTGACTTAACTCTCAAATTGAGGTCTCTGAATGATTCCAACAGTGACATCTCATGCATCATCAGCTTTGCAGTATGGATAGACTTTCTGCTTAAAGCATCGGCAACAACATTAGCCTTACCAGGATGGTACTTCAATTCAAAATCATAATCCTTCAGGAATTCTACCCATCTCCTCTGCCTGTTGTTCAACTCCTTTTGGTCAAACAAATACTTGAGACTTTTGTGGTCACTAAAGACTTCGAAACGAGACCCATACAGGTAATGTCTCCAAATCTTTAGGGCAAACACAATCGCCGCCAACTCTAAATCATGAGTTGGGTAATTCTCTTCATGCGGCTTCAACTGCCTGGAGGCATAAGCAACTACTTGTCGATTCTGCATTAGGACACATCCTAAACCCTTACCAGAAGCGTCGCAATAGATTTGGAATCCTACTGACGGATCCGGAAGAATCAGGATAGGTGCAGAAGTCAAACGACCCTTCAATTCCGTGAAACAATTTTCACAGTCTGAGTCCCAAACAAACTGCTGACCCTTGCGAGTTAACCGAGTGAGTGGAAGAACCAACTGGGAAAATCCTTAAATGAATCTTCGATAATACCCGGCTAATCCAAAGAAACTTCTTACCTCAGTAACCGTAGACGGCTGCTCCCAGTCTACCACAGCTTCGATCTTACTGGGATCCACAGCAACACCTGTCCTAGATATTACGTGGCCCAGAAACTTAACTTCTGGCATCCAAAAATCACATTTGGACGGCTTAGCATACAACTTCTTCTCTCGGAGTACGCTCAGAACAATTCGGAGATGTTGCACATGCTCCTCAATCGTCTTAGAGAACACCAAGATATCATCGATGAACACTACCACAAACTGATCCAGATAAGGATTAAAAATCCGATTCATATAATCCATGAATACAGCTGGAGCATTGGTCAAACCGAAGGGCATCACTACGAATTCATAGTGTCCATACCTCGTACGGAAAGCGGTCTTCGGGACGTCCAAAGCTCGAACCCTAATTTGGTGATAACCGGACCTTAAATCAATCTTTGAAAACACAGAAGCTCCCCTCAACTGATCTAGCAAATCATCAATTCTCGGTAGAGGGTACTTGTTCTTGACTGTCACCTTATTCAACTGACGATAATCGATACATAATCTCATACTTCCGTCCTTCTTCTTGACAAGCAACACTGGAGAACCCCATGGTGAGGCACTCGGCCGGATGAACCGTTTGGAAATTAGCTCTTCCAGTTGAACTTTCAATTCCCTCAACTCTAATGGCGACATTCTATACGGGGCTATAGAAATAGGTCTAGTGCCTGGAACCAACTCTATAGAAAATTCCACCTCACGATCCGGAGGAAATGAAGGAACTTCATCGGGAAACACATCAAGAAATTCATTAACAACTTGTACAGAAGATAAATCCTGACCTGTCTCAGTGGATGCAGACAGCATCATGACGTAAGCTTCCGCGCCTTGGAACACATAATTACTGGCCGAAGTGAAAGAAATAACAGCTTCAGAATTTGGCGGTTGTAGCTCTACTGACTCGGAGGCGAAACCGATAGTTCGATGGAAACAATCTATTGTTACATGACTGGCCGTCATCCAACTCATGCCTAGGACAACGTCCATGCCCTTCATTGATAAACAAATGAAGTCTAATACAAAATTCCTGTCTCCAATGGATAGAAGACAATTTTCACATATTGCTTGGGTCTGAACACTACCTTCAGCAGCAGTCTTAATGGAGAATGGTTGAGGCAAAGGAGTTAAAGCCAATCCCAACCGATCGACACAAACTTGAGATATAAAACAATGGGTCGCACCCGAATCATATAAAATACTAACGGAGTTATTAAAAAGAGATCCCATACCCCTTAGTAGATTATCTGACGTTGTGACCTTCTGGGCGTCCAAGGTGTAAACTCTCCCATGAGTTGTAGTAGCAGCAGGGTTACTTCCTTGACTCCTCTCTTTCTCTGGGCAGTCCCGTGCAAAATGACCGTCTTTCTTGCAGAAATAACACTGGTTGGATCCCATCTGGCATTTACCCTGATGGTACTTTCCACAGTTGGAACGCGTACTGAATCTTGAGGAGTTCGATGACTGAACCTGTTTCCCTTTGTTGGAGTTGTGCCTGGGACCCGTCTGATGGTTAGATGATCCAACATTCTTCTTATTCTGATGGAATACTTTTCTGCTTGCATATAACCTCTTCAAGTCACTCTCAGCTATGTGTGCTTGTTGAACCATGGCAGCATAGCTAGTATAGGCAAAAGAACTCAAACTCTGAGCAATGTCTTCCCTTAGCCCATACTTGAACCTTTCGGTTTTCCACTTGTCATTGGGAGCATACCCGGCCAAACCGAAGAATTGATATAACTCTTCAAACTTAGCCGCGTACTGACCCACCGTTGAACTTCCTTGAGTGAGAGTTAGAAACTCGTTCTCCTTGTCGAACCTCATGGCTGTCGGAAAGAACTGCTCCAAAAATACCTGCTTGAAATGTTCCCAAGTCTGGGGAGTATCCATAGTTACCATCATGGCTTTGGCATTAGTCCACAAGTTGTTAGCTTCACCTTTCAGCATATGAGTTGCCAATCTCAGCTTGTCATCATCAGTGACTTGCATAGCCACGAAAATCTTCTCTATATCATCTAGCCAATGCTGAGCTTCCATAACATCCGGTCCTCCTCTGAACTCGGACGGCTTCATTTTCAGGAATTCAGAGAAAACCCTCCTTGGGTCCACTTGAGGCTCCGGGACTTGCTGAGGCTGAGCTTGAGCATTCTGTTGCATCTGCAACATATCTTCCATCATCTTCTGTTGTCTCTCGATCACGTTCTGCATCCATGCAGAATGCGGATCAACTGGTGCGTTATTCCTCGATCCTCCTGCCATAATTCTGCAAATGATACACCAAGTATTAAGTTGATCAGTCTCAATGTCTCTTAGTATCACAAGAAGCAAGATAGCAGAGTTACTCGAGGGACAAAACCACCCTAACTGTCTAAGCACGACTAGGTCGAACTGCTCTGATACCATAATGTAACACCCCGATAAATTCTAACATATAGAATCACCGAAATGCACTAAATGGCATACATCAGAGTAACTTCCTGTTATTGAAATATTGAACACAACTAAAACTTTGGACAATACATAATAACCGGTTCTCTGAACCTCATAAACTTTCTGAAAATGCTTAAGTTCCAAAACTTAAGACTTGTACATATCCTGGTGTTCAATACTCAAAACATAAAGTAGCGGAAACGATTTTACAACTTGACAATGAAAGTTATACAATCGGAACATAGAAACAATAAACGGAACAAAGGTCTAAAACATTAAACTAGGTCTTCAATGACTCCAAGAGTCACACCAGCTAACCATGCTTTACCGCCTTTGCTTTCCCCTGTTTCTCTGTAAAAACCACAAATATGAAGGGTGAGATAAACATTATCTCAGTGAGTCCTATCGAGACCCCTTACTACTCTAACGGTTCATTATGACTTGTTTTGAACTCGTGGTCGTAAAAAGCAACCACGTGGAAATACATTCAGTTCCTGTAACCTTCATGCTCATGGCCCTCCTAAGCGACACATGAAGCATGCAATCTTTGTTCCATGTTTTTAGCATAACACCTCAGTCTACCTATTTTATAGGCATCTCTTGACCTTTTGGTGAACCCATCCCGCTATTTCTAGCAGGTGAAACATTCTTGAGTCTAGGTTTTGGGGCTCATGACTTCCCCTCCCCTAGTATGCTAACCTCTTAGGGTCGTCACCCTTTTTCCTCTTGTATTTATTATACATTTTCAGTCTGTGTACCCGCACTGGGCTGTTAGTCATTCCAGTCAAGTACCATGTACCATATAAGTCAATTTCAGTGTATGATATCAGTCAAGTACCGTGTGTTATTATCATTCTTTAACATTTGCACTCTCGCGTTCTCTAAGAGCGGTTTTCCATTTTATTCATAACACACAATCTTTCTATCGAACATGTTCAATCTCATACCATTGTTACCTTTACATTGTTGTGGAACCTTGGGGGAATGGATTGGAAGAAGATTGGAATCATTTGGAATGGATAAAAAGGTACTTTGAAATTGAAGGTCAGAAGGTCTCACACGTCCCGTGCGTATAGGCGCACGACCCGTGTGTGGTTGAACAGTTTGCAGAAGATTTCCAGAAAGATACGCACGACCCGTGCGACTTGGCGCACGATCCGTTCGTGATTCACTAAAATTTTATAAAGTTCCAGAGACATACGCACGACCCGTGCGTATAGGCGCACGATCTGTGCGTGTTTTAAAAATCCAGTTTCTATCGTATCAGAGGGAGGCGCACGACCCGTGCTCGTCGGCACACGATCCGTGCGTCTCTATCAGTTTTCCAGAAAATAGTGTTTTCATGAGTAATCCATTCCGTCCCGATTCCAAAATCCCTTCCGATCGAGACCCAAACTCAAACACGCATTAAAAATAATATATCATAGAGTTCCAACACAATCAATCACACAATATATGATTTAAGTTACGATTCTTTGGAGAAAACGGTTTTTAAATAAGTTTCCTTCCGATAACAAAAAAAACGTGTGACCATGGTTTTCGAAAATAAAACTCAACACAAACACAATCCCTAAGCGAGTTATAGAACTCACCTATCGTGATGAAAATCACGCAAACACCGAGACTCCGAGAACTCAACCACTCCGACAACCACGAATTCTCTTCGAACACGCTCCAAAAATGAACTTAGCCACTCCAAATCGCTTGGACAGCAGCTAATTCCGAATCCTAGCTACCCAAATGACTTCAAACTGAATGGTGGCTTGAATATGAACCTTGGTACTGATTATATGCCTACAACAAGGACATGCAAGGTGGGTAACTCAGATTTTTCTCAAGTTGAGTTGGCTTGCTCTCAAATGGTGATTTGATGGAGAAGGGAGTGTGGCTGATGAAGTTTGCATCATTGGATAGAAGAAAGGAAATGGAAAAGATTGGTGGTGTTATCCTTCACATGCATCAAGGAATCATGGAGATCCTACCTCTTCTTCCTCCCTCCTCTCTCGAGCTCTCTCCCTCTCTCTCTCAAGCTCTCTCCTTTCTATTCTTGCTGAATTTCAGAAAATGAGGGAATGAAACATGTTGTAGTGTTTTGGGTCAGCTGAAGGGTAGTCACTTAAGAATGAGAAAAGACTCTTCTACCCTCCCTCATTAGCATCTCATCAAACTCACCACTAATTTAACACCTACACTCAAGTCTCCACACTTAGCATAATTTACTAATTATGTTTAACCAAAATGTTACTTATCTATTTGATCCATGATAAAATTTCATAATTAGAATAATTATGCTCATTAATCAACTTAACCTTGTGTTAATTTAATTAATTCTAATTAGCTAATTAGGGGATGTTACAGTCAAGGATGAAGATGTCCAGAAGACGGCATTTAGGACATGATATGGGCACTATGAGTATTCCGTTATGCCTTTCGGCGTGACTAATGCGCCGGGGGTATTCATGGGATACATGAACCAAATCTTGCGTGAGTACTTGGACAAGTTTGTGCTAGTTTTCATTGATGACATTCTGATTTACTCTAAGTCAGAAGAGGAGCATGCGGAACACCTGAGGTTGGTGTTAGAAATTCTGAGGAGTCGAAAGTTATATGCCAAGTTGTCCAAGTGTGAGTTTTGGTTGAAAGAGGTCAGTTTTCTCGGTCATGTGATTTCTAGGAAGGGGATTGCGGTGGATCCTTCCAAAGTTGATGCAGTGTTGCAATGGGAGTCTCCAAAGTCAGTTACTGAAATAAGGAGTTTTCTGGGATTGGCTGGCTATTATAGAAGATTCATTGAGGGGTTTTCGAAGTTGGCTCTGCCATTGACTCAATTAACTTGCAAGGGCAAGGCTTTTGTTTGGGATGACCGATGTGAAGAAAGTTTAAATGAGCTGAAGAGGAGGTTGACTACGTCTCTAGTGTTGACCCTACCTAGTCCGGTTGAACCGTTTGTAGTATACTGTGATGCTTCCAAGATGGGTTTGGGTGGTGTGCTTATGCAGAATGGGAAAGTGGTCGCTTATGCGTCGAGGCAATTGAGAATTCATGAGAAGAATTACCCCACTCATGACTTAGAACTTGCTGCTGTGGTGTTTGCGTTGAAAATTTGGAGACATTATTTGTATGGATCGAGATTTGAGGTGTTCAGTGATCACAAGAGTCTTCGGTATCTGTTCGATCAGAAAGAGTTGAATATGAGGCAGCGCCGGTGGTTAGAGCTATTAAAAGATTATGATCTTGAATTGAGTTATCACCCAGGTAAAGCTAATGTGGTTGCAGATGCTCTGAGTAGGAAGACCTTGCATATGTCGGCATTGATGGCTAGAGAGCTTGAGTTGATTGAGCAATTCAGAGACATGAGCTTAGTTTGTGAAGTTACACCTCAGAGTGTCAGATTGGGTATGTTGAAAATTGGCAACGATTTTATGGCCAGTATCCGGGAAGCGCAGAAGTTAGACGTAAAATTGGTTGATCTGATGGGTGGGATTGATCAGTCCGAGAATAAGGACTTCGAGATAGATGCGCAGAATGTATTGAGATATCGTGGAAGAATTTGTGTTCCTGAAAATGAGGAAATGAGAAAGGCAATTCTCGAGGAAGGCCACAAAAGTAAGTTGAGTATCCATCCCGGAGCGACAAAGATGTATCAAGATCTGAAAAAGATGTTCTGGTGGCCTGGGTTGAAGCGCGACGTAGCGCAGTTTGTGTATTCATGTTTGACCTGTCAGAAATCAAAGGTCGAGCATCAGAAGCCTGCAGGGATGATGCAACCGTTGAATGTTCTAGAGTGGAAGTGGGATAGTATCTCTATGGATTTTGTGACTGGGTTACCTAATACGGTGAGAGGGCATGATTCGATTTGGGTAGTTGTGGATAGATTGACGAAGTCGGCACATTTTATTCCTATCGGTATTAAGTATCCGGTATCGAGATTGGCTGAGATCTACATTCAAGTGATTGTGAAGCTGCATGGTGTTCCTTTGTGCATTGTGTCAGATAGAGACCCGAGGTTTACTTTGGACTTTTGGGGTAGTTTACAGAAGGAGTTGGGTTCGAAATTGAGGTTGAGTTCCGCTTATCATCCTCAAACTGAAGGGCAGACAGAGAGGACAATTCAATCATTGGAAGACCTGCTGAGATCATGTGTGCTAGAGCAGGGAGGTGCGTGGGACACTCATCTCCCATTAATTGAGTTCACCTACAACAATAGTTATCATTCCAGTATTGGGATGGCACCGTTTGAAGCGTTATATGGTCGGAGGTGTAGGACTCTGGTATGTTGGTATGAGACTGGGGAAAGTTTAATACTTGGACCTGAACTGTTTAGAGAAACTACTGAGAAAGTGAAGATGATCCGAGAGAAAATGAAAGCGTCGCAGAGTAGACAGAAGAGCTACCATGATAAGAGAAGGAAATATTTAGAGTTTGAAGCGGGTGACCACGTGTTCTTGAGGGTAACGCCTATGACTGGTGTCGGGCGTGCGCTGAAATCAAAGAAGTTGACTCCTCGATTCATCGGGCCGTATCAGATTACGGAGAGAGTTGGAAATGTTGCATATCGGGTGGCCTTACCACCTAACCTTTCGAACTTGCACGACGTGTTTCACGTGTCGCAGCTTCGGAAGTATGTTGCGGATCCGTCTCATGTGATTCAACCAGATGATGTGGAAGTGCAGGACAATCTCACTATGCAGACCATGCCTGTACGAATTGAGGATCGTGAAGTGAAGACCTTGCGAGGTAAGGAGATCAATCTGGTGAAGGTCGTTTGGTTTGGGGCAGCTGGTGAAAGCCTGACTTGGGAGCTGGAGGACAGGATGCGAGAGTCGTATCCAGAGTTATTTGAATCAGGTATGTTTTCGAGGACGAAAAATCCTAAGTAGGGGAGAGTTGTAACACCCCGAAAAATAATTTAATTAATTTAATTAATTTGATTAGTTGAATTATTAAATTTTAGTCGGAGGCGTGATTAATTTAATTAAAATGATGGGTGTGGTTCAGGAAGTGGAACGAGTATTGGGGGGTGATGTTGGCAACTCAAGGGTGGTGAAAAATGGCCCATGAAGCCAAGCCCGATAGCTTAGGCGCTCCTGAGGCTCTTGAAGCTAAGGGGTTAGGGTTTTGCGCCTCACTCCTTGCATCAGAGAAAGAAAACGAAATTTGAGAGAGTGAGAAGAGAGGGAGGATCGTACGGCGCTAAAGGAGAAGAAGGAAGGGAAATCTCTCGAGGTTTCGTTAGGTAAGAGTTCTCAATCCTTCCTTGTCGTTTATCTTCCTTTCCTAGTGCTGTGACTTTCAAGCCCTAATCTCTGTGTGTTGATTTCCCCCTTGATCAAGAAGTGGGCGTGACTACGGTTTCGAAGGAGGAAGGAGAAGCTTCGTTCGTTGTGTTGCTGGGTTTTGTTCGTGACTCTTCGTCATTGTCTTCCGGAACACGCAAAATTCGAGGTAAGGGTGAGCGTTTTAATTCAATAAAATCGAGTATGTGATTGGGGTTTTGTGGGATTTTTGGGTGTAGTAGTGTAATTGAAATGTTGAGGTTTTGTTTGATGAGTCGTTGACGTTCCCTTCGGGGAATTTCGATGTTTGCTTTGATGAACATTTTGAGGGATTACTTGATGAATTTTTGATGATTGTTCTTGATGAATTTGATGATGTCTTGATGAAATTGTGTTGAATTGGGCGATGAACAATGTGTGATGAAATTGTGTTTTGATGCATTGGATGATGTCTGGATGAAAATTCTAAAAATCTGATCACTCCTACAAGCGAGCTGTTGTGGCTGCTGTTTTGCGCCTCAGTCGCACTCGGATCGCGCCCCAGGCGCAAGGCGTGCTGCGCTGGGCGTGTTGTTTCTGTTGTTTCGCGCCCCGCTCGCGCCCCAGGCGCAAGGCGTGCTGCGCTGAGCGTGTTGTTGCTGTTGTTTCGCGCCCCGCTCGCGCCCCAAGCGCGAGCCATTATTTTCCGCTGTTTCTCACTGTTTCTCCACTGTTTTTCTTGCTGTTTTTCACACTGTTTCTCCAATTAAAAATGTGATACTTTCCCAATGAAAATATGATGTTTTCACTATTAAAATGTGGGGTCTATCTCAAATTTAAAATGTGATGTTTCTCTATAAATGTGAAGTTTTCCCGATTAAAAATGTGGTGTTTTTCTAAAATTAAAAGTGATGTTCCCTTATTTAAAATGTGAAGTTTTTCCAATTAAAACTATGATGATGTTGCAATATAATTTTGATGAATATGACGAGTTCACTCTATGAGTGATTATGATGATGTGATATATATGATTTTGATGATTACGACGAATACACTCTATGAGTGTTTGATGATGATGATGATGAGTACTCCAGGTGAGGGTTTTGATGAAATGCACATGTGTATATAGAGTCTCATGGCATGTGCATAATGTGAAGAATAGGCTTCGGCCTCCTGTGAAGAATAGGCTTCGGCCTCTTAATTGTGATGAATATGGTACCATCATGCATATGCCCTGGTGGGGGTTGCATTTACATGCATGGTCATGATTGTGGCTTGTTGCCAAACTGTGTTGTGAATTGGTGTTTAGGTGATGATGATGTGATGTTAATAATGATGTTGTAGAAATTGTTTGTCTCCATTACTCTATCATATGCTTGATTATGTTTTGTTAAAATTCTCACCCCTTCTGCTTGGAATGTTGCTCTATTGTGGCAACGCTGCAGGTAATCGCGAGTGAAGGATCTGCTGCCTTCCTTTTAGCCTTGGGATGTATTTTGTGTCGCTCTCTGATACTGTAACACCTAGGGGGCGTGGGTGAATTTTGATAAACGATTTAATTAGTTGTTTTAATGATCTTATTGATATATTTGAGACGTGTTTGAGAGTTATTGGTGAGTTGTTGTTTATTCCGCTGTGATGTGAATTTTGAGGAATTGATTTTTCATGAAGGATGTTTTGTTGCGAAAATTTGAAGAGTGAAATTGATGAGTTTGTTTTTAACGAAATTGTAGCATTTCTTTTCTATCAATGAAAATAATATTTTTGAAAGGGATTACTCTGATAAATGACGTGTAATATAAGGGTAGAAAAGGGGTGTTACAATTGACACCCTCTTCCTCCACTTCTTCATAGAGAGACGAAGGAATCGGTGCTTCTGCACCAATCAGAATTCCATGCAAAGGAACATCAATCCGTGTAACTTCTACCCTATTGATATCTTTTGTATTATCCATATTATTTTGCTCTTTGCAGATTCTCTCTATTATATAATGAGTAACATGAGCTAAATTCCTTTAGTTGAGATGTTCTAAACTTATAATGATCTTTTGAGTAAGTTATTATGCTTTTAAGTGTCGTATCATTTTGGGTCTTGTGTATACTACATCCATCTTATTTTAAGGTTGATCTCTTACAATAAGTAGAGTTATATTCACAGACATGGTTTATAATTAGAAATCAAGACTAATAAGGGTGAGTGTTTTATTAAAGGCTTTGTTAAACTTGTTTAATAAAGAAAATGTGTTAAAACCATGTTAAGTCCTAGACATAGGATAACATAGTCCTTACGGTGAAACAGTGGGTACTTCAAAGGCAGGAGTGAACTTATTTAGCAAGCCCAGACACGGGAAGCTTGTAACGAAACTCTGAAGAAAGTAGCTGAAAAGCACACACTTATGCAACTGCACTCAATGCTAAAAACCCCAAATTTTGTGAGTAGTGTAGTAGTACTAATTTATATGTTTTCTAAACACACACAAAGTTAATCCAATCCATGTGGGTTCGACCTTTCTTATCATTGTATTACTTGTTTGTGACTGTGTATACTTGCACATCTTTTTTACACACCAGGTGGCCAGCAAGATCGGTCTGGGAAGTAAATTTTTGGAGACTCTGGTTTTCTATATGGGCCGTTTTAACGGAGAGAAGTGGGTAGTTAGAGGGGTTTCAGATTAAGAGCGAGCTTGTCAAGTGCCCCCTGAGAAGTACGCGTTCGATGTTTATCATGAAACTTTGGCGAATATTCATGCTCGTCCTCGCTTTACTCCCTTTGAACAGATCATCTTGAGGAACCTCCTCATAGCCCCAACCAAACTTCATCCCAACAGCTAGGCCTTCCTTCGTGCTTTCCTTATCGTCTTAGATTTTTTAGGCCAGTCTCGTTTTATTCAATTGCTCTATTCAATGTGTTCACATTTGTTCGGATTAAGAAGATGTGGTGGGAGTCGTTCCGAGCTGTAGGGAAAAGTTACTCTAATCTTTATCTAGACTCCATTAAGTCCTTTACTTTAAAGGTCACTATGCTTGTGTGATCGCTAAAAATTTTGCTGCTAAGAAGAGCTTGTCTAGAACTCGGGGAGGAGAGACTATTTGTCTGAGGTCCCCTTTATGGTGGGACGAGCGTCATTATTCTCTTCGCCCTTCACGCTTCCTTACTTTGACCGAGAGTTTCGGAACCGAAGATCAAGAAACTTTGAGGCTGATCGGACCAAAAGAAAATCGCGTATTACCGGTGGATTTTTTCCGTCGGTACGGTTTCGGCGGAATTTTTCCGTCGGTGAATTTCTGGAGGAAAAAATTGTATTTCCGTCCGTACATTTTTTGGCGGATTTTTCAAATTACCGGCAGATTTTTAAATTTTTTTTATGCCACGTGTAATTTTAAAAATCTGCCGAAAATGTTACCGGCAGATTTTTTGAAAATCTTTTTTTTTTAGGAAATCTGCCGGAAATGTTATAAATCCGCCGGTAACATTTCGAGTGGATTTTTTAAATTACCGGAGGAATTGTAAAAAAAATATAAAAAAAATCTACCGATAATTTAAAAAATCCGCCGTAAATATTACCGTCGAATTTACCAGTGGATTTTTGAAAAAAAAATTCAAAAATTCCGTCGGTAATGTTAAAATGCCTATGAATAAAACTTTCTCCTACACTCTTCTCATTCTCTCATTTCACTTTTTATTTCCTTCTCATTCTCTTCTACATTTTCCCTATCTTATCTTTCTTCTTCTTTCTCATACTCTCCAATCTCCATAAATTTCTCTACATATCTCTCTTCTACATTTCCCCTTTCTTCTTCCTTCTCATTCATTCTCACTCCTTCATTCTTATTCCTTCTTACTTCTTCATTCTCATTCTCTCCTATATTATTACTTCTCATACTCTCCTTCATTCTTATTCATTCTTACTTCTTCATTCTTATTCTCTCCTATATTATTTTTTTCTCATACTCTCTTTCATTCTTATTCCTTCCTAGTTCTTCATTCTCATTCCTCTATTACTTCTCATTCTCTTCTATATCTTGTTTTCTCATATTCTACTTCATTTTCATTTTTTCTTACATCTTATTAAAATAAATATTAAAAAATTAATGTGCTTTTCCGATGGTTTTTTCAATTTTTTTTTCAAAAAATTCGCGGGTAATGAGCATTTCTGGCAGATTTTTCAATTTTTTTTTAAAAATACAAATCCGGAGGAAAAAGCCGCCAGAAATTACTGGCGGAAATTTCCCGAAAAACATTACCTACGAGCGTTTTACCGACGGATTTCCGGCGGAAAAAATCCGCCGAAATGACCTTTCCGGCGGATTTTTTCCGCCGGAAAAATGCATTTTTCTAGTTGTGTCGGGGAGGTGGCAGCTTTTGGCAAAAATGGGCACATTAACACCAAGTCCTTGGTGACTGCGGGCTCTCCTGCCGCTCTTCGCGAAATTTGGAGTATCACTTCGGTGGGCCATTTAAGTTTCCTTGTTTCGTTTGCTCTTCTCCTTTGCTAACTCTCTTTTGGTTGTTTTTGCAAGCACTATGGTACCGAAATCAGCTTATCTTTCTGTTTTGAAAGCTACTCAGGCCAAGAAACCCGGTCCTTCCTCTGCCCCACTAACCCCAGCTACTGGTGTTTCCATCTTGGCTAACTCGACTGTGATTCCTTCCTCTCCTATCAATGTTGTGACACTGTAGGATCTTAGGAGAGACGTTACTGTTGTTGTTGATCCTATTACGTCCATGGGTGCCCCCGACTTCCTCTCTTCAAAACCAGCGAGTACGTGCAGAAGGCCGAGTTAGCAAACGTCTGTCAGAAGGTGGTGACGGTCAGGGCCATCAGAAAAAATCCAAGAAGAGAAAGAAGAGCAATAGGGACAAAGTTCCCGAGGGTTTGGTGACCGAATTTAGCACGATCGATTTGGAGACCCTCTAGAGGAATCCCTTTGCTTATCTGCCCAAAGTATGTGAGTTGGGGACATCGTTGCTGTAGAGGGAAGTAGAAAGAAAGAAGTAGGAGGAAGGTAATACTTTTGTTTTTGCGTCTTGGTTGGAATCTGGCCTTCTGAAGGATTCCGATTTGGACACATGGAATTTTGATTCTGCAGAGTATTTTGTTTTGAAGAAGGGGCGACATGACACCCTAGAAGAACTCAACATC
Organism: Astragalus membranaceus; assembly: GCA_039519185.1. Classification (NCBI taxonomy): domain Eukaryota; kingdom Viridiplantae; phylum Streptophyta; class Magnoliopsida; order Fabales; family Fabaceae; genus Astragalus; species Astragalus membranaceus. The sequence continues at coordinate 29,324,974 of CM076847.1, forward strand.
TTGAAGGGGTCTGTTGCATCCTTAGAAAAGAAGAACAAGGAACTTGCCGGAGTCGGCTGAGGGTGTCTTCTCATACTATTTAAGACCTTTGCAAGGAAGTGGATTTTCTACACACTGCTCCAGATAAGGCTGCTGGAGATGTTACTCGCCTTTCTACTGAAAAGGAGGATGCTGACAAGAAGATTTCCGAGTTTGCTTCTGCTCCTAAGTCAACGGAGGCTGAGCTGTCAAAAGTGATCTCTGAGTCGGCATCCACAGTAAGCTACTTGACGCAGGAACGAGATAAAGCTTTACACAGCGAGGAGGATATTGCAGCCGTGGCCAAGGTCGTTGGTGAGGAATGTTTTACTAATGCTGTTAAACATATTCGCTTTTTGAACCCAAGCCTGGCCATTAAGACCGAAGGTATGAACATCCTTCTGAATGTTGTCGGAGGGCAGATGGTAGAGATGACACTTGATGGGAATGCCAATGAGAATGCCGAGGAGAATGTCGATGAGGAAGCCGATGTCGACATTGAAAATCTTAAGGCTTCTTTTTGTATGTTCTGAAGGTTCTTCTTCGGGCCTTGGGGTCTTCTGTCAACTAGATTGCTCGTTTGGGTTTCATAATTTTATATGATATTTGACTTTGATCTTGGTATTTTGGTATGCAAATTTTGAATGTTACCTTATCTGCTTGTTGTCGTATTTCTTCTTTGCTTCGGACTTCATATGTGTTTGCGCATCCTTTCTAACTCGTTTTAGACGGATAGGTCCTTTTGTTGCTAACTCAGCTTACGAAGTCATCGTATTTTCAAACTTTAGGAGCGATTTCGAACTCTTCTAGCTCGATTAGCCATGTAGGTAGACTTGGTGCTACTTTAAGCTTACGAGTTATTGCATTTTCATACTTGGAAACCACTACAAGAATAATCAGTTTTACCGGCCAAGAGTTTCCGGCGGATTTTTATCCGCCGCAAACTTTCCGGCGGATTGTATCCGCCGCAAACTTACCGGCGGAAATTAGGGACTTTCCGGCGGATTTATCCGCCGCAAACATTTTCGGCGGATTTCGAAAACGAAAATTTTTTTTTTTGCAAAAGAAATCAAAATCCGCCGGAAATGCCTCGAAATCCGCCGGAAATGTTTGCAGCGGATAAATCCGCCGGAATGTCCCTAATTCCGCCGGTACGTTTGCGGCGGATAAGAATCTACCGGAAAATCCTGGAAGCGCCAATTTTGAATTTCAAAAAGCCGTCGGAAACACCCTAAATCCGCCAGAAATTACATTTCTGGCGGATTCGCCTTTTGACCGTTGATTTTCGTTTCCTCTATATAAATCTCTTCTACACTTCTTCTTCTTCACACATCTACCGATACTCTCATTCTCTTCAAAAAAACAGAGACATACGCCACTCTCTTGAGCATTGTCGGCAGCGGCTCCAAGAGAGTGGAGTATGTCTCCATTTCTATGTAAAGAAACTTCCACCTTGTCATTAACATCTCCTTCATCTTTTTTGTTAAAAGTAACATTGTCATGAACCTCCCCTATGAACTCCTCTCTTGTTAAGTTAGGGGATGATTCCGAGCGTTTGATGAGTGTAGACATTTACACACATCAAACGCTCAGTATCATCCTCCAACTTAACAACAGGTCCTTGGTGTAACACCCCATTTCTACCCTGGCAAAATAATGCAAAAATATCAGAGTTCATTAAAATCTTTTTCAACAAACAATGGAGTTCCACATTTACTTCGTGAAAATAACAACGAGTTAATTCGCTTTTGAAAACAGTTATATAACACGTTTGGATGAACCGATAAAACAACCATTTTAATCCTCAGAAATAATTCATCTTTAAAAACTACGCAGCGGATTCACAATAAGTCAGAGTAAATAATCGTTGTGCATTAAAATGCGTGTCCATTCCCCCCGAGTGTTACATATCAGAGCGACGACACCGACTCGATCAAACGAAGGTGAACAGCCTTCATTCGGGATTACCTGCACGTTACCAACATTGGGGTAACATTCAAACAGAAGGGGTGAGATATCGCACTATATAATCGGATACATGAAAAACAATATATAATTCAGGTCAATTCATCACTTAACAGCAGTCAAAATCATCTCAATCACATAAGTATGCACATAATGCGAAATGTGACTCAACTCAGGGCTACCGCCTGATAATGCATGTGGTACAATAATTCAAGAACATAAATAGGGGCATCAACATCGCAACATCGTCGTCGTTGTTTGAGCATAGCTCCATCGTAAAAATATGCTATGCATGCGACGCTATGTAAACGCACAAACAAAAAACAACGGTTACATAGCAACGTAACAACATCGGTAAACAACATTGGCCGTAGGCCGACAACACATCACCTGCCAAGGAATAGAGGCAAATTCGTCTTCGTACAACCTTCGTCGTCAACAATTTACAACTTAGCAATTTTCAACATTTTGGCAACATCAACATTTTGGCAACATCGCAATATTTTAGCAACTTTCAACAGTTTGGCAACTTTGGGCCTAATCACATATTCAACATCATTTTAAATAACAATCGTGAAATTCACATTTGGGCAGCCACACTTGGTGCCCACTGCGCCAAGCAACTCAATTGGCAGCCAAACTGGCGCCCAGCAACGCAGCACAACACAAGGCTGCCACATTCTGGCGCCCCTGCGCCAGACACAGCAACAGGCAGCCAGATTTTGGCGCCCATGGTGCCCATGCGCCAGACACAGCAACAACAACAGAAACTGGGCGGCCACTCTTGGCGCCCATGCGCCAGGACAGCACGGCCACAGCAACAGGGCAGCCACAACCTTGGCGCCCATGCGCCAGAACAACACCTAAAACAGCAATTGGGCAGCCACCACCTTGGCGCCCATGCGCCAGAACAACACCTAAAACAGCAATTGGGCAGCCACCACCTTGGCGTCCTTGGCGCCCATGCGCTAGAACAACATAGAAAACAGCAACTGGGCAGCCAGGTTTTTGGCGACCTTGGCGCCCATGCGCCAGGAATCTGCAAGACAGCAACACACAACAGCAAGATGGCGCCCATGGCGCCCAGCAACATTTCAGGAACAGCGCCCATGGCGCCCAGCTACAGGACAGGGCAGCCAACATGGCGCCCTTGACGCCCCTGCGCCAGAACACTAAACACACAGAACGGCGCCCATGGCGCCCTGCGACAGGATCAAAACGGCGCCCATGACCAGAATTTCGTTTCCAAAACATCATCAAGCACGTTAAATCATCATCAATCATGTTCAATCATCATCAATCATGTTCAATCATCATATAAAAATTCAATACCTACAACTAGGGTCTTCTAACTTAATCACACCTAGGGTTCCATCAACCTTTCTACATAGAGCCCTTCATACACCCAATTATAGAGATAGAACCCCACCCAGACCTTAGCCTTTCGAGAACTCGAAGCCTTGCCCTAGCTCTCTCTCCTCTTCGCCGCGCCTCTCCTCTCTTCTCTTCTCTTCTCTCCAATTCTATTTCTTTTATCCTTCTAAATGAGCAAAACCCTAACCTAATCCCTTATATACTCATTCAATCCTATGGGCTTTTCCTTAGCTTATGCGACTTAATCATGGGCCTCACTAATACTTCTCATTTTAATAATCCCATCCCCAACAATAGGTCCACATATACTAGCATTATTATTATTTTATTATTTTTCTACTAATTAAATTCCCAAACAATTCAATTAAATAATTAATTAAATTTTAGGGCGTTACACTTGGAGTTCCTCAAACTTTCTATTTAGAGCAAGGTAATCAAAATTGGACCGGACATTGAACCGGAAGAGGTAGCGGTTCAGGGGTTCTTGGGCTCAACCGGTTGAATCGGGGGTTCAACCGAAATTAATTAAATATATTATTTAATATTTTTATTAAATATATAAAGGATAAAAAATAATAAAAAAACCATAATACTCATAATAATACAACAACATATCCGGTATAAATAAATTTTATATTAATGAATAATGATTAGTGATTAGTGTCGACACTAATTAACGGTCAAGATCTTGCCGACACTAAATTACCGATTAAGATATTGCCGACACTAAATAGTGAATAGTGCAGTGTGATTATTGAATAGTCATTGGTGATTAGTGACGACACTAATTAACGGTCAAGATCTTGCCGACACTAAATTAACGGTCAAGATCTTGCCGACACTAATTAAATAGTGGATCGTGAATAGTGCAGCGTGATTATTGACTAATAAATAGTGATTAGCGTCGACACTAATTAATGGTCAAGATCTTGCCGACACTATATTAACGGTCAAGATCTTGCCGACACTAAATAGTGAATAGTGCAGCGTGATTATTGAATAGTCAATGGTGATTAGTGTCGACACTAATTAACGGTGAAGATCTTGCCGACACTAAATTAGCGATCAATATCTTGCCGACACTAAATAGTGAATAGTGCAGCATGGTTGTTTAATGAATAGTGATTAGTGTCGACACTACTTAATGGTCAAGATGTTTCCGACACTCAATTAACTGTCAAGAACTTGCCGACACAAAATATTGAATAGTGCAGCGTGATTATTGAATAGTCAATGGTGATTAGTGTCGACACTAATTAACAGTCAAGATCTAGCCGACACTAAATCAACGGTCCAGATCTTGCCGACACTAAATAGTGAATAGTGCAGCGTGATTATTGAATAGTCAATAGTGATTATTGTCGACATTCATTAACGGTCAAGATCTTGCCGACACTAATTAAATAGCGAATATTGAATTTGGTTATTTCCGGCGGATATTTGGGTATTTCCGGCGGATATTTAGGTATTTCCGGCGAATATTTAGGTGATTCAGGCGGATTTGCGCTTACGAAATTTTTTTTTTTTTAAAAAAAAATCAAAATCCGCCGGAAATGCCTCGAAATCCGCCGGAAATACTTGCGGTGGATCAATCCGCCGGAAAGTCCCTAAATTCCGCCGGTAAGTTTGCGGCGGATAAAAATCCGCCGGAGAATCTTGCAACCGCTAATTTGGAATTTCAAAAATCCTCCGGAAACACCCTAAATTCGCCGGAAATGACGTTTCCGGCGGATGCGCGTTTTGACCGTTGATTTTTGTTACTCTATATAAATCTCTTCTCCACTTCTTCTTCTTCTTCACACTTCTACCAATCTATCTTCTCTCTACTAAATCTCGTTCTCTCTACCAATCCCTTCTCCACTTCTCTCTACTAATCTCTTCCTCTCGTTGACAATTTTTTTCGATATAAGGTATGTTTGTAACTTTAGTTAATATTTTTAGTTTTTTAAGCTATTTTATAATATGAGTTTGTTACTAATTGTGGTGTTTCCTGTTTAGGTATTGTTTGGGTTTCTCCTCTTTCCTCTTTGTTTGAGTTCGGGATAAGCTTCAAGTCAGAGCCTTCTCTTCACTACGGTTAGTTATCAAAGTAATTAATATATCAATATGTATATGGATTTATTGTTTATGTGTCTACAAAAAATTTACCAACTTGTGGTCACCGTAAAATTTGTATTTTTTCTTTTAGCACCACCATCAAAAAATTTATTGTTTTTAGCACCACCATCAAAATTTGTTTGTCTCAAAAAATTATATAATAAAGTTCTATTACTTTTTTTGGTACAATATTAAAATTAATTAATAAAATATTAATTACTTCACTATTTATAGTAAAATTTTGTTACAAATTTTGTTTGCACTAATAATACAAAATAATTTATATTGAAAAAACTTATTTATTAAGTTCACTTATAAAGTTTAATAACAGATATTGTCTTATAAAAATTCATTGTGTTGCTGGTAATTGATAGTTTAATGATATATGAAAATAAAATAATTAACATATAAATATATATCAAAATATAAAGTAATTGATAGTTGATTTGATAGTTTATTTCATTTACGTTGTGGTGTAGTACATAGATCTTGAAATTATACATCGTAGTTGGATGTATGATCGATTGTTTCCTGGAAGATCCAGTTTAAAGCGACGTTTTGTAGAAGGAGTAGAAGAGTTTATTTTTTGTGCTACGCATCATGAAGAATTTGCGCGACAAGGCGGAATTAGATGTCCGTTTCGAGTTATAAAAAATGAAGACGAAGTTAGAGTTGATTTGTACAATAATGGGTTTAGGCCAAATTATTGGATATGGAGTCGTCACGGGGAAGTAGGACCAGGGGTAGCTACAGTTCCTGCGGATAATGTTCCGATTGAAGTAGTAGCTCCCACATCAAGTAGTTATCCAGGGACTACGACATCTGGAGGCCAAATAATACAATCGTTAGATGTTTATCAGGGAATGATATCTGACGCTGTTGGAGTAAATTTGGATTTTGAAGAACCAAAATATGATGCTGAAGAAGTTCCAAATGAGGAAGCTCAAAGGTTTTACATGTATTTGAGTGAGACAAATAAACCATTATTTGAAGGATCTAAAGACTCAAAATTATCAATGTGTGTTCGGTTGTCGGGTCTTAAGTCTCAACTTAATGTTGCTGAGTTGTGCATGGATAATATGACCAAAATGATGTTGGATGCAACCCCCAATAGAGGGCTTTTGCCGCGAAGTTATTATGATGCTAAAAGACTGGTATCGAAGCTTGGCTTAAAATCTAAAAGTATTGATTGTTGTGTGTCTGGTTGCATGCTCTATTATAGCAATGAGTTTGGCATAAATGGAGAGTTGTCGGAATGCAAGTTATGTGGAGAGCCACGCTATCGTGTCAGTAGGAAAGGGATGAGCAGAGGCAAACCGGTTCCACAAAAAGCAATGTTCTATCTGTCGCTTATACCAAGGCTACAGAGGATGTTTACTTCAATGAAGACCGCGGGTAAAATGACGTGGCACCATCAAAAGAGAAATAATAATTCTGGTGAATTACGTCACCCATCTGATGGTGAAGCTTGGAAGCATTTTGATCGTGTTTGTAACGCCCAAATAATTTAATTATTTATTTAATTAAATTATTTAGGTATTTTAATAATATAGTCATATTTAATAATTAATAAAATGATGTTTTATTTAAATTAGGGAGTGGTGTTTAGTAATTAGCTGAGTAGTAGACGGGGGCCCGTGATCCAAAAGCCCAATGGCAAAGGCGCATGAGTGTGAGCCTAGCTAGGGTTTTGGGATCATTTGCGCATTGTTGGAGAAAAAGAAAAGAAACGAGAGAATTGCGAACAGAGAAGAGAAGGGGGACGGCGCACAAGGAGAAAGAGGAGAGGAGCTCTGTTGCTGTGGTTCATTGGAGTTTCGTGCAGAGGGAACCTCGTATTCGGCAAATCTAAGGTAAGGGTGGGTTCTACTTTATAATAGGGTGTATGATGGGGGTTATGTGGGAGATAGGACCTATGATGCCTCTTTGATCTTGTTGATGTTGATTTAGTGATGTTTGAATGTACTCATGTTGATTGATCATGGTGAAACTTTGGTGTTTGGTGTTTGGTGCGATTTGGGTGTTGCGTTTTGGTTGCTGGAAATGGCGCCCTGCTCCTGGGCGCCGTGGCTGTGCCTTGTTGTGTTGCTGAATGTGGCGCCCTAGGCGCCCAGTCATGATGTTCTGTTTTGTTGTTGCTGGAGTTGGCGCCCTAGGCGCCCAATGTGTTCCTTGGTTGCTGAAAGTGGCGCCTTAGGCGCCCAGTGCTGTGTCGTGTAGTTCTGTGTTGCTGTGAAGGGCGCCCTAGGCGCCCAGTGGTGTCCTGGGTTGTTTCTGAGTGTTGCTGTGTTGTGCCAGAATTTTCTTGTGTCGCTGGGAGAGGCGCCCTAGGCACCCAGTAGTGTTTCAGTGTTGTTCATGTTGCTGAAAACTGGCGCCCTAGGCGCCCAGTGTTGTTGCTGGGCGACAAGTCTGATGTTGCTGTTGTTGTCTCAGGCGCCCTGTTGCTGGGCGCCAAGCCTGGTGTTGCTGTTGTTGTCTGAGGCGCCCTGCTCCTGGGCGCCAATTCTGTTTTTGTTGTTGTGGTTCTAGGTGCCCTGCTCCTGGGCGCCATGACTGATGTTCTTGCTGCTGTGCTAGGCGCCCTGCTCCTAGGTGCCAAGTCTGTCTGTGTTGCTGATGTGCCAGGCGCCCTGTTGCTGGGCGCCAAGTCTGTTGTTGCCACTGTTGCGCTAGGCGCCTTGCTCCTTGGCGCCAATTCTGTTGGTGTTGTTGTGGTGCTTGGCGCCCTTCTCCTGGGCGCCATGTTCGTTTGTGTTGTTGTTGTGCAAGGCGCCCTGTTGCTGGGCGCCAAGCCTGGTGTTGCTGTTGTTGTCTGAGGCGCCCTGCTCGTGGGCGCCAAGTCTGTTTTTGTTGCTGTGGTTCAAGGCGCCCTGCTCCTGGGCGCCATGACTGATGTTCTTGGTGCTGTGCTAGGCGCCCTGCTCCTGAGCGCCAAGTTTGTCTGTGTTGCTGATGTGCCAGGCGCCCTGTTGCTGGGCGCCAAGTCTGTTGTTGCCACTGTTGCGTTAGGCCCCCTGCTCCTGGGCGCCAATTCTGTTTGTGTTGTTGTGGTGCTAGGCGCCCTGCTGTTGCTGTTGCCTGCTAGGCGCCCTGTTGCTGGGCGCCAGTTTCCTGCTGTGTGCTGTCACTGTAAAAAAAATGATGTTGCTGTCTTGTAAAAATAAATGTGCTGTTAATGTAAAAATGGTGTTGCTGTCACTGTAAAATAAATGTGCTGTTGCTGTAAAAATGGTGTTGCTTTCAATGTGAAATAAATGTGTTGTTGCTGCAAAAGTGGTGTTGCTGTCACAGTAAAATAAATGTTGTTGTTGCTGTAAAATAAACGTTGCTGTTTGTTGTAAATCTATTGGTGTTTTTGGTGTCGGTGGTTGTTGGTGTTATCGGTGATGATGTAACAGGTGATGTGCCTATTTCATGGGCTAAGGTGATAGGTGATGGGTCTATGACCACTCGTTGATATTGGTGATGTTGTGTCAATTAAATGTCTTGTTGTTAATTGTCTCTGGTGCATTGTTCATGGTGTCGCATATATTGCATATGCATTATTTTGGTGATGATGGCTTTGGCCTTGGAGCTATAGGTGATGGTGGTGATGCTCATACAGGTGATGATGCCCTTATTGGCTACTTTATTGGTGATGATTGGTACCACATGCATATACCTGTTGGTGTGGGTTGCATCTCATATACTTACTCATGATGTTGGTGATAATTCTTGGTGATTTGTAATTGATGTTGTTGTGAAGTGGTAGATATAGTTGTCGTAACTCTAGCATATTGCCTATCATATGTGCTATTATAATGTTAGATATCTCACCTCTTCTGTTTGAATGTTACCCCTATGTTGGTAACGTTCAGGTGATTGCGAGGGAAAGCATGTCTACCCCTATTTAATTTCTGAAGTTTTATGTGATGTTATAATTATTCAATTGAACCTTGATTTTTATTCCGCTTCTTGGTGATGTTATGACGTGCTATGGATCGCACTATTTTAATGGTGAAACTTTATTATTGGCGTGTGATGTTTAACGGTGTAAATGTGGCATCCCTTTGTGGGTGTATGGAAAAATGTTTTTGGAACTCTGATTTTTTTTAAAAATTTTCCGGGTAGAAAAGGGGTGTTACATTAGTGGTATCAGAGCAGTTTCGGTCTGTCCGGCCAAGTTGTCGAGTTAATGTGTCATTGACGATCAAGTATTGTCAATTAGTTCTAACTGTTGCTTATGATTGAAGTGATTAGTTGAGATGGCTGGAAGGAACGATGATGATATTGCTGCTGCGTTGGCTGCTTTGGCTCAGGCTGTGGAGGGTCAACAGAATGCTGGTGAGAATGCTGGGTCTCGTAGTTTGGCTACCTTTCAGAGAGAGAATTCGCCTACCTTCAAGGGAAAGTATGATCCCGATGGGGCTTTGGCTCGGTTGAAAGAGATGGAGAGGATCTTTCGTGTGATGGACTGCACTCCAGCACAGAAGGTCCGTTATGGTACGCATATGCTGGCAGAGGAGGCCGATGACTGGTGGTTAGAGGCTAGGCAGAGATTGGAGACTGCAAATGAAGAGATCACTTGGGCTGTGTTCCGCAGAGAGTTTATGACAAAATATTATCCGGAGGATGTCCGAGGTAAGAAAGAGATCGAGTTCCTTGAGCTGAAGCAAGGGAATATGTCTGTGACTGAGTATGGTGCTAAGTTCGTGGAATTAGCAAAGTTTTACCCGCATTACAGTGAGGCTACTGCTGAGTTTTCCAAATGCATTAAGTTTGAGAATGGGCTGCGACCTGAGATCAAGAAGGCGGCTGGTTACCAGAAGATCCGTGTTTTCTCCGACTTGATTGATAGCTGCAGGATTTATGAGGAGGACAACAATGCTTACTACAAGATTATGAATAAGAAGAGGAGCAAATTTCAAAGTCGTGGTAAGCCGTATGACGTTCCTGCTGGTAAGGGTAAACAGAAAGTTGTTGTTGGCAAGAAGACTAGTGGGGGAGATGCTCCTGCTAGCATTGTATGTTACAAATGTGGCAAAGCTGGTCACAAGAGTAACGCGTGCAAAGCTGAAGTGAAGAAATGTTACCGTTGTGGTAAGCAGGGTCATGTGGTGGCCGAGTGTGAACGTAAGGAGGTGGTCTGCTACAACTGTGGTGAAGGAGGGCACATTAGTACTCAGTGTCCGAAACCGAAGAAAGAAAGGTCCAGTGGAAAAGTGTTCGCTTTAGCAGGTGAAGAGCCTACCGAAGATGATGGACTTATTAGAGGTAGGTGCTTCATTAATGGTACTCCTCTAAAATCTATTGTTGATACTGGTGCTACTCATTGCTTTATTGCGGCTGATTGTTGTAAGAAATTGGGTCTTGTATTGTCTGCTATGAATGGAGTGATGGTTGTCGACACTCCAGCTAAGGGGTCGGTAACTACTTCTTTGGTGTGTTCTCAGTGTCCCTTGTCGATCTTCGACAGAGACTTTGTTGTGGATTTTGTTTGTTTGCCGTTGAGCGGATTTGATGTAATCTTGGGTATGAACTGGTTAGAGCATAACCATGTCCATATTAATTGTCGTAGCAAGTCGGTGAGTTTTGAAGGAGAGGAGTCTGGTCTGTTATCCGCTAGTCAGTTGCGGAAGTTGATGAAGGAAGGAGTTCAGTTATTCTCGCTGATGGCATCGTTGTCTGTTGAGAATCAAGCTATCAATGAAGAGTTGCAGGTGGTTTGCGAGTTTCCCGATGTTTTCCCTGATGAGATTCCAAGTGTACCGCCAGAGAGGGAAGTTGAATTCTCTATGGATCTTGTACCTGGTACCAGACCTGTTTCTATGGCACCGTACAGGATGTCCGCATCCGAATTGTCTGAGGTTAAGAAGCAACTTGAGGATCTGCTCGAGAAGAAGTTTGTGAGGCCGACTGTATCACCATGGGGAGCTCCTGTGTTGTTAGTGAAGAAAAACGATGGTAGTATGAGACTCTGTGTGGATTATCGGCAGCTGAATAAGGTGACAATTAAGAACAAGTATCCACTTCCGAGGATAGACGATTTGATGGATCAGCTGGTGGGTGCTCAAGTATTCAGTAAGATTGATTTGAGATCGGGTTATCATCAGATCAAGGTGAAGGACGAAGATATTCAGAAGACGGCTTTCAGAACCCGTTATGGTCATTACGAGTATTCGGTGATGCCGTTCGGTGTTACCAACGCACCAGGAGTATTTATGGAATATATGAATCGTGTTTTCCATACTTACTTAGATCGGTTTGTGGTGGTGTTCATTGACGACATTCTGATTTACTCCAAATCAGAGGAAGAGCATGCAGAGAATCTGAGGTTAGTGTTGGAGGTACTGAAGGAAAAGAAGCTGTATGCGAAGTTGTCAAAGTGTGAGTTCTGGTTGAAGGAAGTGAGTTTCCTCGGTCATATCATTTCTGGTAGTGGTATTGCGGTGGATCCGTCGAAAGTAGAGGCAGTGTTGAAATGGGAAGCTCCGAAGTCGGCTATGGAAATTAGAAGCTATTTTGGATTGGCCAGCTATTATAGAAGATTCATTGAAGGTTTTTCTAAGTTAGCACTTCCGTTAACTCAGTTAACCTGCAAAGGAAAGGCTTTCGTTTGGGACGCCCGTTGTGAAGAAAGTTTCTTGGAATTGAAGAAGAGATTGACAACGTCCCCTGTCTTGACGTTGCCCAATCCGGAAGGGTCGTTTGTGGTGTATTGTGATGCTTCAAAAATGGGTTTAGGTGGTGTGCTTATGCAAGATGGGAAGGTTATTGCGTATGCGTCGAGGCAGTTAAGAGTTCATGAGAAGAATTATCCCACTCATGACTTGGAGTTAGCTGCTGTGGTTTTTGTGCTGAAGATTTGGAGGCACTATCTCTATGGTTCTAGATTTGAGGTGTTTAGTGACCATAAGAGTTTGAGGTATTTGTTTGACCAGGAGTTGAATATGAGGCAGCGGCGATGGTTGGAGTTGTTGAAGGACTATGATTTCGGTTTGAACTATCACCCAGGCAAAGCTAATGTCGTGGCTGATGCTTTGAGCCGGAAGACTTTGCATATGTCGGCTATGAGGGTTAAGGAGTTAGAGCTGACTGAGGAGTTCAGAGATATGAGTCTGGTTTGTGAAGTGACGCCTCAGAGTGTTAAGTTAGGGATGTTGAAGATTGGTAATGATTTTCTGAACAGCATCAGAGAGGCCCAGAAATCAGATGTTAAGCTGGTAGACTTGACGGTCGGGATTGATCAATCTGAGAATGAGGACTTCAGGTTGGATTCCCATGGTGTGTTGAGGTTCCGTGGTAGGATTTGCATTCCTGATGATGCAGACATGAAGAGAGCCATTCTTGAAGAGAGTCACAGAAGTAAGTTAAGTATTCATCCGGGAGCTATAAAGATGTATCAAGACCTGAAGAAGTTGTTTTGGTGGCCTGGTATGAAGGGAGATGTGGCGCAGTTCGTTTATGAATGTTTGACTTGCCAGAAGTTAAAGGTTGAGCATCAGAAGCCTGTTGGGTTGATGCAGCCGTTAGAAATTCCAGAGTGGAAATGGGATAGCATTTCGATGGACTTTCTGACGGGATTGCCCAATACTGCGAGGGGGTATGATGCGATTTGGGTGATTGTTGACAGGTTAACGAAATCGTCTCATTTTGTTCCTATCAGCATCACGTATCCGGTGTCGAAGTTGGCGGAGATTTATATCCGGGAGATTGTGAAGCTTCATGGAGTTCCTACGAGTATTGTTTCGGATAGAGATCCGAGGTTCACTTCAGATTTCTGGAAGAGTTTGCAAGAGAAGCTGGGGTCTAAGTTGAGGTTGAGTTCGGCATATCATCCTCAGACAGATGGTCAGTTAGAAAGGACAACTCAGTCATTAGAAGATTTGTTGAGGGCTTGTGTTTTGGAACAAGGAGGTTCGTGGGATTCCTACCTTCCACTGATAGAGTTCACGTATAACAACAGTTACCATTCTAGTATTGGGATGGCACCTTTTGAAGCATTATATGGTCGGAAGTGTAGAACCCCGTTGTGTTGGTATGAGTCAGGAGAGAGTGTGGTGCTTGGACCGGAGATTGTTCGAGAGACAACTGAAAAAGTGAAGTTAATTCGTGAGAAAATGAAGGCTTCACAGAGTCGACAGAAGAGTTATCACGACAAGCGGAGGAAAGAGTTAGAGTTTCAAGCGGGTGAGCATGTATTTTTGAGAGTCACTCCAGTGACCGGTGTTGGACGTGCTTTGAAGTCGAAGAAGCTTGTAACACCCCTTTTCTAATAACCTTACTATTTAATAAAATCAGAGTTTCTTTTTTTTTTTTTTTGAAAATAATCAAAGCGAGTGCTACACTTACTCCATTAAATCAACCACTTCAATTTTCATAGTTCGGTTAAAACCACAAGATACATAGCACCATAAAAAAAGAAAACGTTTAGTTCACATCAACTAAACTCAGTCATTACCAGCAGCGGAATAATAACAAGTTCGAAAAACAAAAACCAAATACAACACCAATAATAGTCTAACATCATAAAGACAATAACACATAAGCATAAGACGCCCCCCCCCCCCCCCCGTGCTACGTATCAGAGCATGACACTTCCTACCAGACGAAGGCATAAGGGTAACCTTCACTCATCATTACCTGCACGTTGCCGACATAAGAAGCAACATAAAAGCAGTAGGGTGAGTCTCTTTTCATAATTAATAACTTACGAAAATAAGCACTGCATAGGAAAAGGTAACCAAGTACACCAATTCACAACAATGGCAACAACCACATCAAATCTACATTTCCATACAACACTACATAATATATGGTTATGCATGAAATGCAACCCAAACTCCACGGGCACATGCATGTCGGATCCGTCACCAAATACAAATAGGCCGTAGCCTCTGCTCACCAAATAAAATTAGGCCGAAGCCTCTGCTCACCAATAATGCACATGTTTCATGAGATGCTATGGAAATGAATCACAACACACCACACAATTCATCAATTCACCATTTAATTCAACTCACCATTTTATTCATATTCTCACCATTATATTAATCAGCTCACCAATTTAAAATTAGGCCGAAGCCTCTGCTCACCAATCACACCATAATACACTCACCAACTCAACCCACCACTCACACCAACACCAATTTCAATTAGGCCAATTTAGGATTTGACACGACATAGGGAAAATGAATAAAAATTGAAATTAGACACCTAGAACAACTTCAGTCCAGAACCACCAGTAAATTAACTCATTTTTGCATAAAAGCAGAATGTTTGGGTAGACACCGAAATTAGCTTCGAAACGCATTTTGAACCGTTAAATTTGGATAACCGAGTCAAAAGTTACGTTAAAAACAAAACCGGAAAAATACTTAGACATTCTGGAAACTGGCGCCCAGGCGCTGGGCGCCCAGGGGCAACACAGGACTTGGCGCCCAGGAACAGCAACACGCGCATAGGCGCTGGCGCCCAGGAACAGCAACACTGGCCTGGCGCACTGGCGCAGGAACTGGCGCAGGGGAACACAGCGCCCAGGCACTAGGCGCCTAAGGCCAACACGCAATAAAACTCATTTTACTTCGAAATTGATTTTGTACGAGCCAAATACTCAGAATATGAGAACCCAACAAAAATTTTGGCAAAAAGTGACATGCATCTTTGGCGCCCATGGGCTAGGCGCCTATGGCCAAGACAAACCACAACTCCTATGACTCCAAAAATGATTTTACACGAGCCATTTAGCTTGGACATCAAAACCCAGTATCAATTTTTGCAAAATGGACAACAGAAAATTGGGGCCCTTGGCGCCCATGGCACAAGGCGCATAGCGCCAAAATCTGGCAACACAGGAACACAGCACAAGGAAAACTGGCGCAGGGCACAGTGGCTGGGCGCCTGGTGCCCATGTCTAGACACAGAAACAGCAGCAAGGCACATGGCGCCCAAGGCGCCTAGGAACTCCAAAAACCAGAATTTTTCTAATTCAAACACCAAATTAAATTCATCAAACACCCAATCATACATATATAATTTAATTATCACCATGAACCTCAATTCTCACCAAGCAAACACCAACAAGTCATATATTCAAACACGTGACATACAATTCACAATTGCAATAATCAAGCACCAATTATGCGATTTCAACATAGGAAATTCCTAATCATATATCACAACAATACAATTTAATCAACAACACAACAATTCATTCATAGAAATCATCCTAGAACCCTAACCCTAGGCATTACTAATTCGCATAAGGTATTAAAGATAAAAAGAGGACCCCCTAACCTCTTAGAAGTCAAAATTACTAGCAAAGCTCCAAGGGATTGCAAGACACCAACAAGCCTTCTCTTCCTCCTTGAGTGATTCGCCCCTTTTCTTCTTCTCCTCTTCACTTTGCAACTTCTCCTCTTCTCACTCTCTCTTTTTACGTTTCTTTTCTTTCTTTTGCACACTTGAGTGAAATGCAACTAACTCCCAAGACCCCTAAGTGAGTCGACTCCTATGACTAACTAATGGGTCATGGGCTCACTTGTGGATCATGGGCCCCCAAGCACCACCTTAATTCGTGGCAACACCTCCTAAACAAATAAAATAAATTAAATTAAACCTTGAATTAGTTAATTAAATTAAATAAATATTGTAAGCCTTAAATAACTTAATTAAATAAATAATTAAATTATTTTGGGGCGTTACAAAGCTCACTCCTCGTTTTATTGGTCCTTATCAGATTTCAGAGAGAGTCGAAAATGTTGCATATAGAGTGGCTTTACCGCCTAACCTTTCGAATTTGCATGATGTGTTTCATGTGTCGCAACTTCAGAAGTATATTTCGGATCCATCTCATGTGATCCGCATGGATGATGTGGAGATACGGGATAATCTCACGGTGAAGACGATGCATGTACGGATCGAAGGGCATGAGGTGAAAGTTTTAAGGGGCAAGGAGATTGCGTTGGTGAAAGTAGTCTGGCTAGGAGCTGCCGGAGAGAGCATGACACGGGAGCTGGAGAGCAAGATGCGGGAATCCTATCCCGAGCTGTTTGAATCAGGTAAATTTCGAGGACAAAATATTCTCAGTGGGGGAAAGTTGTAACGCCCAAATAATTTAATTATTTATTTAATTAAATTATTTAGGTATTTTATTAGTATAGTCATATTTAATAATTAATAAGATGATGTTTTATTTAAATTAGGGAGTGGTGTTTAGTAATTAGCTGAGTAGTAGACGGGGGCCCGTGTTCCAAAAGCCCAATGGCATAGGCGCATGAGTGAGAGCCTAGCTAGGGTTTTGGGATCATTTGCGCATTGTTGGAGAAAAAGAAAAGAAAGGAGAGAATTGCGAAGAGAGAAGAGAAGGGGGACGGCGCACACGGAGAAAGTGGAGAGGAGCTCTGTTGCTGTGGTTCTTTGGAGTTTCGTGCAAAGGGTGTAACGCCCAAAAATTAATTAGACTATTTATTCAATTGGATTAATTAAAGTTACAATAAAAAGGCGCCTTTTTATGTAACAGCCCATGGTAGTGGGAGGTGTGTTTAACTTGCAGTTATGCCTCAGGTGCAAGGTTCGATTCCCACGGAAGGCAAAAATTCTACAGGAGGGGTAGAGAAGACCGTGAGGTAATAGTGCCGGGGTGGCCAATGCGTTGGACCTGGGCTGTTACAAAGGGAACCTCGTATTCGGCAAATCTAAGGTAAGGGTGGGTTCTACTTTATAATATGGTGTATGATGGGGGTTATGTGGGAGATAGGACCTATGATGCCTCTTTGATCTTGTTGATGTTGATTTAGTGATGTTTGAATGTACTCATGTTGATTGATCATGGTGAAACTTTGGTGTTTGGTGTTTGGTGCGATTTGGGTGTCGTGTTTTGGTTGCTGGAAATGGCGCCCTGCTCCTGGGCGCCGTGGCTGTGCCTTGTTGTGTTGCTGAATGTGGCGCCCTAGGCGCCCAGTCATGATGTTCTATTTTGTTGTTGCTGGAGTTGGCGCCCTAGGCGCCCAGTGTCGCTTTGGTGCTGCTGAAAGTGGGGCCCTAGGCGCCCAGTGTGTTCCTTGGTTGCTGAAAGTGGCGCCTTAGGCGCCCAGTGCTGTATCGTGTAGTTCTGTGTTGCTGTGAAGGGCGCCCTAGGCGCCCAGTGGTGTCCTGGGT
Organism: Astragalus membranaceus; assembly: GCA_039519185.1. Classification (NCBI taxonomy): domain Eukaryota; kingdom Viridiplantae; phylum Streptophyta; class Magnoliopsida; order Fabales; family Fabaceae; genus Astragalus; species Astragalus membranaceus. The sequence continues at coordinate 29,342,569 of CM076847.1, forward strand.
TGTTTGAGTGTTGCTGTGTTGTGCCAGAATTTTCTTGTGACGCTGGGAGAGGCGCCCAGCAGTGTTTCAGTGTTGTTCCTGTTGCTGAAAACTGGCGCCCTAGGCGCCCAGTGTTGTTGTTGTCTTAGGCGCCCTGTTGCTGGGCGCCAAGCCAGATGTTGCTGTTGTTGTCTTAGGCGCCCTGCTCCTGGGCCCCAAGTCTGTTTTTGTTGCTGTGGTTCAAGGCGCCCTGCTCCTGGGCGCCATGACTGATGTTCTTGGTGCTGTGCTAGGCGCCCTGCTCCTGAGCGCCAAGTTTGTCTGTGTTGCTGATGTGCCAGGCGCCATGTTGCTGGGCGCCAAGTCTGTTGTTGCCACTGTTGCGTTAGGCCCCCTGCTCCTGGGCGCCAATTCTGTTTGTGTTGTTGTGGTGCTAGGCGCCCTGCTCTTGGGCGCCAAGTCAGTTTGTGTTGTTGTTGTGCAAGGCGCCCTGCTCCTGGGCGCCATGTCTGTTGGTGCTGCTGTTTCACTAGGCGCCATGTTGCTGGGCGCCAGTTTTCTGTTGTGCTGTTCCTGTGTTGGCGCCCTGTTGTTGGGCGCTAATTTCTGTGTTGCTGCTGGCCTAGGCGCCCTGTTGCTTTGCGCCAGTTCCTGCTGTTGCTGTTGCCTGCTAGGCGCCCTGTTGCTGGGCGCCAGTTTCCTGCTGTGTGCTGTCATTGTAAAAAAAATGATGTTGCTGTCTTGTAAAAATAAATGTGCTGTTGTTGTAAAAATGGTGTTGCTGTCACTGTAAAATAAATGTGTTGTTGCTGTAAAAATGGTGTTGCTGTCACTGTAAAATAAATGTGTTGTTCCTACAAAAGTGGTGTTGTTATCACTGTAAAATAAATGTTGTTGTTGTTGTAAAATAAACGTTGCTGTTTGTTGTAAATCTATTGGTGTTTTTGGTGTCGGTGGTTGTTGGTGTTATCGGTGATGATGTAACAGGTGATGTGCCTATTTCATGGGCTAAGGTGATAGGTGATGGGTCTATGACCACTTGTTGATATTGGTGATGTTGTGTCAATTAAATGTCTGTTGTTGTTAATTGTCTCTGGTGCATTGTTTATGGTGTCACATATATTGCATATGCATTATTTTGGTGATGATGGCTTCGGCCTTGGAGCTATAGGTGATGTTGGTGATGCTCATACAGGTGATGATACCCTTATTGGCTACTTTATTGGTGATTGCGAATGAAAGCATGTCTACCTTCGCTAGTTGAGTCGGTGTCGTCGCTCTGATACGTAGCACTCGGGGGGATGAACGCTAGTTTTATTAGATGTCTTAAATATTTAATTTCTGAAGTTTTATGTGATGTTATAATTATTCAATTGAACCTTGATTTTTATTCCGCTGCTTGGTGATGTTATGACGTGCTATGGATCGCACTATTTTAATGGTGAAACTTTATTATTGGCGTGTGATGTTTAACGGTGTAAATGTGGCATCCCTTTGTGGGTGTATGGAAAAATGTTTTTGGAACTCTGATTTTTGTCAAAAAATTTCCGGGTAGAAAAGGGGTGTTACAGTGTTCATCCAGATGTTGCCAGTGATCCACGAAATGTTCGGCTTGATTTATGCTCCGATGGTTTCACACCATATATTCAAGCCTCGGCAACACCGTATTCATGTTGGCCAGTTATTGTTACCCCATACAACCTTCCTCCAGAAATGTGTATGTCTAAACCATACCTGTTTTTAAATTCTATTATTCCCGGGCCAAGTAATCCAACAGCTGGTATTGACATATATTTGCAACATTTGATTGATGACCTAAAAAGGTTGTGGAATGGTGTTTTAACTTATGATGCAGCACGCAAACAAAATTTTGTGATGAGGGCGGCTTTGATGTGGACCATTAATGACTTCCCTACCGATGGAATGTTTTCTGGATGGGGGACACATGGTAAGATGGCGTGTCCGATTTGCATGGTTGACACAAAGGCTTTTAGTCTTCAATACGGAGGAAGAACTTCATTGTTTGACTCGCACCGTAGGTTCTTACCTATGGATCACCCATTTAGAAAGCAGAAATATGCGTTCATCAAGGGAAATATTGAAACAGCTGGACCTCCTCGTAAGTTGACACCAGAGGAATTTTGGAATAGTGTTAAGGATATCCCTCCTGTGGAAGTCGTAGCGGGTGTTGTTTCTCGTCCAGATAGCTATGGACAATGGCACAATTGGATAAAAAAAAGTATTTTTTGGGAACTTCCCTATTGGAAAGTTAATCTATTGAGACACAATCTCGATGTCATGCATATAGAGAAGAATTTTTTCGACAACATATTTAACACTGTCATGAACGTGAAAGGCAAAACAAAAGAAAATGAGAAAGCTAGGAAGGATATAGATCATTAGTGTAGACGAAAGGATTTGTTGTTGGTTGAGCAAGGTACTAGGACTCTGAAACCCAAATCCAATTATACTTTATCTACCGAACAAGCGAAAGCAGTTTATCAGTGGATAAAAGAGTTGAAAATTCCAGACAGTTATTCTTCCAATTTATCTAGATGTGCGGATGTGGATAATGGGAGGTTGCATGGGATGAAGAGTCATGATTGTCATGTATTCATGGAGTGCTTACTTCCTATCGCTTTTAGTTCGTTTCCAACACACGTTTTGAATCCGCTCATTGAAATAAGTCAATACTTTAAGAATTTGTGTTCTGCAACGCTAAAAGCTGATGATCTTTCAAAAATGGAACAAGACATCCCACTTATCTTATGCAAGTTGGAGAGAGTATTTCCGCCTGGTTTCTTTGATTCTATGGAGCATCTACCGGTGCATCTCGCATATGAAGCTAAACTTGGCGGACCTGTCCAATACAGATGGATGTATCCGTTTGAAAGGTTAGTTAATTTTCACACCATATAAGAAACAAGTTTAAAATATATGATTATTATGTTAATTAATATCATTTTCTCTAGGTTCATGGGTGATTCAAAAAGATCGGTGAAAAAAAAAGCTAGAGTTGAAGGATCGATATGTTCTTCTTACTTGCACCGTGAAACAACACATTTTTGTTCTTAGTATTTCAAGAATGAGTTTGCTCCTAGAAGCAGCCGAAATGAAATGGATACTGAATGGCCTTGACATCATTTAACTTTGTCTGTCTTTTGTCTACCCAGTCGTCCATCTGGGAAGGAGTCAATTCACTGGCTAACAGATATAGAGTTAAGTTCAGCACATGTTCGTGTGTTGATAAACTGTACTGAGGTGCAACCATTTATTGAGTATGTTCCTCAACATTATAAACTATCGATCTTAATTAGTTAATATGAAGTAGAAAAATGTGTAACAATTAATTATTTCTTTTTAGGGAATTCTTGTCATCAGAGGACGTAAGTGAGCAACAATCTTCTGCTCATATTAATGCACATTTTCCAACATGTTTTAGGCAACATGTTTATACCCTCCCGCCAACTCTTACCAACCAACACTTGAGGAACATATCAGACGGTCCTCGAAGATGTGTTAAAGAATGGCACACATACTTTGTCAATGGATACAAATTTCACACCAATGAATGAACACAGGGCAGAGAGACAGTCAATAGTGGAGTGTGCATGAAGGGTGTCACTGGAGGAGGTGAAGATGATTTTATTGTGTGGTTCAATTCATATATGAACTTTCGTACCCCCATCTAGATTTTAGTTAGAAGGTAGTGGTTTTCTATTGTCATTGGTTTGATCTGTCTGCTCGAGGAACAAAGGTGAATCCAAAGTCAAATACAAGGGACATTAAAATGAATGGTAGATATCGACTGTATGATCCGTTCGTCATTGCACAAAATGTGAGACAAGTCTATTATTTCCCTTATCCATCAATGCGGACTGATAGGCGTAGTTGGTGAGTCGCAATTAAAACAAAACCAAGAGGTCGCATTGAGACCAATGATGACACGGTAGTAGATGTGCCATATCAAATGGAAGAGATGTCTAATGTAAATGAAGTGATTGAAGTTGAACCCATTACTCGTTTATGTGATAAGCCAAACACCGGCGATGAAGTTGATGACGAAGAAGATGCTGATGAAAATGCAACAAACCACATTGGTGTATCAAGAATTCACTCCTCTGATGATGATGATTTTGAGAATGAATGGGATTCCAATTAGTTATTTATGTTTCAACAATATATGTTATATAACCTATTTTTAATTAGTATGTAATTTATGTTTGTTTATTTATGTTTGTTTAATTAGTATGTTTATATATTTTTGTTTAGTATGTTTATGTTAACCTTGTTTAGTGTATGTTTGTTTGTTTAAATGTATTATATCTAGCTAGATACAGTCATGGCATCTCACTCAGGATCTGATGACGAGACATATGTTCCTCCACCTGTAGACAATGGTGATGCCACCAGCACTAGCAGGCAGAAGACTTCTACTCGCCTAGAGGAACGTCGTGTTCAGTCTGCTCGTGTTGTTGCTGGTGGCAGATATTTGCCACCCCCTGGGTTTGAGGGTGCTAGTACTAGTACTGCAGGGGACCCAGTGATTCATGCTGCTACTGAGGGCTTAGCCCCGACAAATGTTGATGCTGATCGAGTGTGCACATTCACTGTTGACCGTGAGGTGGTCAGGTATACACCTGATGGGCGTATCATATTGGAGACTGCTGGTGATTCTTAAGTATATATATTATTATTTATTAATTTATTTTTGTTGCCTTTTATATAACTTATATAATTTGGTGTAATAAAATTCCTCTTTTTTTAATGCAGATTTCTTCCTTCGAAGGCTACCGCTACCGTCATCACGAAAACAATCAAGGAAAATTTCACCAGCAGCTGGAAGAATTGGACAGTTGTTAGAAAAGATACAGAGGCAATTGGGAGGATGTTAAATTCATTTTTGGTAAGTTGTTCTACGAAATAATTAATTAATTTGTGTATATCTTATTGACTTGATTAATTTAATTGGTGTATATCTTATTGACTTGATTAATTGATTTGTCTTTTAATTAACAACATTATTGTAAATTTCTTAAATAGGTAAAATGTACATGGTTACCAGAGCAGCAAAGGGAAGTTGAGAGAATCTTCCATACGAGATGTTCCCATCGCTATTCTGAATTACTACGGGAGTCGCGCAGTAAGAATGCGAAGCCATCTTATATGGGAGACTCAACTTGGGTTGGGTTACAGGAGTACTGGCAGACACCAGAATTTAGGAATTTTTGTGAGAAAGCCAAGAAGAACCGTGCTTCTGAAAAAGGTGGCTGCACACACAGGGGGGAGTGTTAATACTGCAACGCATCACAGGTGTTTGGTAAATTTATTACTTTATTACTTGATTAATTAATTATTTATAATTAACTAGTCATTTTCATGTGTATTAATTAATAATATGTATATATGTATATATAGGAGGCGAGGGAACAAAGGGCAATCACTTTGCCTGAGTTGCATCGCTACCTTCATATGCGGGAGGACACTGGTGACTTTGCTACAGATCGGGCGAGGAATATGCAGGTAAAACTACTTTTACAATTATATATTAATGTTTATTATTTATAATAATCTTTATATCGGGCGAGGAATATTATATTAAAACTACTTTTGCTATAATTATTTATTTGTTGGGTTATTTTTTTTAGGAGAGCTTCCAGGGTGGGCTGACTGAGTACCATGAATCCCAACAGAGCAGTGGGGCAGCTGATATCGATCCAGAGGAGGAGGCTAGAGTAGCTCGTGATATTTGGGAGAGAGCAGTTGGTCCCCAAAAGAGTAATCGTATGGTAGGATCAGGTGGTATTGGACCGGCTGCTTTTCGAACAAGCACTATTCCGAGTCTATCAGTGTAACACCCTAAATATTTAATTAATTTATTTAATTAAGTATTTAGGAATTTATTTTAATTAGTTGGATATAATTTAATTAATTAAAATTATATTAATTTTATGTTGGTGGTATTAGGAAAAGGAGGCGCCACTTGAATGAACTTGGGCTTAAGTGAAAAGCCCAAGCCCATGATCCATAGGCTATGCGAAGTTGCTAAGCCATTCGGGGTTAGGGTTTTAGTGTTGTCATTTTGCGAATTGAGAAAGGAGAATTGGGAGAGTGAGAGCGCCGTGGAGAAAAGAGGAGGAGAAGAGGTCGCGAAGTTCAAGGAGCTAAGGGACGTGATCCGTTGTTGTGGTTCTGTTCGTGACTGTCTCTAGGGCTTCCGTTCTTCAAATCCAAGGTAAGGGGAGTTCTATCTTTCTATATAATAGATGATCATGATAGGTTGTAAGTTAGGGTTATCCTAGATCTATCCATGTTCTTGATTTTGTGTGTAATTTCATGTTTGGTTAGTGATATATATGTGATCTTCATGATTGGTGGCTGAAAAATCCTTTTGGTTGGTGTTATGGGCGCCTAGGGCGCCATATGTTTGATTTTGTGTTGCTGGATTTTGTGCAGGATTTGGCGCCCCATGGCTGGGCGCATGTTCCATTGTGTGTGCGTGTGTGTTGTGTGCGCATATGGGGTGTTTTTGGTGAAACTTCGAATTCTAGGCATATTTTACCGTGCCATCTTTTGTATTTGCGTGCCCAAATTCAATTTTAAACATTTTGGCTCGAGTGGTTTTATTTTTGCATGTGTCATTTTGGAGTTGTCTCGGTGGGTGTTGCTTATGTGCGCCAGCGTGTGTGTGTGCGTGTTGTGTAACACCCCTTTTTCTACCCAACGGTTTATTAAAAAAAAAATATCAGAGTTTTTCGCGCCAAAAGAGTGTCACATTTTTCGAACCGGAAAACCACTTCGCAAACAGAGTACTTTAATTATAACTGCCTTCTTTTCGAAAACATGCAGCGGAAATAAAAAGGTTTAACTTGGCAATCATACTTCAAAAGGTTTACAACTTAGAAAGGCATATACATAACACATAAGGAAAGACACAAGGACAACCCTCCCGAGTGCTACGTATCAGAGCCGACTCGACCATACTAGAAGAAGAATCTCTAGCCACCTTCAGTCACCGTCACCTGCAGGTTGCCGACATACGAGGCAACACGACGCAGTAGGGTGAGTCTCACTACATAGATAATAATAGATAAAACAAGAAACACAGTATAATAGGCACACCAAGGATACCATCAATTTACTACACCAATAATACAGTTACACCAAAACCAGTTACGCCGAATACTGTTACACCAAGTACCGTCACACCAAATACAGTTACACCCAGAACACAGTTACACCATTAGTTCAAGAAGACGCAATCAAACACAGTACGTGTATGCAATGTATGAAATGCAACCCAAAACTCCACTGGGCATATGCATGTGGATCCATCAACACCAAAAACTTGCCTTGAGGGCACTCACCAAGATAGGCCGAAGCCTCTGCTCACCAAAATAGGCCGAAGCCTCTGCTCACCAAAATATGCACATGATAATGTGACGCCATGACCATGCACCATACACACCAACACATGTAAACACACCCCATAATTAACGTACTCAACAATTAAACCTTGTGGGCACATCACTAACAAGACCGAAGTCTTCTGCTCGCCAATAATTATTCACACCATATAAATATATACAACACCATTATACATCTCCAAATTTTCAGCTCTTAGGATAGCACACCAATCACACCAAGATATTAATTACGCGACTACATTGTCACCAAAGGAATAAACAACACCCATAGGGACCAAGACAGCACATAGAGTAGCAGCACCAATATAAACAGCAGCATAAAATCCCACAAAATTCGGAGCAACAAATCCCACAAAATTCGGACAGAATTGTTAGTCATTTTGAAATCAAATCTTCTCCCTCATTTCTCAATGAAATTTAGCGAAATCAGTGCCTATTCAGTAGGAAATTAAGTCTACTTTCCAACAAAACAAACCCCATAATTTTTAGACGAATAGAACACTCACGACCACAGATTTACTGAACCTATATCCAGATTGTTTCCAGAATCTTACCCTAACTTGTGAAATTCATATCTCGAGCTACACAACTCTAAACGCAACCAAACCAGTGCCAAATTAACAAGCATTCAATCAAGTTTTCGAAATGACAAACCACATAATTTTTCAATTAGTAAAACGTTCTCAGTCACTGAAATACTAAACCTATGTCAGAACATCTCAAAACAGTGAATTCAACAACACAAACAACCATCACACTTCAGCCACATATAGATATTATAAACATCAACAGCAATTTAAACAACTACTCCTAACACCTAGTACCCATGATTTCGTGGTTTATAAATTATTAACTATGAACGAGAGCCCCCTTACCTCATAATTGAAGAACACCTATCTCTTGGTGAGCAAGCTACCATCAAAATTCAGCAACTAAGATCCTCCTCTCCCTCCTTGGTGCATGCGAAAACTTCCTCTCTCTCTCCTCTAGGGTTTTGCGCCCTTCTTCTTTCATCTCTCTCTTATGGTTCCACGCCTCTCCTCTCTCCAAGCCGTCCCACTCTCTCTATTTTTTCTAAAGTGTTGGAATGAATCACCAAACCCTAAGATTGGCATCTTATAGGCGCCTAGCTTAATGGACATGGGCTTCCACTTAATGACCTAATCATGGGCTTCTCCTAATCCACTTCAACTCGCCACCACCATCTAACCCTAGGTCCAATTAAATAATTCTATTCATTTAACTCTCAAAACCCTAAATAATTAATTAAATCAATTAATTAATTATCTCTTACCACCTAAACCTCATTTAATTAACTAGAAAATTAATCTACTATTTTCGGGCTGTTACAACTCTCCCCCCCTAAAAAGAATTTCGCCCTCGAAATTTACCCGCTGAAACTAACACTCTCCCACTAACAATCACACACAGTTCACACAGCAGGGAAGGTCAAAAACAAACCAGACAACAGCACATAGGGATACACAAAACACATAACACTAGTAGGGATGTCTCCCCCACTAGATCACTTACCATTGGCAACTTTTGATGTACCTGCAACGCAAACATTGGTTAGCACTAAAAAGACAACAGTTGGTCGCTAACCGACACAACGACTCGATGACTTGGCCGGACGGACCAACCATTGCTCTGATACCACTAATGTAACACCCCTTTTTCTACCCAACGGTTTATTAAAAAAAAATATCAGAGTTTTTCGCGCCAAAAGAGTGTCACATTTTTCGAACCGGAAAACCACTTCGCAAACAGAGTACTTTAATTATAACTGCCTTCTTTTCGAAAACATGCAGCGGAAATAAAAAGGTTTAACTTGGCAATCATACTTCAAAAGGTTTACAACTTAGAAAGGCATATACATAACACATAAGGAAAGACACAAGGACAACCCTCCCGAGTGCTACGTATCAGAGCCGACTCGACCATACTAGAAGAAGAATCTCTAGCCACCTTCAGTCACCGTCACCTGCAGGTTGCCGACATACGAGGCAACACGACGCAGTAGGGTGAGTCTCACTACATAGATAATAATAGATAAAACAAGAAACACAGTATAATAGGCACACCAAGGATACCATCAATTTACTACACCAATAATACAGTTACACCAAAACCAGTTACGCCGAATACTGTTACACCAAGTACCGTCACACCAAATACAGTTACACCCAGAACACAGTTACACCATTAGTTCAAGAAGACGCAATCAAACACAGGACGTGTATGCAATGTATGAAATGCAACCCAAAACTCCACTGGGCATATGCATGTGGATCCATCAACACCAAAAACTTGCCTTGAGGGCACTCACCAAGATAGGCCGAAGCCTCTGCTCACCAAAATAGGCCGAAGCCTCTGCTCACCAAAATATGCACATGATAATGTGACGCCATGACCATGCACCATACACACCAACACATGTAAACACACCCCATAATTAACGTACTCAACAATTAAACCTTGTGGGCACATCACTAACAAGACCGAAGTCTTCTGCTCGCCAATAATTATTCACACCATATAAATATATACAACACCATTATACATCTCCAAATTTTCAGCTCTTAGGATAGCACACCAATCACACCAAGATATTAATTACGCGACTACATTGTCACCAAAGAATAAACAACACCCATAGGGACCAAGACAGCACATAGAGTAGCAGCACCAATATAAACAGCAGCATAAAATCCCACAAAATTCGGAGCAACAAATCCCACAAAATTCGGAGCAACAAATCCCACAAAATTCGGACAGAATTGTTAGTCATTTTGAAATCAAATCTTCTCCCTCATTTCTCAATGAAATTTAGCGAAATCAGTGCCTATTCAGTAGGAAATTAAGTCTACTTTCCAACAAAACAAACCCCATAATTTTTAGACGAATAGAACACTCACGACCACAGATTTACTGAACCTATATCCAGATTGTTTCCAGAATCTTACCCTAACTTGTGAAATTCATATCTCGAGCTACACAACTCTAAACGCAACCAAACCAGTGCCAAATTAACAAGCATTCAATCAAGTTTTCGAAATGACAAACCACATAATTTTTCAGTTAGTAAAACGTTCTCAGTCACTGAAATACTAAACCTATGTCAGAACATCTCAAAACAGTGAATTCAACAACACAAACAACCATCACACTTCAGCCACATATAGATATTATAAACATCAACAGCAATTTAAACAACTACTCCTAACACCTAGTACCCATGATTTCGTGGTTTATAAATTATTAACTATGAACGAGAGCCCCCTTACCTCATAATTGAAGAACACCTATCTCTTGGTGAGCAAGCTACCATCAAAATTCAGCAACTAAGATCCTCCTCTCCCTCCTTGGTGCATGCGAAAACTTCCTCTCTCTCTCCTCTAGGGTTTTGCGCCCTTCTTCTTTCATCTCTCTCTTATGGTTCCACGCCTCTCCTCTCTCAAAGCCGTCCCACTCTCTCTATTTTTTCTAAAGTGTTGGAATGAATCACCAAACCCTAAGATTGGCATCTTATAGGCGCCTAGCTTAATGGACATGGTCTTCCACTTAATGACCTAATCATGGGCTTCTCCTAATCCACTTCAACTCGCCACCACCATCTAACCCTAGGTCCAATTAAATAATTCTATTTATTTAACTCTCAAAACCCTAAATAATTAATTAAATCAATTAATTAATTATCTCTTACCACCTAAACCTCATTTAATTAACTAGAAAATTAATCTACTATTTTCGGGCTGTTACATGTTGCGTGTTGCCAGGCGCTTGGCGCTGAGCGCCAGGCGCTGGGCGCCAAGGGCGCAAGTGTGCGTGTGTTCTGTGCTGCGCGTGTGCTGGGTGCTGGGCGCAGGTTCCCTGTGCCTGGGCGCCAAGGGCGCCTAAGTTTGGCTGCCCGTGTTGCGTTCCTAAGTTGTGTTTCCGTCTAATTATGTTGCCTGGATGTCATTGGTGCCGAGTTTTGGTTGTTAAGTTGCGTATTCTGAAATGTCACTGGGATCCCCTCCCTTGGGCGCCAATGTTGCTGCCTGCGCCAGCTTTTGTGTTGCTGCTTGTCGAAGTGCTGAGACAGAAGCTGTCGAAGTGCTGAGACAGAAGCTGTCGAATTTGTTGAGACAGAAGCTGTCGAAGTTGCTGAGACAGAAGCTGTCGAAGCTACTGAGACAGAAGCTGTCGAATTTGTTGAGACAGAAGCTGTCGAATTTGTTGAGACAGAAGCTGTCGAAGTTGCTGAGACAGAAGCTGTCGAAGCTACTGAGACAGAACCTGTCGAATTGGTTGAGACAGAAGCTGTCGAACTTGTTGAGACAAGCTGTCGAATTTGCTGAGATAGAAGCTGTCGAATTTACTGTGTCTCATTTTTCCCCCTATTCTGTTTTTGACGTATCTTTTGACTCGGGCATCCGTTTTGAACGTTTCAAAAAGTGTTGGGAAGCTTTTCCAGTTGTCTACCTGTGTGTCTTATTTTTAAAATAAAAACTTATTATTTTCTGGTGGTTTCTGGGCGCCCAAGTGGCTGTCCCCGGTGGTCATTACGGTGACGTTGTAAAGCCATATTGAGTCCTTTAAAAATCCTTTTTGCGTATAACCAACAGTTTTAACGCTTTAGTGTCAAAATGGGTGATTATGACGATGATTCCCTTAGTGGCTAGTTAAATGACGTTTTTGCCCTTAGTGGCTAATATTATTGATGATGATGTGTAAATCACGTTTTTGTCCTTAGTGGCTAATATTATTGATGATGATGTGTAAATGACTGTTTTGCCCTTAGTGGCTATTGTTTGTTTGGTGACGTTTATGGATAAGTGACGATGAGGCCCAAAGGGCTAAGCGACGATGATAATAAGCGACGATGAAATATAGCGACGTTGTTGTCTGTAATTATGAATTGACAGGTGCTGTGTCTCTTATTTGGCAAATTGGTAAGTGACGGGTCACATAGTTGACAGTGATTGTGTGTTTGTGTGTGGTGCATGTCATAGTGTCTCATGTATTCCATGTGCATGAACCCAGCGACGATGAGGCCATAAAGGCTAAGCGACGATGAGGCCATAAAGGCTAAGCGACGATGATGAAAGGTACCTCATGCATATGCCCGCGAGTGGGTTGCATTTCATATAGTGGCATGACATCGTGATGAGTTGTTGTTATGACGTGATTGATGACTGTGATGTGGTTACTCTAGTGATGTGACTTTAACTTATTGCTTATCATATGATTTATTATATGGATTGAATTGGACTCACCCTTCTGTTCGAATGTTACCCCTATGCGGTAACGTGCAGGTGATCACGAGTGAACACCTAGGTATCTTCACTAAATTGAGTCGGGTCGTTATGCTCTGATACGTAGCACTCAGGGGGGAAACGAACTCGATGTTTTAAGACCATTTTGGTTGTTATATGTTATTTGACGGTTTTCTCTTTATTTTACTTTCCGCTACGTAGTTTGTTTTATTGATGTCACGGTTGTGGTGACGATGACTGATGCTTGGGTTTTTCCCCATTGGGGGCGTACTACGTATTGCACATTTATTGACATTGAACTGTTTTATTGAAGTACGATGTTTTATTCGAAGTATGTGTAACATTCCTTGCGATGAAAGCGATTTTGAACTCTGATTTTTATAAACAAATTAATGGGTAGAAAAGGGGTGTTACATTAGTGGTATCAGAGCAGTTCGGTCTGTCCGGCCAAGTTGTCCAGTCGTAGTGTCAACTGACAATGGTGTGTTGTCAGTTATATCTAACTGTTTTTTGTTTTGTAGCAAGTGAGTTGAAATGGCTGAGAGGATCGATGATGCTGCTGTAGTCGGGCTGCTGCTGCTGTTGTTGGGCCACTGCGGATTGTTGTAGGAGGTTGTGTGTTGATTATAGGCAGCTGAATAAGGTGACCATTAAGAACAAGTATCCGCTTCCGAGGATCGACGATTTGATGGATCAGTTGGTGGGTGCCCGTGTTTTCAGCAAAACTGATTTGAGGTCCGGATATCATCAGATTAAAGTGAAGGATGAAGATGTTCAGAAGACAGCGTTCAGGACAAGGTATGGGCATTATGAATATTCAGTGATGCCGTTCGGTGTGACCAATGCACCTGGTGTATTTATGGAATATATGAATCGTATTTTCCATAATTACCTAGATTGGTTTGTGGTGATCTTCATAGATGACATTCTAGTTTATTCTAAGTCGGAGGAAGAGCATGCTGAGCACCTGAAGTCAGTATTGGAAGTTCTGAAAGAGAAAAAGTTGTATGCTAAGTTATCAAAGTGTGAGTTCTGGCTGAAAGAGGTGAGTTTACTTGAGCACGTGATTTCTGGTAATGGTATTGCAGTTGATCCGACAAAAGTGGAAGCAGTGTTAGAGTGGGAGGCTCCGAAATCCGCAACAGAGATCAGAAGCTTTTTGGGTTTGGCTGGGTACTACAGGAGGTTCATCGAGGGTTTTTCCAAGTTGGCCCTTCCGTTGACTCAGTTGACATGTAAGGGTAAAGTTTTCCTTTGGGATACTCGGTGTGAGGAAAGTTTTATGGAACTGAAGAAGAGGTTGACAACGTCGCCTGTTTTGACGTTGCCTAATCTGGAGGAACCGTTTGTTGTATATTGTGACGCTTCGAAGATGGGTCTTGGTGGTGTGCTGATGCAAGATGGGAAAGTCGTTGCGTATGCGTCGAGGCAATTGCGGGTTCATGAGAAAAATTACCCTACGCATGATTTGGAATTAGCTGCTGTAGTATTTGTGCTTAAGATTTGGAGGCACTATCTTTATGGTTCGAGGTTTGAGGGGTTCAGTGATCATAAGAGTCTGAAGTATCTGTTCGTTCAGAAAGAGTTGAATATGAGACGGCGTCGGTGGTTGGAGCTCTTGAAGGATTACGACTTCGGTTTGAATTATCATCCCGGCAAAGCTAATGTCGTGGCTGACGCTTCAAGCCGGAAGTCTTTGCATATGTCGGCAATGATGGTGAAGGAATTAGAGTTGATTGAGGAATTATGAGATTTGAGTTTGGTTTGTAGAATGACACCTCGCAGAGTCAAGCTGGGAATGTTAAAGATCGATAATGACTTTCTGGGCAGCATCAGAGAGGCTCAGAAGTCAGATGTCAAGTTGGTAGATTTAATGAATGGGGTTGGTCAATCTGAAGATCTAGATTTCAAATTGGATTCTCGTGGTGTGTTGTGGTTCCGTGGTAAGATCTGTGTTCCGGATAATGCGGAGATGAGAAAGGCAATTTTGGAGGAGGGTCACCGTAGCAAGTTGAGTATCCATCCTGGAGCGACGAAAACGTATCAAGATCTGAAAAAGATGTTTTTGTGGTATGGTATGAAGTGAGATGTGGCACAGTTTGTGTATGCCTGTTTGACCTGTCAAAAGTCGAAGGTTGAGCATCAGAAGCCTACAAGGTTGATGCAACCGTTGGAAGTTCCAGAGTGGAAGTGGGATAGCATTGCGATGGACTTTGTGACGGGATTGCCGAATACAGTTAGGGGTCATGACGCTATTTGGGTGATCGTTGATAGGTTAACGAAGTCTGCTCACTTTATTCCTATTAATGTCACTTATCCGGTGTCGAGGTTGGCAGAGGTCTATGTCAAAGAAATTGTGAAGTTACACGGTGTTCCGAAGAGTATTGTGTCAGATAGGGATTCGAGGTTCACTTCTGAGTTTTGGACGGGTTTGCAGAAGGAATTGGGTTCAAGGTTGAAAATGAGTTCTGTAACACCCTAAAATTATTTAATTAATTTATTTAATTAAGTAATTGGGGATTTAAATTAATTTTTCGATGTAATTTAATTATTTAGAATTTATGCTAATATGTGTAGGAAGTATTAGAAAGTGGAGGTGCCGAACCAAATGGACTTGGGCCTAAGTGAGAAGCCCAAGCCCATGATTCTTGTCATATGCGAAGTGGCTAGGCTAGTTGGAGGCTAGGGTTTTGTGGCAATTTGCGAATTGGAGAGCTAGAGAGTGAGGGATAGGGCGCCGTAAGGAGAAGAGAAGAAGAGGGGAGAAGTCGCACCCAAGGAAGAGCAAGGAAACGTGATTTTGTTGCTGTGGTCCTGTACGTGACTATCTCCGGAGCCTCCGTTCTTCAATTTCGAGGTTAGGGGAGCTCTATCATTCTATCTAATACATTCTATGATAGGTCCTAGATCTAAGGTTCATGCTAGATTTCATGATGTTCTTGATGATTCTTTTGCGTTTCTTGATGTTCTTGAATGTTAACTTCCATATAGGTTCATTATAATGTGTTTGCGAATTTGATTCATGGTGTGGTGTGATCTATGAAATTGTCTTATGGGTGGTGATATGCGCATATGTTGAGAATCCAAAATTGTGATCCATGTGTTTGGCTTGTTTGAGGTGAGGTCGCATAGGGGTTGTGGTTTGGGCGCCTAGGGCGCCAAGATGATTGTTGGTGACATTTTCAATTGAATTTTGGTAGAATTGAGTTTGGTGATTTCGAAAAACAATTAGGTGCATTTTTGTGGTTGCTGGAAAAATTGGAGTTTTACGCTTTAAAATTGTTAAGAAAACCAATTTTCAGTGTTAAAAAGTGTTGAACAAAAATTCTGGGCGTTGCTGCAGTTTCTGGGCGCTAAGCGCCTGTGCTGGGCGCTGGGCGCCTAAGGCGTGCGTGTTGTGTGGCGCGTTGTTGCGCCTGGGCGCTAGGCGCCCGTGTCCTGTTGTGTTGCGCTGTGTTGCGCGTTGTTGCGCCTGGGCGCTAGGCGCCCGTGTCTGTGTTGTGCGTTGTGCGCGCCTGGGCGCTGGGCGCCTGTGGCGCTGTGTTGTGTTGTGCGTTGTGCGCGCCTGGGCGCTGGGCGCCTGTGGCGTGTTGTGTTGCCTGGGCGCCTAAGGCGCCAATTTTCAGAACGTTGCCTAATTTTTCCCAAACTTATTTTTATCATAACTTTTGACTCAGACGTCCGTTTTGAACGATTCGAAAAGTGTCGTGAAGCTTTTTACGTTGTCCATCTATGGGTCCAATTTTTAAAATGAAAAATTGTTATTTTCTGATTGTTTGTGGGCGCCCAAGTGGCCGTTCCCGGTGATCGTCCCAGTGACATTGAAAAATGATATGAAGCTCTTTAAAAACCCCATTTGGTGTATAAACAACAGTTTTAGCGAAGTAATGTCAAAAATGATGATTTTGACGATGATGCTCTCGGGGCTAGTTAAATGACTGTTTTGCCCTTAGTGGCTAATTATTATTAGTTATGACGTGTAAAACACTGTTTTGCCCCTAGTGGCCAAAGTTGTAGACAATGATGTGTAAATGACGAGGATGCCCTTAGTGGTTAGTCAAATGACGTTTTTGCCCTCAGTGGTTATGATTTGAGTTGATTGATGTTTATGTGTGAGTGTCGATGAAAAACCAGTGACGTTTGGGGCCCGAAGGGCTAAGTGATGTTAAGGTCTAAATGGCCAAGTGACGTTGTGTGATGATTATAAATTTGACAGGTGCTGTGCTCCGTGCGAGCAAACCGGTAAGTGACGGGTCACATTGTTGACTATGATTCGAGTAATTGTGTGATTGTGTGTGGTAAGTGGTGCATGTCATAGTGTCTCATGCCCTTATGCATAAAACCAGTGACGTTTTGAGGCCTGAGTGGCTAAGTGATGATGAGGCCTGAGTGGCTAAGCGACGTTTTGTGAAAAGGTACCTCATGCATATGCCCGCGAGTGGGTTGCATTTTCATAAGTCTACATGACATGAGATGAGTGTTTGTAAATGATGTGAATGATGACTGTGATGTGGATGTTTAGTGTATTGGATGCTGATTGTTCTAGTGCGTAGCCTATGATTAGTTCTTATCATATTTTCTATTATATAGACTGAAATGATGCTCACCCTTTCCTGT
Organism: Astragalus membranaceus; assembly: GCA_039519185.1. Lineage (NCBI taxonomy): Eukaryota > Viridiplantae > Streptophyta > Magnoliopsida > Fabales > Fabaceae > Astragalus > Astragalus membranaceus. Next base: position 29,359,853 of record CM076847.1, read on the forward strand.
TTGAATGTTGCCCCCGTGTTGGTAACGTGCAGGTGATTCCCAGTGAAGGTCTTAGCTTCACTTTTTGAGTCGAGTCGTCATGCTCTGATACGTAGCACTCAGGGGGGAAAACGAACTCGGCATTTATTAATGATTTTTGGTTATTATGTCCATGTGGACTATTTGGTTATGTTTTACTATTTTCCGCTGCGTAGTTGGTTGTGTTATGTTGAGTTTTATAAGTGACGTTGAAATGAGACTGGAGATTCTTTATTTGTGATGTGCTACGCGAATGCATGAATACTGAGTTGAACTGTTTTTTTTAAAATTGATAAGCGACGTTTTATTGAAGTATGTGTAACATTCCCTATGAACGAAATTTTCAAACTCTGATTTTAATAAACGAAGTAACGGGTAGAAAGGGGTGTTACAAGTTCGGCATATTATCCTCAGACAGATGGTCAGTCAGAGAGAACAATTCAGTCGTTAGAAGATTTGTTGAGGGCTTGTGTCTTGGAACAAAGGGGTTCATGGGATTCCTACCTTGCGTTGATTGAATTTACCTATAACAACAGTTACCATTCTAGTATCGGGATGGCACCGTTTGAAGCATTGTATGGTCGAAAGTGTAGAACGCCGTTGTGTTGGTATGAGTCGGGGGAGAGTATAGTGTTGGGACCGGAGACTGTCCGGGAGACTATAGAGAAAATCAAGATGATCCGTGAAAGGATGAAGGCTTCGCAGAGTCGTCAGAAGAGTTATCATGACAAGCGGAGGAAAGATTTAGAGTTTCAGGAGGGTGAGCATGTGTTCTTGAGGGTTTCTCCTATTACCGGTGTTGGTCGAGCGTTGAAATCGAAGAAGCTCACTCCTCGCTTTGTTGGTCCTTATCAGATTTCTGAGAGAATCGGAAATGTGGCTTATAGGGTGGCTTTACCGCCAAATCTTTCGAATTTGCACGACGTGTTTCACGTGTCGCAACTTCGGAAATATGTTTCGGATCCATCTCATGTGATCCATATGGATGATGTAGAGGTGCGGGATAATCTCTCTGTGGAGACGAATCCCGTACGGATTGAGGGGCATGAAGTGAAAGTGCCTAGAGAGCAAGATGCGGGAGTCCTACCCAGAGTTGTTCGATCGGGTAAATTTCGAGGACGAAATATTCTAAGTGGGGGAGAGTTGTAACACCCTAAATATTTAATTAATTTATTTAATTAAGTATTTAGGAATTTATTTTAATTAGTTGGATATAATTTAATTAATTAAAATAATATTAATTTTATGTTGGTGGTATTAGGAAAAGGAGGCGCCACTTGAATGAACTTGAGCTTAAGTGAAAAGCCCAAGCCCATGATCCATAGGCTATGCGAAGTTGCTAAGCCATTGGGGTTAGGGTTTTGGTGTTGTCATTTTGCGAATTGAGAAAGGAGAATAGGGAAAGTGAGAGCGCCGTGGAGAAGAGAGGAGGAGAAGAGGTCGCGAAGTTCAAGGAGCTAAGGGACGTGATCTGTTGCTGTGGTTCTGTTTGTGACTGTCTCTAGGGCTTCCGTTCTTCAAATCCAAGGTAAGGGGAGTTCTATCTTTCTATATAATAGATGATCATGATAGGTTGTAAGTTAGGGTTATCCTAGATCTATCCATGTTCTTGATTTTGTGTGTAATTTCATGTTTGGTTAGTGATATATATGTGATCTTCATGATTGTGGCTGAAAAATCCTTTTGGTTGGTGTTATGGGCGCCTAGGGCGCCATATGTTTGATTTTGTGTTGATGGATTTTGTGCAGGATTTGGCGCCCCATGGCTGGGCGCATGTTCCATTGTGTGTGCGTGTGTGTTGTGTGCGCATATGGGGTGTTTTGGGTGAAACTTCAAATTCTGGGCATATTTTACCGTGCCATCTTTTGTATTTGCGTGCCCAAATTCAATTTTAAACATTTTGGCTCGAGTGGTTTTATTTTTGCACGTGTCATTTTGGAGTTGTCTGGGCGTAGGTTCCCTGTTCCTGGGCACCAAGGGCGCCTAAGTTTGGCTGCCCGTGTTGCGTTCCTAAGTTGTGTTTCCGTCTAGTTATGTTGCCTGGATGTCATTGGTGCCGAGTTTTGGTCGTTAAGTTGCGTATTCTGAAATGTCACCGGGATCCCCTCCCTTGGGCGCCAATGTTGCTGCCTGCGCCAGTTTTTATGTTGCTGCCTGTCGAAGTGCTGAGACAGAAGCTGTCGAAGTGCTAAGACAGAAGCTGTCGAAGTGCTGAGACAGAAGCTGTCGAATATGTTGAGACAGAAGCTGTCGAAGTTGCTGAGACAGAAGCTGTCGAAGCTACGGAAACTGAAGCTGTCGAACTTGTTGAGACAGAAGCTGTCGAATTTGTTGAGACAGAAGCTGTCGAAGTTGCTGAGACAGAACCTGTGGAAGCTACTGAGACAGAACCTGTCGAATTGGTTGAGACAGAAGCTGTCGAATTTGTTGAGACAGAAGCTGTCGAATTTGCTGAGATAGAAGCTGTCGAATTTACTGTGTCTCATTTTTCCCCCTATTCTGTTTTTGACGTATCTTTTGACTCGGGCATCCATTTTGAACGTTTCAAAAAGTGTTGGGAAGCTTTTCCAGTTGTCCACCTGTGTGTCTTATTCTGGATGTTTCTGGGCGCCCAAGTGGCTGTCCCCGGTGGTCCTTACGGTGACGTTGTAAAGCCATATTGAGTCCTTTAAAAATCCTTTTTGCGTATAACCAACAGTTTTAACGCTTTAGTGTCAAAATGGGTGATTATGACGATGATGCCCTTAGTGGCTAGTTAAATGACGTTTTTTCCCTTAGTGGCTAATATTATTGATGATGATGTGTAAATGACATTTTTGTCCTTAGTGGCTAATATTATTGATGATGACGTGTAAATGACTGTTTTGCCCTTAGTGGCTATTGTTTGTTTGGTGACGTTTATGGATAAGTGACGATGAGGCCCAAAGGGCTAAGCGACGATGATAATAAGCGACGATGAAATATAGCGACGTTGTTGTCTGTAATTATGAATTGGCAGGTGCTGTGCCTCTTATTTGGTAAATTGGTAAGTGACGGGTTACATAGTTGACAGTGATTGTGTGTTTGTGTGTGGTGCATGTCATAGTGTCTCATGTATTCCATGGGCATGAACCCAGCGACGATGAGGCCATAAAGGCTAAGCGACGATGAGGCCATAAAGGCAAAGCGACGATGATGAAAGGTACCTCATGCATATGCCCGCGAGTGGGTTGCATTTCATATAGTGGCATGACATCGTGATGAGTTGTTGTAATGACGTGATTGATGACTGTGATGTGGCTACTCTAGTGATGTGACTTTAACTTATTGCTTATCATATGATTTATTATATGGATTGAATTGGACTCACCCTTCTGTTCGAATGTTACCCCTATGCGGTAACGTGCAGGTGATCACGAGTGAAGACCTAGGTATCTTCACTAAATTGAGTCGGGTCGTCATGCTCTGATACGTAGCACTCAGGGGGGAAACGAACTCGATGTTTTAAGACCATTTTGGTTGTTATATGTTATTTGACAGTTTTCTCTTTATTTTACTTTCCGCTGCGTAGTTGGTTTTATTGATGTCACGGTTGTGGTGACGATGACTGATGCTTGGGTTTTTCCCCGTTGGGGGCGTACTACGTATTGCACATTTATTGACGTTGAACTGTTTTATTGAAGTACGATGTTTTATTCGAAGTATGTGTAACATTCCTTGCGATCAAAGCGATTTTGAACTCTGATTTTTATAAACAAATTAACGGGTAGAAAAGGGGTGTTACAATCAGCTTCACAATCTTCTGGATCTCTGAGTACTGCTTGCTCTTATGTTCCAAATGTTGGTGAGTTGAATGCTGTTACGGATTTGTCGCGGCAACTGAGCGAGGCCCAGCGTCAGTTTGCCGAGCGGAAGGAGCAAAGTGATCGGGAAGTGGCGGCGCTTCGGGAGAAAGCCAGGATAGCTGAGGAGCGCATCGAGGAGCAGGCTAGGATAGCTGAGCAGCGCATGGCGCAGCAGGCTAGGATAGCTGAGCAGCGCATGGAGGATCGCTTTAAGTTTTTGCACGATCAGCTGATGATGTCTCAGCAATCGAGGCCATCCTCATCACATATGCCATCCTACCAGCCGCAGCAGCCGCAGCAGCCGCAGCAGCATTACGGGGGTGCATTTCAGCAGTGGCTTCAGCAGCAGTATGCACCCCAGTATCCCCAACAGTATGTACCTCAGCCACACCAGCAGCCCCAACAGCAGTCACCCCAGCGGCCCAACATCGATCTTAATATCGATTCGATTACTGCTTTTCTTACATCTGATACCTATTATCATGGTGATGGGTTAGACCAGCAGCCACCCCAGTAGCTTTGGATTATTTTATTTTGTTGTATGGATATTTTTTTTATTGTATGGATATTTTTTTGTTGTATGGATATTTATTTAAATTAATGATTAATTTTCATTTCAAACTTTAATTTTTTAAATAGTAAATTAATTAATAATTAAATTTTCTTTTTTATCAATAATCAAACTTTTAAACAAAATAATCAATTAAAGTTTTTAGTAAAATAATATTAATTTTTTAAATAAAACGATTTTTAAAAAATAATAATATTTATTTTTAAAAAATAATTAAATTTTTAAAAAAAAAACGGTTTTTCCGACGGATTTGTGGACTTTCTGGTGGATAAACCATACGAATTTTTTCTGGGGTTTTTCCGGTGGATAATCCGCCGGAAGCTTTCGGCGGATTTGTGGACTGCAATTTCCGGCGGATTTGTGGACTTTCCGGCGGATAAACCATACGAATTTTTCTGGGGTTTTCCGGCGGATTTTTCGGCGCCACAAAATCCGCCGGAAATTTCCGGCAGAAACCGTTTGCCACGAGCTGTCTACCGGCGCCAAAAATCCGCCGGAAAGTCCAAAAAATCCACCGGAAAGTCCACATTTTCGACGGATTTTTGGCTTTTCCGGGGGATTTTGTCCGCCGAAAAGTCCAATTTTTCTTGTAGTGAACGATTTTGAGCTCTTCTAGCTCGGTTAGCCAAGTAGATAGACTTGTTGCTAACCTCGGCTTACGAGTTATCGTATTTTCAAACTTAGATACGATTTTGAACTCTTCTAGCTCGGTGAGCCAAGTAGATAGACTTGTTGCTAACCTCGGCTTACAAGTTATCGTATTCTCAAACCTAGAAACGATTTTGAACTCTTCTAGCTTGGTTAGCCAAGTAGATAGACTTGTTTGCTAACCTCGGCTTACGAGTTATCGTATTTTCAACCTTAGAAACGATTTTGAACTCTCCTAGCTCAGTTAGCCAAGTGGATAGACTTGTTGCTAACCCCGGCTAACGAGTTATCGTATTTTTAAACTTAGAAACCACTACAAAAAAAAGCAGGATAGGCGACGGAAATTTCCGTCGCTAAACCTCAAAAATCCGTCGCTAAAGTGGTTTAGCGACGGAATTAGCGACAGAATTTTTCCGTCGCTAAAAAGGGAGTTGCTAATATTTAGCAACGAAATTTTTTATTTTAGCGACGGAATTTTAGCGAGGGATGTTAGCGACAGATTTTCCCTCGCTAATTAGCGGGGGAAATTAGTGAGGGCAAATCCGTCGCTAGTTAGCGATGGATTTTAGTGAGGGCAAATCCGTCGCTAATTTAATTTTTTTTAAAACAAACTGCTTTATTTTATGCCACGTGTCCAAATTTGAAAACCTGCTTTTTTTTTAATAACTATATATCAAATGCAGCACAATTTTGAGAATACTCAAATAAAATCCATCCAAAATAGTACCAAATATATAAAAACTAACCAACAATACCAAAAATCCAAAAGTTTGAGAATACTCAAATAAAATCCATCCAAACTAACCAACAATACCAAATATCCAAATCCTAAACAACTTCAAACCAGCAATAACAATCCAAATTCTAAACATGTCCAAACCAGCAAATAACAACATAATACTAAAACGAGCCATCATCAGAGTCGGACTCTTCAGACTCAGAGGCATCTGGCTTCATGCTCTTATAGTACTTTAACAGCTTCTCTTGCTGACGTGCAAACCTAAAGAAGTCTGTCTGCATATCTTTCATAGTCCGACTCTGCTTCTGCTGCTCCTGCTGATGCGGAGCACGCATCTCCTGTATTTGTTGCTTGTGTTGAGCACGCATCTCCTCCATCTGCTGCCTGAGCTGCTCTGTCTCACCTGAAGGACGAGGAGGTCGAATACTAGAGGAGGGTCCGCTGGTGTCAAACTGATCATCCTCAAATCTCAAATTTGGAGCCAAGGGCCCTGTACCATACATACGTTTCTTGTACACCCCTACCAACTTCTCCCAATTGCGGTTTGCCAAAGCCATGATCTCAGGAGACAGTAGACCAAGTGACTCAGGTTTCCAGCTCCCCTGAGTCGGCTCAAACATCGTCTCAGCATGTTTCTCCTGTTTTGCATAACCATAAAACATAGCATAATAAGCGCTCCATTTTAAGTAAACATTATATAATACAAATCAAGTTGTACATTTACCTGAGTGGTCCTCGAGCGCTCATCAACATAAGTCTGGGTATCCTTCCTGACATGTGTGGCCCTATGCACCTCAGCAATAGTTAGAGGGCGTCCAGCCTTCTAACTCTGTAAAAATGAAACAAATTCTCAAATATCGGTAACGAATCGCCCTAACTAAACTAAAATAGTACACATATTTTTAAAATAACCTACCAATCTTATAGCATGCTGAGCTTGGTTGACGGAGCCACAAGTGTGAAGTGAGCCACCCTTTTCTGAATTCCGATTTTCCTTCGCTTTTCAGCATTGGCTTTGAATTTCTGACTTCTCCAAACTTCCTGGTATTGATCCCAGACTTCTTGAGGGATATACCTCGGCCTTTCATTTTTAGGGCGCAATTTGTAGAGAAAGTCCGCCAATTGCTTTGCTAATCTAGTCGAAAAAACTTTATGCACCAATTCATCATCTTCCGGTCTCCAAGTCACTTTGGTCTGTATTAAACATAATCAAAATATGTATTAGTAATTATATTAAACATTAAACAATAAATTATCAATATAGGTAATGACATAATTGATACTTACCCTAAACTGGTCCACAAAATCTTTCTTTTTCCTCTAATCAATTTTTGTCACCTTTTCATTGTACTCTTCAAAATAGAGTTTCTTAATGACATAAGTGATCGCTGATGAAGAAGTTTTCGATCTAACAAACCTGCATAATTAAGTCGTTGCATAATTAACAAACATATATACACGTCAAACAAACAATTAATTTAAATTAAAAAAAAGTCAAACAATACTTACGCATCGCCAAAGGGATATATGACTTTGCGACGTCGACCATCAGGGTCGACAACCACCTGCTCATCCTCCGACCCGGATGATAATGGCTCTGAATCAGTATGACCATGGGGGTCAGAATGACCATCCTGTAGGGACTGATCAGTATGTACCTCGGGTCTAGGCATAGATAACCCGACTTGTGTGGCCATAGGATGCTGTAGAGGTGGGCCCATATACCCTGCTGGTGTGCCCATAGGATTTTGAACTCTGATTTTTATAAACAAATTAACGGGTAGAAAAGGGGTGTTACAATCAGCTTCACAATCTTCTGGATCTCTGAGTACTGCTCGCTCTTATGTTCCAAATGTTGGTGAGTTGAATGCTGTTACGGATTTGTCGCGGCAACTGAGCGAGGCCCAGCGTCAGTTTGCCGAGCGGAAGGAGCAAAGTGATCGGGAAGTGGCGGTGCTTCGGGAGAAAGCCAGGATAGCTGAGGAGCGCATCGAGGAGCAGGCTAGGATAGCTGAGCAGCGTATGGCGCAGCAGGCTAGGATAGCTGAGCAGCGCATGGAGGATCGCTTTAAGTTTTTGCACGATCAGCTGATGATGTCTCAGCAATCGAGGCCATCCTCATCACATATGCCATCCTACCAGCCGCAGCAGCCGCAGCAGCATTACGGGGGTGCATTTCAGCAGTGGCTTTTAGTGAGGGCAAATCCGTCGCTAGTTAGCGATGGATTTTAGTGAGGGCAAATCCGTCGCTAATTTAATTTTTTTTTAAAACAAACTGCTTTATTTTATGCCACGTGTCCAAATTTGAAAACCTGCTTTTTTTTTAATAACTATATATCAAATGCAGCACAATTTTGAGAATACTCAAATAAAATCCATCCAAAATAGTACCAAATATATAAAAACTAACCAACAATACCAAAAATCCAAAAGTTTGAGAATACTCAAATAAAATCCATCCAAACTAACCAACAATACCAAATATCCAAATCCTAAACAACTTCAAACCAGCAATAACAATCCAAATTCTAAACATGTCCAAACCAGCAAATAACAACATAATACTAAAACGAGCCATCATCAGAGTCGGACTCTTCAGACTCAGAGGCATCTGGCTTCATGCTCTTATAGTACTTTAACAACTTCTCTTGCTGACGTGCAAACCTAAAGAAGTCTGTCTGCATATCTTTCATAGTCCGACTCTGCTTCTGCTGCTCCTGCAGATGCGGAGCACGCATCTCCTGTATTTGTTGCTTGTGTTGAGCACGCATCTCCTCCATCTGCTGCCTGAGCTGCTCTGTCTCACCTGAAGGACGAGGAGGTCGAATACTAGAGGAGGGTCTGCTGGTGTCAAACTGATCATCCTCAAATCTCAAATTTGGAGCCAAGGGCCCTGTACCATACATACGTTTCTTGTACACCCCTACCAACTTCTCCCAATTGCGGTTTGCCAAAGCCATGATCTCAGGAGACAGTAGACCAAGTGACTCAGGTTTCCAGCTCCCCTGAGTCGGCTCAAACATCGTCTCAGCATGTTTCTCCTGTTTTGCATAACCATAAAACATAGCATAATAAGCGCTCCATTTTAAGTAAACATTATATAATACAAATCAAGTTGTACATTTACCTGAGTGGTCCTCGAGCGCTCATCAACATAAGTCTGGGTATCCTTCCTGACATGTGTGGCCCTATGCACCTCAGCAATAGTTAGAGGGCGTCCAGCCTTCTAACTCTGTAAAAATGAAACAAATTCTCAAATATCGGTAACGAATCGCCCTAACTAAACTAAAATAGTACACATATTTTTAAAATAACCTACCAATCTTATAGCATGCTGAGCTTGGTTGACGGAGCCACAAGTGTGAAGTGAGCCACCCTTTTCTGAATTCCGATTTTCCTTCGCTTTTCAGCATTGGCTTTGAATTTCTGACTTCTCCAAACTTCCTGGTATTGATCCCAGACTTCTTGAGGGATATACCTCGGCCTTTCATTTTTAGGGCGCAATTTGTAGAGAAAGTCCGCCAATTGCTTTGCTAATCTAGTCGAAAAAACTTTATGCACCAATTCATCATCTTCCGGTCTCCAAGTCACTTTGGTCTGTATTAAACATAATCAAAATATGTATTAGTAATTATATTAAACATTAAACAATAAATTATCAATATAGGTAATGACATAATTGATACTTACCCTAAACAGGTCCACAAAATCTTTCTTTTTCCTCTAATCAATTTTTGTCACCTTTTCATTGTACTCTTCAAAATAGAGTTTCTTAATGACATAAGTGATCGCTGATGAAGAAGTTTTCGATCTAACAAACCTGCATAATTAAGTCGTTGCATAATTAACAAACATATATACACGTCAAACAAACAATTAATTTAAATTAAAAAAAAGTCAAACAATACTTACGCATCGCCAAAGGGATATATGACTTTGCGACGTCGACCATCAGGGTCGACAACCACCTGCTCATCCTCCGACCCGGATGATAATGGCTCTGAATCAGTATGACCATGGGGGTCAGAATGACCATCCTGTAGGGACTGATCAGTATGTACCTCGGGTCTAGGCATAGATAACCCGACTTGTGTGGCCATAGGATGCTGTAGAGGTGGGCCCATATACCCTGCTGGTGTGCCCATAGGATGTTGCAGAGGTGGACCCATATACCCTCCCGGTGTGCTCACAGGATGCTGCAGAGGTGGGCCGATATACCCTCCCGGTGTGCCCATAGGATGCTGGAGAGGTGGGCATGTATACCCTCCCGGTGTGCCCATAGGATGCTGCAGAGGTGGAAAATACCCATAGGATGCTGGTGTGCCAGATGGGTTTATAGGATACCAATTGGGGCTGGAGGGAGAATGACCAGCAGGTGGAGCAGCTGCAGCAGAACGTGAAGTCCCAGCTCCTCTAGCAGTAGTGGTGGTCTGGGGCATCCCCAAAAATGTATCCTCTGGATTAAGTACAACCTCACGAACTCGACGCCGCCTTCTAGGTTCAGCTATCTTCTTCCCCCTAACATCTCTCGGCGGGTCAAAACCTCCTCCTGGATGCATATCTATGAAAAATGAAACGCAACAAAAATATATAATGATATATATTAATAAATAAATTTAAATACAAAAACAACGTACAATAATGATAAACGAAATGTGATATATATTAATAATTAAAATTAGATGAACATTCAACAACATGCAGAGACTAAAACTAATCAAACTATCTATGTGATACTAATAAGATTAAAAAAAGTCTTCATCTTCTTCATCTTCTACATCTTCAGTCTCATCTTCATCTTCTTCATATACTCCAATTTCTTCTTCTAATGCTGGTTCGACTTCTTCAATGTGGCGTCGATCATCACATAAGGTATCAACTGGTTCAATTTCAATTACCTCATTGACGCCCGACATTTCATCCACTTGATAAGGAACCTCATCCCCCACATCAGTGGCTCCAATGTGACCCCGTGGTTTTGTCTTAATTGCAACACAATATCCTTCCCGAGTTGATGGATGTGGAACATAATATACCTGCCTCACATTTTCAGGCATGATAAACGGATCATAGGCTCTATACCTTCTATCCATTCGAATGTCCACAGTATTACATTTTGGATTCAATTTCGTTCCTCTAACCGATGGATCAAACCAACTACAATAAAACAAGACAATTTTCTTTTGATAGTCTAAATATTTGTATTCAAGTTCATATATGTGTTGGATCACCCCGTAGTACTCATCTTCATCTCCTTCTGCAATCCCTTTTACATATACCCCACTATTAATTGTTTGTTTTCCCTCACTCCATGATTGGGTGTCAAATTTATAACTGTTAACGAGGTACGTGTGCCACGCACTAACTTCACGAAAAGGACCATCAGCTAAGTTCCTCAAATGTTGGATTATGGGAGTTGGTTCCACTTCATAAACCTAAGTAATCACATATGGAAAAAATAAGTCATCTCTCATATCTACTTCGAACTTTAGACATTAAAGCATTAATTTTATTTACTTACTCTATCATTAAACCAAGATGGAAAATTTTCATGTATACGAATAGAAGAATCTTCAGTGCGTATACCCTCAACTTGTAAGAATGCACCGAAAAAGAATTATCCATACTCTTTAGAATGAAAATTGGTCAAGGCATGATATAACTTCATACTCTAAATGTGTATGTTTTGAAAATTGAATTGAAGCACAGTTACTCAAGATATGGTTTAACTTCACTGCAATTGATCAAGACATGAATATGTGCTGATTAATACTCCATATCTGATAACCACTGAGTCGACTTCTTTCCCGAGAGGCGCCCAGGTTTGCTAAACACGGATAAAGTGAGGGCATGTCTTTCTTCTTCAACCTCTATGTCGTTTCTATTATTTCTTGACAACATAAAGTTGTTGAAATAATGAGAACAGAAATAAATTGTTTCACGATGTAAGTAAGTTGTACAGATCGATCCTTCGACTCTAGCTTTATTCTTCACTGATCGTTTATAATCACCCATCATTCTAAATATATGGAGGAAGGGGAGTTGATTAAATAAATACTCATACTAAATATGCACTTTAATTAAAATTTTGAAATTGATAATTACCTCTCAAATGGATACATCCAACTATAATTAACTGGTCCACCAAGCCTTGCTTCATATGCAAGGTGAACCGGAAGATGCTCCATAGAATCAAAGAAACCAGGAGGAAGTATTCTCTCCAACTTACAGATAATGAAAGGAATATTCGGCTCCATCTTAATAAGATCATCTTTTCTCAATGTTGAAGAGCACATGTTTTTAAAAAATTGACTCACATTTAAATCATGCTTTCCATCGACTCAAATTGTTCATTAGATGGAACATCAAAACTAGAAATGCTTGAAGAAGTCCCTAAGTCAAAATTTGGAAGTTCTTCTCCATGGTCCACCCAAATCCAATAATTAGGCCTAAACCCGATACGATACAAGTGCAGCCTAATTTCATCATCAGGTGTGCTAGGTATATCGTCACATTTAAGGCATGGACATCTAATACCCCCTTCCTTTTTAGCCTTATCATGTCGCCACGCTACCCTAATAAACTCTTCAACCCCATTTACAAAAGTTTCCTTCGAAAATGCTCTTCCCGGATATAACCGATCATACACCCAACTACGATTCGATTGATTCCAATTCATCTACACGCATTTAAAAAAACGCGTTAGATTCCCACAACTAAACCTAAAATATACCCTATCAAGTTAGTGGCATCGATATGATCTCGGTGGAGATGATTTCGAGCCAAATATGGGGGTTAAGGACAGAACAAACAAAACCCTTTTCCATATAAGTAGTGAAGGAAGTTATTTCTAACTCCCAACCTTAAAATTGTTAGTATAGTCTCGCAATTATCTCAATAGCGATGATTTCGAGCAAAATATGGGGGTGAAGGACAGCAAGCACCTCACCCTTTTCTATCAACAACACACAATAACAACATCAAATAGTCATCTAACCTAGGGTTCATCAAACATCAAAACAACAATTTAACACAATTTCAATTTCAAAATTAACATACACTTGTCACCAATTATCAATTCCAATTAGACATTTTTCAATTAACAACTCTAACAAACATACACTTTTCAATTAACATCTCCAACAACATACACTTTTCATACATTATTCAATTACATTTTTCAATTTCAATTCAATTCCAATTATACTTTTCAATTAGACATTTCTAATTAATAACAACAACAACAATTTTATTCTACAATTCTAAACACTATCTTAAACACATACAACAACCTTTCAAATTTCACAATCCTAAAAACTAATATTAATCTTTCAAACAACAAAAATTTATTCTATAATAACATACACATTTAAAACTCACATTTCACAACTAAAAACAACTAAACAAAAATCATTCCTAAAAACAAAAATAAATAAAAACTAACTGTTTTGTGCCTATGCGAACTCCGGTGCGGTGGCTGTCCGGTGACAGTGCGAACTCCGGTGGGTGGTAAGAAATAAATTTGTGCCTATGGTGAGGATTGAGAGAGAGAATGTAACACCCAGATAATTTCTAACTTGTAGAAATTACCGAAGCGCACTACTGGCATACATCAGAGTAACTTACTTTTTAAATACTGAACACATGCTAATACTCGATGCTAAAGACCATCAAGCGCGTTACATAACTTAACATGAAAAATCCATAAAGTGTTCTTACACCACTCCACTAGTGTTCAGTACCAAAATAGAAAGTGTGCGGAAGCGATTTACAACTTTATAACATAAGTCATACAATCGTACATACTAAGGAACTGAATACAAAATACAGAGATACAAAGGAAACTGAAATACAAAGATATATAACACGACAAAATGAATGCCGTCAGCAACTCTTCAAGCGTCTCCATAGCCGTGCCTCACGGTCTTCAACTTTCCCTGCTTAACTGAAAAAAACAACAACAATGGATTGGGTGAGACAACTTGTCTCAGTGAGTTCTATCGAGACCCCTTACTAACTCTCTTGGTTCAATTATGCTTGATTTCATGAATCGTAGCCCTTAAGTCGGCTACGGGGAACATACAACGTGTACTCGTGGCCCTTCTAAGCGACACACAAGGCATACACAATGACAATGATTCTTAGCATATCACCGGGTCTTATTTTAAAGATTCCGGCAAACCCGGTCGCCGGCCATTTCTACTACCTTAGGGACAACAATGCAGTGGGCCTAGGGGATAAGGCTCGTAACTTCCTCTCCCACTAGTACGCTAATCCGTGAACAGGGTCGTCACCCCAGCAATGATGTATATAATATATACCATGAACAATGAGCAGTGAACAGTGAACGATGAGCAATAACCAATGAGCTTACGCTTAACAGTGAACTTGCACTTAACTTAGTCTTGTACTAACATAATCTTATTATTAGGTGATCTCACACGGCTTACTAAGGTTTACTAACCTAACTGATCACGATGCTAATCCAATCAGTCCAGCACAATATATCAATCACATTCAGCAATATCCATGGCATAAGCTTATCTCAATCACAATCATAGCATGACAATCAAATCCATAACACGTTCCGTATACCCGCATTGGGCCGTCAATAATCATTCAATCATGACATGAGGTTGTTATCATTAAACTTAAGCAATTCCAACGAATTACGGTTATTTTATCATTTCATAACATTGGGAAGGGATTAGGATAGGTTTGGAATCAATTGGGAAGCGTTTGGACACCTTTAAAAATCTGGGTCAGACAGATACGCACGACCCGTGCTTAATGGCGCACGAGCCGTGCGCGAAATGGAAATTTTACAGAAAGCATCAGAAAGATCCGCACGATCCGTGTGCCAGGGCACACGATCCGTGCCTGATGCACAGTCCTGTAAAATGGCCATTTCGTGCTGTTTTTGACTCTGTTTCGTGTCCAAATCTTTTCCCGATCGATACCTAACTTATCAACCTTTAATAACAGAATATCATCCAGCCAAACACTCCATATATCACTCATCATAACAACCATAAATATCAAACACAATCTCAATCAAATAACGACATGACTCGGTATTTAAAACGGGTTTTCGCAAAGCGGCTTGTCGCTAATGTTTTTGTTTTCAAAACGCGAGACTCAACTAGAACACATGATAATTTCCCTAGTGAGTATAGAACTCACCTAATTGCCGAGACTTCAATGGTTCAACCGTTTCCAAGAACCACGAACGCTCCTCGGACTCGATCGCAACACCAACTCACGAACTTTCCCCGGAATCGCTCCAAAGCTGCAAGGATGGGCTGATCGAACCTAGCTCTCCCCCACTTCGAATCTAGCTATCAAATGATCTCCCTAATGCTTGCTAAGGTTTCTAGTGTAGTGTGTAAAGCTCAAACCTCACATGCAACACTCTTCACTTCCATTTTGAGATTGAGGTTCATCAATGGTGAATTGGAGATGGATGGGTTGTTGGTTCTGAAATTTGGTTCACTGAAAAGAGAAGAAGAAATGGGGAAGGATAGTGCTTTCAGATGTCACATGCATGGAGTGTTGCTGGGTTCCTCCCTTTCTCTTCCTCCCTCTCACTCTCGCCCTCTCCCCTCTTCTTCAGCTTTGTTGTTTTTCTTTTTAACTTAGAAATGAACTGTTTCCCTTGGTTCAGCTGGAAGGGGTGTATTTAAAGGGTAGTGTAAAAAGACAACAATGACCCTCAGTTAAACATTTCATACCCAAAGACTCCCATCAGCCCTAATTAATCTAATCTTGATGCAATTTATAATATTTGATCACACAATTCACATAATAACTAAATCAACAAGTCATTTTCAATTTAAATAATTTCAATCATTAAATAAATCACTAATAATTAATATTATGCCAATATAAGTAGATAGCAGAAAAATAGGGGATGTTACAGAGAAACGATTAGAGAGAAATAGAGAGAAGTTTCGGAGAGAGAGAGAGAGAAGAGTGAGAAGAAACAAACCTTGGTAGCGTGGACGGTGGTGGCGTGGACAGTGGTGGCGTGGACGGTGGTGGTGTGGTGGTGTGGTTCGCTGTTTTGTTTTGAGAGAGTTTGAGAGAAGAATGGAGAAGAGGAAAGAAAGTGAAATGTGAGAGAAGAGAGAATGGTCACGTTACTTGCTGCGACGGAGGGAAGGGGATGGGTGGTGGTGGCGTGGTGGTGGCGGAGATAACTGGGTGAGTGTGAGTGAGCTGAGAGTGAATGGTGAGAGAAGAGTGTGTTACGGAGATAGGAAAATTTAATTAAAATTAGCGAGGGATATTTAGCAACGGATTTGAATATTAGCGACGGAATTTAAGTTTCACGCATTCCCAAACATTATCGACGGAATAATAGCGACGGATTTTACTATTAGAGATGGATTTGAAAATCTTACGATTTCCAAGATCTGCCAACGGTCACGTCAGCGATAGCGACGAACCGTTAGCGACGGAATTGACTGTTAGCGACGGATTTGAATTTAAAAAAAAAGTGACGCGCCTTGTAGCGACGGAATTGGCTGTCGATAAATCCCTCTCTAAGTTAGATTTAGCGACGGATTGGGTATCCCTAGCTAAAATCCGTCGCTAATCCTGCACTTTTTTGTAGTGAACGATTTCAAACTCTTGTAGCTCGGTTAGCCAAGTAGATAGACTTGTTGCTAACCTCGGCTTACGAGTTATCGCATTTTCAAACTTAGAAGCGATTTCGTACTCTTCTAGCTCGGTTAGCCAAGTAGATATACTTGTTGCTAATCTCGGCTTACGAGTTATCGCATAAAGTCTTATATTGCGGTTTTTGCTTGTTCAAGTAATGAGAGTAATGATGACAAAACTAACTTCATTTAATCACTAAAAAAGGCTTTTAAATAGATGTACAGCTTTGGGTGTTCTAACACCTGAGCGTGCTGCACTTCACTCTTCAAGTACTTTATGGCTAATATAGAACATTTGGTCATATGTCTTGCATGTTAGACATTGGTTGCTTGTTTTCCCTTACTGTCCTTGCTTGTTGTTGGGATGGGAACTGAGTCTGTCCTTCCTTTCATTTGCTCTTTCCCTTTTTCAGTTGTACCTCCGGTTTGGCGGGACCCGGGCTCCTTGCTTCCTGTATTTAACTTAGGTGCTTCGGTTGTGTTATTCTCTTCCTCCTTTTAAGGGACAAAGAGGGGCATCTCTTTGCTTCACCCAGGTCGGTTTTGATGGTGATTACTTCATTTGTGGCCGAGTAGAGTTTCATCTTGAGGTGGACTGTGGAGGCGACCGCCTCTAGACGCCCTAACATAGGTCTCCCTGTGATACAATTATATACTGATGGGCAAGAGAGGACTAGGAATGGGGTTTTGATCGTCCTGGTTAATGGTTCTTTCCCATAAGTGACCATTAACTCGATGTATCCCAATGGCCTAGCTTTGGAACCATTGAATCTGGAGAGATCGGATCCTTGATAGGGTGTGACGTCTCTTTTGGAGAGTCCAATAACTGGCAGGAGTTCTTCGAAGATAATATCAGCTGAGCTGCCTTGGTCGACTAGAATCCTTCTTACATTGAAGTTCGCCATTATTGCTTGGATGATCAGTGGAATGTGTTGATTGGATTTTCCATCTAGCAGGTGTTTGTCGCTGGACTGCAGGGGAGGTCGGTTACTGGGTCCTTTGGCGAGAGTGGGGTTGGTTATGCTCATTATCTCCTTCCATTTTCTCTTCATTGTTTTTTGGATTGCATCGCCTTCAATAGGCTATCCGCCAGAGATGACCCTTGCGACTGGACGGCTAAAGCTTTTAGGCTCTTCCTCATCTGGATCCGAGTCGCTTTGTGTCTCTTTTGCAGTCTTTTCGGTGTCGTTGGCGGCTTCCTTACCTTTCCTTGGTGATATGGTACGTGGTCAGGCTCCGTCTTTCTTGACGTATTGAGTGAATTTGCCTTTCCTGATGAATTCTTCTATATCATCTCTTAGAGTAGTGCACTGGTTGGTGTCGTGGCCACTGCTTCGGTGATAGCTACAATATTTCTTTCTATTGGTCCACTTTCTTTCGGGAATGGGGTCAGAGGGCTTGATTCTCAGAAGCTCGGTGTTGGCGCACTTTGCCAAGATTCTTTCCATAGGGACAGTCAGGGGAGTATGCTCAGCGAATCGGTTTCCCCGAGTCCTTGATTCGCGACACAAATTGCTTTGATCCTTCTTCTGTCGAATTTTTGATGGTGGGGCTGCTTTTAATTTCTCGGGCGTCTATTTCGTCGTCTTCGTATTCCATGTACTTTGCTGACCTTATCAAGAATTCTTTGAGGTTGTGAGGTTTGTTGACACCGACGTCTATCTGAAGTAAGCTACCCGATCTAAGACTGTCTTGCATATATCGCCAATGCTGCTTGTCTTCCAACCCATGGACATTTAGAGCTTCAGCATTGAATCTTTCAATGTATTCCCTTATTGTCTCACATTCGCGTTGCCGGATAGCCTCGAGCGTCTTTTCAGACTTTGACTTTACTCACGAAGCAGTGAAATTAGCTTTAAAGAGTTCGGTGAACTGATACCAGCTTGTAATCGAATTTGTTCTGAGAGTCATGTACCATGCCAGGGCTGCCGTGGTGAATGTTAGGGGGGAAGATCTTGCATTTGACTTCGTCCTCGGCATTTCGATATTGCAATATAAGCTCAAAATAGTCAACATGGTGTCTGGGGTATCCAGATCCGTCATATAGGTTCAGCATGGGAGGTTTCTCTAGATATAGGTGGACGGGATATTCGTCTATCTCTCTAGATATCAATCTTGGCTTTGACTGTTTACACTTTTTTGAGAATTTCTTGTGTGGCGATTTCCTTCTACGCTCCCGGTGTCGGGGAGATGAGGACCCCAAGGAAGAAGATCGGTCAGATAAGTCCCTCATGTATCGGGAAGATTCAGGCGTAGTTGGTGGAGAACTCGGAGGGGATCTAAAGTGTCTTGCCTTGTAGTGAGTCGCCGAGATTGGTGCTTCGGTCTGGGTGAGTGAGGGCGTCTCGACGCCATTGTTCTTGGAGGTGGAGATCGAGGTCGACTTCTCCCTAGGTCAGGAGCAATGTTGGCTCTTCTTGTGTCTTGGTCGGCAAGGCTCCTAGCTTGGTTGCTGAGAAGAGTGATGAGGTTCTGTACGACTTGGACTGGAAAGTGGACCAATGGCTCACCTAGCGGGGTTGCCAACATGGGTATTCCGCCCTGAGAGGGGCCCTGGGCCGCAATGGTTTGAGTCTCCTGATTGTGGGGATCGCCAATGATCTGTACTGGCTGCAGGCTTCGGCCGAGTTAGAGACCGAAGTGCTCACCAAGATGAGTAGCTAGTTCACTCCGAGTTGCTCCTAAGGCGTAGTTGTCGTGATGATTGATCAGCCTCTGATGTGATTAGGCTCGCGTTGGTCCGGCGAGGGGGGTGGTAACTGCACACACTCTGATTCTTAAGTCAACATTGAGAATATGTGATTGAGAGCTGATAAATGGGTACCTATAGCAGTGATATGATAGTGCTTTTATAGGATTAGTGCCTTTACGTGGCATATTCTGATGGGGGCTTGGGCATATGCATCCATTGATCCTTATCTGAATAAACAAAGGCTTCAGATGAGTCTTCATGCAATCCGTTGGAGGTTCAAAGAATGCAGCATTCCAGGCTTGAGGTTCTTCCCTTGGGGTTACAAAGGCCCTAGGCATACACCCTACCAACATAGGAACTTCTCCTTCGAATTCTTTTACCTTTTCGAAGTAGCCTTCAAGTTCTTTAATTCCCAATATCTTCTCAGCACAGTCTGTAGGTAAGACTAAAACCACTGTGCACATCAAAGTCATCATTAAAACCAGAGTTGAATACATCTGTCATGAGGTCATACTCATCATCATACTCCACCAATTTCTTGCCATCATTGGCCTATTTTCATAGCCAACATTGAATTCTTGTCTGTTTAGCACCCTTTCTACTAAATTTTCGACATGATGCCCTCCCAGTATTTTGCCGAATTTGCTGCAACAACATCAACATTTTGATTTCTATTAACAAGAGCAACATTTCGAGGGACCACTTCTAGGTGGTTGTGTAACACCCCTTTTCTACCCGTTAATTTATTAGCGTAAGAATCAGAGTTTCAAATTTTAGTTACATCACAAGGGATGTCACACTTACTTCGTTAAACATCACACGCCAAATTACTCGCTTTTCGAAAACAGCCTTATAATACTTTCAAAACGTCATTGTCAATTAAGATACAACTTCACAGCGGAAAATCCAACAAGTTTAATCATAATAGGCATTGCAACCAGGCAAGGCTTACAATGTCATTCCCCCTAGTGTTACATAACCAGAGCAGACGACCCGACTCAGCTAGTGAAGATACCTAAGCCTTCACTCGAGATCACCTGCACGTTACCGCATAGGGGTAACATTCAAACAGAAGGGGTGAGTTCATCTAACAATATAATAAAGCTTATGATGAGCACTATGCTAGAGTTATGACACTATATCAACCACACCACGACACATCAAGTCAGTCATCAATATTAATCACCACAACAAATCATCGCAATGCCAGCTATATAAACCACATCACAAACATCAATTCAATCACTACAAAAGCTCGTCACAATGTCATGTAGGAGTATGCAATGCAACCCACTCGCGGGCATATGCATGAGGTACCTTTTCACAAACGTCGCTTAGCCTTTATGGCCTCATCGTCACTTAGCCTTTTGGGCCTCAAAACGTCACTGGGTTTATGCATATGGGAGGCATGAGACACTATGACATGCACCACGCACAAACACACAATCACGGTCAACTATGTGACCCGTCACTTACCAATTTGCCAAATAAGAGGCACAGCACCTGTCAATTCATAATTACACACAACAACGTCACTTAGCCTTTCGGGCCTTACCGTCAATTAGCCTTTTGGGCCTTACCGTCACTTAGCCTTTTTGGGCCTTGTTGCGCCCGAAAAAGTCCCCGAGGGAGAACCTTACTCGTTCACAACTTTTCCTAAGACAATGAAGCCGCCACCAATATTTATTTAGGAAAATATTAGGAAAACCTTTTTTGGAAAGCGATTGGTCTTGCGAAACTAGAGAATAGGGTTCGGGGGTCGGTTACGCGCAGGGAAGGTGTTAGCCCCCCACACATCCTCTCTACTGAGAGGGAACCTTTAATTAAATGTGTGGTTTTAGTGTGTTGACTTGAAAATACTTAATTTTGCCTCTCTACTTCTTATTGAAAAAGTCTTAATAAAAATCTTTATTTATTAGGAAAAAAGTGGGGGAAAATGGTTTTTTAGAAAAAAGTGCTTGACGGGACATGGCCCGCTCCTACGTATCTCCCGGTGCGATGGAGAACTCAAAGCTACGTAGTTCTTCTTTTTTGGTTTTGAAAAGTTTTTGTTTTTTATCTTTTTTAGTGAGTTTTCGAAATAGGACGAGCATTTAGTGAATGATTAAACTAACCAATGTTATGGGTAATCACCGCTAAGTACTCTTGAAAATGAGAGTCACTACCGCCAGTCAGACGAACAAAGGTTCTGATTGACTATTAGTAGCAACCCGTTTTTTATTTGTCTTTTTGAAAGTGGTTTTCGAAAGAGATTGATTGGCACGAATGATCAAGCTAACAAAGGTTATGAGTGATCATCGCTTGTTGTTCTTTTGGGAAAAAGACATTGCTACCAATGGCTAGACGAACAAAGGTTCTGATTAGCCACTAGCGACAATGGGTTGAAAATGTTTTTAGAAAGGAAAAGGTTTTCGTCCTCAAAATGATCTTGGTTTGCAAAAGTGATGAAAATAACTCTTTTCTTTTTGTTATGAAAATGCTAAACTTTTTATGGTTGCGCTTGACGAGAATGTGACTCGCTCCTACGTATCCCAAATGGGAATCAAAGCGACGTAGTTCTAATGAGCCTTAAAAATGAAAATCTTTTTGGAAACGTCTTTTGAAAATGAAAGCTTTCATGATGATCAAACTAACAAAGGTTATGATGGACCACCGCTAATAACTTGTTTTTGATTCATTGATACTTAGAAAAATGCTTTTTGAAAATGGACGCGTTCATGATAATCAAACCAACAAAGGTTGTGATGGATTATCACTAGTAGCTTGCTTTATGCTTACGACAATTCTTTTGAAATTGAGGCTTTCATGGCAATCAAACCAACAAAGGTTGTGATGGATTGCCACTAGTAACCGTTTTTTGTGCCAGGTCGTTTTAGAAATGAAAACAATGAATGCAAGAAAGAATTGGTGGATTCAAGCATAATGCAATCAGCGGAATCAAATCATTAAGCAACAATATTTGAATTCGCAAACAAAAATCAAGTCTAAACTACACATAGTAGATCACAACGCATAGATAGGCAAGGAGGGAACTTGAATTGGGCATCAAGCAAAAATACAAGAGTAGGCAAGATTGAACCTAAATGCACATCTAGTGGAAGATGCTAGGCGAGAACCATACTCAAATATTTCTACAAAACGCAAGGGAATCTAAATGCACATCTAGTGGAAGATGCAATGTAAGGAATGGACCTATCTAAGTATTGATGATATT
Organism: Astragalus membranaceus; assembly: GCA_039519185.1. Classification (NCBI taxonomy): domain Eukaryota; kingdom Viridiplantae; phylum Streptophyta; class Magnoliopsida; order Fabales; family Fabaceae; genus Astragalus; species Astragalus membranaceus. The sequence goes on from CM076847.1 coordinate 29,382,220, forward strand.
CTATATGAGAGTAGACGATGACGCTGTAAGCTCAAGCAAAAAAGTTGCCTCAATCATGATCATTGGCCAGCATAAGCAAGCAAATTATTTAGCGGCCAAAGTATCAAAGAATGTTGAATCACTTTGGTCAATCCTCACACTTAAGATTAAGTGCACAAGTGCACAAGTGTGAATCACATTGCCAATCATCAACTTAAACAACATATAAACTAAAAGGGTTTGAAAGGGGGAGGTTGAATCATCTGAGACCATCTTCACCACTTAGAACATGATGCACTAGGCATAAGTGGGAATCATGTGGTTCATCATCAACAATGACACTATAACTAAGCTAAATCACATAGGGCAATTTTGGCATGGATCACAATGATTAAATATTAACAAATATAAAGACAGAAATACCTCTGATGAAGGCAGATACTACCACTTGAAGAACGCAACTCCAACTAACTCTTGCAGAAGATCAGCTCAGACGGACCAACGGAACGAATAGAGCGAAAAAATAAAGCGTAGAAGAGTTTTTTCTAAAATGTGCGAGATTTCGAGAAAAATGGGTTTTTCCTCTGATCTCGTGAAAATCTGTGTCTGAGAAGCAGAGAGGAGTTGTGAAATTGTGGTGAAAATGTGTGTTCGTGAAAATCTGTGTCCTGGAAATGAAAAATGAACGTCCTATTTATAGGAAATCAGATTTGATCTATTTTAGGAAACATGATAATCGATTATGTTAAAAACACTTGGTGTATGCTAATCGATTATTGGCTCAGGATGTTTGACAATGATAATCGATTATGAGCCTTGAGTAATCGATTAGAAACTTTCCAAAATAGGTGATAATCGATTATGGTCCTTAGTGAAAACATGGGATAATCGATTATGCTCCTGAATTGTTTCAGAGTAGATAATCGATTATCCCCTTTGCTTTTCAGAGTGGATAATCGATTATCCCCTTGATTTTCAAGTAGATAATCGATTATTTGCTTGCTTTTTCAGAGTAGATAATCGATTATTTGCTTGAAGGAAGGATATGACGTAATCGATTATTTCCTTATTCATCAAGAATACATTATATGCATGATAAAATCAATTTTATATTTTCTAAAAAGAATATTTTCATGCATGAGGCTTATTGAAAAATATTTTCATGCAAAAATTATTTTTATAAGCCCTTTTGTGAGAAATGACCAAAATGCCCTTTTGGTCCCAAAAACCCTGATTTTGCTCCAAACTTCATTTCCACTCTAACAATGATCCTGAGACCTTTTGGATGACTCTAAAACCCTAGAAATGCATGCATGATGAGAAAATACGTCTTTTTGGCGAAATTACCAAAATACCCTTTGAACGAGGAAAAACCCTAGAAACCCTAGAAATGCTCTAAAGTGCTCTAAAATGCCATGCAATGCTTTTCTAACCCTAAAATGCATTCTGAAACTTCTAAGATGCAAGCATGATGCTCTCCCTAACCTCTAGGACGAATGCCAAGACTTGATTTACTTATTTTTGGTTGAAAATTAGGGGTTGGACCTAAGCCGGACAAAATTGGGGTATGACAGGCCTCAACGTCACTTATTTTCACCGTCACTTATTCATAAAGATCATCAATTCAAACAACAGCCCCTGAGGGCAAAAACGTCACTTACTAGCCACCAGGGGCATCATCGTCATTTACACATCATTATCAACAACATTGGCCACTAACGGCAAAAAGGGTCATTTAACTAGCCACTAAGGGCATCATCGTCAAAATCATCACTTTTGACACTTGGACGCTAAAACCACTGATTATACGAAAAAGGGGATTTTTAAAGACACCAAAACGATTTTTCAATGTCACAGCAACGACCACCGGGAACAGCCACTTGGGGCGCCCAGCAACCTTCAGAAATAATAAGTTTTTATTTTTAAAAATGGGACACACAGATAGACAACTGAAAAGGCTTCACAACGCTTTTTGAAACACTTAAAACGGACACCCGAGTCAAAAGATATAGCGAAAACAGTTTTCAATAAAAATCGGGAACATCCTGAAAATGGCGCCCAGGCACTGGGCGCCTAAGACACAAACTTAGACGTCGCAGGCAACACAGGCAACAGGCGCGCACACGGGTGCCATGCGCCCAGGGGCAACAGCGCGCAACACAGCGCGGGCGCAGCACGGGCGCCATGCGCCCAGACGCAACACGCGCACACAGGCGCAACACAGCACGGGCGCCATGCGCCCAGACGCAACACGCGCACACAGGCGCAACACAGCACGGGCGCCATGCGCCCAGGAGCAGGATTCTTGTTCAAAACACCCACACATCATGCCAAAACATCATCAAACATGACCAAACCATCCTCAAACATACCGATCATCACCAATTGCATATGAACACCATTTGACACATCAAATCATCATCAAAACACGTTCAATCACCTTGAACATACACATTATCATATTTATCTCAAAATCAACCTCAATCACAATTTCTCAACAACAAGTTATCATATGCCTAGGGTTCATCAATAATTGCTAAAAATACATACCACGGCATACATAGAGCCTACCCCTACTTAGTCCCCATCATAAAACCCTATCATAGAGAAGATAAGACCCACCCTTACCTTATAGAATTCGAATATACTAGGCAAGGCTCTAAGGAATTACAAGACACCAACAAGCTTTCCCCTTCCTCCTTGAGTGCTCTACGAATTTCCTCTCCTTTCCTCTTGCAAGCCGTCGCCTCCTCCCTCTCCTCACTCTCTCAATTCGCCTCTTTTCTTTCTTTTGCACAAATGAGCTAAAACCCTAAAATCTCAGCCTAAATATGCGCCTAGGTTGTTGGGCTTGGAATGCGGGCTTTCCCGCAGCTTAAGCCCAACTAATTTGCAACACCACCTCCTAATACAATACCACTCCTTATTTTATTTAAATCACCTTATAACTACTTCAACAAATAATAATTAATAATTATATTATTACTCTACCACCAAAATCTCTTTTAATTAATTAAAATAATTTATTCTATTATTTTTGGGGTGTTACAACTCTCCCCCACTTACAGGAATTTCGTCCTCGAAATTTTTACCCGCCAAGGCTAACACTCTCCCACCAACGACTAAGCTATCTAGGCAACTAGTTCTATCTACCATACTGATCACCATGTCTCTAATTACCGGCGGTAAGTGATTGGGCGGCCGTCCCTCCTACTTATTCAGCCAGGTAGCTTTGAGAAATAACAACCAGACACATCCTCTCCCTAAGGATCTCTGATAGGGATTTGAGCGTAATCTCGTTGGTACCACGTGATCACCCCCCAAGCTCTATTAAAGTTCCTTCCCAATACGACATGCTAAGACTCCGCTGCGCTACTCTGATAAACTAGCTCTCATTCTACCTCACTCATCTACCCTTAAGGATAACGAAATACATCAATCATCACAGCATCACGACGAAACTCACAGGGTGCATAACAGTCGTACAACAAGCCTCATAATTTAGCAACACGACAACAACATCAACAAACAACTTTGCCACTTAGGCGACATCAACAACTAAAATTGCCACTCAGGCGACATCAACAACGACAAACCAACAGCAAAGCAACATCATCAACAACGACAACGCATGGGGCATAGTAGCGGCGTACTAATCAATAATGGCCATCGGCCCACAACAACAAATCAACACCAATATAACTTGGGCCATTCGGCGGTACCCAAGACAACACATAAACATCAATATTATTAATGAGGCAACCACAAGCAACAACAAAGCAACAATGCGGAGACAACTCCGGGACTAACCCTCCCATGACAACAACTTGGAGACAAGACTCCGGGACCAACAATCCCATAATCAATAACACATCAGCAACTTCGGGCACCAAGGCGCCGACACTGCAGCAACGACTTGGGGCACTAAGCCACCGACAACACAATAACAACTTGGGGCTCTAAGCCACCGACAACACTACAACAATTTAATTCGACCGACACGCCTAAAAATCAACGACACCAGAAACAGCCAATTTTTCCTTGAAATTAGAATATTCAGTTAGGCCTCTGAATAAGCTTTCCGAAACATTTTAGTTTACTCAAATCGGACTCCTGGTTCAAAAGATATTGCAAAAACAGTTTTTCCGTTACAGTGACAGTACAAACTAAGCAACGCAGGAAATTCCAGCACTCACACATAAACTTCAACAATTTATTTACCCTATCAAACGACATCGGAATTTAGCAAACAACCCCTCTACGGAAAACTTACGGAGTCTAGTTTCTGGCTATATTTTTAGAATTTCAAAATGATGAGCCCAGTAGCACAGTTTTCGCAAACAAGGCAGTAGGTCCAGAAAATGGGGCAGCGACTGTGTCCAAAGTTGTGACTCTTATACAATGCCCAAAACAAACCCAAATAATATGAAACTTCAGCCTAAACAGTAAATCATATTGTCTAGTTTTCAAAGAAATTGGATTCATTCGAAAAGGAGTTCATTTGAAAACACCACAATCAAAACACTGACCCTATGTCCAGACCGTCCCCAGAATTTTTCCCTAACTTGTGCAGCCTATAACTGGAGCTGTACTATTCCAAATGCGACCAAACCAAAGCCAAAATGACAAGCGTTCAGTCTAGTTTCTAAAATTGTGTGCTACATAATTCATCAACCAGTAAAACAGTCCCAGTTTAGCCGAAAGTCAAACCTACTCAGAAAATGCCTACAGTGAGCTTAGCAACAACTTAAGCATCCAAGCAGCCACAAATTCAGTCATCAAGCATAGTTTAAACTTCCCAATAATCATATACCAACCAATTAAAATACATCAATCACTTCAACACACCCGCTATGTAAATTACAAGCAATACATATTCCATATAAATCAAACAATACATAGAGCACGCCAAATTTCTTAACCAATTTAAACATCATAGAGCACACAAGGTTTCATACATACTAATACATTTTTGCTCCCAAAGAAACCCAATACTAGTTTCAAAATCGTCATCAAATCATTTTTGACAAGGTTTTTAAAATCGACACAACAACGAATCATTACTCTTTTTCAAATAAAACCAACCAGAAAAATCATTTTCCAATCCAACCAAAACTCCACCTCCATACTTCCTCATTTACAATCCTAAGTCAAAAATAATTTTATTTCCTTTGATCTCCACCACATCAACACCCACGTTCATTCATTAAAAATAGATTTTATTACTAATTTTAGTATCCAACCGTAAAATCGTCCATTAGACATTTCAAAAACAATTTCAGAAATCATTTTACTTTTCAGATCACAAAACTACATAGCACAAGGCATTAGTATTACTCAAATAAAACGGTTTTCAGAAACAGCAACAATGATTAAACAGTAGCAGCAACTTGGTTTAAATTAAAACAACAACGGCACCTAATTAGCACGATAAAATAGCACAGTAATCAGTTTTCAGCGACACAGCAAGCAGCAATAAACAAACGGCAACATCAATAGTAGTTTTCAATAACAACAGTACACAATACCAGTAGGGGCATCTCCCCCACTAGTTCACTTACCATTAGCAGCTTCTGTTTACCTGTACCTGTAGGAACATCACTACAACACAAACCAATGGTCAAGACTAAAAGACAACAGTTGGTCGTTAATCGACACAACGACTCTACGACTTGGCCGGATGGACCAACCATTGCTCTGATACCACTAATGTAACACCCATTTTCTACCCGTTAATTTATTAGCGTAAGAATCAGAGTTTCAAATTTTAGTTACATCACAAGGGATGTCACACTTACTTCGTTAAACATCACACGCCAAATTACTCGCTTTTCGAAAACAGCCTTATAATACTTTCAAAACGCCATTGTCAATTAAGATACAACTTCACAGCGGAAAATCCAACAAGCTTAATCATAATAGGCATTGCAACCAGGCAAGGCTTACAATGTCATTCCCCCTAGTGTTACATAACCAGAGCAGACGACCCGACTCAGCTAGTGAAGATACCTAAGCCTTCACTCGAGATCACCTGCACGTTACCGCATAGGGGTAACATTCAAACAGAAGGGGTGAGTTCATCTAACAATATAATAAAGCTTATGATGAGCACTATGCTAGAGTTATGACACTATATCAACCACACCACGACACATCAAGTCAGTCATCAATATTAATCACCACAACAAATCATCGCAATGCCAGCTATATAAACCACATCACAAACATCAATTCAATCACTACAAAAGCTCGTCACAATGTCATGTAGGAGTATGCAATGCAACCCACTCGCGGGCATATGCATGAGGTACCTTTTCACAAACGTCGCTTAGCCTTTATGGCCTCATCGTCACTTAGCCTTTTGGGCCTCAAAACGTCACTGGGTTTATGCATATGGGAGGCATGAGACACTATGACATGCACCACGCACAAACACACAATCACGGTCAACTATGTGACCCGTCACTTACCAATTTGCCAAATAAGAGGCACAGCACCTGTCAATTCATAATTACACACAACAACGTCACTTAGCCTTTCGGGCCTTACCGTCAATTAGCCTTTTGGGCCTTACCGTCACTTAGCCTTTTTGGGCCTCAACGTCACTTATTTTCACCGTCACTTATTCATAAAGATCATCAATTCAAACAACAGCCCCTGAGGGCAAAAACGTCACTTACTAGCCACCAGGGGCATCATCGTCATTTACACATCATTATCAACAACATTGGCCACTAACGGCAAAAAGGTCATTTAACTAGCCACTAAGGGCATCATCGTCAAAATCATCACTTTTGACACTTGGACGCTAAAACCACTGATTATACGAAAAAGGGGATTTTTAAAGACACCAAAACGATTTTTCAATGTCACAGCAACGACCACCGGGAACAGCCACTTGGGGCGCCCAGCAACCTTCAGAAATAATAAGTTTTTATTTTTAAAAATGGGACACACAGATAGACAACTGAAAAGGCTTCACAACGCTTTTTGAAACACTTAAAACGGACACCCGAGTCAAAAGATATAGCGAAAACAGTTTTCAATAAAAATCGGGAACATCCTGAAAATGGCGCCCAGTGCCTGGGCGCCTAAGACACAAACTTAGACGTCGCAGGCAACACAGGCAACAGGCGCGCACACGGGTGCCATGCGCCCAGGGGCAACAGCGCGCAACACAGCGCGGGCGCAGCACGGGCGCCATGCGCCCAGACGCAACACGCGCACACAGGCGCAACACAGCACGGGCGCCATGCGCCCAGACGCAACACGCGCACACAGGCGCAACACAGCACGGGCGCCATGCGCCCAGGAGCAGGATTCTTGTTCAAAACACCCACACATCATGCCAAAACATCATCAAACATGACCAAACCATCCTCAAACATACCGATCATCACCAATTGCATATGAACACCATTTGACACATCAAATCATCATCAAAACACGTTCAATCACCTTGAACATACACATTATCATATTTATCTCAAAATCAACCTCAATCACAATTTCTCAACAACAAGTTATCATATGCCTAGGGTTCATCAATAATTGCTAAAAATACATACCACGGCATACATAGAGCCTACCCCTACTTAGTCCCCATCATAAAACCCTATCATAGAGAAGATAAGACCCACCCTTACCTTATAGAATTCGAATATACTAGGCAAGGCTCTAAGGAATTACAAGACACCAACAAGCTTTCCCCTTCCTCCTTGAGTGCTCTACGAATTTCCTCTCCTTTCCTCTTGCAAGCCGTCGCCTCCTCCCTCTCCTCACTCTCTCAATTCGCCTCTTTTCTTTCTTTTGCACAAATGAGCTAAAACCCTAAAATCTCAGCCTAAATATGCGCCTAGGTTGTTGGGCTTGGATTGCGGGCTTTCCCGCAGCTTAAGCCCAACTAATTTGCAACACCACCTCCTAATACAATACCACTCCTTATTTTATTTAAATCACCTTATAACTACTTCAACAAATAATAATTAATAATTATATTATTACTCTACCACCAAAATCTCTTTTAATTAATTAAAATAATTTATTCTATTATTTTTGGGGTGTTACAACTCTCCCCCACTTACAGGAATTTCGTCCTCGAAATTTTTACCCGCCAAGGCTAACACTCTCCCACCAACGACTAAGCTATCTAGGCAACTAGTTCTATCTACCATGCTGATCACCATGTCTCTGATTACCGGCGGTAAGTGATTGGGCGACCGTCTCTCCTACTTATTCAGCCAGGTAGCTTTGAGAAATAACAACCAGACACATCCTCTCCCTAAGGATTGATAAATTCTAATTTGGTGTATATTTAGAGATATTTTTGAATCATATTTAGAGCAATTATATATCATTTATGTAAGTTACTAACTTAATTTGCTCTATTTTGCAGAAAATAAGATAACATGAAAAAGAATAATATATATATATATATATATATATATATATATATATATATATATATATATATTGAATTGAAGATTGAACAAGCTTGTGGCAGCAAAAGAATTAAACTAAAAGACCCAAAAGTGGAAATGTTAAGCCCATTGCAATTGAAGCCAAAGAATTCACGTGATCAACAAGAAAAGGCAATAAGAAAGTGAGAGGCGTGAATTGACAATATTTAACAAACAGTAGCCGCGTGAATTGAAGAGGGGAGAGTAGCCGCAACAATAGATAAAACAATCAGGAACAGAAGCCGCGGCACAACGGTACCGCCGGCAACGCATAAGAGAGGTTTTTGGGTACCGTTTTCGACACCGTGAGAGAGCTCTGGAGCAGAAAAAGGAGACTAAAATTTCAGGATCAGAAATTTCTCTATTCCGGGTTCTTTTTATCTCTGTAATTTATGACTCCTAATTTTATTTTATTGTTCTCGAACACTATGGATAGTTAAATCCTCTTCTAGGGTCTTAGGTGGATCTTGCATCCTTAGAGACCTTTTTATGTTCTAATTTTTGGTTTGAATTCCTGTTTTTATTTTAATTAATATTGTCCTATTGTTCTTATCACATGATTAGGATTAGCTACCCTTTGCATGTTTATAATCAATTAGTTGATCAGCGACTGTACTGCAATTAGTTGGTGGACCTATAGGATAATTGGGGCTATAATTAGGGCATGACCAAACCATAATTTAGTCTTCCAATCATTCAACCTTTTTGCTCTTTATGCTTTTCCTGAATTTAAATTCTTGCATGACCAAACGAGGGTTAATTTAGGAAAAAGAATATTAATCGCGAATGACCAAACGGATTAATAGTTTTAGTAAAGGGATTGGTAATTAAGTAAAATAAGGGAATTCAGGTAGGATTAGACATATGGGGAATCGAAGCTTGCAAGTGAAACCGTGACCCTAGACCTCTCCTCATTTATTAAATCTAGTATTTTAATTATTGTTATTTATTTATTTTTATTTGTTTCCATTACAACTCAAATATTTGTTCGTCTAAATAATAAATAATCTCGATTAGTTTGGTACTTGCTAATTAATCCCTGTGGACACGATAATCTTTTATACTACTTCTGCGGTAGAGTACACTTGCTCTAAGTGTGTTTTTAACGCAACAAGTTTTTGGCGCCGTTGCCGGGGATTAATTTAGTAATATTAAACGAAAACGATTTTTATTGCTTTAGACATTTTTTTATGCACTAGTTTTATTTTTTTTATTTATCTTATTGAAAAAAATACAAAAAAAAAACTGCTAATACTTTCCCAAGAGACCGCTGCAGTTCACCTTTTTTTGCAGATAAAAGTTTAAATCATGGTTAAGACAATTGGAGATTATATTAGAGAGGCAGAGGCACAAAGGAATTTGGAGAAGTCGTCTTGGTATATGCATCAATGTCAGATCCCATTTCCTTCTCCTCCTCCTCCTCCTCCTTATGAGCCTTATTCAAACTATTGGGATGACTATGAGCCACCTCCTTATTCCTCCCACTTGGATAATTATGAGTCACTACAAGTGCAAGGGCAAGAGGAGGAAAAGTCGGATGTCAATGAGGTCTTGGCCAAATTTATGCAGCAGACAAATGAAAATTTTGAAACCTTGGAGGGTCAAATTGGAGCCATGAACAACAAATTTGGAAGCCTGGAGGGTCAAATCTCAACTCTCATTGCTTTGTTATCTCAAGAGGCCCAAGAAACTCCTTCACAAACTAAGTCTACCCAAAATGAAGAAGCTGAGCAATACAAAGAAAGTATTCCTACGAGAGATGAAGGTGTCTCCATGGAATATAATCTGGAGGAAGAAGCTCTCAAGAAAGATGAGGAGACTCCTACTGAAGGGAGTCAAATCAAAATAGTAGCTCCTACTGAAGGGAGTCATATTGAAACAAAAGATCCTATTAATGAGAGCGGTTGTGAGGAGAATGAGAAAGATCCATTGGTTCTTGATCGGAAGAAAGAGGAGAAAGCCCAAATTTTTGGGCAAATTGTTTTAACCATTGGTGATGCTGTGATTGAGGTTCACAGGGGAAAGGTAACTTTGAGGAGTGGTAAAGAATATGATGTTATTAAAGCTTTAAATTCTAATGAAATTTTTTCTTCTTTAACTTCTCCTTATTTTGATGATGTGGTTGAAACTAACATGTTTAGTGAATTAAAGATGCAGGACCTTTTGGAAAAAAGTCTTATTTTGCAGGATCCTAGCATAATGGTGGATGGAGATAAAATAAAAATTTCACCATCCTTTGAAGTTCATCCACCACGTGGAAAAAGAAAGAACAATGTGAACCACATTGTTAGAAAGCTAAGAAGGTGTACTGCGTTAGATGTTAAATTTTCTCTTGGAGAGCCACCTGATTAAAGCATTAACTATCGTCAGGCTCACGACGTTAAACAAGCGCTTTGCAGGAGGCAACCTGTGTTTTATTTTCAGTTATTTTTACTTTTAATTTGTTCGTTTTGGTTTTAGGAATAAGCTCAGACTGCAAGCTCTCTCAGGGAAGTCACTCTTACTCTCTCATTTATTTATTTTTGTGCCAATTTGATATTTTGCATTGAGGACCATGCTTTAGGCTAGTGTGGGGGAGGAGAGTCTAACTTTGTCAATTCATCTCTATTAATGCATATACCCACTACATGTGTTGATAGCATTTTTTCTGGCTAGTTTTGGATATAAAACTGAAAAAAAAATAGAGATTTTTCCTTTAGGGGATCCCATAATTAATTTACTTGACAGACTTGTGCTTAATTGTAACTGTGAGGATGTCCTTAGGAAGCTGATAATTAGCATTTGTCGCTGTTGAGTACTTTGTGTGAACTAGCTTCTAAATGTGAGATCCGAGCCTTCATAAGGGGATTGATACTAAATCATAAATTTTTACCCATTTTCTTTATATGAGTGTGTTTCCCAATTTGCTACATTCTAGAATTTGTCTTTTGACCATTTCAAGGCGAAAATTGATTTGCATCATGTAAAAGATTTGGGGAATGTAGGTATTTTTCTGGCCTCAGAGTTGTTTGTTAAATTTATCCATTAGTTGCCCCCTTTGAGCTTATTTGTTATATTTTTTTTTTCTCTTTGGTACCCAGATATAATTTTTCTTTTTATTTTGTGTTTGTGGTAACCATTTGGAATTAAATGTGGAGCAACTAATGAAAATTACAATTTCGTCCAATACTTTTAGTTGTCCATCTTGTCAGGATGAAAAAAAAAAACAAAAAACAAAATAGGAGTTTTCATGTACTTACATTTTCCCCCAAAACAAAAAAAAAGGGGGAAAGCAAGAAGGAGGAAATTGCACAACAAAAGAATGAAAGAGCCAAAGGGCAAATCCAAAAAAAAAGCAACAAAAAAGTCTACTCAAGAGAAAAAGAAAATCAAAAAGAGTTGACTCAATAGAAAAAAGTGAAGAAGGAAGTGAAATTAATTTGGAGTTTGGGCAAAAATTGTAAAATAGATAGGAGCTCCATATTTGGTTTCAAAGGTTACTATTTGTTTCTTGTTTATTTTTTTTAGCCCTTTGATTATCCCTTTCTTCTTATATCCTACCCTGCATGAATTCACCCTGGCCCCATTACAACCCTTAACACCCAATCTTTTGCATGCATGTGAACTATTTAGTGGAGATTTGGTCAAATTACAAACATATGGTAATGTGCATTTTGTTGAAACTTGAGTGTATATTTTCCCTAGTCCCTAAACACTTAGAGAGATTGTGAGTGAGTGCCTCTGTTCACAAAAATGTATTCTTCAGGGACATGAGCCTCTAATTGGGCAACCTATTGACACCTCATATGTGCTATAATGTCTATTGTCTGTCATTGTGCTTCTAAGTTTGGGTTCCTTATTTGGCTATCTCTGTCACTTATTTGAAAAATTTAGTGAGCCAACAAATTTGCTTGAGGACAAACAAAAGTTAAGTGTGGGGGAGTTGACAGGCGGAAATACTTACCACTATACTACAACGACAAAGTACTCAACAGCGACAAATGCTAATTATCAGCTTCCTAAGGACATCCTCACAGTTACAATTAAGCACAAGTCTGTCAAGTAAATTAATTATGGGATCCCCTAAAGGAAAAATCTCTATTTTTTTTGTTTTTTAAATTCTAATTTGGTGTATATTTAGAGATATTTTTGAATCATATTTAGAGCAATTATATATCATTTATGTAAGTTACTAACTTAATTTGCTCTATTTTGCAGAAAAGAAGATAACATGAAAAAGAATAATATATAAATATATATATATATATATATATATATATATATATATATATATATATATATATATATATATATATATATATATATATTGAATTGAAGATTGAACAAGCTTGTGGCAGCAAAAGAATTAAACTAAAAGGCCCAAAAGTGGAAATGTTAAGCCCATTGCAATTGAAGCCAAAGAATTCACGTGATCAACAAGAAAAGGCAATAAGAAAGTGAGAGGCGTGAATTGACAATATTTAACAAACAGTAGCCGCGTGAATTGAAGAGGGGAGAGTAGCCGCAACAATAGATAAAACAATCAGGAACAGAAGCCGCGGCACAACGGTACCGCCGGCAACGCATAAGAGAGGTTTTTGGGTACCGTTTTCGACACCGTGAGAGAGCTCTGGAGCAGAAAAAGGAGACTAAAATTTCAGGATCAGAAATTTCTCTATTCCGGGTTCTTTTTATCTCTGTAATTTATGACTCCTAATTTTATTTTATTGTTCTCGAACACTATGGATAGTTAAATCCTCTTCTAGGGTCTTAGGTGGATCTTGCATGCTTAGAGACCTTTTTATGTTCTAATTTTTGGTTTGAATTCCTGTTTTTATTTTAATTAATATTGTCCTATTGTTCTTATCACATGATTAGGATTAGCTACCCTTTGCATGTTTATAATCAATTAGTTGATCAGCGACTGTACTGCAATTAGTTGGTGGACCTATAGGATAATTGGGGCTATAATTAGGGCATGACCAAACCATAATTTAGTCTTCCAATCATTCAACCTTTTTGCTCTTTATGCTTTTCCTGAATTTAAATTCTTGCATGACCAAACGAGGGTTAATTTAGGAAAAAGAATATTAATCGTGAATGACCAAACGGATTAATAGTTTTAGTAAAGGGATTGGTAATTAAGTAAAATAAGGGAATTCAGGTAGGATTAGACATATGGGGAATCGAAGCTTGCAAGTGAAACCGTGACCCTAGACCTCTCCTCATTTATTAAATCTAGTATTTTAATTATTGTTATTTATTTATTTTTATTTGTTTCCATTACAACTCAAATATTTGTTCGTCTAAATAATAAATAATCTCGATTAGTTTGGTACTTGCTAATTAATCCCTGTGGACACGATAATCTTTTATACTACTTCTGCGGTAGAGTACACTTGCTCTAAGTGTGTTTTTAACGCAACAAGGATCTCTGATAGGGATTTGAGCGTAATCTCGTTGGTACCACGTGATCACCCCCCAAGCTCTATTAAAGTTCCTTCCCAATACGACATGCTAAGACTCCGCTGCGCTACTCTGATAAACTAGCTCTCATTCTACCTCACTCATCTACCCTTAAGGATAACGAAATACATCAATCATCACAGCATCACGACGAAACTCACAGGGTGCATAACAGTCGTACAACAAGCCTCATAATTTAGCAACACGACAACAACATCAACAAACAACTTTGCCACTTAGGCGACATCAACAACTAAAATTGCCACTCAGGCGACATCAACAACGACAAACCAACAGCAAAGCAACATCATCAACAACGACAACGCATGGGGCATAGTAGCGGCGTACTAATCAATAATGGCCATCGGCCCACAACAACAAATCAACACCAATATAACTTGGGCCATTCGGCGGTACCCAAGACAACACATAAACATCAATATTATTAATGAGGCAACCACAAGCAACAACAAAGCAACAATGCGGAGACAACTCCGGGACTAACCCTCCCATGACAACAACTTGGAGACAAGACTCCGGGACCAACAATCCCATAATCAATAACACATCAGCAACTTCGGGCACCAAGGCGCCGACACTGCAGCAACGACTTGGGGCACTAAGCCACCGACAACACAATAACAACTTGGGGCTCTAAGCCACCGACAACACTACAACAATTTAATTCGACCGACACGCCTAAAAATCAACGACACCAGAAACAGCCAATTTTTCCTTGAAATTAGAATATTCAGTTAGGCCTCTGAATAAGCTTTCCGAAACATTTTAGTTTACTCAAATCGGACTCCTGGTTCAAAAGATATTGCAAAAACAGTTTTTCCGTTACAGTGACAGTACAAACTAAGCAACGCAGGAAATTCCAGCACTCACACATAAACTTCAACAATTTATTTACCCTATCAAACGACATCGGAATTTAGCAAACAACCCCTCTACGGAAAACTTACGGAGTCTAGTTTCTGGCTATATTTTTAGAATTTCAAAATGATGAGCACAATAGCACAGTTTTCGCAAACAAAGCAGTAGGTCCAGAAAATGGGGCAGCGACTGTGTCCAAAGTTGTGACTCTTATACAATGCCCAAAACAAACCCAAATAATATGAAACTTCAGCCTAAACAGTAAATCATTTTGTCTAGTTTTCAAAGAAATTGGATTCATTCGAAAAGGAGTTCATTTGAAAACACCACAATCAAAACACTGACCCTATGTCCAGACCGTCCCCAGAATTTTTCCCTAACTTGTGCAGCCTATAACTGGAGCTGTACTATTCCAAATGCGACCAAACCAAAGCCAAAATGACAAGCGTTCAGTCTAGTTTCTAAAATTGTGTGCTACATAATTCATCAACCAGTAAAACAGTCCCAGTTTAGCCGAAAGTCAAACCTACTCAGAAAATGCCTACAGTGAGCTTAGCAACAACTTAAGCATCCAAGCAGCCACAAATTCAGTCATCAAGCATAGTTTAAACTTCCCAATAATCATATACCAACCAATTAAAATACATCAATCACTTCAACACACCTGCTATGTAAATTACAAGCAATACATATTCCATATAAATCAAACAATACATAGAGCACGCCAAATTTCTTAACCAATTTAAACATCATAGAGCACACAAGGTTTCATACATACTAATACATTTTTGCTCCCAAAGAAACCCAATACTAGTTTCAAAATCGTCATCAAATCATTTTTGACAAGGTTTTTAAAATCGACACAACAACGAATCATTACTCTTTTTCAAATAAAACCAACCAGAAAAATCATTTTCCAATCCAACCAAAACTCCACCTCCATACTTCCTCATTTACAATCCTAAGTCAAAAATAATTTTATTTCCTTTGATCTCCACCACATCAACACCCACGTTCATTCATTAAAAATAGATTTTATTACTAATTTTAGTATCCAACCGTAAAATCGTCCATTAGACATTTCAAAAACAATTTCAGAAATCATTTTACTTTTCAGATCACAAAACTACATAGCACAAGGCATTAGTATTACTCAAATAAAACGGTTTTCAGAAACAGCAACAATGATTAAACAGTAGCAGCAACTTGGTTTAAATTAAAACAACAACGGCACCTAATTAGCACGATAAAATAGCACAGTAATCAGTTTTCAGCGACACAGCAAGCAGCAATAAACAAACGGCAACATCAATAGTAGTTTTCAATAACAACAGTACACAATACCAGTAGGGGCATCTCCCCCACTAGTTCACTTACCATTAGCAGCTTCTGTTTACCTGTACCTGTAGGAACATCACTACAACACAAACCAATGGTCAAGACTAAAAGACAACAGTTGGTCGTTAATCGACACAACGACTCTACGACTTGGCCGGATGGACCAACCATTGCTCTGATACCACTAATGTAACACCCATTTTCTACCCGTTAATTTATTAGCGTAAGAATCAGAGTTTCAAATTTTAGTTACATCACAAGGGATGTCACACTTACTTCGTTAAACATCACACGCCAAATTACTCGCTTTTCGAAAACAGCCTTATAATACTTTCAAAACGCCATTGTCAATTAAGATACAACTTCACAGCGGAAAATCCAACAAGCTTAATCATAATAGGCATTGCCACCAGGCAAGGCTTACAATGTCATTCCCCCTAGTGTTACATAACCAGAGCAGACGACCCGACTCAGCTAGTGAAGATACCTAAGCCTTCACTCGAGATCACCTGCACGTTACCGCATAGGGGTAACATTCAAACAGAAGGGGTGAGTTCATCTAACAATATAATAAAGCTTATGATGAGCACTATGCTAGAGTTATGACACTATATCAACCACACCACGACACATCAAGTCAGTCATCAATATTAATCACCACGACAAATCATCGCAATGCCAGCTATATAAACCACATCACAAACATCAATTCAATCACTACAAAAGCTCGTCACAATGTCATGTAGGAGTATGCAATGCAACCCACTCGCGGGCATATGCATGAGGTACCTTTTCACAAACGTCGCTTAGCCTTTATGACCTCATCGTCACTTAGCCTTTTGGGCCTCAAAACGTCACTGGGTTTATGCATATGGGAGGCATGAGACACTATGACATGCACCACGCACAAACACACAATCACGGTCAACTATGTGACCCGTCACTTACCAATTTGCCAAATAAGAGGCACGGCACCTGTCAATTCATAATTACACACAACAACGTCACTTAGCCTTTCGGGCCTTACCGTCACTTAGCCTTTTGGGCCTTACCGTCACTTAGCCTTTTTGGGCCTCAACGTCACTTATTTTCACCGTCACTTATTCATAAAGATCATCAATTCAAACAATAGCCCCTGAGGGCAAAAACGTCACTTACTAGCCACCAGGGGCATCATCGTCATTTACACTTCATTATCAACAACATTGGCCACTAAGGGCAAAAAGGTCATTTAACTAGCCACTAAGGGCATCATCGTCAAAATCATCACTTTTGACACTTGGACGCTAAAACCACTGATTATACGAAAAAGGGGATTTTTAAAGACACCAAAATGATTTTTCAATGTCACAGCAACGACCACCGGGAACAGCCACTTGGGGCGCCCAGCAACCTTCAGAAATAATACGTTTTTATTTTTAAAAATGAGACACACAGATAGACAACTGAAAAGGCTTCACAACGCTTTTTGAAACACTTAAAACGGACACCCGAGTCAAAAGATATAGCGAAAACAGTTTTCAATAAAAATCGGGAACATCCTGAAAATGGCGCCCAGGCACTGGGCGCCTAAGACACAAACTTAGACGTCGCAGGCAACACAGGAAACAGGCGCGCACACGGGCGCCATGCGCCCAGGGGCAACAGCGCACATCACAGCGCGGGCGCAGCACGGGTGCCATGCGCCCAGACGCAACACGCGCACACAGGCGCAACACAGCACGGGCGCCATGCGCCCAGGAGCAACACGCGCACACAGGCGCAACACAGCACGGGCGCCATGCGCCCAGGAGCGGAATTCTTGTTCAAAACACCCACACATCATGCCAAAACATCATCAAACATGACCAAACCATCCTTAAACATACCGATCATCACCAATTGCATATGAACACCATTTGACACATCAAATCATCATCAAAACACGTTCAATCACCTTGAACATACACATTATCACATTTATCTCAAAATCAACCTCAATCACAATTTCTCAACAACAAGTTATCATATGCCTAGGGTTCATCAATAATTGCTAAAAATACATACCACGGCATACATAGAACCTACCCCTACTTAGTCCCCATCATAAAACCCTATTATAGAGAAGATGAGACCCACCCTTACCTTATAGAATTCGAATATACTAGGCAAGGCCCTAAGGAATTACAAGACACCAACAAGCTTTCCCCTTCCTCCTTGAGTGCTCTACGAATTTCCTCTCCTTTCCTCTTGCAAGCCGTCGCCTCCTCCCTCTCCTCACTCTCTCAATTCGCCTCTTTTCTTTCTTTTGCACAAATGAGCTAAAACCCTAAAATCTCAGCTTAAATATGCGCCTAGGTTGTTGGGCTTGGATTGCGGGCTTTCGCGCAGCTTAAGCCCAACTAATTTGCAGCACCACCTCCTAATACAATACCACTCCTTATTTTATTTAAATCACCTTATAACTACTTCAACAAATAATAATTAATAATTATATTATTACTCTACCACCAAAATCTCTTTTAATTAATTAAAATAATTTAATCCATTATTTTTGGGGTGTTACAGGTTGAATAACGGCTTGTTTTGTGTTACTTCGTTATTATTTTGAACTTCGTCTTCATTATCCCCTTGGGGTGCACCAAAGATGTAATGCCCAAAGTAATCTTTGATTACTTTAAGTGATTGTTGATCTATTTGAACTATTTGGTGTTCTTTTGGTGATTTTGTCACTTCCTTGATGTTATTCAAAATTTAATTGACAACGACGTGCATATTTGTTTGTGCTTAGTGAGAACAATTAGATGATCTTATATGTTTGATGATTTTATGTGAAATTTGATGAATAGTGTTATTGGAAATAATGTTTGTATTGTAATTTTAGAATCAAATAGATAGTAATAGAAGGGGGTGTAAATTGTGGACAGATTTCTATTTGAATTCAGCTCTATTGACTAAGTCCAACCCAAGACCCATTTCCTTGTTTTAAACCAGCTGAACACTCTTCCCAGAGGAAGAAAGGTTGAGTCTTTATCATCTCCAACTATAAACAAATTGAAGCTCCTGACCCATTTCATCTTCTCCTCTAGAATATTCTTAAAAACCAAACTCTCTTTTCAATCCAAAAACCAGAAAATATCCTCCACAACACTTTCCTTACTCCAAATTCGAGTTGCATGTTGTTTTAAGGGTTTTTGAAACAATTCTTAGGGCTTGCATATAAGTTGAGGACTTGGATAGGATTTTGGAAAGTTACATTGGTAGAGAGAAGTATCAAAGAAAGGATTTTGAGTTGGTGATGTTGCTTGAAGGGTAGTAGGAACTTGTTTAAGCTTGAGACTCAAATGGAGGTTCTGGGAAGCTTGCATGTGGGTGAAGGATCTTGGTTTTGGGGTTTTGATTGTTTCATGTGTGTTTTGGGAGTTGAGGAAGATATTGGTGAACCTATATTGTTGATTGGAGTGCTCAAAGAGTGGTTTTAGAGACTGAACCTGGATTTGGGAACTTGGGGAGCTTCTAGTGCTCATAGGAGCCAAACTAGTATCTTCAATTGAAATATCAGATATCTAAAGTGAGTTCTTTACCTTATTTAGTGTTTTAAGAACTTAGGTTTTTAGGAGATGAGTTACTACTGAACTTAATTGGTTTGCATGTGTCCTTTAAGTTGTTGAAATTGAATTGTGATGAATGTGATTGTTATAAGTTGAACATTGAGCTATGAATTTAATTGTTTGGATGACTTTGTGTGATGGAAATTATAGTTTGAATTTGAGGTGGAGCATGTTGAATGTGTGCCTTAAAATGTGTTTGAAATGTTGTAACAGGACTTTCCTCTGCAGCCACCGCGTTGGAACAGGACTTTCCTTAACCTATCGAGGCCAACGCATCTGATGCGCCCGCTGTAATGACACCTACTCTCGACACCATTTCTGAAGAAGAGGATGACTTTAACAATATGATTGGGGCAGTCGATGTAACTGGTAGCCCACTCACTGATGCTGTCATGTAATGCCTATATGGTCTTCATAGTCCTAAGAAATCCCAAGAACTATGTGTTAACGCTGAGGTTTCCACCTATAAGCAGGGCTTTCTATGGGCATAGATACGGGTGATTTGGCTGAAAACCCGTTTGGGCCTGTTGTCTTTGAAGACGAGCTGATAAGTGACTCCATCTTGGATGATATACTGAATGAAGAAAGCGGGGGTTTTCTTGCGGAGATAGAGATGGTGGGGTTACTACCTCAAGAGTTTTGGGGAGCCAAGGGTCAACCCGAAGAGCTCGAAGGTGATGTCTTTACTGAGGAAGTCGAGTAGGCTGCCTTGACAGAGTCAGACAATCAACCAACCGAGGGCATGTTGTTTGAGAAGCCTACGGCATATATGATGAAACATCTAAAATCACTACATCAAAGCTCATTTGAATGGGAAACTCTTCAATAGGGTATTTGTGGATGGAGGAGTTGTGTTAAATATCAATGTGGTTGGCTACAATGAAGAAGCTCGGTAAGAATGCTGAGGACCTCATCCCAACCACCATGACTATGACCAGCTTCATGGGTCACCCTTCCCATGGTCTTGAGGTGTTGGTAGCCGAAATCACAGTTGGGTTGAAGGTCATGCGATCGGCTTTCTTCGTCATAGAAGGGAAGCCGTCGTATGTTGTGATTCTTGGTAGGGACTGGATTCACACTAGCGAAGGTGCGCCCTCGAATCTACACCAGAAGCTTATGATATGGATAGATGACAAGGTACAGATCATTGAGGCGGATCCAAATCCTTTCGCCGCCAAAGTCAAGATGTTTGATACCATCTTCTACTAGCCTTACATGCGTCCTATCGCAATTCCAGGAAGTTATGCGGAAGGGGGAGTTGAGTCATGTGAGCTAACACAGGAAAGGTTCACACTAAAGAAGTTGGCCGATCCACGGCCTATTGCCGAGTCTGATGGTTGATGTCCCTCCAGGGCTACAAAGCCTGCTGGATAGGCTACATCTCTTTCAAGTGGAATCCAGCATCGAGGAGGCTTTGTTTGGTGCATTAATTGAGGGGGGACGAGCTACAAGAAGAACTGCAAACTGGGGTATCGGCTTACGCAGAGGTAATCAACTTGACTGATCCCCCACATCTAGATCCCATCCAGAGGAGGGTTTCCACTTTTGAGGCTCACGACCATTTGGTAGAAGTTAACCTGGGAACGAAATCAGAACCTAGGATGACTAAGATCAGTGGAGTTCTAAGTGTGTAGCAAAGGAGCCAGATGGTTGAACTGATTAAGGAATACCGAGACTGCTTTGCATGGGATTACCATGAGATGCCAGGTTTGGATAGAAAGCTGGGGGAACATCAGTTTCCTATCAAGGATGGGTGCAAGCCTCACAAACAGCCACCGAGGAGGTTCAATCCTCAGTTGTTGCCTCAAATCAAAGCTGGGGTTGAAAGGCTATTAATGGCAGGGTTCATAAGAACCGCAAGGTATGTTGAATGGCTATCTAATATAGTACCGGTAATTAAAAAGAAGGGCCAAGTGAGGGTTTGTATTGATTATAGAAACTTAAACTTGGCCACACCTATGGTATGCCCGTGGCCGACATGCTAGTAGATTTCGCGGCTAACATTTCCATCCTAACTTTTATTGATGGCTATTCTGGATATAACCAGATGTATGATCGAGGCGGACACCCATAAAACTGCCTTTAGGTGACCTGGTGCCTTAGGCATCTATGAGTGGTTGGTCATGCCTTTTGGCCTCAAGAATGCGGGAGCTACTTATCAAAGAGCGATGAACGCAATCTTCCATGACTTAATCGGCAAGAGCATGAAAGTATACGTTGACGATGTGGTAGTCAAGTCTAGAAGCTTTGAAACACATCTTGTTGAGTTTGAACAGGCTCTGAAACGGATGAGACTCCACAACCTCGAGATGAATCCAACTAAGTGTGTGTTCGGGGTTTCTGCAGGCAACTTCCTAGGTTTCTTGATGCACAACCAAGGTATCGAGGTGGATAAGAATAAAGCTCGAGCTATCTTGGAGGCTAGTCCAACGAGGACCAAGAAGGAGTTGCAGAGCCTTCTCGGCAAGGTTAACTACCTAAGGAGATTCATTGCCAACTTGGTGGGGAAAATGAAAGCTTTTTCACTGTTGCTAAGATTGAAGAGCTCCGTGGAGATGGTGTGGGGAGAAAAGCTGCAGGAAGCCTCTGATCAAATTAAGGTTTCGTTGGCTAATCCTCCATTCCTAGTTCCTCTTCTGTCGGGGAGCCCATTAAAGCTCTACATTGCAGCCGAGGACCAAGCCATCGATGGCCTCCTAGCACAGGATGACGACAATGGTGCAGAGCGAGCTATTTACTATCTTAGTAGGATTCTCCTTTGAAAAACTTTGTTTATCATTATTTAATGCTTGTACCAAATTGGAATACTATTTGTTACTTAAAGAGGTTCTGTTGTATGCAAAGTTGATATTGTAAGGTACCTCCTTAATCGGCCTGTCTTGCCGGGGAGACTTGTAAAGGGAGCCATTAAATTAAATTAAACACACTTGCTTTAACTTATGTACCTTTAAAGGTCGTCAAAGGACAAGCCTTGGCCGATTTTCTCGCCCAACACCCGTGTGTGGAAGTCCACCAGCCAAGCCTGTTAACTACATTGACTTAAAGTCGTGGGTCCTCTTGTTTGATGGATTGAGCACTCAAAAGTGTGTAGGTGTTGGGGTAGTCATATCTAGCCCGTGTGGCAGGACATGGAGATTCATGTGCAGGATAGAGGACCAGGCATCCCACAATCAGGCCGAGTACGAGGCTTTGATCATTGGACTTGATATTCTGGCCGCCATGAAGGCCCATTTTGTGTAAATAAAAGTGGATTCTCAACTAGTAATCAAACAAATTACTAGTGAATATAAATGCTTTAGTGCTAAGTTAAGAAAATTGTGTGCCTCGGCTCGCAATTTGTTAAAGTTGTTTGTCGATGCTGTTATCATGCATATCCGCAGGGGATGAAAACCAAGAAGCAAATGATTTAGTTCAGCAAGCTTCGGGCTACAAGGAAAAGGTGATGGGGATCATGCAGCAGGACGAGAGAATAGCGGCCGAGCATGACCCAGCCGATGCTTGGATAAAGTTGTTAATAGACTATTTTTAAAACCCTTCTACTGGGACTAACTTCAAAATCATGCAGAGAGCCCTCAATTACGTCCTAGTAGGCAATGAGCTGTACAAAAGGAGCACTAATGGGGTACTATATATTGCGATGCCGCAAGAAGAGGGAATCCTACCTGGTCATGGCTCAGGTTCATGAAGGGGTCTGTGGTTCACATAAGTTAGGGCCTATCATGAAATGGTTAATCTACAGGCATGGGTACTATTGGCCGACCATAACGGCTGATTGTTTTCAATATGCTAAAGGGTGCGAAGCTTGCCAGCTACACAGTCCCAATCAAAGGGTCTCTGTAACACCCTCAAAATAATTAGTAGAATTATTTGGGTGTTAACCCAATTAAACTAATTTAGTACTTGACGGGTAAATTTATTGAGTGCTAAAATTATTTATTGGTTGTCATCGAATCGTTAACCGGATAATACGGGTCAAGGAAGTTTTGGAATCGAAATAAGAGATTTAGATCAATATGGTAATTGGACCACGTTAACACGTATATATTAAATAAATAAATATATGTGTGTGTGTGTGTGTGTTAAAAAGGAAGAAAAGAATTAGAAAGAGAAAAAGGGAGAGGGATACGGGAACAGAGAGGGAAAAAGGGAGAAAAGAGAGGAGAAGAGAAAGAATGGGGGGTGGAAGAAGAAGAGGAAAAAAGGAGTACTTCGGTTCATCAAAACGACTTCCTTCCAACACGAAAAATGTTCCGCGTTCCTTCCTCTTCGATTTGGTACCAACATCATCATCATCAACTCACTCTCTCTCACTTTGCCATTTTCGAATTTAAGAGGAAAATGGAGGTTTTTGTTGTTCAAGCTCAAAGGAAAGATTTGGATGGTGTTTGGGAGCGAGCTCAAGGTGGATTGCGCAAATATTGAAGTCCGATTTGGGGTTTGTGAAGAATCAAGAGGTTAGGGTGCAAATTGGGGTTTTTGTGAATAGTGGCTTGAGGTTGAATAGTGTTCAGGAAAGATTTCGAGGAATTCGGTATTTCGGTCAAAAAGAGGTTTCGCGATCGAGTGGAAAGCTTTGGAAGAGGATTGGGTGTCACCGGAGCGGGGAGCGTTCGTGTGGTTACTCGGTGATTTCGGCTCGCTCGTGGCTCACGCTTCAAGGGTGAGTTTTACTCACGTTAAGGCTTATTCCGTTTTGAAATGAATTATGTGACTTGGTTTCGAAAGATTTTGAGTCGAAAACGTTATTTTGAAATATATCGCGTTTTGACGAAATTTGTAATCGTCGAGTTTTCGATTGAATTGCTCGATTGTTTGATGTTGATTGGACTGGAATATTGCCTGGTATTGTCTGTTTTCGAGTTAGGAATCGATCGGGGCGAGTTTCGGATTGATCGGAAAGCAAATTTTCATAAAACAGGCATTTTTGCAATGCTGTCAAATGAGCACGACCCGTGCATCCAGGGGCACGACCCGTGCGCCTGGTTATGTCCAAAATTTTCAAGGTGCCCAAAATGATTCCGTTTCGATTCCAATCCTCTCCCAATCCTTTCCTAACCCTTCTATAATGATATTAGGCTTATAATGCCATGGTTTTGGGTATGTTTCAAAAGTGTTTTATAAAATACTTTCGAAGTTGAAATTGTTTCAAAAACCGAATAATAGTACACGTGTGCGGATATGTTTTATTGATAATAAAACCGACTATGAGTCCTACGTGGTATCGTATAACTGACGCGGGATGACTATTATTTATTCGTCTAAACCGGACTACAATTCACGATATATATTATATCGACTATAGGAAACGGCCCAATGTGGGTATTATGTTTGATTAACGGTCAAATGTAGATGGACTAAATGTCCATTGAGTATAGGTGAACTAACAGGTCATCGAGTGTAGATATATTTAACATATATCGAGTTGGGTGACGACCCATGTTGACATACTAGGCGGGGCAGTCATGATCCCCTACCCTAGGCCCTGTGCCATTAGGGAAAGTACTATTGGTAAGGGGGTTCACCGGGTTTCAGCGTTCGCGCAGGCGGTGTTATGTTAAAAAGTTGTTGTGCGATACACCGGGGTTAGCGTTCGCGCAGTCGGTGTCGTACTGAGTAATAACATGTACACCGGGGTTTAGCGTTCGCGCAGGCGGTGTCATGTTAAAAGTTTGTTGTGCGATATACCGGGGTTAGCGTTCGCGCAGTCGGTGTCGTATTAGATTATAACATGTTCACCGGGGTTTAGCGTTCGCGCAGGCAGTGTCATGTTGATTGATAATGCACGTGGTTATGAATTGAACCACGAATGAAAGAAAGTTCTATAATACGGTTCACCGGGGTTAGCGTTCGCGCAGTCGGTGTCGTGTAAGTTAAAAAGAATTCTTAATTAAACCGAGAGCGTAGATAGGGGTCTCGGTAGAACTCACTGAGATTGTATCTCATTGTTTATATGTTGTTGTTTTACAGAGAAACAGGGACAGCAGAAATCCAAGAAGCACGAGTAGGTTGAGCTCAGGCGACTGCTAATGACTTAGCTATTATGCTTAAGTTTATGTTTCCTTTTGTTGTCTTTGTACTACAACTCTATGTATTGGTATTATAATTTCATTCCGCTTTCTTGTATGATATTGGGCACTATAGTTTGCTGAAGGTTATGGTCAGGGAACATGTTCGGTCTTATTGGTATTTAAGACTGTTTTGTTGCTATTCAGCGAGAACTATATTGCATTGTTCAGTATCTATGCAGGAATTTTATATCTCTGATAGTTTAGGGATGGTGCACTTAGGTATTTTTATTCGATAAAAATGCTGGGGTGTTACAGTTGGTATCAAAGCAGTTCGACCTAGTCGGACTTAGTTTAGGGTTGAGTCGATTCCTTGTTAGTCCTGGTTGTAATTACACTTGTGATGCTAAGAGACATTGAGCTTGATCAACTTAATACTTAGTGCATCATAAGCGGAATTATGGCAGGATGACCAAGACGCAATCCTCGACCAAGACCGGAGTCTCCAACCGGTGCATCCTCAGGAAAGGTGGCATGACGGTGGAAGACTACACCGCTAAGTTCGAGAAGTTGTCTCAGTTTTACCAAGTGGTAAAGTAAGCTCCGGATGACGAATGGAGAATGCAGATGTATAAGAGGGGCATAAGTGCTTTTATGACTTAGGGTCTCAGTTCTTATACTATTACCAATTATGTTGCCTTAGTGCAATCAGCCTATGTCGCCGAGGATGATCTCAAAGAGAGTATTGGAAAGGAAAGAAGGTAGTTGAGTTGTCAACTCCGAATGTAAAGTCAAAAGATAATTTCATCAAAGGAAAAATAGGTGCAATTTTTCGATTCTTCAAAAGTCAGAAGATGTTCTAACCATGGAAAGCGTCACAGTGGTGGACGTAAGCAAAAATCTAATTGATGCTATTATTATAATGAAGAGGGTTACTATGGTAAAAAGTGCCCTGCAAGGAAAAGTTCCAAGGAGTCACAAGCAGCTCGAAGGCAATGACAAGTCAACACTCCGAATGTTTAGACAGTTACGACTGCAGACAATCTACTGAGGGGTATGAGATCAGTTTTCAATAACTCCATTAGTATATTCCGCGATTCGGGTGCAACCCATTGTATAATAGCTCAATCGTGAGTAGATCGGTTGGAATTAACCTTATCTCCGCTATCCGAGCCGATAATCATCTTAACTGCTGCTAAGGGTCGTGTCCAGACCTAATCTTTGTATAGAATTGTCTACTTGTCATAGGAGGCAGAAATTTCGTTGTAGAATTTATTGTTGGCCTATGAGAAGTGTGGACACCATTTTGAGTATGAATTGGATGACTACAAATCATGTTGCAATCGACTGTGTTAATCAACTATCAGCTTCGCTTCAGAATCAGTTGAATTGTCTAGGACAAATTCTGAAGCGGTTACCTAGTTCACCTTAGACGGTCAATCTTCATTCCAAGGTGCGGAAGCATATGTTAGTATGTTGTCTGCATCCACTGGAACTAGTTTAGATTTGGCGAACATTCAGGTTGTGTATTGATTACCAACTACTCAACAAAGTGATTATCAAGAACAAATATCCTTTGCCGAGGATACACGAATTGCTGGATCAACTTCGAGGTGCCGTGGTGTTTTCAAAAATTAATCTGAGGTCAGGTTATCATCAGTTAAAAGTTAGAGCCTTAGATATTCCGAAGACAGCTTTCTGTACTAGGTATGGACATTATGTGTTTGTAGTGATGCCCTTCGGTTTGACTAATGCTCCAGCGGTATTCATGGATTACCTGAACCGAGTTTTTCCTCAAGTACCTAGATCAATTTGTAGTCGTTTTCATCGATGGTATCTTGATGTGCTCGAAGACCATTGAGGAGCACGTCCAACATCTCCGCATTGTTCTGAAAGTACTCCGAGAAAATAAGTTGTACTTGAAACCTTCGAAGTGTGATTTTTGGGTGTCAGAGGTAAAGTCTTTGGGACATGTGATTTCCCAAGTCGGGAGTTTCTGTAGATCTCAGTAAAATGGAAGCGGTGTTAAACTGTGAGCGACCAACATCAGTCACAAATATCAGAAATTTCTTGAGTCTAGCAGGTTACTACAGAAGATTTATTCAAGGGTTCTCACAATTAGTTCTTCCACTTACTCGGTTAACTCGAAAGGGTCAACCGTTTACGTGGGATGTCGATTGTGAAGAATGTTCTCAAGAGTTGAAGATTTAGTTGACTTCTGATCCAATCCTGATTCTTCCGGATTCGTCTATGGAATTCCAAATTTACAGCGATGCTTCTGGGAAGGGTTTAGGATGTGTTCTCATGCAG
This sequence comes from Astragalus membranaceus, assembly GCA_039519185.1. NCBI lineage: Eukaryota > Viridiplantae > Streptophyta > Magnoliopsida > Fabales > Fabaceae > Astragalus > Astragalus membranaceus. The sequence continues at coordinate 29,410,225 of CM076847.1, forward strand.
AATCAGCAGGTGGTAGCTTATGCGTCCAGGCAATTGAAGACTCATGAGGAGAATTATCCGACTCATGATTTGGAATTGGCAGCTATTGTGTATGCATTGAAGATTTGGAGACGTTACCTGTATGGGTCTCGTTTCGATGTCTTTAGTGGTCACAATAGTTTAAAGTATCTGTTTGATCAGAAAGAATTGAATAACAGGCGAAGGAGATGGGTTGAATTCCTGAAGAATTATAAATTTGTGTTGAAGTAGCATTTAAGAGAGGCCAAAGTTGTAACAGATGCGCTGAGTAGGGAATCCATTCACATGACAGAGTTAATGACGCAAGAAATGGAATTGTTAGAGTCTTTAAGATCTAAGTTGGAGTACATACATAAGTTTCCACTACAGTGGCAAGGTTTTGGTGTTAACCTTTCACTTGCAAAGATTAACAATCAGATTGTATTATGTGATTCCGTTTGACAAGTCAAATGTGAATACAAATATGTAAGTGAGGTAACTGTTGACTGTTTTCACGTTGCGAATAACCATCAAAGGATTAATTGATGGATCTGCTTGCAAGTGACTGAAATTTCCGAAGTGAAGCTTGGTGTGCGGCGTGATAGTTTTGAAAATTTTGTGAAAACCCGCATGCTAAAGTTAATTTTGGGAAAGAATCAAGAGGCTAATAGGATCTGATTGAGGAAAATCATAGGAGGATTACTTAGGTCGAAGGGAGGCTCTCAACGCTATTGACTAATTCGGAAAGGAGTTGGGTGCGTCGTAGATAAATATATTTTGAGGAAATCGTGTTTGTTTTTACCTCTACCGAGGAGTACCAGTTTGTGTATCTCATTTTCAACATATATTTCTATCAAGCGTCTTATATTACACCCTTTGATTTAGATTAATCAAAGTTGGGGAGTAAACGAGGATAATTGGAATGAAGCTTCGGAAGTGTTTTCAAACGCGGTGCCGAGCCGATGTAGGCGAATGATGAGTTTCTCGTGTCGATTCGTAACAAGAGAGTTCGGACTGTAATCTTAGAAGCGTTCTAGGGTAGTAGTCGAACATACTTAAAGATTGGCGTGCCAACTTGGGAAGATTTTCTACACTCATTTCGTTAATTCAAGATTGTGTTCCAGCAACTAAAAGACCTTTCTGAGGATGTCGATCCTCGGTTAGTCGGATGAAAGACTTAACGAAATTTTGAGGACAAAATTCTTTCAAGTTGGGGAGAATGTAACACCCTCAAAATAATTAGTAGAATTATTTGGGTGTTAACCCAATTAAACTAATTTAGTACTTGACGGGTAAATTTATTGAGTGCTAAAATTATTTATTGGTTGTCATCGGATCGTTAACCGGATAATACGGGTCAAGGAAGTTTTGGAATCGAATTAAGAGATTTAGATCAATATGGTAATTGGATCACGTTACCACGTATATATTAAAAAAATAAATATATGTGTGTGTGTGTGTGTGTTAAAAAGGAAGAAAAGAATTAAAAAGAGAAAAAGGGAGAGGGATACGGGAACAGAGAGGGAAAAAGAGAGAAAAGAGAGGAGAAGAGAAAGAATGGGGGATGGAAGAAAAAGAGGAAAAAAGGAGTACTTCGGTTCATCAAAACGACTTCCTTCCAACACGAAAAATGTTCCGCGTTCCTTCCTCTTCGAATTTAAGAGGAAAATGGAGGTTTTTGTTGTTCAAGCTCAAAGGAAAGCTGTAACATCCCCTAACTTGCTAATTTGGTTTATTTAAATTAGCGAAAAAGATTAAAGCAAATCGTAGGCTAAATGGAATTTTAGTACAAGAGGATTATTATCTTTTGCTTTATTGGGTATGATTTAAATTACTATGAAAGAGTATCAATGATATAAATAATTGTTGGTGTCTAAGTTCTTAAAAATTTGACTAAATGGGTAGCTTAGGCTTTGTCATAAGTGATAGGAAAGGATTAAGAGCTGAAGGGCAGTTTTGTAAATTCCTAGGGGAGTGAGTCAGCTGGTTCCCTTATTACCCAGCCAACACACTCATTTGAACACAAGACCAGAAAAATTAGAAAGAGGAGAGAATAGAGAGGAGAGTTGCGAGAGAGGGGAAGAGAAGGAGAGGGAAGAAGAAATCCAAAACCTTGATGCATGTTTCGATTTCCACCACCACAGTGATTAGTTTCTCCTCCTCTATCCATTGATACAAATTTCGTAACCCAACCTCCTCCCAACTCAGATTCACCATTTTTGTGTACCTTTGAAGCTCCAAGCTCAAAAATGGAGTGTTGATGCTCCAAATAGTTTGCATGTCCTTGCTATAGCCCTATATTCAGTACCAAAGCTCACATCCAAGCAACAAACCTGTTTGAAGCTCATCTGGGTAGCTGGAATTCGAGTCTTGCTACTATTCAATCAATCTTGGGTAGCTGGGTTGTCGTTGGATAGGATTTGAGAAGGTTCGTGAGGCTACTAGAACGTGCCAGCTGCTAGATTCGTCGTTTGAGTGATTTTCATCACTTCGGGTGAATTCTATAACTCGCTTAGGGAATGCATGTGTGTTCTGAGTCTTTACTTTTCGAAAACTCTTGTCACGCGTTTCTGGTAATGAAAGGAAACTATTCGAAAACCGTTCTCTCAAAAAGGGTTGTGAGTTAAAACATAAATCGTTTGATTGATTGTTGGATTGATTGGGAATTTCTATAATATATTGTTTCAATGTGTGTTTGAGTTTGGGTCTCGATCGGAAGAGATTTTGGAATCGGAACGGAATGGAATAACTCATGAAAAGTCTGTTTTCTGGAAAACTGATAGAGACGCACGGATCGTGTGCCTATGAGCACGGGTCGTGCGCCTCCATCTGATACTACAAGAACTAGATTTTTAAACACGCACGGATCGTGCGCCTAGTCGCACGGGTCGTGCGTATGTTTCTGGAACTTTTTACAATTTCATTGGATAACGCCCGGATCGTGCGCTTAGTCGCATGGGTCGTGCGTATCTTTCTGGAAATCTTCTACAAGTTGTTCAACAACGCACGGGTCGTGCGCCTACACGCACGGGTCGTGTGAGACTTTCTGATCTTCAAATTCAAAGTACCTTTTTATCCATTCCAAAGGATTCCAATCCTCTTCTAATCCATTCCCCATGGTACCCCAATAATGTAAAGATTGATATCATGGAGTTATTCATGTTGATAGAAAGCTTGTGTGTTATGAATGTTACAAAAACCGTACTTAGAGAACGCGTGAGAACACAAGTCAAGAAATGTTAACGGACCTCGAGTCCAATCATGTTACGATAACGAACTTTAAGTTCATCATGTCATGTAAGCTAATTGATTGTAAGTATATAAAGACATGAAAACTCTCAATTCATGTAAACACAAATCAAGTTACTTTCCCTCGGGGAAAGGTAGATGGTATACCTTATGTATATCGAGGATGACGATCCTCCAGTTATTAGCATACCTAGTGGAGGGGAGTCATGAATCCAAAGCTAGGACCCTAGCATTATTCGAATAGAATTTCGGATTGGGGTTTCCGTAGATATTGGGCAATCAATTGTCTAGAATTATATCTCGGGTTGTGCTAAGTTCATGTTAAAATATGATCCGTGGTTGCTTATTAGGGCTACATTAGGAAAATCAGAAATGTAACAAGTAGTCACTTATTAGGGCTACAAGTTACGAGTAAACATCATGTATTCACGTGGTCGCTTATTCGGGCCACGAGTTCAGATTCAAATATAACAAACCGTTAGAGTTGGTCAGGGGTCTCGATAGGACTCACTGAGATAATGTTTATCTCACCCTTCACATTTGTGGTTTTTACAGAGAAACGGGGGAAGGCAAAGGCGACAAAGCATGGTTAGCGGGTGTGACTCGAGGAGTCCGGAAATCTATGTTTCTTGTTTTAGGCCCTTGCCCTTCTGTAGTACTTTTGTTATCGGTTGTATAACTATCATGTATAAGTTATGAATCGTTTCTGCTACTTTATGTTTTGAGTATTGAACACCAGGATTATGTACAAGTCTTAAGTTTTGAACTTAAGCAATTTCAAGGAAGTTTAGAAGAAGGTTCAGAGAACCATTTGATGTGTATTATCTTCAGTTTTAGACGTGTTCAATATTTCAATAACAGGAAGTTACTCTGATGTATGCCATTTGTTGCATTTCGGTGATTCTATATGATAGAATTTATCAGGGTGTTACAAAAGCTTTGGATGGTGTTTGGGAGCGAGCTCAAGGTGGATTGCGCAAATATTGTAGTCCGATTTAGAAGACAGCAACATTTGTTTTACAGTGACAGCAACATTTATTAGACATGGCAGGAATTGGCGCCCTGTTAACAGCAGCAGACAGAAACTGGCACCCAGCAACAGGGCGCCAAGAGCATCAGTAGCAAAACAGAAACTGGCGCCCAGCAACAGGGCGCCTAGGCCAACAGCAACACGGACAGATATGGCGCCCAGGAGCAGGGTGCCTAGCACCATAGCTACATAAACAGACTTGGCGCCCAGGAGCAGGGCGCCTAGCACAACAACAACAACATCAGACTTGGCGCCCAGCAACAGGGCGCCTAAGACAACAACAGCAACATCAGACTTGGCGCCCAGCAACAGGGCGCCTAAGACAACAGCAACACAGGCAGGCAAACAGCAACAGTAGAACATGGGAACATCACTGGGCGCCTAGGGCGCCACTTCCAGCAACACTGGGCGCCTAAGGCACCTTTCTCAGCAACACCAAAACAACACTAGGCGCCTAGGTCGCCAGTTTCAGCGACAGGACAACACTGGGCGCCTAGGGCGCCTTTCTCACCAACACCAAGACAACACTGGGCACCTAGGGCGCCCTTCTCAGCAACAACCAAAGACGGGACACCATGATTGGACGCCTAGGGCGCCACATTCAGCAACAAAACAAGACACAAGCATGGCGCCCAGGAGCAGGGCGCCATTTCCAGCAACCAAAACACCACAACAACATAGACATGGCACCCAGGAGCAGGGCGCCTTTTCCAGCAACTAAGACAACATCACCAAATTGCACCAAGCACCAAACACCAAACACCAAACTTTCACCATGATCAATCACCAAATTCCAATTACAATCATCATGAACACATTCAAACATCAATAAATCAACACTAACAAGATCAAAGGGACGACATAGGTCCTATCTCCCACATAACCCCCATGATACACCCTATTATAAAGTAGAACCCACCCTTACCTTAGATTTGCCGAATACGAGATCCCCTTGCACAAAAACTCCAAAGAACCACAGCAACAAAGCTCCTCTCCTCTTTCTCCTTGGTTTCGCGCCGTCCCCCTTCTCTCCTCTCTTCGCAACTTTCTTTCTTTCTTTTCTCAAAAATGCGCTAATGCTCCAAAACCCTAGCTAATGCTCTCCTTCATGCGCCTAGGCCCTTGGGCTCTTGGATCACGGCCCCCCTTCTACTATTCAACTTAATCACTAGACACCACTCCCTGATTTAAATAAAACACCTTATAATTATTTTAATATGACTATACTAATATAATACCCAAATAATTAAATTATTTGGGTGTTACAATCAGCCCCTAAAATTATGGAGCTTGGCCTCCGTGGAGTACCAAGAACCGGTGATAGGAATGGATCGGAGGTACAGGGGTGAAGCGTGGTTAATTATCCCACAGTGGAGAAGAGACTAAAAGGACCTACGGTGGAAGATGAAGGTGTTTGGCCATGCCTAAAAGAAGAAGCAGTTGGGTTTTGTACTTAGCTATACATGGTTGTTGTTGAATGTGGGTTGGAAGAAGGAGACTTGTAAAGGGGTGAAGCGTCGTTTCATTTTTTCGTCGTTAGTCCCATCCACTCGGTTGGGCATTTGTTAACACCCAAAATAGTTTAAGTTGTTAGCCGAGAGAAAAGAGGAGACCAAGGATAGGGTTAGGCCGAGGTAAGCCATAAAGACACTAGGGCCTGGACAATGTAGTACTTTCCAAATGAGTGATTACAGGGGAAAGCTCGGTTTAAAAGTATAAGAGACATATCAGGAAGGCTGATTCCCCAAGGGAATGGTAAAGTATGCAGAGGTAAGATGAAACTCGATTAGAGGGAGCCTCTGTTACAGGGGAAGCTCGGCTAGGGAACCAACGGCAGAAGGCTGAGGAAGCAATGTGGCCGAGGATGATTGTAGCCGAGGCGAGGAGAGCTTGATTGGAGCGCAAGTATTCAATGCACGTGGACATAACGTTGAAGTGGTTAAGGTCGATGGATAAGATAGGCGTCGTGAAAATAGGAGCGACTAGGTTTTATCCCACTAACTCGTGCTAGTGAGGTTGTGGAGGAATGACTCCTAGTTTCTAGGGACTAGGGATAATTGTAGGCGTTGATCTTAGTCGATCTAACGGTGAGCAGTTGTAGGTTCGAATAGTGGCCAATGGAGGCTCGTGTGTGTGTGTGTGTGTGTGTATGTATAGTAGAACTATACATTCAAAGACACACATCAATCAAATCAATCTATTATTTCTCGCAAAGTCTTTACTTTATCTTTACTGCTTTCTTTAAGTTTTCGCCCCGTAGATAATCCAACCACGCGTCTCTCTCACCTATCCTAACACTTTTTGGAGTAGTTAGGGAACCCATAGTCGAGAAACAGAATCCGTCCTCGACACAATTGCTTGAAGAAGAGAGAAATCACTGTCTCAAACCTCTAGCCGATACCGCGGCTAGGAAAAAGAGTTTGAACGACAACAAAGTCAAAATAAAAAAAAAGAATTGAATTCATTATTTTGGAAAGATAAGATAGAGGACTTAATTAAATAAGATATAAGATATTTATTCTTTTTATTACATTTTGTACTTTATGATTCTTAATAAATCTTATAACTTATGAAACTTTGACCAATGTGCCTTGCAACTCGAATTGTTTGTTGGCCATAATTCATGAACCGAGTTACCACAAGAAACATATAGTAAACATTGGCAATAATTATAGCAAAAAGGGGGGTTGTTTAGAGTAGGCTCAATAAACATTGGCGATGAAATAGCCATCAGTTGGTCAGGCATCCTATCTATAGAGACAGGTGGGCTAGCTGCCACACTGGGCCCAGCAACAATCATTAACTTTTTTGGCTCTCACTTTTCCCACACCCCCAAACTCCTTAAATCCCAAAAATACCCTTGTACTAAAAACACTCCAACTCTCTTTCTCCCTCCCAAACACTCTCACACCCTCTCCCAAATCACTCAACCGAACCCTCACTCTCAGTCTCACCCTCCTTCAATTTCTCACCCTCATTCTCCTTCTCAATCTCAATTTTGAAGCTTCAATCTCGCATTCTACACCCCAGGTACTCCCTCCCTTACTCTTCTCTCTTTCCATTTTACTACATTTACTGCGTTTTAAAAGATTTGAAATCTGCGACGCGTTCGGTTGGCCTTAACCGAACGGTTTTGGGGACGCATTCGTTTGATGCCTCCAGAACACGTCCGGTTGATGCCTCCCGAACACGTCCGGTTGAGGTCAACCGAACAGTGTTTTTGTCAAATTCATATTTTCTCTGACCAATATTTTGTTTTGCAGCTATGGAATTCGTAACTATTATCGAACAACATGCTGGGCACATCGACATTCCACAGAATGTTTATCAGCTGATAGGCAACATATTGCCTCGCGATTGTTACCTACTTCTGGAAATTTGCAATATTTTTCCTGCTATTGTCAACAGACGTACCCAAAAGCTGATGACTTATACACATGCTATATGCACTATATATGGGGGTGTGGCCAGTGTTGAAGTATCAATTACATATGCTCAGAATGGCCGTTTCAATCTGGTCAGAATATTGCCTGAGGAAGATGAAGATGACGCTAGTTCTGACTCAACTGATTCGGATTACCGAGCATTCCTTCCCAATTATGTATCTGGTGATGATGGGAGTGGTGATGAACCAACAGAAGTCTCTGTCGTTACAGATTTATCATTTGGTGAAGATGACAACTGATTTCACGTTGTTTTATTTTAAATTGCAAACTGTTATATCTTTGTTTCAATAATTTTTCAAACTGGTATATCTTTGTACTCAGTAATTTATTTATGTTCATTTAGTACTCAGTAATTTATATTTCGGTGGCATTTAAATTAAACAACAAGTTTATTATTACAAAGTGTAACCGTACATCAAAACGATAAAAAGCAACATAACAAAACAACTACAACAATAACGATTATTTGGGAAGCCCCTGTTCCAGAAGATAAATGACCTCTTCCGGAGTGCATTGTGTTTCAACATACATCTCCAATATATGACGTCCTAATGGAACATTAGGATGTGCTTCCATCATTGGGCGAACATCATCGTCGCTTCGGATCTCCATAGATGAGTAGCGGACAGTCCCGTCATCTCCACAACTGTACTTGCGGTAACGTAAACGACGTATATCTTTACGCCACTCTCCTTCTCGTTGAACCTTCCTCTCTGCCTTTTCCTTCAACTGGGTGAATGTTATATCCTTATTCAACCTACAGAAAATAGGATTGCGACATTGAAATTCCACACAATATTTAGTGTTGGTGATAGTTCCACGGTGATGAAGGACGGTTAGGAATTTGTCGCTTGAGTACTGGGTTGGGCACAACTACCATTCCGTTCGGTCTTCCATTTCATCGGGGTGTTGGTGGTTTATGAAGAAGCAGAGAAGGGGTGTTGGTGGAGAAGAAGAAACGGAGTAGGGTGTTGGTGAAGTAGCGGGGAAACTGAAACCCTATTTATAATAGGCGTGGGAAAATTTGAGCCGTTGATCAAAATTTTAGATCACAAATATGAGCCGTTTAAATTCTATCTGTTGTGGCACAATTCCACTCCTTTTTCTGTCACGTTTGACTGTTTGTAAGCCGTTGATCAAAACTGTCGGTGGAATCTCAGTCGTTGAAATAATTTTAAAAACATAACACCTATTCGGCTTCCCCTGTCTGAATAAATTCGGTTGGGGTTGTCCGAATTAATTCGGATGGGGCCAATCGTACCTTTGAAAATTTGAAAAAGGGGTGTGTCTCAAAAAAAATAAATGTTCGGTTGTGCCTAACCGAAAATATTCGGTTTACCCTAACCGAATCGGCGAAAATAACACACTTCATTAATGGCATATTAGTCATTTTGCAAGGTTAGGGGGTGTGGGGTGAGTAGGAGGGGATGTGGGAAAAGCATGGGCCAATTTCTTTCCCTGTGTTTTGTCTTGGGTTGTTTATTACTCATCATTTGTTGTTTCTCGAGTTATAGGGTTTTCGTAAAGATGGGTTGTCGCAGGAGCGAGATATCACTTTAAAACTCTAAGTGGGAAATTGGTGAGTCCTTGTTTCCCCTATGGAAGAACTATACGTGTGTGTTCCTTGCATTTTTTCTGCTTTACTAATTTCCTTAATTCAAACTTGGGTGTGCTTTTGTGTTTTCGACAAAATATGGATCATGTAGGAGGGCTCGGGTGAGATTTTAGATGACCCTTGGTGCTCTTAGCCAAACCTATTTGTCTATTTTTTTCTTGTTCGTGATCTCGAAGAGGTTTATACGTGTGTTGGTGCAACCGGTCAAAAAGGTTTGGGGAAAATTTTCACTCTTCCCGAGACAATAAGAAAAGAAATTACTTATAGGTTATGTGTAAGGTAACCCACACCCTACTAGGGGTTGATGTTAGCAAAACCTAAGGATATGAGTTATGAGTTTTGGTGTATAAGGTTAGGTGTCTTCTACCCATAAGTCAACATAAGGTTATTAGTGACTTCAAAAATTTGGGAAAAGTTATCATAAATTCCGGATTTTACTCATTTGAAATTTATGGATATCCGTAAATTTCTAAATGTGAAAAATCTGAGTACAACAATTTCTTGAAATTCTGGAAATTTTAAACTTTGAAATTTCTAGTAGGCAATGCTTTCTAGAAATTCCAAAGTTTGAAATTTTCAGAACTTCAAAAAAAAAACATTCCGGAATGTATTTTTACTGCCCTAGATTTTTCAGAAAATTACTTGTGTTCTCGAAATTTGGGAGCGAAATGGGGGTTGCGAAGGTTTTGGATAAGAACAATGACAAAGGAAAATATGGGGAGTCATTGTGAAGTAAAATAGCCCCCATAAAAATTAGCCCACTATATTTCTAGCCCATATCCAAATGAACCCACCCAACTCAACCCAAAACCCATCACCCAATATATTTGAGGTTGTTGCTAGATGGAAATGGGCCACAATTAATTGCCTTTAGGTTTCATTGGATTGAGATTTATTAGTCAAACCCGATCAAACTCACTCAATGCTTAGCCCAATTATAAAGGAAGGTGTTGTCGAACTTTGGACTTAGCTAAGGAGATCGGCTAAAAGCTCTAGTGATTTTCTTTATCTTCAAGTGATTACGCCATACAATAAACTTTAATTGTTCCTCAATTGTGGGTTCCTTAACTACTCCAAAGAGGATTATGTTTTGGTGATTGATGGAATAAAACTACTAAACTAAAGAACAATAAGTAAAGTAGGAGAAAGATAAATTGTTTGAAAAAAAAAAGGGATGTGTATTGATTGGTGTGTGTCTCTAAACTATTGGGTACACTTGGTCTTTATAGACAAAAATGACAATGCCTAACTGATGAGATCTAAACTTGAACTCTAAGTTTTAGGATCTAGAAAAGTGGTAATCTAATTAAATCTCACAGAACTTTAAAAAACAAGTGTTCAAGAAAGAAGATGAAAACAACTAAACAACACAAAGTAAAGACTCAATTACTTATAGGAAAAGGAAGAATTATCAAATGTGGAAGAGAATTGGAATGGAAATGGAGATCGAAGATCACCACACCTTTCTTGGGAAAGTGATGAGCTCACACTATCCCTAGGCTCTCCTAGCCTCAAGGAAAGGAGCTCGGGTCCTTATCTCAAGAACCTAGGAGAATTTTCAAGAATGATCCTCACCACACTACCGAATATCACCATCACCACTCTAGGTATCTCTCGTCTATCTCTTTTCTCAAATGTGAGAAATGATTTCATTCATCATCAAAGTTCTGCCATTACACTTAGATGTCAAGCCTTTATATGTTGGACTTGTTGGATCCAGGCCCAACATTCTAAAGTCCAAAGGAATACAAGATAAGGCCCATGGCCACACTAAATTACACTAGGCCGTAGCCCTAATCAAGGCCAACATGGCTCAAATTGAAAGTATCTTACAATTATTAAAAGAAATACAAAGCATAGGAAACACTAGAGTTTGGTTATTCTAGAAATTATCTATTATTTATATGGTCATCTTTAATGTGCTCTTGTCTTAATGGTTAGGTTGAGTACATTAAAGTATATTCCCTTAAATTCTTGTCGGGGCTCCTTCCATGAGAGTTGACTCTTTATTTGTTTCTCGCTTGCTTTTGTGAAAGGTCCTTTGGCTCACATAGAGATATGGATCACTTATTTTGAAAAGGAAAACAAAAACAACTAAACTAATGCAATAATTGCTTAGGCTCCACCCGGATCAAAAGGAAAGTTAGTGACCTCAAATAATAGCCTAAATATGCTTAGGCTCCACTTATTCTTTTTCTTGATTTCTGAACCTTCACCTTCCTTTTTCTTTTCTATATCACTCCAATGGCATGGGTTTACATGTTGTCCCTAGCTCGCATTTGCATTTGCATAGGGTTTCTGCCGCACACCCCTACAATGACCCAGAATTGGCGTCACCATATTTGCACATGATCCTACACCATATTACGCCTATTTTCAATCCTCTCTAGATGATCACTTTCTAGAGTTTTTTAGAGTTTCTCTCAAGGACAACAACCCCTCAACCGCTCTCTCCAATATTTCCACTCTTGCTTCCATTTCTCCTCTTGTAGAAACCATGAATTAATCCAGGAACATCATTGTTTTTATACTTGTTGATAGAAACTGGTTCTAACAATAAAGAATTTGAGAAATTTTCTGATAATTTATTGATACAAATAGCATATTTGATTACGCATAGATTGCATACACTCAAACATAATTACAACAGTAGCCTATCCTAGGGAAATTTGAGAGTCCCTATGCTCTCCCTTGCCACAGTTCACCTTCTAAAACCAAGATAATCTACTAACTTCTCATTACTCCCTATTCATAGGCAGTTAACTAATAACTCTTATTTATAAGCTTATATTAATGTGAATTCTTAAGTAATCATGTTGTTTAAATATGTAAATACATGTTATTTAAAGTTAAAGAGCGTTAGGAACTGACCGGTGATCATTTGGCACATTGGTGCCTCTTGTGGTATTTTTAATGTGTTTGTTCAGTGTTACAGTATGCGATGCTATAGCATCAGCAGACCTACGTCAGCAGAGAGAGAAAAGCAAAAAGCGCAACTTTGGCGCTTCTACTTTATGTCGAGTCAGCACTGCTCTATTAGACATCCTAGCTTCTGCATCCACCAACCAAAGCACTTTATAGGGACACTTGTCCACTTTCGAAAGGGAGATCATTTTGGTTGATGATGGCTTGTCACATCACACCTTTTTGGAGACAAGTTGGATATATTTGAAAAGGATCTTCTCCGACACACTTCATGCTTGCTGGTTCGAATGGAGAGAGTCTTAGACATATTTTTCTCTCCACTTTTCTCTCCCATTTATTTTTCTTATGCAGGTGTTCCAGGTCAGTTTGAATTGCTATTCAGAATTGGTCGGGAATGACGATTGCAGATACTCTAGTAGGCGTCGAGCACTTCTGGGCTCATGGCTTGCAATTGGAATCGAAGAAGGCGTGCAGATTGAAATATATGATTTGGATGGCTGTCTCTTGGTGTATTTGGTTTCATCGGAACCATTTTCTTTTTAGAGGTCATATTTTTAGTTCGCAGGTCGTTGTTAATCATGTAAAGTCCATAACATGGACTTGGTTCATAAGTATTGAAGGTCGTAACTCTTCCTTTAAGATAACTGATTGGTGGGGTAATCCTGTGGATTGTATGAACTCAGTGTAATCGAATTTTTGTCTCTTTCTTCCTGGGGTACTCTTTTTCCTCCTTGGGTCTTTTTCCCATGGGATTTTGGCTCAGGGAGGTTTTAATGAGGCCCCTTGTAGATATAACGGTTGTGGTGCCTGTTTGCCACCCCGCTTATATATAAAAAATTTGCTTATAAAAAAAATAGTATATCTGTTATACTATTTCCTTTTCTTTTGTATTTCAGTAATATGACTATGGTTCCCAACTTAGTTCATATTTTCTCGTTGATGCTCATCATGATCTAAACCTTTTGTAGTAGGGATGCTTAAAGCTTTCTAATGAATTTTTAATAGTTCTAATGTAATGTTTTGATGTTTGCATTTTAATTCTTGCGTGAAACTTCTTTCAAACTTATTTTGGGACTAGCCAACTAAATATAAGTACATTTATAAATTCAGACATGGTTTATAATTCGAACTCAATGGTTAATGTGGGTAACTGGTTGTTAAAGGACGTTTTAACAACCCATGTTTAAACCTAGATATAGGAAAGCTGATCGGGAAAAAAAAATCTATACATAGGAAAGCATAGGGTGAATACTGTGGGTACTTAATATACAGGGGTGAACCTATTTAGAGCTTTGACACAAGCCCTTGTAATGATCTCTAACGTTGGTGACTGAAAGGCACACATCAATTGCTATAGCATCCAATGCTATAGCATCATATATTACATTGTTCTATTTCTAAGGATTTACTTAATGAAAGGCATTCCAATTATCTTTTACTTTGAATCTTCCACCATCTTTACTTGCTTACTCTTATTTATGTTGTTTATATTATATGTTTTACAACTTGTTATTGTTATTTTGTTTCTCTCACTAATTTGCTATTAGATTAAACCATAAAATTAACATCAATCCATGTGGGTACGATCTCTACTTTTCACTGTATTACTTGTTGTGATTGTGTACACTTGCACAACTAATTTTGGCACAACACTAACTCCTATTCTAACTATCCATAGCAATTCCATATGGTAATTTTTATTAATAGGGGGCATCTCTAGTGAGAAAGAGGATTTTATGTAAGAGTGAGAGGATACATTTTGAGCCATTAGATTTTGGTGGATGGTTGTGATTTAATTAGTTTTTAAGTTAGAGTAATGTGACTCTTGCTTTGTCACTAACAGGTTTTGTCCCTGACTTTTAGTTTCCATCTCTTCCTGTCAAGTGTGTTCTTTGTTCTTCATAAAATCAATTTTTTGGTTGAACTATGACACCCATTGCCTCTTTCTTTCTGTACACAACTTTTAATTTATTGCATGGATTGTTGTAGGCATGGTTTCTTTAATCATGATAATCGAATATCAAAAGAAATTGCTACTTTTTTCAAAAAGAAAAAATGTGACCCTTCTACTCGCCGCCTCATTGTTCTCATCGACAACAACGTTGTTGCACTTGTACACATATGTGGCTCCACTTCCACCATAGAATCGCAGCTTTCTGCCATTACCAGGGCTAGTCGCTCGCACATGTGTCCACCAACAACGATTCAACCGTTCTGATGTCCTCCACCTCTTCCGTAATCAACAATAACAACCACGACACCAACCTCATCATGGAACAAATCTCTTTCATCCAAGATTCAAGGGTTGGGGGCTTGGGCGTCTATACAAGTCACAACTCCATTGGGGGTTCTGTTTCGCTTTTCTTCTAGTTTTATTTTTTTTGACAAATTCTTTGAGTTTTATTGGTTGTTTGATTTCTGACTTTATTCAATTATTACTGCTTTGATTATGAACAATATTAGCAACCAAGTGCAACAAGGCTTGGGAACTTTTAATATTCGGTCATTATAATGTTAAGCCAAACAGAAAAGGGGCTAAAGGTGAAGGATTGCTAAGGGGTTTATGGATAGCCAAAAAAACATGTTTTGTCAACAGGTGAAAAAAAATTATTTCGATTTAGTGTGGAATGGGAAGAGGATAGGGTCATCTTGTGGTAAGGAAATGAATGGAGTGGGAGGATAAATTGGATTTGGTTTGAAAAGTATCCTAGGTATTCTCAAAAACCAGAACAATTCAAAGAGGGGGAGAAAGATCAGGGAGAAGGATTAGTCATGTGGCTTATTTGATGACAATTTTTAATCTGAGTCATCTTTTTAGATCTAATGGTTGACAAAAGCCCCTCTCACCTCTCACATAAAATTACCATTCTCACTAGATATGCCTCCTTTTTAATAAACTGCCTACTATCAATAAACTCCCTATTAAAACTAATAAAACTGCCCATTTCTAACAATACAAATAATAAACGGCCTACTATTAATAAGTTTCCTATTAAAACTACCTAAAACTCCCCCTTTCTAACAGACAAACAAGAAAATTTGCATCAAAGCATATACAGAAAAGATTTGCGAGTAATTCTTATCTGAACTTAAGTCACAATAATGCCCTTCAGTAAATTACACATCTTAATCCACATGATTTGATTTGTAACCTGTAAAAGTATTGTTGCCTCTGCAAAAGGATTTTGGTGCCTCAAAGCTCTGTATGATAAACCCTGGTCAGATAATTCAGAATCTGTTCAAAAGGTTAAATAAAACTAGCCATTATACAAATATGTGAGAGTCTTTACAACCTCAGAATGCTTAAATAGCTTAGTTTGGAGCAGTTCTTCCATTCATTTGATCATGTGGTTGCCCAGGAGGTACAGCTCCAGATAACATTTCCATCATAGATTGAAAGGCTCCTGGTAGATCCTGAGGAATTTGATCAAGGTTTACACTTACATTGCCCCCAATTCTTATTTCGGGTTCATTAGCGCCGGTACTATTGCCATCTTCTTGCCTTTCCTGAGGATGTGACCCTTGATGTTGATTTGTAGCATTAGCCGCTATGTTCATGAACATGCTTGTGAGATCGTTGGGGTTAAATGGCATTGAGGTAAACGTGGGCGGCACTCCACCTGCATGGCTTCTTGATCCTTGTGCATATTGGTTTGGGAACTCTTGAGATGATCTTGAATTCTTTCCAGAAAAAGTGTGAAGTTTTTCAATATACAGAATCAAAATAAAACTACATGTTTGTTTTTAATGTTAGAAGCAAACAACTAAGTAAATTCATAGGATTCAATTTGATACAGAAAGGTAAGCGAATAATAAGACATGAAGAAATGGTTAATTAAGTGGAAATAACATGGGTGAGACTTTGTCAAAAAAAAAACATGGGTGAGACTCCTAAGAACAGTGGAAAACAACAATAACCACTAGATAGTGTATTACATTTGGCAATGGTTATTCATAACTTGCTTCCAACAATTTCTTCACTAAAATAATCATTTTGCAACAAAAAGAGAAGGCCAATTAATCAAGACTTGTATGATAGATATTCCAGCACTTGAACCATGTATAAATACAAGCTGATGGCACCTGAGGGATCAAATTACACTAGCATAACACTTGAATACTGGTTCACTATTCAATAACATTTTACTCGATAATTGTATTTCAAAATCCACCATTTAATTGGAAACTACTTTTGTATAGTTCATATCTATATAATTTTATCTTAATCTAATATCATTTAATATGCCATTGAAATTGGTCAAGATATAAACATTGTATGCTCTCGTGAATATTTTTTTCTTTTGGTACAATCATGAGTATCATATAATCATGAACTTATTGTTGTTCAAAATTTATGATATCTGATACAAATAACCATGGTAATAAATAGTTACTTACCAACGGTTAGATCAGTAATAATCACTATCTTTTTCAAGTTATTAAAAGTGAAACGCTACATCCGTAAGGCACTCAACTGGCAAATGCCAAAATTGTTGGCTGGATATATGTCCCGGGTTCGAACCCAGAACCTAAGAGTTGTGTGCATGAGTTTCAAGTGGCACATGCCACTCCGTCTACCGACCAAAACAAAGGGTAACGATTCCCAAGTATTGCATTGGTTTAATTTGAATTTTATCCCTCCATTTAATGATAATACCTGATTGCGATCTGTATGATGTTGCTCTTCCAACAATTTAAGCTCAGCTACCTGTAGTTAACAACAATATCACGACCACATGCATTGAAAAATCAAGTAGAGAAGTAAAAGGAAAATAAAAAACAGAACAAACCCGTATATTTTCTTTAACAGATTCATTATTGGGATCCAATAGCAAGGCTGCAAAGATACAGAATCATGTTAGGGCAAATAACCCAAATTTATCGAGATTCAATGGTTTTCAAATTTTTATATTCCAACAAGCTTGTATCTAATGCTCATAATAGTATAATAAATCAATAATGGTTTAAAATTCTTTACACTCAATTTCTAATAATAGTTTTGATTAAATCAAAATTCACTTTAGGTGAAATCAATTCTTTTGACTATAATGTTTTGGCCATCCACCTGCACATGTAGGAAACCGAAATAGCCAAAAGGTGAGGGGTATATGTACCCCCAATTCACCTTGATTTGTAACAGCTTATCTAAAAAAAAAAAACCTTGATTTGTAACACTGTATTCAACATTTTCAGGAATCCTAGTAAATACGTCAAACATATTATTATAATAATAAGAAATAGAAGAATATAATAATTCACCAACCTTTTTTAAACCCTTTATCAATAGCATCTATGTAGTTTCCTTGTGCATAATAAGCTAAACCCAGACGACTGTATGCTTTACTGTAGTTCGGATCAATTTCGATAGATCTAAGACAATCTTGGATTGCTTCTGAATATTTGTTAACTTGAGTATAAGCAGCTGCCCTGATATATGTCAAACAATGAAGTCACAAAATGCATCTCCAGCAGTTAAATAAACTGATAACTAAGATATTCTGAGACAAACAATTGTCCAGTCCAAAAAGTATCAAATACACACACTTACACACACAAACGCCCCAGAAAAAAAAGAAAGATACATGTGAAACTAGAGAAACGCATGTATAATGGGGTCTAGTGATCCACCATCACGTTCTCTACCATCAATCTTAACGGTACTTAAGGGTGTACATTGATCCCCTAAGGACATTAATGAACACAAACTTGGCTTATATTAGTACTTTTGATGAGCCACCTGATATAATTCCTCCCTGATGAGTTACAGTAGATATACATAGTTCTCTACACTCCATAAACAGATATTTAGGGTGATTTTCTGTTTTCCGTTTTGAAATTTGCAAAAAGCAAAACCAGTTTCTGTTGAGGTTTAAAAATTTCAAAAACTAAAATCAGGTTCAATTTTGAGTAAAGAAAATTTTAAAAATCAAATTCACTTTCAAACATAAACATAAAAATAAATGTTCCTCATAAATTTATATTAACCAAGTGGTCGTTGGAGTGGTTGAAGTGGTGGTTACGGTGGCCGGAGTGGTGGTCGGCAGTGGCCGTAGTGATGGTCGGCAGTGGTTGAAGTGGTGGTTGGTGGTGGTCGAAGTGGTAGTTGGTGCCGGTGGTCAGAGTGATGATTAGAGGTGGTCATAGTGGTGATCAGAGTGGTGGTTGGTGGTGGTCGAAGAAGTAGTTGACGGTGGCCGGAGTGGTGGTGGGAGTGGTGGTTGGTGGTGGTTGAAAGGGTGGTTGACGATGGCTAGAGTGGTGGTTGGCAGTGGTCGAGTGGTTGTTGGTGGTGGTCGGAGTGGTGGTCAAAGTGATTGAAATGGTGGTTGGCGGTGGTCGAAGTGGTAGTTGGTGTGGTCAGATTGATGATCAGAGGTAGTCAAAGTGGTGGTCGGAGTAATGGTTGGTGGTTGGTGGTTGGTGGTGGTTGACAGTGGTCGGAGTGGCAGTTGGTGATGGCTGGAGTGGTGGTTGAAGTAGTGGTTGGCGGTGGTCGGAGGGGTAGTTGTTGGTGGTCAAATTGATGATCAGAGGTGGTCATAGTGGTAGTCGGCGACGGTTAGAGTTATAGTTGGACTGGTGGTTGGTAGTGGTCGAAGTGGTGGTTGACGGTGGCCAGAGTGGTGGTCGATGGTGGTTGGCGGAGGTCGGAGTGGTGGTTGGTGGTGGTCATTTTTCGCAATTATTTGGTATAACATTTTGCTGACAATAAATTATTTGGTATAACATAACAAGCTCATTTTTTAATAAAATATTCCATCCCAAAAAATTCTGAAGTTTCTGCACAAACATCATAGCATTACTTTCCAACTTTTAACAAGCCTATATTAAACTAGTGCTTCATCATATTAGTTATTAGTTATTTATTACATACAAAGGAAAGTAGAAGCAGCAACTGTTTGACAAGACTGACAAGATTCATCCCACGTTAAAATTACATACACAAGGATGTACTGAAAATAATATAGTAATATAGTTGAGGAACATAAACCAGGGGAGTACCTGTTGCAGTAGTAAACGGCACTCTTCTCATATATCGCAATTGCACAATTATACAACTCAATTGCATCATGGTATTGTTTTGACTGCATTGCCTTGTTACCTGAGTGAAAACCCATTTCCAAGTATTAAACCACCTTGCAAAAATTCATCACCATAGATATTCTTTAATAAAACTTAATAGATCTGCAGTGGAATATAAAGATGTTTCCACATACAAACATTAGAAAAGTATTGCTTTTGATACATGAAATGCATTGCATATTTCAATTCTCACCACTAAAGGATCCAGTATCTTGTACACAAACCAGAGTGAGAGGGGGGGGGGGGTATTTTCAATTCATCCAAGGATAAAATCAAGCTTCTTGAACTAAAAGTATCATACCTAGTGATTTTAGTGATTCAGCCAAATTCTTCAAACTAAACTGCTGAGACCCAGATGTTTCCATCTCCTACACAGAAGCAGATTTCATCATACTAATAGATCAAAACCAGATTATTAAAGGAACTAAATCTCCTAGCAGAAATGAAATAAAAGAAAGAAAATAATGATACTCCTTATAATGGAATACCCCCTACCGAGGTTAGAAACTCTCACTGCTCTGTCCCAAATCCACTCTAATAACAGGCTATTCACTGATCACAAAGAGGAAAATCCCTCTGGGAATCTACAATGAGACAGTAATTTGTCTATGTATGGAGGAAAATCCTCCTTGAAGAAATGAAAAACATAAAATAATACTCTCAATTAAGAGAGCACCCCCTTACTGAGATGGGAATTAATCCCACTACCCAGCACCCACAAATTCCTTTCTAACAATTTTCCTAACCTCTTCAATCTGTTACTCCCCCTTCTTATATTCACCATTCCCTAATTCTAGAATATTCTAACCCTTATATTAATAATGGACCTATCATTAGTAGTGGGCCTAACACATACTTAAACAGACAGTTCAACCGAAATTTTGATTTTTGCTAGAAACCATCAGCCAATGATAGATCTATGTAGTCAACCCCACCTAGTGGTAAAAAGCACAGGTAGCTGTTATTGTACGATTAAACAGACAGATATAAGCTCATACAATAACAAGCAGCAGTGGTAAGTGCATTAGAAATGATAATCTGCATATATACCATGTGATTTGAGTATCTAACGGGATAAACGGATAAAGGTACCCCCATTGAAGTAAACGAGGATCTGACATGTCACAAATTGAAGAAATGGAACACAAAAACGGGATACTGTTAATTAGTTTCATTTTCATCTCATTGTATTGTCTAGATTAAACTTGCACACATGCAAAGGGGACTAGAAGTCTAGAAGTAACAACCTAATTAATACACGAGCTGGTAGCTGCCCAAGCCTAAGATCAACTTCTATGTTAAAAGGCTAGTGCACATACAATGAACATTGTAACACAGAAAGTGGAATTATTGTCTTGAAAAAACTACGGAAGTAGCAGTATCTTAACAATAGATACTGTTTTAACTGAAGCTTCTTTTATGCTTTCCTTTTGCAGTTTCTAATTCGGGTAGCTAATAGATACTGTCATTTAATTTCAGGTGTGGCTTTCATCTTATTTGAGCATCAATATAATATTGTAGTGATACTAATTTTTTGACAATCAGTGATCTAGAATTAGGGCTTAGGGTCTAACTTAGCCCCATAAAATTGTCTTGCAAGGTGAGGACTACTCAAGCATTATAAGGACAGGACAAATTAGGCCATATCTCTAGTTAATATGGGACTTTAACAAGTGACACTTAATATTTGAGCATTCACACCAGGTAATACACCAAACTTTTGAAGCTTCAATTGTTTCTTCCATTTGGTGTTCTACAAACCTATTTTCCAATAAGCCAAAGAAATTTAATGATGATAAATCATTGCCACATAAGTATATAAGTACAAGTGTTTTTGGAAATCTAGCAAAGAAACGCACACAACACCTAATACCATTTTTAAAATCTCAAGTCTAAAAATCCATGTATATATCCAACACTGCAAAAATACAGCTTCAATATAATATTTTTTTCTTGAACCTGGTATACTTGAATTTGAACACTTCTTTGTGAGTGGGGCATGTGAATGTTGTGTTATATGTTAGTGTTACTTACGATATTTTTAAGTGGAGTTTAATTTTTAATGGTGTGAAGTTATGAATATTATGTTATTTTTTATTGATTTATGTATTGCATTAGTAAAAAGTAAGACTATATTTAATTATTACCGATTTATACCCGATCAGACAATTAATTAAACCTTCTACACTGGTTTAATACTCGGTATCATTTTGGTCATAGTACTCAAAATCGAGATTTTACTACCCCCCCCCCCCATTCGAATTGTATGCAGCATCGCAAAATATGCATAATCGAATCTCGAACAAAATCTCAAAATGCAGGTGAAAATCGTATGCATAATCATGGATTTGAAAGACTGCGCAAACGAGTCGGGTTTCGCGACCTGGTTTGCGTTTTTACCCAAAATATTAGTTTTTGAACCCTAATTTTGGTTCATTCCCATCAAATTCAAAACCCACGATTCTCGTAGCCCTCATTCTCTCTCACACAACGCAAGCACCTCCATTCCTCTCTCCCTGCATTTGTTTTCACGCAAGTCTTGTTTCCTCTGTCGCTGGGTTTTCACGCAAGTTTCGTTTTCTTCATTCCCTGTGTTTCTGCTCCTGCATTTCCAGCTCTCTCAAGTCTCGTTTTTTTCTCCCAGGTTAGTGTTTGTGTTTCATTTTGTGTTTGTGTTTCTATTTCTGTACCGTGTTTTTGTGTTTGTGTTTGTGATTTTGGTTTCCATGCTCTTGCTGGTTCTGTACACTGTACAGTGTTTGTGTTTGTGTTTGTGTTTCTATTTCTGTACAGTTTTATTTTGTGTGTGTGTTTGTGTTTGTGATTTTGGTTTCCAATTTCCATGCTCTTCCTGGTTCTGTACAGTGTTTTTGTTTAGATTATGGCTGGAAGGGGATGTGGTAGGCCTCCTATTTCAACAACCGGATCAACCCCAAGTGTTGGGAATCCAAGTGTCGGGACCCCAAGTGTCGGGACGACTGTTTGACACCGAAACCCGCCGAAAAATGCTCCCGGGCAGCGACAAGATATAGGCTGGTTACACGGTACACTTATTGAAGAAAACAAAATTAAATGCAAATATTTTTTCAAAGTGATGGCTAGCGGGGGAATTTACCGACTGAAGCACCATTTAGCTTGCACAAAGAAAGATGTTGAAGAGTGCAGAGCTTCCCCGGATAACGTTCGGGAGCAAATGTGGAATATTGTAGTTGAGTTGCAAAAGAAATTGATTGAGAAAAGAACTCCACCTCAATCAGATGTAGTAGATGTAGAAGAACTTGACATTGGTAAAAGAAAAAAGGTTGAAGTTTCGCAACCAAGTATTTCTAATATTTTCAAGAAGGGTATCACATCTCAACCAACAATCAACAATGTACTCAAGTAGAAGGAGGGTAAATAAAATAGAGAATAGTCCAATAGTTAGAGATAGAGACTAGAAAACTAAACAACAAGCCATTATATTAGAGTAAACAGAATGCAGAGAGAAAACTGTAAAACTGTCTTGTATTGGATGAATAGGAAATACAGTTGGAGCCACCTTATAATACAGTTGGAGCCACCTTATATCGGAGGTGCTAAAGACTAATACAGAGATGGAACGGTGCACAACTGAATGTGCTAAGTCAGCATTCAGTTGTGCACAAGGTTGACAGGAGCGTGCTCCGGGGCGTAGGAGCGGCCGCTCCTACGAACCAATGGGTGCTGTGCGAACCCGTGCCAGCTTAAGAGCGCATTTTGCAGCGGAGCGGTAGGAACGACGTCCCCGAGCAGTAGGAGCGACTAGGAGCGGCGTGGAGCGGTGGGTCGGGTCCGTTCCTGTGTTGCGGCGCAAATTGCAGAGCACAGCGTTTAAGAGCGTTTCAGATCACGAAGAAGACAAAGGAATAGGGTTTTCCATGCAAAATGACTACCGTGCCTTTGTTTTCTAAATGCGAAATGACTTTCCAGCCCTTACTTTTTTAACTGTTTATGGATATTTTAAACCCTTAGTCATTTTACCTATGGGGTAATTTTTTATTTCAATAATATTTTAACTGAGCATTCTCCTTCCCAGTATGAAAAATTCTGTTCTTCTCTTAATGTTTCGCATCCTTACAATGTTTCTTCTTCTCCTCCCTCAATGTTTCGCATCCTTCACCCATACTACCTCTTTTGAAATATTACCTTAACTGTTTCCCTAACTTTATAACATGTTCTGTTCTTGTTTTTTTCTTCTTTTTTTGTTCATTCTAATTTGTTTTTGATTAAATCGTTTTTGTTGTTGATCAGTAATACTTTTCTACTTATACTATTACGTTTTTTTAAAATTGTGTGTATGACATTGAAGTTTTTAAGTATTTGGGGGTGTTTTTTGAGATTTTGTTTCACTTATATGTGGTTTTTATCCCTATACTTATGTCTAAATATGCATCTATATACTAGTTGGACAATTTGATAGACCTACGTTTCGTGCTACGAACTCGGTACTTTACGAACCTATGACCCCTCACCGTTCCTACGTAGGATTACGAACTTGTCTACCTTGGTTGTGCAACTAACTAACAGAAAGTAAAGCTAACCAACAGTAAGAACTAACATATAAGTATAACTACAGCCATAGTTATCAAAATCGCGATTTTAATCGCAAAATCGCACGATTTTACGATTCTACGCACCCCCTACGATTCGATTTTGATGCAAAATCGGAAAACATGCGAAATCGTGCGATTTTTGGAAGTATCATACGATTCCACGATTCTATTGCGATTCCACGATGAAAATCGCAAATAAAACGCGTTTTTGGAACACAAAAAACGGGTCGGGTTGCGACCCGGTTTGCGTTTTTACGCAAATCAACCCTTCGAACCCTAAATTTCTCACTTGTTTCTCGTTCGTCTCTCTCTCTCTCGTTCGTCTCTCTCGTTCGTGTCTCACCCTTCGCCCCCACAGAGTCACCGTTCGTCTCTCTGCTTCTGCTCCTGTGCGTGCGTCGTCTTCTGTGCTTCTGCTTCTGCTGTTCTGTGCTTCTGCTTCTGCGCTTCTGCTTCTTGTGTTCAACGATTCGCAACTCGCAAGCTCTCTGCTCCTGCTTCCCTCACAGTTCGTTTATCATCTTCAATATTGAGGTAACAATTTCAGTTCAGTTTACAGTTTACACTGTTTCAGTGACTCTTTCAGTCTGTGTATTTTGTTTAAGTTTGCTGCGTTTTTTCACTTTCTATTACAGTGTTTGTATGGCTGGAACGGGCAGTAGTAGACCTCCTACTTCAACCGCATCAACCCCAAGTGTTGGGACGAATTCTAAACGCCGAAACCCGCTGAAACCCGCCGAAAAATGCTCCGGGGCAGCGACAAGATGTTGGATGGCAACACGGTAGACTTATCGAAGGCAGCGGTATTGAATGCAGATATTGTCGCAAAGTGTTTACTAGTGGGGGAATCTACCGATTGAAGCACCATTTAGCTTGCACAAAGAAAGATGTAGGAGAGTGCAAAAGTGTCCCGAATAACGTTCGGGAGCAAATGTGGCATCTTGTAGTTGAGTTGCAAAAGAATTTGATTGAGAAGAGAAATCCAACTCCACTTGAATTGGATGAAGTAAATTCAGTAGAAGAAATTGACACTGGTAAAAGAAAAAGGGTTGAACTTCGGCAACCACATATTTCAAATATTTTCAAGAAGGGCGTCACTTCTCAACGAACACTCAACACTGCATTCAAGCGGAGGGAGAAGGAAATACTGGATAAACAGGTTGGAGAATTCTTTTATGATAATTGTATCTCGTTTAATGTTGCAAACAATGATAAATGGATACAAATGGTAAAGGGTATTTCTGCATATGGAAATGGATATCAACCACCGTCCTATCATGAGATTAGAGAGCCATTGTTGAATGCAAAAGTTGAGGATACAAATGCCATCAAGGAGGAACATAGAGTGTATTGGAAGAAGTTTGGGTGTACCATTATGACAGATGGCTGGACAGATCAGAGGAAGAGGACTCTCCTTAATTTCTGCGTACATAGTCCTAGGGGGACATTCTTTTTAAAATCAATTGATGCTTCTGGGATTTCAAAAACAGCTGATAAGATTTTGGAGATGTTGGAGGATGTTATTGATGAGGTCGGGGTAGAAAATGTTGTCCAGATTGTGACAGACAATGCTGCTAATTATAAGTTGGCTGGACAGATGCTAATGGAAAAGAAGCCTTACATTTACTGGACACCTTGTGCGGCTCATTGCATTGATTTGATGTTGGAGGATTTGGAGAGCAAGTTGCCAGTTCATAAGGAGACCATTGCTAAAGGTAGGAAGATCGCAAAGTTCATATATCTTCGGTCTGGTCTTGTAAAGTTATTGCATCACTATACGGGTGGAGGTGAATTGATTAGACATGGTGCCACACGTTTTGCCACATCTTATCTGAGTTTGGGAAGTCTGAATGATAATAGGGGATCACTTCTTCAAATGTTCACTTGTACACAATGGAAGGGAAGCCAATTTGCAAAGCTGCCTATGGGAAAAGAGGTTGAAGAAGCAGTCTTAGATAAGAAATTTTGGCTTAATTTAGTGATTTGCATAAAAGGTGCTTTTCCATTGCTTAAAGTTTTGCGAATGGTGGATTCCGACGATAGTCCAGCCATGGCTTACATATATGAAGCAATGGATCAATGTAAAGAGCAGATTCAACAAGCTTTCAACAACAAGAAAACAAGGTAGACTATTTATTTATTGCAAAATTTAGGATTTAGTTTAGTATTTTACCACAAACTAATTGAATCATTTTTTTTCATACATTAGATACATGCCTTTGTGGAAAATTATTGATCATAGGTGGGACAAACAACTCCATAGACCTTTGCATGCTGCAGGGCATTATCTCAATCCAGTGTTGCATTACCAACCCAACTTCACACCTGATGCGGAAGTGTCCAATGGGATGTATGACTGTTTGAAAAGGATGTTGAATTATGATTATGACAAGATAGGTGAGGTTGATGAGCAGCTTGAGGTTTTCAAAGCTAGAAAGGGTTTATTTGGTGATGAAATAGCTAGGCGTGCTCTAAAAACGAAGACCCCGGCTCAATGGTGGGATTCTTATGGTGATTCAACACCATTGTTAAAATGGTTTGCTATGCGTGTCTTGAACTTGACATGTAGTTCTTCAGGTTGTGAGGGGAACTGGAGTGCATTTGAGATGGTATGATTTCAAATTATTAGTATATTTATTTCTCATAATTGTTATGTGATAGGTACTTCAATTTAGTTTTTCTAAATTGTGTAGGTCCATAGCAAGAAAAGAAACCGATTGAATGTGCCAAAAATGAACGATCTTGTCTATGTGATGGTAAATGGAAGATTACAAAAGAGTAAGACTGAAAGGAGAAAACGCTCTCTAGATATTGAAGATATCAATGATGATGATTGGATCACGGGTCAAGATGAGGAAGATGAGGACTTTGTTGATTTAGATGAAGAATTGGTTGGTAATGATGGGAATCATGGGATTGGTAGTAGTAGTGCTACATCTGCTGCACCTGTGGATGAACTTGATGTTGATAATGGAGAGGATGATGGAGATGATGATGAAGGTTATGGTGAAGGTCATAATGGAGATGATTATGTGGGAGATGATTATGAGGGGACCGATTATGGGGCATATGATGGCATTAATGATGATATTAATGAAGATGAAGAAGAAGATATTATGGGTTCTATGCCTAATATCACTTTGAATGATTTGATTTAGACTTTATGATGGGTGTTGGTTTATGTCTAAGACTTTGAATGATTTGATTTTTAGGCTTTATGATGGTTGTTGGTTTATGACTAAGACTTTGAGTAATATCTGCATTTTAGTAAAATCTTACGATTTTACTTGCGATTTTACGAGTTACGATTTTGTTTAACCTCTTCCGATTCTAGTTTTTGATACTTTTTTTTTGGTAGAATCTTACGATTCTACTTGCGATTTTACGATTTCCGATTTTGCTACCCTGCTTACGATCTTGCGTAGAATCTCGATTTTGATAACTATGACTACAGCTAACTAAAAGAGAGAGATCTCAGAGATGATATCGTCATACTGCACCTGAGGGATACACTGAGGAATCCCCGATTCAGATAGGAGGAACTGGTTTCAAATAATTTCAGCAGAGGCAAGGGCCATACTTCTGTATTCGGCTTTTGCACTAGAACGGGCAACAACAGTTTGCGTTTTGGACCACCAAGAGATGAGATTGGGGCCTACGTAGACTGCTGCACTAGAGGTAGATTTTCTGTCATCTACATCAGCAGCCCAATCAACATCACACCAGGCATTGAGAGAGAGGTTGTGAGATGTTGGCAGGTTTAAGGAGCAGTCCGTGGTGAATTGTGCCCTTGAGGTAACGTAGTATTCTCTTCACAGTAACCCAGTGAGATTCAAGAGGGTGAGATTCAAGAGGGGCAGACATGAACTGGCAGACTTTGTTCACTGCAAACCTGATTTTTGCCCGTGTAATAGTAGTGTACTGCAGAGCACCTATATTTGACCTATAGGTAGCAGGAACTTGGAGATAATCACTGCCTTGCTTGGAGAGCTTGAGACTAGTGACCATAGGTGAGGTGATAGGTTTAGCTTCGGCCATGTTTGTCTTAAGAAGAAGGTCTCTGATATATTTGCTTTGGGTGAGCATAATTGAGCCATTGGGCAGATTTTGACTTCAATGCCTAGGAAATAATCAATTGCCCCAAGTTTCTTTAGTGAGAAAACTAATTCTAACTATTGGATGAGGCGTTTGATGAGATCATTGGAGCTACCAGTTAAGATAATATCATCAACATACACCCAGAGGTACACCACAGCAAAGTTGCAGGTGAATGTGAACAGAGAAGGGTCACATTTGCTGCCTTTGAAACTGAATTGCAAGAGTGTGGCCTTCAACTTATCAAACCAAATGCTTGCTTGAGAGCATAAATGGCTTTGTTTAGCTTGCATACAAGGGACTTATCTGTAGCTTCAAACCTTTGAGGTTGACATATAGACTTCTTCAGCAAGAACGCCATTAAGAAAGACATTATTCACATCAATCTGATGAAGGTCCCATTTGTCATTGGCTTTATGCTGTCAAAGTTCGGCCTGATGTAAGATTAACCGCTTTTAAGGCTCAATTAGTGGCCAAAGGATACACTATGATATTTGGGTTGGATTACAGTGACACTTTCTCACCTGTGGCCAAAATGACCTCTGTTAGACTCCTCTTCTCTATTGCAGCAATCCAACATTAGTCTCTTTGTTAGCTTGACATTAAAAATGCCTTTTTGCATGGAGATCTCGAAGAGGAAGTGTATATGGAGCAACCACCTGGGTTTGTTGCTCAGGGGGAGTCTTCTAATATGGTATGTCGGCTTCACAGGTCTCTTTATGGTCTTAAACAGTCTCCACGAGCTTGGTTTGGCAAGTTCAGCGCTGTAGTGCAACAAATTGGTTTGATTCGTAGCAAAGCCGACCACCCTGTATTTTATCGACATTCAGCCCAAGGATACACTTACCTAATTGTTTATGTAGATGATATTGTGATGACTGGTAGTGATTAACAAGGCATACTACAGCTGAAGCAACATCTCGCTCATCAATTTCAGACCAAAGACCTTGGTAGACTTCGTTACTTCTTGGGCAACGAGGTGGCCCAATCCAAGGATGATCTAGTAATTTCACAGCGGAAATATGTTATGGATATTCTTGAAGAGACACATTTATTGAATGCCAAGCCAGTTGACACTCCTATGGATCCAAATGTCAAACTCCTACCTAATCAGAGGGAGCCCCTTTCTAATCCAAGGAAATACCGGAGATTGGTTTGGAAATTAAACTACTTCACTGTCACTCGTCCAGATATTTCATTTGCAGTCAGCGTGGTAAGTCAATTCTTGAATTCTCCTTGCCAAGATCATTGGGATGTTTTTATACGTATCTTGAACTATATTAAAAGTGCCCCGGGAAAAGGTCTTATTTTTGAAGATAGAGGACATGCTCAAATAGTTGGCTATTCAGATGTCGATTGGGCAATCTCACCCATTGACAAGCGATCCAGGACTGGGTACTATGTATTAGTTGGAGGAAACTTAATATATTGGAAGAGTAAGAAACAGAATGTAGTTGCTAGATCTAGTGCTGACGGTGAATACAGGGCCATGTCATTAGTGACTCAAGAACTTATTTGGTTGAAACAGTTACTCAGAGAGCTTCGCTTTGAAGAGGTTATGCCAATGACACTTATATGTGATAATCAAGCAACATTACATATTGCCTCTAATCCTGTTTTTCATAGGGAACGATTGAACGAAACATATAGAGGTAGATTGTCACTTTGTCAGAGAGAAGAACGAATCAGGAGACACCACCACTAGTTTTGTCAATTCCAATGATCAATTGGCGAATGTCTTCACTAAATCTCTAAGAGGTCCTCAAATCATTCATATATGTAACAAACTTGGTGCATATGATTTATATGCTCCAGCTTAAAATAAGATCTTGTAAATAGGGATAGCATATCATGTAATTAGGAGTAGAATATCTCAGTCATTATTTGTATTTATTTCCCTTAAGTCAATATAAAGGATCTCCGTTGTGTTCACCATATATCTCTCTTTCTTTTTCACTTTCACCAGAGATAGGATCGTACTCCTGTGGAAGGCCGTCAAGTATTGCATCAAGATGATCGCGCGACGAAACAGGATCTCCAATAGAGGCTAAAGAATCAACGGGCGC
Source organism: Astragalus membranaceus (assembly GCA_039519185.1). Lineage (NCBI taxonomy): Eukaryota > Viridiplantae > Streptophyta > Magnoliopsida > Fabales > Fabaceae > Astragalus > Astragalus membranaceus. Next base: position 29,440,302 of record CM076847.1, read on the forward strand.
TTTGATCTTCGCAAGATATTCCTTCATATTGCGATTTTTTAGGCGTGTGGTTCGTAGCTCCATTTGCAATTGATGAATCTTCGTTTGACCTAATTTCTGAAAATAGGCGTGTATTTTCTCCCAAATCTTGAACGTGTGGATGCAACCAACAACGCGAGCTTGAATCGCAGTGGAGAGCAGGTTTGAAGCCATGAGTGAAGCATTTGGTCGTGTGCTTCCCATAGCTGATATTCTGGATATTCTTGATCCAACGCCATATCCTGATCAGAGAGAAAGCGAGGAGGAATGCGAGGCGAAACCAGAAAGTGATGAAGACGATGCACCTTAATCACTGGTTCGACTTGCTAGTAACATAGGATGAAGTTTTTGTCATAAAGTTTCTCTGAGATTGTGACATAACTCTTTGATTTCAGGTGGGATGGTGTTACTAGTAGTTGCAGTGTTACGTAGCGTGGAGTGCGTACCGGAGATCCATCACCAGGCGGTGGTGATTGCGCGTTGTTGACAGAAGCCATGGAAATTGAAAAAAAGTGAATGAGGAAATTGAAAATTGATCAAGGAGCTCTGTATACCATATTAGAGTAAACAGAATGCAAAGAGAAAACTGTAAAATTGTCTTGTGTTGTTGAATGAATAGGAAATACAGTTGGAGCCACTTTTTATAGGAGGTGCTCAAGACTAATACAGAAATGGAACGGTGCACAAGTGAATGCGCTAAGTCAGCATTCAGTTGTGAAACTAACTAACAGCTAACCAACAGTAAGGAACTAACATTGAACTACAGCTAACTAAAACAGAGAGATATCAGAGATGATATCTTCATACACATTAAGAGAGATCTAGAGTTGAACAGTCTATTAGATATGATTCATGAAAGAGCATTATGGTGCCATTTGATACATATATCTAACCCCACCCAATGCACAAAGATTTCGATTCTTGTTCTAATTCTAATTCTAGTAATATAAATTACTATTATGATAAAAGCCAAGTCTAATATGTTGAGGGAAATGAACAGGTATGCTTTATGTTTCAACATCAGCTGGAAATGTAACATATGCATATATAATGTGTCATACCATAAAACCATCTTCAAATAAACGACATGCTTTCTCCAATTGCTCTTGGTCGTCACCCCCATCGATATTGGTCTTGAAATAGTGATTTTTCTCCAGAGCAGCAAAGAATTTTCCAAAGAGTTCATCTTTAGAGACTGCTGTCAAATCACCTTCTAAGAAAATAAGAAATACAAAAAAAAAAAGTTCAATATTGAGAAAATTAAACCCAATACTCCATTTGGTCTAGATCAAAAACGGAAGTCAACTACTGTGCCCAAAAATTTAAGGGGAAATTCCATGTGCAATATTCTGAAGTCATTCCCTTATTCAATTTTTTTAGAGGAGGATCTCATGCATCTAACACTTTTTATTCATCTTTCCTTTGCCTTGATGAATTTCTTCTTTTATCCAAAAATAAAGAATTTGTTTGTTAAAGTGTGTCCTTATGACACATGTTAAGAAATCAAAATCAAAATTAATACTCATTCTAATTCCAATTATTGAAATAAGAAAGTATTTAATGCTTTTCGAATTTTCATAAATAAAAATTCTAAGTTCCCATTTTTATTTTTAAACATATACCCTAAGGGCAAACTGTACCAAGGTTTCAAAAAAGAATAGAAAAGAAATGAAGTCACTCTGTCTGGTTAGGTCTTTCATCAAATCTGAATGACAACATCAAAGGGGATATGCAGACATTTTTTGGGGAATGAAACAAAATAACAACCTAAACAGACTCTTCTGGACTAACGACATTATTATATATAATTAACAAGAAAAACTTAATGCTTTATCTTTTATCCATTCACAATGACATAAATCATAAATAATGTAAACATACTAAGAAGTTGCTTTTCAGTGTATATCACAAAACTGTAATTTTGACCCCAAAAAACGTCACCATCCAAATAAATTTGTCCAGCAAGAATCGGTCTCTCATTGATAACCATGATAACCATGAGATACTAAATATTAAAACCAGTCTCTACATAAATAGTTAATTATAATCATTCAAATTCAAATAAATTAAAGAGGATAGATTTGCCTACCGGAACTGTGAGGGTCTTGTGTCCAATCTCCATCCTAATTAAGACACATTATGAGATAAATCAGAAAGAAAAGAAAAAATTAATACGATATGAAATGGATGTGATAGAGTGATGTACCGCTGAAGTAATGAAAGACCTGAAATATGTTGAAGAATAAATACTATTCATGTTATGCATGTACAATTTTCAATAATTACAGGAGGGAAACATTCCATCCCAATAATTACAGATCAGAAGTCCAATAAAACTGCAATATTCGATCGTAAACTTAGGCTGAAAAATATTTTGCCACATATTTAAAACACTCCCCTTCAAACTGGTGAATGGAAGTCAATCATTCCTAATTTGCACTTACAGTGTAGGAACAGCTCCTTTGATAGCCTTTCAGTTAATACATCTACCGGTCTGTGCCCAGAAGGAATGTACTCCGCTGGTTGGTGGAAGGAATGCACTCAGAAGTTATCAATCCACCATCTAACTGATAGCACGCCAGCTATTAAGAGGGTCTACCAGAGGAGAAATAAGAGCCTTGACAGGCCCTAGGAGGGATACTCAGGGGTATTATTGTAATAGAAGTGTAACAGAATGTACATAAATAGGCTGTTACGCAGTTAGTTAGATCAGTGGATAGCCAAACAGAAAATAGGAGATAGATCATAGTTCTCTGGAACTCTAAATCAGGGATTGCATTGTATCACTGATTCTGAATTCAATAAAGTTTTCCCTTCCATATCAGTTGAATCTTTCACTAACTTATATTTTTAATCAATTGACGGACTACCTCAATGGGGAAGCTAGAGAAGACCTACATGGCATCCAATTGGTTAGAATCTGCAAGGGATTATAGGTAGAAGGAGGTGGAGAGCAAGGATCATTCAGTAATTTTTCTGTTAGGACCTTAGAGGTTTGGTAGAGAGAGAAATGTCTCTTCTCTAAGGAGCTTCTGCTCTGAGGTTACCGAGTGCTTCCTTCTGTAAGATATCTACTTTTCAATCAATAGTACAATTTCTAAAATACCTTTAATTTGGGTTCTATCATATTTACAACAGAACGTAGAGTAGATATATCATGAAATACTTTTGCATCAATGTCGCATACGTTTGTAACAAGCTAAAGACTTAAGGTGATCAGTGTTACAACATTTGCAAAATATCTAATGTTATCTTTATTGTATCTTATAAATTTCTTGAATATATATCTTGGAAGTAGCTTCCAAATTGCACTATGTGTTTCCGTTTTTAAGAGGATTACAAGTCTAGTATTGAAACAAATAGGAGTCAGCATTGTATTTTATAACATAAGATAATCTATATAATATGCCTTTTATCATTGTTATATTCTATTATTCAAAATTTGTTCTCTCTTTCTCGACCTAAATTCCAATAATATCAACAGTGAAAGTGTGAAACAACTAATATAAAAAAATGTGAAACTAGATACATCATAATTGAATGGTTGGATACATTACATTATAAGACACCCAGTGCCTACTATTTTTCTTTCTTGGGTACCGCCTACAAGAAGCCAGCGCGCCCTATATATATGCTTGTACTCTTTTTACAAATTCTTATTTCGTAAAATAGCCAGCCCAACCACAAAGGCAATGCTATTTTTCATAATCCATAAACATATCCTCTCACAGATTGACAATTGAAGGGCTCCATCCATTATAAACTCTAGAAAGTTAGCAGGTGTTGACAGAAGAATTTCTTGTACTACAGTTTTATTATTGAGAGAACGAGTACTACTTCAATCATGGTTTTCATACTAAAACTAAGGAGATAGCCATACATTGCCATCAAAAACTGAATGGTAGTAGCAAAACTAGAAGTTATCCCTATGTACTGCATGCTCACCACCCGCAAGTCCAATAAGAGGAATTCAAGAAGAGCGTGAAGCATGAATGAAGACAAAAAAGAGTTTATATCATATAAACAAGTAAGGAAAAATACATTAACTCAACCATCATTGAAAAAGGCTTCACAAAAAAACAACAAACAGACAAAAAAGTTGATGTTCAAGAGGCAATAAGAACAAATAAACAGTTGATATATGACATGAGTAAAATGGCCTAATGGGGAAAAACACAACAGGTAAGGGAAAATTAACCTTGGTTTTCGATGCCTCGGAATGATTTTTAGCATGAGCAGCATTTTGGTCAGAAAGTGAACTGGAAGCTTCCACAGAATCTGGTGGGCGACAAACATCTGACCTACTGCTTTCACATTGCTTGTTTGCTTCAAGGGACTTGAACAAGTCAATCAATGAATCAGGTTCACGAGCAAAAGAAACATAGTCAAGTTTAAATGCTTCTACCAAACACTCCTTAGCAACCTCAATCCCTTCAGCATCAACCCCAGGACCCGGTTCAACTATTCCACAGGAATAAAATTCAACGCTATTATTACTATTCATTGCAATAAATAAAATTAATAAATCAACCAGCGAAATTGTAAGCTTAAATGAAAATCAGAAAACAAATTTATACATTCGGTTACACAAATAGTAGATCAAATGATAATTAGCAACTTAAACCTAATTAAGCACTGAAAAAATAAAACGACACAATTCGTAAAATCACTTGCAATGTATGAATACGTTGCCAAGATAAAATTTTGCAGTGGCAATTGTGTATATATATATATATATATATATATATATATATATATATATATATATATATATATAAAAATGAATAGTGAGAGAAAGAGGAAGAATAATCACAAACCATGGTTAAGGAAGTGGAGGAAGGAACGAACTATGCGAAAAGAGAGAGGGTTATCGGTAGTGATGCGATTGTGGGCCATATGTAAAGGAATTGAAGAGAGAAGCTAGATTGTGAAAGTGATCATGTTTTAATATTGAGAGATTGAGAAATAGTTGTAGGAAGTTCGCACAACAGGCAGCAAATCTAGCTTGTACCTGGTTTTTAAGTCGCAAAAACCATAGGATGCTTGCTGTTTTATGGATTTAACGTTTGACCAATTGTCAAAAAAAAAAAAAACCTTTTGACCTTTTTTTTCTTTTCAATTTTTTTTTTTTGGCAAAAAATTGTTCTAGTTCTTTTCTTTTTTTTTAAAAATTGGGGAAGGGGGAAATTTTTATTAATCAAAGTGGTACTAATGACCATTTTACAACTGTTCCCGAGGGGATTTGAACTCAGCACCTTGAGGATACAAGACTAGCTCTTACCACTGAGCTAGCACCTCAAGTGTTCTAGTTCTTTTCAATTTTGCTGCTCTTTAGTTATATTTTTTTAGGCTAAATTACGTCAGAAGTTATTTAAGTTATTTAATTGTAATAAGTTGGTCCGGACTTCTTGCTTGCACTCTTTGGTGCACTCCTTCAGTATCTCTTAATTCTACCTACTTGGGATGCTTTTAGTTACATTTAAAAATAGCTCATTAAATATTTTTTTATAATATTTTTATGCATAACTATGAAGGACTATTTGTAAATAAAAACTTTCAAGGCTAATCTCTTGACATATTATGATCACAAATGCGGCAAAGTTTTTTCTCAGCTATCAATGCAGATCAACTCTAATGTTGTTAATTCATCCCTAGAAATATTCGAAGATCAAAAAGTTTCTCGAAGATAACTGCTTGTAGCATGTGGCTTCTCTTGGAAGATTCGAGTGCAGTTTTCGGGATTTATCGAGGAGTCACTTGTAAAAGAATACTAGTGGAAGGACTGAAGCACAACTGATATCTAGTCATTTGTAATCCATAGGTAGTTTAGTAACAAACTTGGACAAGTGTCCAACACGCAATAGGATAGTTATCTTTGTATAGGTCTATAAATACTAGTTAGCAAGGAGGCAAGAGAGTGGAATTATTCATACAGTAACCTAAAGTGCCTAACACATCTTATTACAGACAGTGACGGACCCAGGACTCTGGGTCAGGGGTGCAAATTTTTTCAAACACCCGCATCACTAAAAATATAATAAAAATAAGGTAAATTCTACCATACCCATTAAGAGTTTGGTGAGTATGATACCTTCTAGGTAAAACTAATATTTAAATAGAAAAAAATGGTGTGTTTTTGAGTGATTGGATGTTGGATATCATACCCTTAAAAACTCAAAGGGTATGGGAGTGCTCACCTAATAATAATACTTTAACAGATTCACAACTTGTGTCGCACTAGACCAACACAAATTAAATAGCACTAACAAGTTCCTAAATACAAATTAAATAGCACTAAAAGAATCAACATATTCACAAAATATATAACAGATTCAAATTAATTAGACTAATATAATCAAAATAAATTAAATAGTACTAACATAAAATACAAATTAATTAAATAATATTAAAACAACTTACCAATAAATAGCATTAACAGAATCAAAATTAGGATAATAAGAACAATAACCGATTCAAGGAGAGAGGAAATTTTTTTTTGTAAAATAAAATATGTGAGAGTGTGGTGTATTAGAGTGGTGAAAAATTAGGAACTTTGGTGCAAAATTAGGAACTTGGGTGCAAAATATATTTTTCAAAGGGTGCAAAAACATTTTTTTTCTATGGTATCGATGCTAATTTTATTTTTCAAGGGGGTTCGTCTGAATTCCCTGGAATACATGTAGGTCCGCCACCTGATTAGAGAGGATCATTGGCTATTGTGGTGAAATATCTATGTTCTTGCAATTCTTTATTTCATTTTGATTTCAATATATTGTTATTTCTTTTTCGACAATTACGGTACCTTTACTCATGTCATTTCTTTGCCATTTCTTCACATTTTTATTCTTATTTTTATGAAGTCTTTGCCCCTTGGGCTTGGCTTTCTTTTACTTGTTATTTTCTTTAGTTAGAACTTTGTTTCCTAACTCTCTCTTGGGTACCTACAAAAAACTCGGCGATTAGCCACGGTCAGAACCATGGCAAATAGCCCACAAAACCGTGGCAAACGCTTGTTGCCACGGTTATCGTAACAGTGGGAAATAAGGGCGTCGCGAAATTTTAGCCACGGCCAAAAGTAGCGTTAGTCACGCCCAAGCAAACCGTGGTAACAGCCACTTAGCTACGGTTATGGTTCGGTTTACCACGGCCAAACCGTGGCTAAATCCTCGTTCCGAGCTTTCAGCATTCACATATTAGCCACGGTTACAACCGTGGCTAGATTGGAGGGAAGCGCGCAAGAATTCAGTCAATATTTACCCACGGTTTAACCGTGGGTAACTCAATTTTTTTTTATAAATTTATTCTTCCCAGTAAAACGATAATTATTCTTCCTGCTAAAACAAAGCTTATTTGTTAATGGCAACTTACTCTTCCATTGACCATATGTAATAAGAAAAAGCAAAATTAATAAAGATGTGGTGGAATAAATTTTTGCATATATAGCTAATTAATTACTTAAGATGAAATACTAACATCCATTAAAAAGTAATATTCAACATATAGTTACCAAAAAACCACAACTACAAAAATACCCAATCAACAAGTAATTAGAGATTCTAATAGATATTCTAAATATCTAGACTAAGATGAGGATGAACCTAGGTTGAACATCGATAATTCATCTCCAAATTTATGTTGCAAGAAGTTGTGAAGACCTTCCAATTTATTTGTTGCTTGTGTAAGCTTCTCCTTGGTTTGTGTGTGCTCCTCATTGGTTTTAGCAAGTTCTTCTTTGATTTTAGCAAGTTCTTCTTTGGTTTTAGCAAGTTCTTCTTCGACATTCGCTTGGTCAGAGTTACCAACTTGGATAAAATCAGGGAAATGCCTACGATTTCCAAAAACAACAGTTGGACAAACACCTGGTCCTAAAACACGAACTCGGCCTGAGTGTTCAGCTCCACATGCTTTTCCAATGGCATCATTAGGATAAGCATTAATCTTTGACGGAACACCTATAGTAGCTGCACGTTCTTGATCTTCAGATAAGCTCTCTGAAATCTTCTCCAATTGGGAAAAATAATCATTAATATTTAGTGAAATCTCCCACATAAAAACTAAGATTCATCATAAACTAAAATATTATATCAGCACACTACATTTTAGTATAAACATTGCCACCAACAAGATATCAATATAACAGAAATTAATAGGTGTCTAGCTGGGGACACTGCATAAACATTGCCACCAACAAGATATCAATATAACAGTAGAGTAGCTGCAGATCAAGATTCAAGACTTCTCTTGTCCTTGATATGTCTTCTTGAAGGCAGACAATTTAATAGACTTGAAGTTAATTATACTAAAATATTATATCAGCACACTACATTTTAGTATAATCATTATGATTTTACTACCAATTCAGCACCAAATCAAACAAACACCATTATAAAGCATTCATATTATATATGTACAAACACCAATTCAGCACCCTAATCTTCTTAGATAATTAACCATTCATGACCAAAGTTATTAAGCATTCATATTATATATGTTTCAATTACTTTTAGGACATATTATTAAGCAGACAGATGACCCAAAAATGAGGCTTATGCATTAAGCAACACTGCAACACCATGTATAAAACACTCTGGCATTGTCACATTCATCAAGCTTTCCTCAAATGTTTAAAGCTAGGTGCATGTGAATAACATCATCACAATCATAGTATGGTAATAGCATTCTGTTTCTTTTGCAGATTTTGAACAAGCAAGTGAGAATTGTGCCATAGTCTATTTACACAAGAAGATGATCACGCAAATGATGTAAAAGAGAAAATTCAAACCAATCCAATAGATGAAGGCAAAGATGCTAAGGAGCAAGCTACACTTTTTGCTTCTAGCAACATAACAATCATTCTTGAAAATGATTCATTGGAAGCAGATACTCATGCAAATGATAAAAGTGACAAAATTTAATCTATCAGAGTAACAAAAACAAATTCATGGTGTAAGATATAAGATGTACTTACAGCAATGGCTTTTCCTTCTCCATTCACATAGCTTCCATCCTTCTTTAGTAATGTTGCCAATTTAACTTCGCTTCGCATACAGGTCTTCCTAATTTTAGCTCCTAACATCATAAATAAAATACAACTAGTTATCATATACTAAAACTTACTTTACTATAAGATAGAAATTCTTTAAAACAACATACCATCTGACGAGCCCTTCTTGCATTGCTCTTACTACCACCAGCATGTGAGACTTTAAGCTTCCCACGATTTGTTGTATTTTGCTGACTTAGTTTCTACAATTTTTAACTAAGATAGTCAATATGTCTCCAAAGTTCTCACTTTATTTCAAACAAGAATGGAAAATAATAAGATAAGTTTATATAGAATACTTATACCTTCATCTCGTCAGTTTGATAGTAATGCACAAATGCAGCCCACTCAACGGGATTAACACCTGGAGGAGGATTGGCAAGTATTTCAGCCTTTACTTTTGTTCGGGTAGAAGTATTGACACCTTATCTTAAATTTATGGGCCTTCCATCTATCTCCTAATGTACTCATCACCCATTTAATACCAGCAGCATAATCAAACTCAAAATGATCCTTGAAATGTTATATTTATAGGTCAATATTCAATTATAAAAGTCACAATAAAAGTGTTAAGAGTTTAGATAGTAACCTCAATACACTTCCATTGCTGCATGCTATTGTCCTCTGACATCAAATCCCATCTTGTAACTGATAAAGGACAGAAGGCGGACCTTTCAGCGACTTGGCCAAGAAACCTCACAAGTAAGTTTGACCCACTATCATTTCCTTGTCCATTACCATTGATTTCCACAAGTACTTTTTTGGTTTTTTCCAAATGCCAAATCTGACTTGCTACCATTTTTCGAGTAATAGTTTCTCCGGTACAGGTATCTACCATTACATAGAAAAACTATAGTTACGTAATATTTTTCTACTAAAAAAATCAGTGAATAAGATTATCAATGATATGTTATTTTTACCTTTGCCTATGACAAGTAGAGGGCCCTCCTCTTTCTATTGTGGTTGAACCTCATTTGGACTTAAGGAAGCGTCAAATGAATCATCATAAGATGAACTATTAGTTATGTCTACATTTTGAAATTGATCATCAAATTGGTTGTTGATACTCTGTTGATGCTGATCTTGAAGGGTCTCCACATCATTTTGATTTTTTTGTCCACGTACCCTTCGCAACACATCTTCTCCTGAAAGCTTTCGTTTTTGCGTCATCTCAAATAAAATATCTGCATGATTTTGCAAAAAAGCTAACATGTCAGGAACTGAATATTCGAAAACTGAAGAAAGGGACGATGTGTCACAAAGAAGAATACTCCTTTCACAAAAGAAAAACTTCCAGTCACTAACTATTGAGACATACATGTCTCACCTATACATAGATATCTTCCTTATTACAAGTCCTAGCATACACCATAGATAAAAACACGTGTCTTAAATAAATCATAAAGTGGTCATGTCATTACAAAAAGCTGAAAAAGGATAAAGTTCTTAAACAACAAATGAATTGAAAAGTACAAAATGAATTGTGGTTGAATTACAAAGCTCATAATCAAACTAATCTAACATGATGTTATCATCTCCTTCATTAGAGCTATTGTGATCTTCATCAAAATTTGATTCATCGCGTTCTTGTCCTTGTTCTTGTTCATTGTCATCATCTTGCACTAATTGTAATTCTTCAATGTTCTGCACATTTTGCTCGCAAAAAGGTATGTCTTCCATTATGATCTCTTCTGAATCCATCAAGTTCTCATCTCCCATGTCATATATGTCTCTAGGCTTCATATGACATACACAAGACCAGCCTACATCAAATGGATCATCAACATAATATACCATTCTAGCATCGGTTGCAAGGATGAACGGTTCATCTACTTCATTCACACCAGTATGCATCAAGCGAGAAAAATTCACACTTGTTATCCCAAATTGATCTATCTTGATTCCCTTGTTAGGTCTATTGTCTACCCAAATACATTTGAATAGTACAACTCTTAGCTTACCATAGTAATCAAGCTCTATGATGTCAACCAATTTCCCATAGTACCTGTCATCGGATTTTTCAAAAGGTTCCTTTCCGGTTGAAAATCTCTTTGTAATAGCAGACATAACGATACCACTATTTTGGGTTTTCAATCCTTGTTCGTTCTTTTGTGTACGAAACTTAAATCCATGAATGTTATACCCATTAAATCTCCTTGCAATGTCATTTGGCCCTTTTGCGAGCCAATAAATTTCAGCTATAATATGTGGATCATCCTTTCTTGCAACCTAGTATATTTTGGGAATCATTAGGACAATTATATATATATATATATATATATATATATATATATATATATATATATATATATATATATATATCACAATACTTTGAGATGAAAAAATTAAGTGAAACTCAATATATGTCCTTACATATTCACTGAACCATTCGTGAAAATGTTTGTGAACATATTCTTCCACAATTTTAGAGGAGTTTCTCTTGCCACGACGCATCCTAGAAACCTCAACTCTACACTTGCTGGATGAAAATTTTCTTAGTTATTAAAAATGGTATTGAAATGGATAATTTTAAATTTTACTTTATATAAAAGCACAAAACTTACTCACGAAATGGATCAACTAATTCACAATTAGTTAACACATAGCGATGAGCTTGTATCTTCTCAAATGGTGAAAGTGAAAATGTCTTGATAGCTCCAATAGGCCTACCCGATGTAGGAAACAAATTTGATAGAATAGCAGACTCACTACTAGAATTGACTCCATTATCATCGTCATTGCGTCTTGGACGATTGAACCTTGTTTCAATCTCACCATCCTCTAAATATCTTGAACAAAACGTAAGACATTCATCCATAATGTATCCTTCAGCTATACATCCTTCTGGTGTAGCCTTGTTACGAACATAGGATTTTAAATGGCCAAGGGTCCTAAAATAAAAGAAAGTGAGCCCAGTAAAAATTAAACCATATAGTTTATCATCAACTTAATGATAAATACAATATACCTTTCAACAGGGTACATCCATCTATAATGCACGGGACCAGCAATCATTGCTTCCTCTCCAAGATGAATAACTAAATGAACCATAACAGTGAAAAGAGAAAGAGGGAATATCATTTCCATATGGCAAAGGGTGAGAGCAATTCGCTGTTGTAGTTTCTCTATATTCTTGACGTCTAGAACCTTGAATGAAATTTTTCTAAAGTAGTTACATAACTCAATCAACACTGAAGCAACTTCTTTAGGAAGAGTTTTTCTAAAAGCAATTGGAAAAAGGTGTTCCATCAGGATATGTGAATCATGACTCTTCAGACCAAAGACCTTGTGTTTCTTAGTATCAACACATCTAGAAATATTTGATGCATAACTATCAGGGAAAACCACATTTTTGAGAATTTTTAGGAACATATCTTTCTCAATATTTTTCATTTTAAAACAGGACTGAGGAAACTTAGAGGAATTGGGATATGGGTGAAGTCTTTCTCTGATTCCCATTTTCTGCAGGTCTTTGCGAGCTTGAAGATTGTCTTTTGTTCGTTTTTTATCGTCAAGCACTGTGAACAATACATTGTCACAAACATTCTTCTCCATGTGCATCATATCAAGGCAATGGTGAATAAGATTATGCTCCCAATAAGGCAAATCCCAAAAGATACTCTTTTTTTTCCATTGTTATGAGCCAACCGCACTCGTACCCTCATCATTTGGAGTTTTGAGATTATCATCAATTTGTCTCAATATGTCTGAGCCTGTCATTGGAACAGGGGAAGGTCTAAGCTCTATTGAGCCATCAAATGACTTTTTATTGTATCTATACTTGTGATCAAGCGGTAAATATCGACGATGTCCCATGAAACAATTTTTCCTACCAAATTTCAGCCTTTTAGATTCTGTATCAAACTTACATGACGGACATGAAAACAATGTATGCGTATTCCACCCAGATAGGTTGTCAAGGCCAGGAAAGTCACTAATTGTACAAAACAATTCAGCTCTCATTCGAAACGTTTCTTTAGCAGAGGAATCATAAGCATCAACACCATTCCACAAGTTTTTTAACTCTGCAACTAGAGGCTGTAAGTAAACATCAATATTATTGCCAGGCATCTTAGGACCAGGAATTATCATTGACATGATAAGAGAAGTTTGCTTCATGCAACACCATGGAGTATGGTTGTAAACATACAACATCACAGGCCAAACACTATTAGAAGAACTTAAAGTCCCAAATGGGTTGAAACCATCTATAGCTAATGCGAGTCGCACATTACGAGGATCTAAAGCAAAATCGGGATACAACGAATCAAAGTTCTTCCATGCTTTAGTGTCTCTAGGATGCCTTAACAACCCATCTTGATTAGCCATTGTAGCATGCCAATTCAATAGCTCTGCAGTTTTAGAGGATGTGTACAACCTTTGCAATCTTGGTATAAGTGGGAAGTATCGCAATACTTTTGCTGGTTGGGGCTTCTTTTTCTTTTTGTCGTCCATCACATCATGTGCCGCACCATCATTTTCATGTGATTTCCATCTAGATTCATTACAAATCTTGCATTTATCTCTCTTCTCATCCTCTAGTGATCCCCAATACAACATGCAATGTTTCGGGCAAGCATGAATCTTATCATAACTTAAACCTAACGTCTTAATCATCTTTTTTGCTTGATAGAAAGATGAAGGTAGTTTAGCATGGGGAAAAGCATCAGTTAGAAGCTAAATGATCATTGAAAATGTTTTATCTGTTGCGCCACACAAAAATTTTATGTGGTAGAGACGAACGATGAAGGATAGTTTGCTATATTTGGTGCAACCCTGATAGAGCTCTTGATTTCCGTCTTCCATTAATTCTTTAATTGTTTTCAGCTCCTTATTATTGACGTCATTGGTGTCCATTACGTTGTCGCTGTTAGCAATACTTGATGGACCAGAATCTTGATTTCCTTGGTCACCAAAGACGCCAAAGACATCGTTTAACATATCTTGCATTGGATGTTGTCTAGCAGACGCTTCTTTTACTTGGCTCACTGATTCAACATTTGGTTGAACATGCTTTTCCCCATGCATGTTCCAAAATGTGCACTTGCTTGGAAAACCCTTTTCAAGGAGAGGACTGAACACTTCAACTCTATTACGAGGAAAAAATCGACATGTATTACAAGGACATAATATTTCCATTGATTGATGCATTTGAAAAGGCAAAGTCCAAAAATTGGACTACCCCATCTAAGAAGTCTTTTGATTTTATTGGCTTATCAATCCAACTCTTATCAATCATAATTGCATAATCTGTTTGCAAATTGAAATGAAATTATTCAAGCATTTGAGATAGCAAATGACAATAATATAACATAAAAGATAAGTTACAAAATGCATCTGCAAGTTCAAATCAATAACAGACACAAACTTTCTTATGAGAGTTTCAGTTTCTAGCTGAAGACAACTTTCCATTAGTTAATTAACCGGATGCATTAGAATGTATCAAGGACCTCAAAGAAGTGAAGGAAATTGGAACTTGAAGAGCCAAACCTCAAAGACGATGCTCATAATTGGAGAAATCAATGAAACTGCCACTGCGTTTGAAATAGACCTTGACAAGAACCACACTTTCGTCCTCGCCGCAACTGAGTTCAACGAAACCGCCGTGAGCCAACAAGATGACGCAACTGTGACTGCAGCAACCAAAACAACAACAAGAAAGAATGAAAAAAAATAAAGAAAACATAATCAAGAAAGAAGGAAAAGACACAACTAAAGAAAAATAAAGAAATTGATGTTTCACCTTGAGAGAAGAACTAATGAAGAAGCTTGCACCTAGAGGGGAATGAAGGGACCAAACAGTGAGGAGCAGATTGAAATCTATTGAGCCAAGAAGTGAAATTCAGCCAGAAATATCAGATTATCAGATATAACAAATTCAGCAAGAAATATTCAGCGAGAAATCGATTGAAACTCAGTGAACACAAATGGGAACTGACCGATGATGTATCAAGCATATAAATCTAATTGAATGCAGCAAAAATCAAATTGAAAGCAGCAAAAATCAAATTGAAAGTGTTGTAACTTTATGTATCTGAAACAATAATAATGCAACAAACCCAGCCAGCCAAACAGAAAATAATTGCAACCCAAAATGCAAACAGCAGAATGTCAACTTCCTTATTCACACACACATTAACGAATTAGAAACAGAACCATATGAACAGAAATTGAGAATGCGAAATATCAGAGAACTCAAATTACTAAAACCGAATTGAAAGAAAATAAACCCAGAAACATTCAAACCGAAACAGTAAATGCAAGAAAGCATTAAAATCAAGAAAGCATTAAAGAAAGAAAGAATCTAATTGGTACCTACGATGAGAAGGAAGTTGCGAAAGAGAGCTTTTACCTTCTGGTTTCACCGAGAGAGAGCTTTCACGGTTTCCCTTCTGGTTCACTTCTTCACGGTTTCGCTTCTGGTTTCCCTTCTTGGGGATTTCGTTGGTTCACTTCTTCGATCAGGAGATTGATTCACTTATTGGGGGTTTTCTTGTGAAGAGAGGTTGGAATCGTGGAGCTAGGTTTTCATTTTGAAGAGAAGTTGGAATCGTGAAGAGAGGTTTTCATTGTGAAGAGGTTCACTGATTTGCGAGGAACTGATGAGTTACTGACGAAAGAAAGGGACGAACTGGTGTGGAGGGGAAGGGAGGAACCGATCGCTGGTTGCGATTGAAGTGGAAGGGACGAAGTGGAACGGACGAGGGAGGGGACGAAGTGGATATGGGTACGAAGTGGATTCAGCGAGTGAAGAGAGGGAGAGTGAGCGAATTCAGCGACGAAGTGGATTTATCGAGTGGAAGGGACGAAGTGGATTCAGCTAGTAAAGAGGGGTTGGAATCGTGAAGAGATGGAGAGTGAGCGAATTGTGAATTGCGATTAAAGAGGGAGAGTGAGTGAAATTAATTAATTTCCCGGTTATTTAGCTACGTGGGTGAGCGTGACTTATCTAAATCTTAGCCACGTGTAAACTAATTGTGCCTAAATTAGTGTGGCAAACAGTCGCTATTTTGGTTGGAAAGGTGAAAGGATGGAAGGAAAAGCTTCTTGACATGATCCTCAGAGCCGTCGGCGACTAATTTAGAGTCTTATGGTGGAAGTTGTAGAAGACACCACGATCAGGGATGGAGGTTTCGGTTGATAAGTCCGATGGAGCACCACGGCAAGCCGATAAGCTCTAAAAACGGCTCAAAGAACCATAGAGAAACGTCTCTAAATTTTAACTCAAAATTCAACTCTTTTATTTCACGAAATGAATTACAATTTATAGGGCTCTAGTCCCAGTTGAACTCAATGAAACCCTAAAAAGTAAATATGACCTAATCTTGCAATAAAGACAAAAAAACCAAATCCAAAAATTCATATTTGAAAACAATCAAATAAGAACTAATTCTAGGAATAAGAACTAATCCAAACATTCTAAATTATAATAAACCAAATCAGTATTAATGTAAAATCTTAATTAAAAATAAATAATTCCACAGGCATTAAAGCCTTTATTTGTTTTTACTAATAAAGCAATTGAAATTATGCAATTAAAGTAGTGTGATATTCAAAATCAAATAAAGCTGGAGATTCCTTGTAGGTTCCTTCCACATGCTTAAAGAACTCTTGATCACATCATTCTCCTTTTCTTCAAAAAGATTTGTCCACAAATCTGAATCTGCAAAATGAATTAATGAGTTATTCAAAAAAATTCCCTCTATTTCTCTATTCTTCCTTTTTAAAGTTTGGACATTTCATCCACTTTCCTCTTAAAATTATTATTTTTCTCAACAATGCCCTCATTATTTTTCCTCGCCTCTTCTTTTCTCTGGATATTTTTCTTCTCCTCCACTTCTTTCTCAACATTTTCTTTTCTCTCTATTTCTTTCCTTCCCACTTCTCTACTGCTTTCCTTTTTCTCATTCACTCTCTCTTGATTTTCCCTATTGACCAAACTCTCTGTTTTCGTCTCACCATCTCTTGTCAAGATTTGATCTTCGGCTGCGTTTTCTAGTATAAAAGCGATTTGACGATTATCAAATGAAAATGAGTATGTGTTGGTGCAATGATCATGTTTTGCTTTATATCGATGCTAGATGACATTTTTTTGAAGACACCACATCAAAAAGTAACTCATCTTCATATTCTCCAAGTGTGAATGACAGTAGCACTTGTTTGGTCACCATCGCATCACTCATATGTTTAAACTCTGGATCACTGAGGCTATCGAAAACATATGGTTGTGGGTAGAGCTGTCAAGATGGGCGGGCCGACCTGGCCCATTCCGGCCCACTGGGCCAAAACGTAAAAGTGGACTGGGCTGAGACCGGCCAATTGGTGACTGGGCCGATGGGCCGGCCCGCGGCCCAATCTAACTTTAACAAAGGAAATCATAAAATTGCTCAAAAAGACATAAAAAAGTTGGCCCAGCTTAGCCCATGGGCCAACTGGGCTGGGCCAAAACAGCCTGATTTGTTCATGGGTCTCTATTTAACGAGCCCAACCCAGGCCAAAACACTATGCCTTGGGCCGACACGTTGGGCTGAGCCAAAATTGACAGTTCTAGTTGTGGGTGCTTGAGAACGGAAAGTCCCAACTTCTCCACCAATGTTGTATTAGCCATATTGATCTAATACTTTCTATCAATCATCAAACTACAAACCTGATCTTTCACAAAACATTTAGTAAAGAAAATATTTTTTTCTTGCCTTCCAGGTTCAAGTGCTTGAAAAGAAATCAAACTCTCAAACAATAAAAAAACGAAAATGGAAAAAAACAATGCTTTTTTTTCAATTCTTTTTTTTTTATTCTTCTTTTATTCTTTTTTATTTTGAATTTTCAAAAAAACAATTAATATTTTTTTTTGAAAGAAAAATAAAATGAAATGAACAAAAATTTAAAGACAAAAATTGAAAATGATAGATAACACCTTGAAAAAACCTAAGCTTTGATACCATTTGATATGATCCTCGGAGCCGTTAGTGACTAATTCAGAGTCATATGGTGGAAGTTGTAGAAGACACCACAATCGGGGATGGAGAACCGATCGATAAGTCGTGAAGACGCCACAACCGGCTTTGGAGGTTTCAGTTGATAAGTCCGATGCAGCGCCACGACAAGCCGATAAGCTCAAAAAACAGCTCAAAGAACCATAGAGAAACATCTCTAAATTTTAACTCAGGAGTCGTTGGTGACTAATTCGGGAGTCATGAAGGTGGGAGTGATGGAGACACCACAATTGGGGATGGAAGACCGATCGATAAGTCGGGAGGACGCCACAACCGACTATGGATGTTCTGGTTGATAAGTTGCACGCTGATAAGCTCTAAGAACGGCTCAGAGAACCATAGAGACACGCCTCTAAATTTTTACTCAAAAATCAACTCTCGGTTTATTCAATAAAATGCATTACAATATATAGGGCTCTAGTCCCAATTAACTCAATGAAACCATAGAAATTAAAATATACTAATAAATACCAAATCCTAATTTTAATAGAAATAAACTAATTGACTTGAATGCCATTTACTAAAAATCCAAATATAAACTAACGAAGTCTTCTATTATGGAAATTAACGCCATGCAAAGAACCTTATTCTCTTTGGGCTTCAACCATTCGAGCTAAATACATGTGTGGAAAGGAAGGATTTCCTAAAATTGACCAAAAGAAGGCTGGGTCAAACTTGTGGCGAGGTATTTGTGCAAACTGGGATAAATTTCGTGAATGTCTTTCTTGGAAGGTGGGCAACTGTAATATCCCCAATTTTCGCTATTTAAATTAATTGGCGTGAATTGATTTGTTAAGTTTATTGAAAATAAAATGAATTGTTTGATTTGTTAGCTATTACAATTTGTGTGCAAATTTATAAGCAATTGCATTAAGTTAGGCCACTTAGAGCTAATAGAAGTCATAGGGGGAGGATTAGTAACTGAAGGGTAGGTTGGTCTTTTCCACCTTGTCACTAAAAACCCCCAGCTGAACCAAAAGACAGAATCTCATTCATTGTAAAAATTTCAGAAAAACAGAAACAAGAGAGAAAAGGGAGAGGGCACAAGAGAGAGGGAGGAAGAGAAGAGAGGAGATTCCTCAAAACTTGATGCATGTGCAATCCCTTGGTGCCAAAGTGATCAGCTCACTTCCCCCTTCCTATTGATACCCATTTCGAAATCAACACCCACCTCCAACTCAATCCACCATTAAAGACCACCCAAGCTCAAGTGGAGCAAAGATAGAGTTTTGGGACTTCCATTGGCTTGCATGTCGCCATAGAACCATAATACAACCTTGGGAGAAGTCACCTTGCTAGTTGGTATAGTTTGGGTAAGGAAATCATTAGCTCAAAGTGCTGAAGTTCGAAATTGGGTAGCTGTCCAAAAGTTCGGGTAGCTGAGTTTCGGTTTCGTGGAGTACATCACACCAAGGTGAGTTCTACACTCACTAGGGAAATCATTGTTAATATATGAGTCATGCATTCTTGGTTTTATTATGTTTTGATTCTGTATAAAGATATGTGTTTGATGACTGAAATTGGATGCTATTTGTGTTGATAATTTCACAGTGTGGAGACTTTCTGGATAGGTTCGGTTTTCTGGTAACTGGGACTGTTTTACCGGTTCAAAAATTATGTGACTTACCTTTTTAGAAACTAGATTGAATACTTGTCATTTTGGCTTTGGAATGGTTGCATTTGGACTTGTGTAGCTCAAGATATGAGCATCACAAGTTAGGGTAGAATTCTGGAGACAGTTTGAGAATAGGTTCGGTTTCTGAGCATCTGGGAATGATATAGGTATCCAAAAATTATATGGTTAATTTTTTTAGAAACTAGACTGAATACTCGTCAATTTGGTCCTGATTTGATTGAATTTGGAATTGTGTAGCTCAAGATATGAGCATCACAAGTTAGGGTAAAATTCAGTGTAATTTCGCATCGCGGCCCGTGGCCATCGCGTCGCGACCTCCCTTAAATTTTGCAACGCAAAACTTTCTGTCACTTTTCGCGTCGCGACGGAACCAGTTCGCGTCGCGACGATTTGCAGTTTTTCAGCAAAATACCCTAAACTTGTTTTCGCAATAACTTTTGATCCGGGAACCCGATTGAGGTGTTCTCAAATGCGTTTTAAAGCTTATTCAAGGACCTATCTATATATATAATTTATACTGTATAATTCCATGATTATGTTTATTTTTATTAACGGCCCTTGCGGTCCACGGTTTTATTAACGGCCCTTACGGTCCATGGTTTTATGAACGGGCCAATTCGGGTTCATGGAATGTGTTATGGATTTGATTGTCATGCTATGATTGTGATTGAGATAAGCGTATGCCATGGATATTGCTTTATGTGATTGATGTATTGTGCTGGACTGTTTGGATTAGCATCAGGATAAGTTAGGATAGTAAACCTTAGTAAGCCGTGTGAGATCACCTAATATTAAGATCATGTTAGTACAAGACTAAGTTAAGTACAAGTTCACTGTTAAGCATAAGCTCATGGTTTGATTAAGTTCATTGTTCACTGATCACGGTTCACGGTTTACTGCTTATTGGTTATTGTTCACTGTTCACTGCTCATTGTTCATGGTATATATTATATACATCATTGCTGGGGTGACGACCCTGTTCACGGATTAGCGTACTAGTGGGAGAGGAAGTCACGAGCCTTATCCCCTAGGCCCACTGCATTGTTGTCCCTAAGGTAGTAGAAATGGCCGGGGACCGGGTTTGCCGGAATCTTTAAAATAAGACCCCGGTGATATGCTAAGAATCATTGTCATGGTGTGTGCCTTGTGTGTCGCTAGAAGGGCCACGAGTACACGTTGTATGTTCCCCGTAGTCGACTTAAGGGCTACGATTCATGAAATCAAGCATAATTGAACCGAGAGAGTTAGTAAGGGGTCTCGATAGAACTCACTGAGACAAGTTGTCTCACCCAATCCATTGTTGTTGTTTTTCAGTTAAGCAGGGAAAGTTGAAAACCGTGAGGCACGGCTATGGAGACGCTTGAAGAATTGCTGACGACATTCCTCTTGTCATGTTATGTATCTTTGTATTTCAGTTTCCTTTGTATCTCTGTATATTTGTATTCGGTACCTTAGATATACGATTGTACGACTTATGTCATGAAGTTGTAAATCGCTTCCGCAGACTTTCGGTTTTGAGTATTGAACACTAGTTTGAGTTATGTGAGGACCGACTTTGATTATATTATGTTCAGATATGTAAGTGCGTTTGATGAATTTCATCGAAGTGTAGAATGTGTTCAATATTTTAAAAGGAAAGTCACTCTGATGTATGCCAGTAGTGCATTTCGGTAGTTTCTACAAGTTAGAAATTATCGGGGTGTTACAGCAACGGTGAGAGTGTGCGTTTTTGGAAAGATAATTGGCTCCAAGGTCACAGACCCCTTGATACAGAAGCTTTAAAAATAATTGATGAATTGTTTTTGAACCAAACAGCCAGTGATTGGGTTGATCAAAATGCTCTCTGGGACTTAACTTCGCTTGGCAACTATCTCCCAACTATCACCATCAGAGAGATCGAATCCCTTCCTCCCCCAAATGTCCTTGCAGAGGATGATGCTTTCTCTTGGGGAGAAAGTCCTGATGGACAATTCACTGCTTCCGCTTACAAGGCGTTACAGAACCAGATTTCACACCCTCACTCAAGAGTTTTTGCTAGAATATGGAGGTGGGAGGACCCTCAAAGAATCAAAGGGCTATTGTGGAAAGCTACTCATGAGGCACTTATGACAAATAGTGAAAGATGTAGAAGGAGAATGGTGAGTTCCCCTCATTGCCCGGTGTGTGGTAAAGAAGAAGAGTCATTCTTTCACTGTTTTAGAGATTGTGAAAGAATAATCACAGTTTGGCGTCAATTAAATGGTAACACTGACATTACCTTGTTTGCTGCGACTGATTGGCAACAATGGTTGTTCAAAAATCTAGAACGGAAACGTCTTTCTGAGGATAACCCCAATTGGCACCTCATCTTTGGTGCTACGTTGGAGCAAATTTGGAGAGCTCGCAACGATTGGGTCTTTTCACAAAAAAATGGTCATCTCAGACTATCTACTAGAAATCTATTGAGCTATTTGATGTTATTCTCCAAATTAAGAAGAGGTTTGAGGTTCTTTTGCCTATCAATCGCGAGAATTGGAGCAGGACTGATACTTGGAGCCCGCCGCCAAGTGGTACTTTTGCCTTGAGCTGTGATGGCTTTGTTTCAAACTTAGGGGATGCTGGGTGTGGTGGACTTTTTCGCAATGCTTCAGAGGACTTCTTATTTGCTTTCACACATAAGCTGGATCGTTGCTCCATCTTAAAGACAGAGCTGTGGGCCATTTATCATGGGATGTGCATAGCTCGGGGTCGAGGATACCGCAAATTTGTGGTGGAATCGGATAGCTCTTTGGCTATTGAATTGCTTACAACCAATACTGCTGACTTGCACCCTTTGCATCAACTTCAGAGGGATTCAAAGCATCTTTACCACTCAGGACAAGATTAGTTGGAAGCATATTTCGAGAGTGGCTAATAGGCCTGCTGATCGGCTAGCTAAGGATAGTCTTACTAGTGATGAAATTTGTTGTATTTTTGATGATGTTCCTCTCTCTCTCTCTTAACAGTCTTGTTTTTGCTAATAAGAGAGGCTTGAGAGTTCATCTTAGATGGTTGTTTTCTTGGGGCTTTATGCCCCTTAGTTTCACCAAAAAAAAATATCATTGGCTGATATCATGTTAGCTATGTAGCCTGGATACGGGATACGATACAGGATACGACACGATACGGATACGGGGATACGGGAAAATTTTGAAAACCAAGATACGACACGGCTGGGATACTTTAATAAAAAATTAAATTAAAATTTAAATATATAAAAACATAAGAGAAAAAATAAAATAGAAAAAAACAAAGATGAAAAACTGAAATATTGCATTTTATAGATATGAAAAAAACCTGTCTAAATAGATAAAAAAAAATCAAACACAAAATATAGGGATGAAAGGAAGAGGACAATTGACACATATATGTATGAGTGACTAGTCATAAAAAGTAAGGGTAGACAAGTAACTGAGACCACCTGAAATGGTATAATCTGAATAGTCAGTGGCAAAAATAGATAACTTTTTATAGACTAAATATTCATATTAGTACGTAGTTACTCAATAAAACATAATCATATTATTATTCAATATATGATCATCACATTGTAGAAATAAATACTTGTGATCATATAAAGTAGAGATAGTTACATGTATTTATCTCACTCATATCACAATGTATTATTTCTTCTATTATTGTATTACGAAAAAACATATAATTTTATCTTTTAGTTATTGAGGTATTAAAGTGTATCATATATGAGTGACAATCATGTGCTTAGTTTGTAAGAGGTATCGAAAAAGTATCTGAGAAGTATCCTTAGTTGGTAAGAAGTATCAAAGAAGTATCTCAAAAGTATCGAGTCAAATATTTTTTAAAAAGAATTAAAAAATTATTGGATACTCTTTGGGTACGTATCGAGAAGTATCGGGTGCGTATCGGTATCGGATACGTATCCGACACGGGTACGTCTCCATTTTTGAAGTATCGGGGCTTCATAGCATGTTAGTGTTGCCACCAAATTATATTACTCATGAAATCATCTCCTCGTGCACGTCTTCTAATATGAGGGTTGTGATGCTAGAAAATTCTCCTTTAATTATATATGCATCCACTTTTTGTAACCAAAAGCTTGGGCCAATGAAAAACAAAGCAAGGAATCAACTTTTGGAGAGTTAACACCGGCGGTGAAACAATTTCATGCACCATTTGATCACGTCTTTATAAAATTCTTTCCACATTCTTAATGCGCTTAGGATCTCATCACTTTTGAATCAAGCAAGGAAAGAAGTTCTTATTAAAGTAGTTATTCAAACAATCCTTCCTATGCTATGGCTATTTTCTGCTTCCCAAAGCACACGTGCCAAAGTCTGTGTGTTGTTGTAGCAAAGTTCTAGTGGAACTAGAAAGGGAGGGAGAGGGGAATGCATTTAATAAGTTGGAGAGAGCTCACAAGGAGGAAATTGGGGGGGGGGGGGGGGGGGTGGGTTTTAAACACTTAGAGGATATGAACCGAGTCTTGCTTGATAAACAAGCATGGAGAGTGAAAAGAAAAAATATTGCTGATGGATCAGAGTAGTATTCTCCATGGACGTGATCTTATCAAGAAGGAAGGAACGTGAGCGATTGGGGATGGTCATAGCATTGGAATTAAGGAAGACAATTGGCTTGCCTCGGGTAATAAGGTTTCATTAGCCCAAGGGCATTCAATTCGAGTTGTTGGGGACTTGTTGGAGGAAGTCAACCCTATTGGAACATAAAAAAAAATTCCGAGTATGTGATCGCCAAAAAACGCGCCGAAAAAGAGGATTGGTCGCCCATCGTCAGCCGACATTATAATAGAATGTGTAAGAACAGTTATGAACACAATGACGAACACGAATAAAATAGGCTGAGTCGCGGACTAGGTCGCTCTCTTTAAGACGTTTCGCGACTCTGCCCAAGGTGTGTAAGTAGTCTCTCCTAGCCTCGTCGTCCCCAGAATAAAACAACCTTCTCAGAAAATATGATCTTCCCTGCACCTAGGAAGACCACCAAACAACCTACTCTTTGTTTTAGTGCTCGGTTTTCTTATTCTTTTTTCAAGATGAGAAGCATTTTCTTTTTTCTCTCTTATATAAATTCGGTTCCTCTCTTTTCTCAAATATTATCCATTCATTTGTGTTGCAAAACATTGTTTTATATAACCATAGAAAATACCGTTGAAGATGGAGCATTATTCTAACTCATGAATGTAAATAATTTACCAAATTGAAACCGATGAAGCAAAGAGTAATATCTCTTTATTCTTCCATTCGTTTAATCTTGAATAATTTACCGATGGAATAGTCAATTTATCTGATGAAGCATCTATTTTAATCTTGACTAAAAGACTAAAAACGAATGGAAGAATAAAGAGATATTACTCTTTGCTTCATTTGGTAACTTTATCCGATGAAGCATCTATTTGGTAACTTTATTTGGTAACTCTATTTGGTAACTTTATTTGGAAGAATAAAGAGATATTATTCTTTTAGTCAAGATTAAAATAGATGCTTCATCGGATAAAGTATGAAAAATTGACTATTCCATCGGATAAAGTTTCCCACTGTGTTATGAATAATTTACCAAATTGAAACCGATGAATAGTCTTATAAAGTTATCAATTTTTCATACTTAGGAATATCTAAAAGACTATTCCAATCATCATCACTGTAAATTTATAACACAGTGGGAAACTTTATGTATTCTTAGGTCCATGGTCCTTTTAAGGTACATCATGACCCTCTCAATAGTATACAAGTACTCATTACTAAAACTACTAGTAAATCTGTATAGTAAACTCACAACATAAGCAATAATTCTAGTGCAATCAGCAGCATATTGAAGACTGCAAACGATGCTCGCAAACTCAGACTTTTCAACACTCTCTTGGTGTTCTTAAGCAACTTGACACTAGGATCATAATGAGTGTCTAGTCTACAACAAAAGTAATTTATATTTACTTCACCAACGTCCTTCATATCAAAAACTTTTAGAAAACATATTGTTGATATTTTTCAAAAATATAATATTAGAACCAAAATTAAGTAAGTCATCTACGTGTAGAAAAATAATAGTGCAACTATCCAAAATATAATATAAGCACCCTATGACTTTAGTTAGTTTCAAAACAAATAAAATCACAAAATTAAACTTCTCAAAGATAGATGAGGCAAAAATCATCATGTTAATCAATATAAGTTTCTTTCTTCTAATATATCAAAAAAAATATTATTATTATTAGAATCACATGTTTTAATAATACACTATTAAAAATAGAATCTCTACTATTTTTGCATTTAAACAAAAAACGATTTTTTGTAATTCACTTTAATATAAAAACTTTGCTATTAATCACGTATCTCCTAAAGAATCCTAATCATTTGAAAACAAAATAAATAAAAATCAATTAGCCACATGTTTTAGATAAACTCAAATTAATTAAAAATATAACTAGAATCAAGTTCTTCCTCGTCTCTGGAGTATCCATAACATCATTGAGAATCATAGTCTTTCCAGAGATAAACATCAATTTGACATCCCATATTCTAGCAACAACAAACAACAAAATTTCCTTAAAGAAATTTCTATCAATGCAAACATGACGTGTTACATCATTGTCTACCAACGACCCCTCGAATCCACCAATAACATTGATTCAACAAGTCATAACAATTCTTGAGGGGGTTTCTGCTAATTCTCATTTTCATTTTGGTTGTTGCTCTTTTCATGATTTTGAGTTTCCTAATTTTATTTTCCAGGATATATAGTCGAAATAAAATTGACAATTGCAATTTTCGGGAAGAAACAGTTTATCAATTACTGAAATCACTTGAAATAATAATCCAGAGACACACCTTAAGAGACTATTTCAAGAGCGATTTACTAGAATGAGTCCGCATTGGTGTCGTGATCAGCGAGAACATCATGCTCGGTAAAAATGGGAGAAAATGCATCGTCTTAAAATTGTTGGAACAATTAAGAACAAAAACAATATAGGCTGAGTCGCGGACTAGGTCGCTCTCTTTAAGACGTTTCGCGACACTGCCCAAGGTGTGCAAGCAGTCTCTCCTAGCCTCGTCGTCCCTAAGATAAAACAGCCTTCTCATAAAATATGATCTTCCCTGCACCTAGGAAGACCACCAAACTCACACCCCTACTCTTTGTTTTACTGCTCGTTATTCTTATTCTTTTCTCAAAATGAAAAGTATCTCGCTAGTTTTTTTTTTCTCGTATAAATTTGGTTCCTCTCTTTTCTCAAATATTATCCATTCATTTGTGTTGCAAAACATTGTTTTATATATTCAAAGAAAATACCGTTGAAGATGGAGCATTATTCTAGCTCATGAATACAAATAATTTACCAAATTGAAACCGATGAAGCAAAGAGTAATATCTCTTTACTCTTCCATTCGTTTTTATTCTTTTAGTCAAGATTAAAATAGATGCTGCTCATATAATACTTTTCAATAGCGTTAAAACCATTAAAAATTGAGACCAAACGACTCTAATATTCTTAAAAGGCATGCAACGTTTACATAACGGTTTTCTAAAAAAATGTTCACATAATGATATAATAAATAATATAATGATTCTAATAATTGGTAAACTAACTGATTTTTTTTCATTTAAAACATATGCTTTTCAAACGTATACATTAAAAATATAAGATTATCAAAATAATATTAAATAAATCGTTTTATTAATTTTTAAATAAAACAACCCAACAGGATGTTCTGGAAGGACATTAGGAGCTCTTATCTCCCCCCAAGGGATTAAGATATTCCTTTGGAAAGTAGTTCACAACATCCTTCCTATAAAGGAGGCCCTTCTCAAGAGATGTCAGTAGATGCTCAATCTGCCCAGTTTGTCAACAGCAAACTGAAACAATTGAATATCTCTTACTGTTGTGCCCATAGATGAGGCCTGTTTGGTTTGGATCACAGTTCCAGATTGAGCTTAATGAGATGGAGGTAATATATAACACCCCAATTTTCTTAGGTCACTAGTGAGGCTCAACTTCTAAAATATGGTGCATTTTTTTTTAAAAAAATGTGAATCACTCCTTTCCCTTCCATCAAATCGTACAAATACTTCTCCTTCAAAATACTTTTCAAAATGTGAATTAGAGTAACAACAGCATTTGAAAGATATAATGCAAACCATAGTGTACTAACTACATAAGGGTAGTTGTAACACCCCGGTATTTTTTTTTTAAAACAATGTAAAAATACCCAGGTGCACCATCCCTAAATCATCAGAGATATAAAAATTCCTGCATAGATACTGAACACTGCAATATAGTTCTCGCTGAATAACAACAAAACAGTCTTAAATACAAATAAGACCGAACAGGTTCTCTGACCATAACCTTCAGCAAACTATAGTGCTCAATATCATACAAGAAAGCGGAATAAAATACATAATGTTGTGATACACAGAATACAAGGGAAAACATAAACTAAGCACAACAGCTAAGTCTTCAGCAACCATCCAAGTACAACCTACTCGTGCTTCTTGGATCTCCTCTTTCCCTGTTTCTCTGTAAAACAACAACATTTAAACAATGAGATACAATCTCAGTGAGTTCTACCGAGACCCCTAACCACGCTCTCGGCTTATTTACAAAACCTTAACCTGGCAATCCTGTTATTGAATTGCGATTATTCACTGGTAATTCGATATGAATTACAAACATAACCTTTTAATATTTAGCACGTCACCAACTACCGCAAGCTTAGGTGAACCCCGCATAGCCAATAGGTGTACAATGTCTAAAGGCAAAAGTAACAACATAGGGGCCTAGGTCAAGGGCTCATGACTTCCCTCACCTAGTATGCTATTTCATAGAGGTAGTCACCTCGACTAGATATAATATATATATATATATATATATATATATATATATATAAATCAAGAATCATAGACCGGTTTAGATGAATACTTAATAAACATCCCGCGTCAATTACATAGTTCAATAAATAGAACGTACCATAGACCGGTTTAGATGATTTAACAATCATCCCGCGTCATTTATACAATATCACATAGGACTCATAGTCCGCTTTCTTTTCGATAGAAAAACATTAAGTCCACATTCGCTCTCGCATACTAACTCGACACTTTTCAACATAATTTTCAATATCAAAAACAGTTCATTTTGCCTTAAAAATAGAATATTCAGTTAGGCCTCTGAATAAGCTTTCCAACGCATCTTAGAACACCTCAATCGGGTTCCCGGATCAAAAGTTATCGTGAAACGAAAAACAGTGTTTGGTTGCTGAAATCTGCCAAATGGCGCGCGAGTGGCGCGTGGCGCGCAAGTGGCGCGCAAGTGGCGCGCGAACTGGCAGCAGGACCTGTCATGTGGCGCGCGAGTGGCGCGCGGCGCGCAAGTGGCGCGTGGACTGACAGTAGGGGGGTCTGTCAAGTGCAGAATTTGGCGGTTTCGCGCGAAAACCGCGATTCCGCTTAATTCCGATTCTCGTTCCGATTGAAAACAGATTTGACAACCATAAAAACAGTCCCAATCAAAGTCACACAATCAATCAAATCAATCAAAAACTCGTTGTAATTGAATTGTATCAAAACGCGACATACTTTCAAATAACGGTTTTCGTTTCAAAATCTCTCGAAATCAATTAACGTAAAAACTAACGATACACAAAAACATCCTAAGCGTGAGTAAAACTCACCCTTGAAGCGAGAGCCGATATCGAGCCAAAATCACCGAGACTTCAAAATCCCCAAACGCGAACCGAAAATCACCAATCCGCTTTCAACTTCAATTCAAGCTTCCAATCCGCTTTCAATCTTCGTGGGGCTTTATTCTAATCACTCTTCAAACACTCGTACATCCGACCCGCGAGAAATCTCAACTTTGACCTAAACACCAACAACTTGATCCTTAAGGTTCCAAGCTCATCCAAGAATCCAAAGCTTCCCAATCAACCATGAAGTACCCCAAATCACTATTCATCATCCCCTAGCTCCATTTGCTCCTATTCACATAAGACCTCAAATTCAATTTCACCAAAACCTAACCTTTGATTCCTCTAAATGCTTCAAGACTTTAATGATTAAGCTACCCAAACAACAATATGGTCTCTAATCAAGATTAACCTATCGAAATCAACACAATTTCGGATTCCCCCACAAAACCCTAAGAAAACGAAATGCAAAAGGGAGAGGAAAATGGAACCTTAGCTTACCTAGCTTGGAAGGGTGGGAGGGGAAGCAAAGATGATGATGAAGATGATAGTTTGGGATGATGGGTGGAGCTCCTCTTCTTCTTCTTCTTTTCCTCTTTCTCTTCCTTTCTCCTTTTCTCTTCTTTCCTTCTCTGCTTCTCGTTCTCCTCTTCCTTTCTTTCTTTAATTCTTTCCTTTCTTTCCTTTTATATTAAGTGGTAATGTGGTCAAATGACCACATTGCCCTTAATCTCCAATTTCGATTCTAAATCTTCCTTGCCCCGAATTAACCGGTTAACGATCCTAAGACAACCAATAATTATCTTTAGCACTCAATAATTTAACCAATTAAGTACTAAATTAACTCAATTGGGTTAACGTCCAATTAATCCTATTAATTATTTTTAGGGTGTCCTTTTTTTGTAACATCCTGGGCCCTTTTCTTACTTAGTAGGCTACCCAGCGATGCACTCATGACCTTCTCTACCCCCCATGTAGAGTTTTTGCCTTCCGTGGGAATCGAACCATGTACCCTGAGGCTTAGGTACATGCTCAATGCATTCCCACTACCAATTGAACTACTAGCTCAATTGGTAGTGGGAATGCATTGAGCATGTACCTAAGCCTCAGGGTACATGGTTCGATTCCCACGGAAGGCAAAAACTCTACATGGGGGGTAGAGAAGGTCATGAGTGCATCGCTGGGTAGCCTACTAAGTAAGAAAAGGGCCCAGGATGTTACAGTAGTGATATCTCACATACATATATACGTAACATAAACATCCCTGTAATAAGTCACGACTGCTCCAAACAACAACAAAACATTAGAATACTCTGTAGTTGTGAATTGCCTTCATCAAGGACCACTCATAACTCAGGAGTATTTATGGCAATCATCTGTATAGAGGCATGGCCCAAGAACGGGTCCAAGAAGGCCCTACTGTCAAAGTATGCACATACAAAATGTATATAGTCATCCAAAACCACGGTACAAGTACTACTAAAATGCAAAATACATAAACCCTAAGCTGATCACTATACTCTATACCAACAACACACTAGTGCACACGCCCACAAGCAACACATGCATCACGACTGACTCCTCCTCCTTGTTACTGACCATGCCCACACACACACACACACACACACACACACACACACACACACACACACACACACACACACACACATATATATATATATAGTTACATATTCAAGTCAGATATACATAGCAACAATCTCAGTTAATATATAATTAACAGATCAATACAATCACACACCACTCAGACTCCACACATCTTAATGCAATGGCTACATGCAAGTGAAAATGATTCCGGAATATCACCTCCCCCGTAGGAGTTTGTGAGGTCCAACAAAGATTAACACCGCCATAGTCTCGCAATACTTGTGAGATCCAATGAAGGAAAACACCACCATTGTGAGTCCCAATAAAGGAAAATACCACCATTTGTGAGATCCAATAAAGGAAAACACACTAGTGGAAAAAAGACATTATTAAGCATCATGTAGCATCGATTGTTTGAACAACCGATGCTAAATGTTGAACCGGTGGCATTTTTGCAATTAAATGGAAGATTTCGTATTCTGCGTCTACTTTTAGCATATATCGGGTGTTTAAACACCTGATGCTAAATGTATTTGCTTTAGACATTTAGCATCGGGTATTTAAACACCTGATACTAAATGTATTTGCTTTAGACATTTAGCATCGGGTATTTAAACACCCGATGCTAAATGTCCAAAGCAAATACATTTAGCATCGGGTGTTTAATATACCCGATGCTAAAAGTCCCCTTTTATTTTTCCTATTCTTTCATCGCATTCAGTATTTCGCGTTCTCAACTCCCTCACTCTGAACTCTCTCGCCCTCTTCCTCGTGAACCTTCCATGCTCTCTCGCCCTCTCAACTCTCTCGCTCTCTGAATCTCTGCACATCCATGCTCCATCTCGAATCGTTATTGTCTCCTTCGTCAGCGTCACCCTCGGCCGTGCTTTTCTCCTCCGTCCTCGCCTCGCATGCGTCTGTTCTCCGCCATCCATGCTCCATCTCTCCGCCATCCATGCGTATGTTCCGTGTATCCTCTTCTTCTTCTGGTGGTGGTGAGTGACTGAGTGAGAGAACCAGAACCCTAACAGGAAGAAGAAAATCGACTTGAGAAATTTGGGAAAACAAATCTGTGATGTTTGGGAATCATAAGTGGGAAATCCTTGTTGCAGCGTGCGTTTCCTCCTCCTCACGCGAGCGACGACGGTGAGCACTTCCTCTTCTTCCCCTGCACTGCACAACTTCTGTTTGGGTGAGTAATTGATTTCTCACATGAACTTGAAACCCTAATTTGAATTATTGTTGAGCTTCTGGTTTGGTTCTGAAGTTGAAATTGATTTCTCACTCATTGTTCAGCTTCTGGTTCTGATTTTTATTTCTGATTCTAATTTTCCCTAATTCTAGTTTTTCCAGTTTTCCCTAATTCTAATTCTGTTGCTGCGTGTGTTTCCTCTTAATTCTTCATTTCAGCAAAAAGACACAAGTGCTGCAACTATACTATACGTGGGACTGGAGATGATGGGTAGAAACTATGTATTGGCTTGGAGATTGAGCAAGATGGTGTCTGTAATAAAGATCAAGGGTCACTGCATCCTGAACAAAGTATTTTTTTTGTTTTGTTATGATTGTTTTGACAAGTTAGATACATGTTTCTTCTGGTTCTTCAACTGACAGGAATAAACTCAAAGCTATATGCTTGTCTGCACGACTATAGCCTTGTCAGCTAAATGTTTTCTTTTCATTTATTTGGCATTAATTGACTGTATTTCTTATTATGCATGGAAGTGGAAGATTTTGCACACAGAAAATCAATTGACTGTACTATATTATGTTAATATTATAGCATGAATGTCAAAATTTGAACTCTTACTTGAAGTTCTGATTAAAAAAGAGGCTTCATTTTAGTTAGGTTTTCATCTATATAGATCTTTCTGTTAGATACTGTTAATTCGAACTTGCTGGGCTTTCACATATTAAGAAATTTGTGTTTGGTGTGTATTGATTTAAGTGGATTTTTTATGGGAAAGTATCTTCTATTTATTTTTGCATGTGCCGTTTTTATTAATATTGGTTACAACTTATATTACTTTTTTACTTTTCTAGTTTAGACATCAATTCTGGTTTATGCAGGTCATCAACATGTATTTTATCTTATGAAGTTTACGTGATCCTGAGATTCAATTTCCCAGCTATTTTCTTGGAAAGGCTTATCAGATCTGATCTTCCAGTGACCCTACAAGCTTTGGCTTACAGAGCTGATAGGAATTTATGGGATATCACAAACTTCCACTGCCAAAAAATCACTTGCAAAGGTCTTCTGTGACTATTAACGGGTCTTTCTTCAAAAAGACCAATGGTGCTTTGTCTGAAAGTGATAAGAAGCCTATTGCAGATAACCAAAGAGAAATTGCTAGATCAGTGTCTGATTCATTTCCTTCATCTTCTAGTGAGGTGAGCAGCAACTGGGGCGTCTTTGGAAAACTTTGCAGACGGCTGATTATTCCGCAGCCTGCAATTCAATGGTAATTAGCATTCAGCGATTCACAATTTCACATCCTTTGCAGTGCTTAGCTACCTGTAAAAATGTTCATCTAAATTTTCCTTTCCTTTTGGATTTTGCTTGCTTTTTATTTGTGATGTGAATAGAATTTATTGTCTATCCCCATTAAAATATTGTGTCATCACGTTCTTACGAAACTCTTCTTGTACAGAAGGATCTGTGATGTAACAGTGGACTTAATTAGCTCACTTGCTTGCACAATGAAGTTGTGTAGGATGTATTTTCTGCCATTGACCACGTAAGTAAACATGAAAGACATGTTGGAGTCTTCTGAATAATTTTTATTTTTCGCTGTCTGTATCACTGATTTTATTTGTCTAAAAGTCTCTGTTGCTTTATTTTCTGTTTCTGCAATACTGATACTGAATGCCTCCTAAATAGCTGAGACTTTCTAATGTCAAGTTGATATGTATGTATGTATAACACTGACTTTGTTTATTTTTCCTTGTGAGATGCAACACACTTTGTTGAAGGAGAGAAATCCTTCTTGAAATCCTTTTGGTTTTATAGATTTTAAAAATTGTTTTACTATATAATAAATAATTACCAAGTATTATCTGTTTTGATTTTTTACTATATAAAAAACAAGTTTTTTTGATTTTTGTGGTTTACGCCCCTTTAGTTGCATTTTCACAATTTCTCGGAGGTGTTTTGCTGTGAAATTCAGTATGTTTTTTCAACAGTTTCTAGTGTTGGCTGATTTCTCTTTTTGATATGATGCAGAGATAAAGGACAAAGTGATCAAGACCAATGAGGACTTTGTTTGGGTAGTTGGGGTTCCACTAACAGGAAAATTCATTATTGAGATTGAGTTCCTTGATTTAAAGACTGCTTCTCCAGAAATGTATGTATATACTTAATACTTATCTCTTTATCTTTGATTTTCTCTGTATTACTTATTGCAAATGATAATGATTTAGAAAGACAGTTGGAATGTGCTAGTTTAGCTAAAATCAACTTATGGTAGTACTAATTAGATTTTTGTAATGACTTGTGGATTGTTGAAGGTAACAATAGGTCTTGTTTTGAATTGGTTTATTTTGAGTATTTCATTCTATCTTGAACTTTTCATGCAGAAGATCTTATCAACTCCTTTAGGAATATTGTCCTGGGTGGTGAGCAGTTCAAGTCAAGACCTTGCTTGACTCTTGATGTTTGCAGTGAATGCCAAGAGCAGCTAATTCTGGAGGTATAATGACCTTGTGGTATTGTTTTTGTGTTCTAGATTCTAGCTAAGAGGGCATCTTTATATGACTATGAATTGATTGTTGGGGAAAACGGGAAAAGGTTACTTGCATTTGGAAAGATTGACTTTTTATGTGGATTAGGATACCATATGTTTCTCATCATATTATCAACTTGTATGGCTTTTTCTAGTGATTGATATTTAAACTTAATAAATTTGTTATGTTATCTATTCAGGGTTTTTAAGCCTTGGATATTCAACACCTTTTCTTTCATTGGGATCATCTTATATGTACCCTTCTTTGGCTGCTGCTAAGGCTGCTACCATTTCTGTTGGTGAAGAAATTGCAACTCAGGGATTGCCACTGGGGATTTGTCCACTGGTTTTTGTATTTACTGGCACAGGAAATGGTATACACTACAGTCTCTGTAGGCGTTGTTGTTGCTTTATTAATGTTGAAAAATGACTATTGTACTAAAGTTTGACTCTTCCTTTAGTTTGTTCTGGTGCACAATAAATATTTAAGCTTCTTCCTCATAGCTTTTGATAGGTGAAAAGGATTCAGACAATAATTTTTTATGTATCCCGTAATTGATATTTGTGATCTTGCCCAGTATGCTTGATTCCAAGCTGAGTGTTGATTTTTGGATTATCACAATGGAATTGGTCTTTAGGAAATGATGTGTGGGATGTGTAGTTTGGCAGTGAAATTAACACTGCCTTTAAATTAGACATTTAGACATTTAACATCGGTTGTTTCAAACAACTGATGCTAAATGTCTATTTTTTTTTTAAAATTAGACATTTAGCATCGGTTGTTTCAAACAACCGATGCTAAACGTCTTTTTTTTAAAAAAAATTAGACATTTACCATCGGTTGTTTGAAACAACCGATGCTAAATGTCATTTTTTTTTATCAAAAATGACTTTTAGCATCGGTTATTTGGAACAACCGATGCTAAAAGTCACTTTCAGGACATTTAGCATCGGTTGTTTCAAACACCCGATGCTAAATGTCATTTTTCAGGACATTTAACATCGGTTGTTTCAAATAACTGATGCTAAATGTCATTTTCAGACAGCAAAAACAGTGATGAAATGGACATTTAGCATCGGTTATCTGAACACCCGATGCTAAATGTGACATTTAGCGTCGGTTAAATAACCGATGCTAAATGTCTGACATTTAGCATCGGGCGATTTAGCGTCGGGCGATAACCGACGCAAAATGTCCATTTTAACCGACGCTAAATGTCTTTTTTCCACTAGTGACACCGCCTATGTATGCATGAATATACATCAACACCCATGCATATTTCACCACCTCAAACATTATTCAACCAATCATCCCATAGATCAAGAATAATGACATAACACCACACCACACCGTGCATCATTCAACCAAGCATCACATGCATCAAGAATAATGACATAAGACCACATGTAACATCCTCAAAATAATTAATAGAATTAATTGGATGTTAACCCAATCGAATTAATTTAGTACTTAATTGGTAAAATTATTGAGTGCTAAAGATAATTATTGGTTGTCTTAGGATCGTTAACCGGTTAATTCGGGGCAAGGACGATTTAGAATTGAA
Organism: Astragalus membranaceus; assembly: GCA_039519185.1. NCBI lineage: Eukaryota > Viridiplantae > Streptophyta > Magnoliopsida > Fabales > Fabaceae > Astragalus > Astragalus membranaceus. The sequence continues at coordinate 29,476,576 of CM076847.1, forward strand.
ATAAGAGATTAAGGACAATATGGTAATTTGACCACGTTATCACTTATATATTAAATAAATATATATATGTGTGTGTAAGTGAAAGAAAGAAAAGAATTAAAAGAATAGAAAGAAAAGAAAGGAAGCTCGCGAGAGAGAGATACAAGAGAGAGATACAGAGAAGAGGAAAGGAAAAGAAGAAAAGAGAGAAAGAATGGGTATGAGGAAAGAAGAGGAAAAAGGAGAATCAAAGGTTCATCAAAACGTCTTCCATCCTACACGAAAGTTGGTCACCATTTCATCCTCTTCAATTTGGTACTAAAATCATCATCATCAACTCACTCACTCTCATCTTACCATTTTCGAATTTTAGAGGTAAAAGAAGATTTTGATGGTTGAAGTCAAAGGAAAGCTTAGGATGGTGTTTAGGAGAGAACCCAATGTTGTGTTATTGACGATTGAAGTTCGATTGGAAGGTTGGGAGCTAGTTGGAAGAGTTAGGGTTTGAGAATCAAGATTTGGTTTATGCGTGAATAGTGCTTCATGAGGTTGAAGATGATGAATAGTGTTTGATGATTCAAGGATGATTAGGAACGAACCCGAAGCGTATTGAGTGCGGAACAAAGTTCAATTTCGCGAATTGGAAGTTGGTTGGTGATTAGGGTTCGAATGGCGGGATTTCGAGGAATTCGGTGTTTCGGTCCAAGAGATGTCTCGTGATCGAGTGGAAAGCTTTGGGAGCGGATACGGATGTTGTTGGAGCGTAAAGTTTATACGGGGAACGTTCGTGTGGTTATGTCGGGAAAGCGATTTCGGAGAAAGTCTCGGCTATTTGTGATTTTCATCACAATCGGTGAGTTTTACTCACGTTTAGAATGTTTTCGTTTTACAATGAATTTTACGTGATTTGATTTCGAGAGATTTTGACTCAAAAACCGTTATTTTGAAATATATCGAATTTTGAGAAAAATCGAATGTGTTGAGTTTTTGATTGATTTGATTGATTGTGTGACATTGATTGAATCTGTTTTTATGGTTGTTTGAACTGTTTTTAATCGGAACAAGAATCGGAATTGAGCGGAATAGCGAATTTCGCGAAAAACTGAAAACTCTGCATTTTTCAGTAGACGGTCGCGTCGCGACCCGTCCCCTTCGCGTCGTGACCAGGCACAGATTTGCGACGAAAATGTTTCTGACTCTCTTCGCGTCGCGACGGTAGCCGTTCGCGTCGCGACGCTTTGCAGTTTTTCTGCAACTGTACACTGAATTTGTTTTCGCGATAACTTTTGATCCGGGAACCCGATTGAGGTTTTCTAAGTTTGAAAGCTTATTCAGAGGCCTAACTGAATATTCTATTTTTAAGGCAAAATGAACTGCTTTTGGAGTCGTAAATTGTGTTGAAAAGTGATGAATTAGTATGCGAGAGTGAATGTGGATTTAATTTGTAATGTGAATTAAATGTTCAATTATTTGTCTGAGGTAAATGAACCCTGAGTTCATATTATTGTAGATATAATTAGGCTAAAGTGCTCCCGGGGTCCCTTATCTTTATTTAAAGTAACGAATTAGTCATTTATGTTTTTTTTGTCCCAAATAAGTCCTTTATCTTTCAAATTTTTGACACATAAATCCTTTTCCATTAACAGTGCTGATTTATGTGTCAAAAAAAAGGATTTATGTGTTAAAAATTTGAAACATAAAGGACTGATTTGGGACAGAAAAGGATTTATGTGTCAAAAATTTAAAACATAAAAGACTGATTTGGGACAAAAAAAAGATAAAGGACCAAATCGTTACTTTAAATAAAGATAAGGGACCCTGGGAGCACTTTAGCCATATAATTATTATATCGAGTTGGGTGACGACCCATGGTTTTAACATACTAGGAGGGGCAGTCATGATCCCCCACCCTAGGCTCCGTGCCAATAGGAGAATGTACTATTGGTAAGGGGTTTCACCGGGATTAGCACTGGATTGCAGTCGGTGTTATGTTATGAGTGTTGTTGTACGTACACTGGGATTAGCACTGGATTGCAGTCGGTGTCGTACTGTGCGATACACCGGGTTTAGCACTGGATTGCAGTCGGTGTCGCACTGAGTCATGATACGTTCACCAGGATTAGCACTGGATTACAGTCGGTGTCGTGTTAATTTAAAAAGAATTCATAATTGAACCGAGAGTGTTAGTAGGGGTCTCGGTAGAACTCACTGAGATTGTATCTCATTGTTTATATGTTGTTGTTTTACAGAGAAACAGGGAAAGAGAGGACCACAGAGGCACGAGTAGGTTGCACTACAAGAAAAGAAGCCATTAGCGACGGAAATTAGCGAGGGACTAATGTTCCCTCGCAAAAATTGGGATTAGCGACAGAATTTGCGAGGGAATAGGGGCTGTCGTATTTTTGAGAATTAGCGACGGAAATTTAGACATTAGCGACGGAAATTCCCTCGCTAAAGGCTTGGGCGGGAAAATTAGCGACGAAATTTCAGTCCCTCGCTAATTTTTGACAGTTTTCAGATGATGGGACTCAGTGTAGGGGTTGGTAAATGTGCAGCAATTAGCGACGGACAGTTCCGTCGCTAATTCCCTCGCAAATTTTTTTTACTTTTTTTCCTTAAATCCATTTACACCCTCACTCTTCTTTCTCACTCACAACACCCTCACTCTTCTTCTCTCCTCTTCACCCTTCCTCTTCCCTTACTCTTCTTCTCACTCACACCACCACCACACCACCACCACGCCACCACGCCACCACGCCACCCTTCCTCTTCCCTCACTCTTCTTCTCTCCTCTTCTTCTCACTCACATCACCACCACACCACCACCACGCCACCCTTCCTCTTCCCTCACTCTTCTTCTCTCCTCTTCTTCTCACTCACACCACCACCACACCACCACCACCGCCGCCACCACTGTCACTCCTCTCTCTCTCTCCCTCTCTCTCTTTCTCCCTTAATCTTCTCCTTCTCTCTCTACCATCCACACATCACCACCACGCCACCTTCACCACCACCACCACCACGCCACCTTCACCACCACCACCACCACCACGCCACCACCACGCCACCACCACTCTCACTCCTCTCTCTCTCTCTCTCTTTGGAAATAATAATAATAATAATAATAATAATAATAATAATAATAATAATAATAGTAATAGTAATAATAATAATTAAAATAATATAATTGAAAAATATATAAAAAAAAAGAGATTTAAAAAAAAACAAACGGTCAGACTTAGCGAGGGAAAATTCCCTCACTAATTAGCGAGGGATTAAAATTCCCTCGCTAATCCCAGTAGCGAGGAGGGAATTAGCAAGGGAACTAGTCTGTCGCTAATTCCCTCGCAAATGACCATTACCGACAGATTTAGGTCATTTTGCGAGGGAAATGTCCGTCGCTAATGACCAGTTTTTTTGTAGTGTTGAGCTCGGATGGTTGCTGACGACTTAGCATTATGCTTAAGTTTATATTTCCTTTTGTTGTCTATGTACTGCAACACTATGTCTGTAGTGTATATATTTCTTCCGCTTTCTTGTATGATACTGAATACTATAGTTGTTGATGGTTTATGGTCTGAGAACCGTATCGTCTTGTATGTGTATAAGACTTTTTGGTTTATATTCAGCGAAAAATTATAGTGATATTCAGTGTCTAAGCAGGAAATATATCTCTGATGTTGTAGGGATGGTACACTTGGGTATTTTTAGGGTATTTTTACTAAATAAAAATACCGGGGTGTTACACCACACACATTATTCATCCAAGCATTACAGGCATCATGAATAATGACATAATTAACAACTTCACTAAATCACATGCACTACAAGAATTAAGTGTATTACCGGCGGGTAATTTCGGGCGGAAAAAATCTGCCGGTACGTTTCCGGCGATTTTTGAGGATTTCCGGCAGATTTATAGCGCCGGTAAATTTCCGACGGATTTTTTGGTGTTTCCGGCGGTTATGGGTCCGCCGGTAAATTTCTGGCGGATATTTTGGCCATTTTAGGCGGATTTCACACGCAGAAATATTTTTTTGCCGATAATCACATTTTCCGGCGGATTTGTTCCAAATTCAAAAAAGAAAAATTGACCCATTTCCGCCGGTAATATCAGTTTCCGGCGGATTTATCCCCCAAAACGTACACACCAAATAATCCGCCGGTAAATACGTTTTTTGGAGAAAATTTTTCCGAATTTCAAAAATCAAAATCCACTGGAAATGGCGATTTCCGGCGGCTTTATCTGCCAATAATGACTCACCGAATATTCCGCCAGTATTGGCGTTTTCTGGCGGATTTTTCTGGATTCCGTTTTTTCAAATTTCCGCAGGTAATGTGGTTTTCCGGCGGATTTTTTGAATTTTAAAATCTGTCGGTACGTTTCAGGCGGTTTTTGGGGATTTCTGGTGGATTTGTAGCGTCGGTGAATTCCGACAGAGTTTTTGGCGTTTCCGGCGGTTATGGGTCCGACGGTAAATTTCTGGCGGATATTTTGGCCATTTCCGGCGGATTTCACACGCAGAAAAAAAATTAAAAAAAAATTCCGCCGGTAATCACACTTCCGGGGGATTTGTTCAAAACTCAAAAAAATAAAAATTGACCCATTTCTGCCGGTAATATCAGTTTTCGACGGATTTATCCACCAAAACATTCACACCAAAAAATCCGCCGGTAAATACGATTTTTGACGGGAACTTTTTCAAATTTCAAAAATCAAAATACCCTGGAATTGGCTGTTTCCGGCGGCTTTATCCGCCAATAATGACTTACCGAAAATTCCGCTGGTATTGGCATTTTCTGGCCGATTTTTCTGGATTCCATTTTTTCAAATTTCTGCCAGTAATGCGGTGTTCTGGCGGATTTTTTGAATTTTAAAATCCGTTTGACTGATTTCCGCCGGTAGGGACGCGTTTCCGGCAGACATGGGTATAAATTTTTCGGGACTTAAAATATAACCATTGGGACTCTTCTCTTCTTCCATTCCCTATATAATCTGAACTACTTCTCCCATTTCTCCAATCTCTTCCTCTTCTTCTTCTTCTTCTTCTTCTTCTTCTTCTTCTTCTTCTTCTTCTTCTTCTTCTTCTTCTTCTTCTTCTTCTTCTTCTTCTTCTTCTTCTTCTTCTTCTTCTTCTTCTTCTTCTTCTTCTTCTTCTTCTTCTTCTTCTTCTTCTTCTTCTTCTTCTTCTTCTTCTTCTTCTTCTTCTTCTTCTTCTTCTTCTTCTTCTTCTTCTTCTTCTTCTTCTTCTTCTTCTTCTTCTTCTTCTTCTTCTTCTTCTTCTTCTTCTTCTTCTTCTTCTTCTTCTTCTTCTTCTTCTTCTTCTTCTTCTTCTTCTTAAATCTCTTTTCTTCTGGCTACGAAAATATTTCTAATTTTTTTGCAAGGTATGTTGTTAAACTTTATTTGATTGTTTTAGTTAATATTTTGTTTTAGAAAATGGGTTAGTTAATCTTTGTTATATTATTTCTTTAGCAATGGATTGGAGTTCGGTTGAAATTTTTGTTCGATAAGTCGAAAATTAGCATCAAGTCAAAGACTTCTCTTCATTCAGGTTAGTTATCAAGTTATTTGTTATTAATTGTTTAGTATAGTATCCTGATAAAATTTGTTATTTTAAAAATTATGGTTTGTTAAAAACTTAGAAAATTATGGTTTGTAATTACTATTTGTTGTTTATGTTTTTAGATAAAATAAATATGAATTATTCTAATATAATACGAATTATTCTAATATAATAATATACTGTTATTATTTTGTTTATTTTTTAAAATTAAAATCAGAGTAAATTATTTAGTATAATTTAATATATAATAAAATAAATAATATATAATATATAATGTGTTATATTTACTATTACTATGTATAGTGAAATTATTTGAAATATATAAATAAATAAATAAATTTAATTTGTTGTATAATTTTTAGATTAGATTGTAGTTAATATTTGTTGTTTATATTTTTTAGATAAAATAAATACGAATTATTAAAATAAATTTGTTAAAAAAGTAAAATTAAGATAATATAAAATGTTATTATTAAAATACGAATTAAAATAATGTGTTATTAAAATAAAATTAGAGTTTTTAAATAGTTATATCATGTGTTATATTATGTTTCATTAAATATTATTATATAGTAAAAAATGTTAATTGATGTAATTAGTTGAAATTATATTGTAAATATTTTGTTTATTTTAATAGTTAGAATCAATATATATTAAAAAATATTAGTTACTAGGTTATTTAATTTATTGGTTATAATTAAAATTTGTATATTTAGTCAAATTAGAAAAATACAAATGTCTATTGTTCTAATACACATATATGATATATGTTATAGTATATATATTAGGAACATCCACAAAAAAAAGGATTGTAGTTGGATGTATGATCGAATGTATCCGGGAAGAGCTGGGTTGAAGCGACGTTTTGTACAAGGAGTCGAAAAGTTTGTTCTTTTTGCTAAGCGTCAAAAAGAATTTTTTTGAGGAGCACGTGTCTCACTGCAGAGTCGATATAATCCTTGACTGGTTGCCCAGAAGAAATCATGTATCCATCCTTGAACTTCATGGATTTGGCTCTCTAGGCTCTCAATTTTCCACTGACAATGACCTACCAAAATCAAACAGCAATTACCACCGAATCATTACAGAAAACAAAATAATAAAATGGAAATTCAGAGTTCTTGGTGCCAGAACAAACCTCACATCCCTTGGCCCCACTTTCCATAACAAACCTCAAAACACCATAGCAGGCCCTGCAACAAATAGTTCGAAACAAGAGTTATCTTGTGTATGATGGAAAAGAAAATCAAAAACAGAAGTTTTTCAGAAAAAAAATTAGCAGAGCTTAAAAAACAAACTGATATTTAAAATATGGAAATATGTAGTTGCAGAAAGATGAGTCTATGCTGCAAAACTAGCACTTATGTCACCTTAAAGGTAGACCAGCATTAATCAACTGAAGCAGATTTTAATTATCACATCTTAAATTTATATACTTAACTAAGAAATCTGGGGTATATTACAACATAAATAATATGAAAAAAAAAGAGAAATATGATTTCAGGCTTTAAGCATGAAGTAAACATAAAAGTTTTATGTTTACTTCATGCTTAAAGCCTGAAATAGTCAATAGCAGATAGCGTAGCGTAGCGGCCGACCTCTAAAACGCTATTGCGTTGTTTACACTGACAGAAATTTCTGCAGACTTGTCCCCGGGCATTTTAGTACTGGAAGATTGAATCTTTGACTTAGCTGATGATAACTCTCTCTTCCCATATGGATTCATCTGTATATGAGAGAGTAGAGGATAAGAACATTAGCTGAAAAATAACCCCAACATTATTTAAGAAGGTAAATCAAGAACACGTGGTTAAATCAAGCTGATGCACATTTACAAGTTGAAGGGATACAAGGGGCAGCATGTTGATAATATGAACAAAACTAAATTCTAAACAGCAGTGCTTCAGTAGCCTACAGCAGTCCTCCTGTTTAAAGCACAATTGTTTTTTGAGTTGTAATATGCCAACATTTGCATTGCATTATTAAAATGGCAATGCTTGTAAAGAATTGTAAGAGAAATATACCTTGATAGAATTGTTTTCAGATGCAAGCTTCTGGCACTCTTCAGAAAGCTTCTGAAGCTCTTCTCGGAGACTTCGATTCTCACCTCCAAGTGCATCCACCCTCTTTTGTAACTCTTCACACTCAGCCTGGTTGGTACAAGAAATGCAAAAACACATCATTTCAGTAAAATAGTAGTATGAATATAAACAAACACCTTTTTCAACTAAGTAATGTTTGTTACATAGATCAGACACAAATGATATCTTATTGAAAAGAATAGCATGTCGTGACAACATTTGTTCTTTGTCTTGTAGCATGTGTAGAATATAAGGCAAAAATAGCAGCCACTAAATAAGTAGATATGATATGAGACTTCCCAAAATAAGCTATCTTCAATTCCCCATCTACCTGCTCCCCATAGCAATTAAATTTGGGAGCAAACAATTGATCACAAGCTAGTGCTCCAATGGCTTGTCTATTTTCCGGAAGAAAAACAATCAACATATCATACTAAGGACCCAAGTCATTTTTAGGACCCAATAAAAAGTAAGCATGAAGGTGAGGAATACCAATAGTAGGGGAGAGATCATGGTTTGATTTGGAGTTGGAGATGAAGGTGAGAAGAAGACTACTCTTGCCAACTCCAGAATCTCCTATCAACAAAACCTTAAGAACATCAATAAGCTTATAATATCAAAGTTAACCATTCACCAGAACAAAGTTCTAGAGTCGCTTACCAAAAAGCTGAACCAGTCCCAGCTCCAAAATCTAGCACCCTAGCAGGGGAGAAACCGGGAAGCCTTCTACGAACCTAAAAACACAAATAAAGCGTTCCATTGAGTTAAAAGTGAAAATAAGTAAAAAGTTACATGGAACACACCATAAGGAAACTGAATCCTACAGTAGCCAATTTTGTGGGTTGTGCGGGAAAGGAAAGGGAGCGGATATAAAAACCCAACCTGTGAGCATCTTGTATGCCTCAGTAAGAATGTCAGCAAAGTATGTCCTAAAAACCATCATCAGAAGTTGTCCTAAAAAACAAAAGTACACTATTTATAGCAATGCCATTTACAGTCAAAGCTTAACTAAGTTAGGACTTAGGAGTACCTAATCTAAGGCCCATTTACGTTTTGAAGACATCACATGTTTTCATTTTCTAAAATTTTGTAGTGAGATAATTGAGCTCACTTGTACGATCTGGAGGGTCAGGACCCACAAAATGGAACCGAACTTGAGAAGTTTTGCAGCAGTCATTGCATAGGATCCAAACCTGTTAAGAGTCACCACCATTAGTCCCTCAACATGCAAAAAAAAACAGCACAGGACTGCATTTTAATCAAAGACTGACTTGGAGCAGAGAGGGCATGCATGCCTAATGTAGAACCAAATACAATAATCAGGACAATTTTCAGAAAGAGATGTAGAACCAAAAACTGCAATCATCAATTTTGTATGCTTGAATCAGCCTCCATCAAATTAAAAAGCAGTATAGTGATATCTAAGACTCGATTTCAATTACCTCCTAGTCCATGAAAACTTTATCAGCTTATAGGGGTTTTATAGAAAAGTAAAATGAGAAGCTTTTTTTAAAACAAATGAAATACTAACCTTATAGATAAAAATTCATAACTACTACAAGATTCTTCTAGTTTTCCTATAAGCGCTTGTTAAGCAACTGACTCTAAATCATGAAAGTTGGAAGTGTTACCTCAAAACAAATGGGGCAAGCACCATGCACTGCTCCTTCCACACAATTGTGATTGTTTTTTAGCAGAGTTGAGTGGCAACAACCTATGCAAACATATCAGAATGAAATTATTAAACTAGTAGTACATTACTACATTTTAAAATAATGATGTTGCTATTTACTACTCATAAAAAAGCATGGGAATAAAAAGGATTACTTACCACACTTGTAGCAATGGAAGAAATTCTCTTGTCCTCCAGTTCTGTGTGAAAACATAACAAAATAAATCAGTCATTGTTTTGACACAGTCTAGTAAATAAGGACAAAGTACCCTGAAGCTTTCAAGATATACTCAGCAAAAATGTTATATCTTCCAAATGTAGATCTACTCAAAGAATTATCAGTTCTTGCTCCTGAACATATTTTTAGCAAAAGAAAAAACTATATATACCATAAAAATTTGAAAATGGAACTACTAACCCTATACAGTGAATCCAATATTAGAAGATCCAACTGTCCAGCTCCACTTTCTGAAATAACTGCAAAAAGGAAATTTATTGCTACATGTTAGATGTCAAAAAACATACTCCATCTAGAATTTTCTCATTAAGAACAGACACCTAAAAATGTGACTTGTCTTCTAGAATTGAAGATGTTTTTGCAATCTAAAAAGGAACTAGTCCTTTCCAAATAACAACAACGATGACATCACACTTTAAATCCCTAATGACAGTAACAAAGTAAGTACAGAGTACATCATTCTTTTCTCAGTCAATAGATAAGTAAGAAATTCACCATATATATAATTGCTCGACACGCCTACGTTGTGAGGCCAAAAAATGCAATCTCATTAATGCTATATCATCATACTCTTTGGAAAGCAGATAACAAATCCATGCCGTGAACAGGTATTCCAATCCTATGTGAACAAAAAATCTGAAATATACAATTACAACTGTTAGAAAACACAAACACACTATCATTGAAAATGTATTGTAGCAACAAACATGAAAGGATTTAAGCCCAGCAAGAGCTAGAGACAAGACTAGTTCAGGCCATGAGAAGAAAGAATAGAGAAAAAAAATAATTGTACCTTGTAGATTTAGCTGGAACATTTGATATTGAGAGTTTATCAATATCACTAACTACCAATTCTCTTCTTAGGAAAAATAATGCCCCACTTTATACATTGACTGGAATTAGAATCAAGAGTGCCACAATAGTCACTGGAACAAACATCTTTAAGCTGAAAAACAACAGATAAAAATTAATCAGAAATGCTTAAAACACAATAAAATTCACTATTACTGTTAAATTGGAAAACACATTAAAATTTAGCTATATTAATAATTTAATATGATATAAACAGCAAAACTGCAGCTCTCACACGCAACAACAAAATTCACACAGATAACACAGAACGGCCCACATGGATGAAACCCCAAATTCCAAATTAAAATGAATTGGATCTCAAACATAGATAGAGAGCGGAAAGCAACAATGAAAAAAGGATTCGTTTATGAATTCCCATACAAAAAGCAAGTGCCTATGTCACAAATGCAAATGCAAATGCAAGTGCAAATTAACTGATCACAAATTAACTGGACTTCTAGATGTCGGCTCTATGTAGAAACAAGAGAGATCATCGGAAGATAATCAAGACTCCAACAATATTGCTCATTGAGATCAAAGTTCAGTGGGTTATCTAACCTGAGATGCAACCTTCATTATAAATATAGGTGAGCCTGGAACTTCACCTTGAACTTGCTTGAACAATGCCTTTACTTCATCAGCATTATGAACCTAAAATATCCACATGCCAGTCAGTTTCAAAAGCTTACCAAACAAATCATCAAAAACATGATTGGCACAAAGTTTCTCAGTCTTATTATGGTTACTTATGCATTTTTCATATGGAAAATGTTTACTTACACCTGGATGACAAAATTAATTTAGAGGATTATCAATGTGGATACTATAAGATTTTACGAATGCTACAATATTGACTACACCAGAAGCAAACCTTTCTTATGCCTTTACCATCACCACCCCAAGATGCCTTGATCATTGCAGGGCATCCAATAACTTGGCAACTTGCAATTGCTTCTTCTGTAGTATAAACACATGCTTCATGATAAATTTCATCAGGAATAGTAATCAAGGAACTTTCTGGAGGAATTTCCACCTGTGAAAAAGTTTCAAAATCATAACTTGAGCAAGCCTTATAATAGAAATACACTACAATAGGGGTAATGAAGTTCTGTAACAGGATGCTCAACCTATATTGCAAAACAATCGCACTAAATCACATGAGTAATCCCATGGGCAATTGTTTTGCAATATAGGTTTAGAACTTACAAAGCCAAAGCAACACTTTTCTGGAAAAAAATACCATAAGAACAATGCCATAAAAACATACGATTTCAAACATATATAACTAAAACAGATTCAAACAGATTCACACTAACTAAAACAGATTTACAATCTCATATAACTAAAACTAACAGTTACAGTAACAGATTCACAAATATTAAATAAAATGAAGAAGAATCAAACACTTACAGTAACAGTGAAAATAAAAGTGATGACGCAGAATCCAAGCCGAAACTCACCAACGAAGAGACGAAGAAGCTGAAACTCACCAATGAAGAGATGTTGCAGCGAATGAAACTCTGATTTGGTGCGATTTGATGCAATAAACCCTAAGTTCTAACCAGCGAATGCGATGTCACTGTGATTTGGTGCGATTAGGGTTTTTTTGCAGAAGGTTGGATTCCATGAGCGAAGGAGCGAAGGTTGGATTCCATGAGCGAAGGAGAAAAGGAGGGATTCCATGAGCGAGCGCCTCTCATGGGTTTCTCCAAATACAAACCGAACCACCGTGAGAACTGTCATCCCACCACCAGCGTCGTAGAAACGCCGCGAGTGCCGCAACGCTCCCACCGAAATCCAAACTTGCTAGCACCTTGAAAACCCAAGATCCAGGATCTGGATACAAATCAATTCGCACAAAACCAAGAGAGGTAGATCTAGGTGAAGAAGAGAAAGAGAAAGCGGGGAGGAGAAGAAAAAAGAGCCAAAGAACCAGCGAGGATGATGGAGAAACGATTGAGGGGAGGAGATCAGAAATCAACAAAGGCACAAAATCAACAAAGGCACAAAAAAAAACAATAGAGGAACATCTGGGAGCATGAATGAAAAAACGAAATAAAAAAAAGGGGCCAGAGTCATACCATTAATTCCGGCCACCGCTTAAGGTGGCCGTTTGTCCCAAGATCGTAGAAACGTAGTGAACCCCCCACCTCCGCGTTTCACCTCGTCGCCGTCGCACCATCAATCACCACCGTGCAACCCCAAAGCCACGAACCAAAACGTCAACGGCCATCATCCTTCACCCAATCACCTTCAACACGAACACAGTAACCACCACCCATGACCATCTACACCACACCACAGTAACCATCCTTATGACTAAACCCTCTACACCACCGTCAACTATCACGCCTCATCACCAACAGAGTCGAACCATCGTAGATCGTCCTTCTCCCTTTGCGAATCGTACCCACCGCTCTCTTCTCTCTACTCAGATCTCTCGTTTCCCCTCTCTCCCTTTTCTATTCCGAAGAGCGTCGTGTTGATAGAGAAAAGAGAGTGGTGTGAGACGCGGTGGAGGAGAAGGAGAAAACGAAGTCACGGTGGAGGGAGAGAGAAAGACCACGGTGCCGTGAAAGAGGAGAGGATGAGTAGGGTGCTGAGGCTCAGTGACGAGAGGAGAGCGAAGGTTGAGTCTGTGAGGAAGAAAAACATTTAGGGTTTCAGAGTGAGAATGCTAGTACGTGAGAGTGAGAATCGAGAGGTGTGTTCTGAGAGTGAGGCAGTGAAATTCTTTTTTATTATTTTAGTACTTTAGAGATCAGGCGTGTATTCGCTTGACTTCTCTAGAATCTCATTTTTTTTTATTTTGGTACTTTAGAAGTCAAGCGAATACACACGCCTGACTTCTAAAGTATTAAAATAGAAACAAATAATTTCACCCTTAATTACAAGTTTGCCACCGCGTCACTTATGTAGTCAGGCGAATACACGCCTGACTTCTAAAGTCTACTTTTTTTCCCTATTTGTTCACTTTAGAAGTCAGGCGTGTATCCGCTTGACTTTAAAACTCGCGAGTTTTGCCTTTTAATTACAAGTTTGCCACCGCGTCACTTATGTAGTCAGGCATCTGAGCACCTGACTTTAAATGTCTAATTCTAATCCCATTTTTGCACTAGTGAACAATCAATCATATCCATCACACAATTAAAAACGAATTTGACGTCGAATACATGTTTAACAGTTTTACGCGAAAACCTTTCTCGACACATACAACAAACCGAGATAATCACATTCAACCGATCAAACCCCAACTTGGCAACCAATTCACATCAATTCATAACATTCAATCAAATTCATCAATCAAACCTCAAGTTGTAAACCAATTCTTTAAATCATAACATTCATAAACTTTTTAACTATTTAGCGAAACCTCAACTAAATCGAAGAACTCACCTAGCTCGTCGACTCCAACGCACGAACACGCGAGGAATTATAACTTGAAACCTCAATTCGACCTAAGGCACCAACAATTCTTCATTTTCCTCAAAATCCCAATTTGAAACCCTAAATTACCAACTAACTTCCAATCACCAAATCAAGCTTCCATACTCGCTCAATCTACCTTGGGTTTGCTCCTAATCAACTAGGAACCATCAAAATCATCATATACTCAAGAATCGCATCTCACCATCCCTCTCAAACCCTTAAATTCGAAACCCAAAAGGAAAGGAAATAGGAAGAGGAACTTACCTAGGTTATGGAAAACGAAAATGGAAAGGAAGATGAGGATGATGACTTGAAAACTAGGGTATGGGTGTTGAAGTTTCCCTTCTTCCTCTCCTCTTCTCCTTCTTTTTTTCTCTTCTTTTCTTTTCTTCTCTCTTCTGCTTCTCTCTTTAAATCAGAGGGTGAACCATTTTCCTTGAAAAACATGAAAAAAGTCAGTTTCGGACACGGGTCGTGTCCAAGTTTTTAAAATTTTTTGCATGTTGCAGGTTTGGAAACGGGTACTTGTGTCAATTGGACATGGGCCGTGTCCTGATGACAGTGGTCATTTCTTCACTTTTCAAAACTCGGTTTTGTGTCATTTCGCTTTCTAAATGGTTCCAATACCGAATCCATAACATTCCTAACTTAACAACAATCCATAACAACATCAAAACATGTTCAATCAACAGTAATCAACAATCAATCATATCCATCACACATTTAAAAACTAATTTGACGTCGAATACCGTTTTAACTGTTTTTACGCGAAAACCTTTCTCGACACATACAACAAACCGAGATAATCACATTCAACCGATCAAACCTCAACTTGGCAACCAATTCACATCAACTCATAACATTCAATCAATTTCATCAATCAAACCTCAAGTTGGAAACCAATTCTTTAAATCATAACATTCATAAACTTTTGACAATTTAGCGAAACCTCAACTAAATCGAAGAAGTCACCTAGCTCGACGACTCCAACGCACGAACACACGAGGAATTATAACTTGAAACCTCAATTCGACCTAAGGCACCAACAATTCTTCATTTTCCTCAAAATCCCAAATTGGAACCCTAAATTACCAACTAACTTCCAATCGCCAAATCAAGCTTCCATACTCGCTCACTCTACCTTGGGTTTGCTCCTAATCAACTAGGAACCATCAAAATCATCATATACTCAAGAATCACATCTCACCATCCCTCTCAAACCCTTAAATTCGAAACCCAAAAGGAAAGGAAATAGGAAGAGGAACTTACCTAGCTTATGGAAAACGAAAATGGAAAGGAAGATGAAGATGATGACTTGAAAACTAGGGTATGGGTGTTGAAGTTTCCCTTCTTCCTCTCCTCTTCTCCTTCTTCTTTTCTCTTCTTTTCTTTTCTTCTCTCTTCTCCTTCTCTCTTTAAATCAGAGGGTGAACTATTTTCCTTGAAAAACATGAAAAAAGTCAGTTTCGGACACGGGCACCCGTGTCAGTTGGACACGGGCCGTGTCCACGTTTTTAAAAAAATTTGAATGTTGCAGGTTTGGACACGGGTACCTGTGTCAATTGGACATGGGCCGTGTCCTGATGACAGTGGTCATTTCTTCACTTTTCAAAACCCGGTTTTGTGTCATTTCGCTTTCTAAATGGTTCCAATACCGAATCCATAACATTCCTAACTTAACAACAATCCATAACAACATCAAAACATGTTCAATCAACAATAATCAACAATAAATCATATCCATCACACAATTCAAAACGAATTTGACGTCGAATATGTTTTTAACGGTTTTTACGCGAAAACCTTTCTCGACACATACAACAAATCGAGATAATCACATTCAACCGATCAAACCTCAACTTGGCAACCAATTCACATCAACTCATAACATTCAATCAATTTCATCAATCAAACCTCAAGTTGGAAACCAAATCTTTAAATCATAACATTCATAAACTTTTGACAATTTAGCGAAACCTCAACTAAATCGAAGAAGTCACCTAGCTCGACGACTCCAACGCACGAACACACGAGGAATTATAACTTGAAACCTCAATTCGACCTAAGGCACCAACAATTCTTCATTTTCCTCAAAATCCCAATTTGAAACCCTAAACTACCAACTAGCTTCCAATCACCAAGTCAAGCTTCCATACTCGCTCAATCTACCTTGGGTTTGCTCCTAATCAACTAGGAACCATCAAAATCATCATATACTCAAGAATCGCATCTCACCATCCCTCTCAAACCCTTAAATTTGAAACCCAAAAGGATAGGAAATAGGAAGAGGAACTTACCTAGCTTATGGAAAACGAAAATGGAAAGGAAGATGAGGATGATGACTTGAAAACTAGGGTATGGGTGTTGAAGTTTCCTTTCTTCCTCTCCTCTTCTCCTTCTTCTTTTCTCTTCTTTTCTTTTCTTCTATCTTCTCCTTCTCTCTTTAAATCAGAGGGTGAACTATTTTCCTTGAAAAACATGAAAAAAGTCAGTTTCGGACACGGGCACCCGTGTCAGTTGGACACGGGCCGTGTCCACGTTTTTAAAAAATTTTGCATGTTGCAGGTTTGGACACGGGTACTTGTGTCAATTGGACATGGGACGTGTCCTGATGACAGTGGTCATTTCTTCACTTTTCAAAACTCAGTTTTGTATCATTTCGCTTTCTAAATGGTTCCAATACTGAATCCATAACATTCCAAACTTAACAACAATCCATAACAACATCAAAACATGTTCAATCAACAATAATCAACAATCAATCATATTTATCACACAATTAAAAACGAATTTGACGTCGAATACGTTTTTAACGGTTTTTACGCGAAAACCTTTCTCGACACATACAACAAACCGAGATAATCACATTCAACCGATCAAACCTCAACTTGGCAACCAATTCACATCAACTCATAACATTCAATCAACTTCATCAATCAAACCTCAAGTTGGAAACCAATTCTTTAAATCATAACATTCATAAACTTTTGACAATTTAGCGAAACCTCAACTAAATCGAAGAACTCACCTAGCTCGTCGACTCCAACGCACGAACACGCGAGGAATTATAACTTGAAACCTCAATTCGACCTAAGGCACCAACAATTCTTCATTTTCCTCAAAATCCCAATTTGAAACCCTAAATTACCAACTAACTTCCAATCACCAAATCAAGCTTCCGTACTCGCTCAATCTACCTTGGGTTTGCTCCTAATCAACTAGGAACCATCAAAATCATCATATACTCAAGAATCGCATCTCACCATCCCTCTCAAACCCTTAAATTCGAAATCCAAAAGGAAAGGAAATAGGAAGAGGAACTTACCTAGCTTATGGAAAACGAAAATGGAAAGGAAGATGAGGATGATGACTTGAAAACTAGGGTATGGGTGTTGAAGTTTCCCTTCTTCCTCTCCTCTTCTCCTTCTTTGTTCTCTTCTTTTCTTCTCTCTTCTGCTTCTCTCTTTAAATCAGAGGGTGAACCATTTTCCTTGAAAAACATGAAAAAAGTCAGTTTCGGACACGGGCACTCGTGTCAGTTGGACACGGGCCGTGTCCAAGTTTTTTAAAAAAATTGCTTGTTGCACGTTTGGACACGGGTACTTGTGTCAATTGGACATGCTCCGTGTCCCGATGACAGTGGTCATTTCTTCACTTTTCAAAACTCAGTTTTGTGTCATTTCGCTTTCTAAATGGTTCCAATACTGAATCCATAACATTCCTAACTTAACAACCATCCATAACAACATCAAAACATGTTCAATCAACAATAATCAACAATCAATCATATCCATCCCACAATTAAAAACGAATTTGACGTCGAATACGTTTTTAACGGTTTTTACGCGAACACCTTTCTCGACACATACAACAAACCGAGATAATCACATTCAACCAATCAAACCTCAACTCGGCAACCAATTCACATCAACTCATAACATTCAATCAATTTCATCAATCAAACCTCAAGTTGGAAACCAATTCTTTAAATCATAACATTCATAAACTTTTGACAATTTAGCGAAACCTTAACTAAATCGAAGAACTCACCTAGCTCGTCTACTCCAACGCACGAACACGCGGGGAATTATAACTTGAAACCTCATTTCGACCTAAGGAACCAACAATTCTTCTTTTTCCTCAAAATCCCAATTTGAAACCCTCAATTACCAACTAATTAGTTCCAATCACCAAGTCAAGCTTCCGTACTCGCTCAATCTACCTTGGGTTTGCTCCTAATCAACTAGGAACCATCAAAATCATCATATACTCAAGAATCACATCTCACCATCCCTCTCAAACCCTTAAATTCGAAACCCAAAAGGAAAGGAAATAGGAAGAGGAACTTACCTAGTTTATGGAATACGAAAATGGAAAGGAAGATGAGGATGATGACTTGAAAACTAGGGTATGGGTGTTGAAGTTTCCCTTCTTCTTCTCCTCTTCTCCTTCTTCTTTTCTCTTCTTTTCTTTTCTTCTCTCTTCTCCTTCTCTCTTTAAATCAGAGGGTGAACTATTTTCCTTGAAAAACATGAAAAAAGTCAGTTTCGGACCCGGGCACCCGTGTCCAAGTTTTTAAAAAAATTTGCATGTGGTAGGTTTGGACACGGGTACTTGTGTCAATTGGACATGGGCCGTGTCCTGATGACAGTGGTCATTTCTTCACTTTTCAAAACTCGGTTTTGTGTCATTTCGCTTTCTAAATGGTTCCAATATTGAATCCATAACACTCCTAACTTAACAACAATCCATAACAACATCAAAACATGTTCAATCAACAATAATCAACAATCAATCATATCCATCACACAATTAAAAACGAATTTGACGCCGAATACGTTTTTAACGGTTTTTACGCGAAAACCTTTCTCGACACATACAACAAACCGAGATAATCACATTCAACCGATCAAACCTCGACTTGGCAACCAATTCACATCAACTCATAACATTCAATCAATTTCATCAATCAAACCTCAAGTTGGAAACCAATTCTTTAAATCATAACATTCATAAACTTTTGACAATTTAGCGAAACCTCAACTAAATCGAAGAACTCACCTAGCTCGTCGACTCAAACGCACGAACACGCGAGGAATTATAACTTGAAACCTCAATTCGACCTAAGGCACCAACAATTCTTCATTTTCCTCAAAATCCCAATTTGAAACCCTAAATTACCAACTAATTTCCAATCACCAAATCAAGCTTCCGTACTCGCTCAATCTACCTTAGGTTTGCTCCTAATCAACTAGGAACCATCAAAATCAACATATACTCAATAATCGCATCTCACCATCCCTCTCAAACCCTTAAATTTGAAACCCAAAAGGAAAGGAAATAGGAAGAGGAACCTACCTAGCTTATGGAAAACGAAAATGGAAAGGAAGATGAGGATGATGACTTGAAAACTAGGGTATGGGTGTTGAAGTTTCCCTTCTTCCTCTCCTCTTCTCCTTCTTTTTTCTCTTCTTTTCTTTTCTTCTCTCTTTTGCTTCTCTCTTTAAATCAGAGGGTGAACCATTTTCCTTGAAAAACATGAAAAAAGTCAGTTTCGGACACGGGCACCCGTGTCAGTTGGACACGGGCCGTGTCCAAGTTTTTAAAAAAATTTGCTTGTTGCAGGTTTGGACACGGGTACTTGTGTCAATTGGACATGGGCCGTGTCCTGATGACAGTGGTCATTTCTTCACTTTTCAAAATCAGTTTTGTGTCATTTCGCTTTCTAAATGGTTCCAATACTGAATCCATAACATTCCTAACTTAACAACAATCCATAACAACATCAAAACATGTTCAATCAACAATAATCAACAATCAATCATATCCATCCCACAATTAAAAACGAATTTGACGCCGAATACGTTTTTAACGGTTTTTACGCGAAAACCTTACTCGACACATACAACAAACCGAGATAATCACATTCAACCGATCAAACCTCGACTTGGCAACCAATTCACATCAACTCATAACATTCAATCAATTTCATCAATCAAACCTCAAGTTGGAAACCAATTCTTTAAATCATAACATTCATAAACTTTTGACAATTTAGCGAAACCTCAACTAAATCGAAGAACTCACCTAGCTCGTCGACTCCAACGCACGAACACGCGAGGAATTATAACTTGAAACCTCAATTCGACCTAAGGCACCAACAATTCTTCATTTTCCTCAAAATCCCAATTTGAAACCCTAAATTACCAACTAATTTCCAATCACCAAATCAAGCTTCCGTACTCGCTCAATCTACCTTGGGTTTGCTCCTAATCAACTAGGAACCATCAAAATCATCATATACTCAATAATCGCATCTCACCATCCCTCTCAAACCCTTAAATTTGAAACCCAAAAGGAAAGGAAATAGGAAGAGGAACCTACCTAGCTTATGGAAAACGAAAATGGAAAGGAAGATGAGGATGATGACTTGAAAACTAGGGTATGGGTGTTGAAGTTTCCCTTCTTCCTCTCCTCTTCTCCTTCTTTTTTCTCTTCTTTTCTTTTCTTCTCTCTTCTGCTTCTCTCTTTAAATCAGAGGGTGAACCATTTCCCTTGAAAAACATGAAAAAAGTCAGTTTCGGACACGGGCACCCGTGTCAGTTGGACACGGGCCGTGTCCAAGTTTTTAAAAAAAATTGCTTGTTGCAGGTTTGGACACGGGTACTTGTGTCAATTGGACATGGGCCGTGTCCTGATGACAGTGGTCATTTCTTCACTTTTCAAAATCAGTTTTGTGTCATTTCGCTTTCTAAATGGTTCCAATACTGAATCCATAACATTCCTAACTTAACAACAATCCATAACAACATCAAAACATGTTCAATCAACAATAATCAACAATCAATCATATCCATCCCACAATTAAAAACGAATTTGACGTCGAATACGTTTTTAACGGTTTTTACGCGAACACCTTTCTCGACACATACAACAAACTGAGATAATCACATTCAACCAATCAAACCTAAACTCGGCAACCAATTCACATCAACTCATAACATTCAATCAATTTCATCAATCAAACCTCAAGTTGGAAACCAATTCTTTAAATCATAACATTCATAAACTTTTGACAATTTAGCGAAACCTCAACTAAATCGAAGAACTCACCTAGCTCGTCTACTCCAACGCACGAACACGCGTGGAATTATAACTTGAATCCTCAGTTCGACCTAAGGCACCAACAATTCTTCTTTTTCCTCAAAATCCCAATTTGAAACCCTCAATTACCAACTAATTAGTTCCAATCACCAAATCAAGCTTCCGTACTCGCTCAATCTACCTTGGGTTTGCTCCTAATCAACTAGGAACCATCAAAATCATCATATACTCAAGAATCACATCTCACCATCCCCCTCAAACCCTTAAATTCGAAACCCAAAAGGAAAGGAAATAGGAAGAGGAACTTACCTAGTTTATGGAAAACGAAAATGGAAAGGAAGATGAGGATGATGACTTGAAAACTAGGGTATGGGTGTTGAAGTTTCCCTTCTTCTTCTTCTTCTCCTCTTCTCCTTCTTCTTTTCTCTTCTTTTCTTTTCTTCTCTCTTCTCCTTCTCTCTTTAAATCAGAGGGTGAACTATTTTCCTTGAAAAACATGAAAAAAGTCAGTTTCGGACACGGGCTCCCGTGTCAGTTGGACACGGGCCGTGTCCAAGTTTTTAAAAAAATTTGCATGTGGTAGGTTTGGACACGGGTACTTGTGTCAATTGGACATGGGCCGTGTCCTGATGACAGTGGTCATTTCTTCACTTTTCAAGACTCGGTTTTGTGTCATTTCGCTTTCTAAATGGTTCCAATACCGAATCCATAACATTCCTAACTTAACAACAATCCATAACAACATCAAAACATGTTCAATCAACAATAATCAACAATCAATCATATCCATCCCACAATTAAAAATGAATTTGACGTCGAATACGTTTTTAACGGTTTTTACGCTAAAACCTTTCTCGACACATACAACAAACAGAGATAATCACATTCAACCGATCAAACCTCAACTTGGCAACCAATTCACATCAACTCATAACATTCAATCAATATCATCAATCAAACCTCAAGTTGGAAACCAATTCTTTAAATCATAACATTCATAAACCTATGACAATTTAGCGAAACCTCAACTAAATCGAAGAACTCACCTAGCTCGTCTACTCCAACGCACGAACACGCGAGGAATTATAACTTGAAACCTCAATTCGACCTAAGGCACCAACAATACTTCATTTTCCTCGAAATCCCAATTTGAAACCCTAAATTACCAACTAATTACTTCCAATCACCAAATCAAGCTTCCATACTCGCTCAATCTACCTTGGGTTTGCTCCTAATCAACTAGGAACCATCAAAATCATCATATACTCAAGAATTACATCTCACCATCCCTCTCAAACCCTTAAATTCGAAACCCAAAAGGAAAGGAAATAGGAAGAGGAACTTACCTAGCTTATGGAAAACGAAAATGGAAAGGAAGATGAGGATGATGACTTGAAAACTAGGGTATGGGTGTTGAAGTTTCCCTTCTTCTTCTTCTCCTCTTCTCCTTCTTCTTTTCTCTTCTTTTCTTTTCTTCTCTCTTTTCCTTCTCTCTTTAAATCAGAGGGTGAACTATTTTCCTTGAAAAACATGAAAAAAGTCAGTTTCGGACACGGGCACCCGTGTCAGTTGGACACGGGCCGTGTCCAAGTTTTTAAAAAAATTTGCATGTGGTAGGTTTGGACACGGGTACTTGTGTCAATTGGACATGGGCCGTGTCCTGATGACAGTGGTCATTTCTTTACTTTTCAAAACTCGGTTTTGTGTCATTTCGCTTTCTAAATGGTTCCAATACCGAATCCATAACATTCCTAACTTAACAACAATCCATAACAACATCAAGACATGTTCAATCAACAATAATCAACAATCAATCATATCCATCACACAATTAAAAACGAATTTGACGTCGAATACGTTTTTAACGATTTTTACGCGAAAACCTTTCTCGACACATACAACAAACCGAGATAATCACATTCAACCGATCAAACCTCGACTTGGCAACCAATTCACATCAACTCATAACATTCAATCAATTTCATCAATCAAACCTCAAGTTGGAAACCAATTCTTTAAATCATAACATTCATAAACTTTTGACAATTTAGCGAAACCTCAACTAAATCGAAGAACTCACCTAGCTCGTCGACTCAAACGCACGAACACGCGAGGAATTATAACTTGAAACCTCAATTCGACCTAAGGCACCAACAATTCTTCATTTTCCTCAAAATCCCAATTTGAAACCCTAAATTACCAACTAATTTCCAATCACCAAATCAAGCTTCCGTACTCGCTCAATCTACCTTAGGTTTGCTCCTAATCAACTAGGAACCATCAAAATCAACATATACTCAATAATCGCATCTCACCATCCCTCTCAAACCCTTAAATTTGAAACCCAAAAGGAAAGGAAATAGGAAGAGGAACCTACCTAGCTTATGGAAAACGAAAATGGAAAGGAAGATGAGGATGATGACTTGAAAACTAGGGTATGGGTGTTGAAGTTTCCCTTCTTCCTCTCCTCTTCTCCTTCTTTTTTCTCTTCTTTTCTTTTCTTCTCTCTTTTGCTTCTCTCTTTAAATCAGAGGGTGAACCATTTTCCTTGAAAAACATGAAAAAAGTCAGTTTCGGACACGGGCACCCGTGTCAGTTGGACACGGGCCGTGTCCAAGTTTTTAAAAAAATTTGCTTGTTGCAGGTTTGGACACGGGTACTTGTGTCAATTGGACATGGGCCGTGTCCTGATGACAGTGGTCATTTCTTCACTTTTCAAAATCAGTTTTGTGTCATTTCGCTTTCTAAATGGTTCCAATACTGAATCCATAACATTCCTAACTTAACAACAATCCATAACAACATCAAAACATGTTCAATCAACAATAATCAACAATCAATCATATCCATCCCACAATTAAAAACGAATTTGACGCCGAATACGTTTTTAACGGTTTTTACGCGAAAACCTTACTCGACACATACAACAAACCGAGATAATCACATTCAACCGATCAAACCTCGACTTGGCAACCAATTCACATCAACTCATAACATTCAATCAATTTCATCAATCAAACCTCAAGTTGGAAACCAATTCTTTAAATCATAACATTCATAAACTTTTGACAATTTAGCGAAACCTCAACTAAATCGAAGAACTCACCTAGCTCGTCGACTCCAACGCACGAACACGCGAGGAATTATAACTTGAAACCTCAATTCGACCTAAGGCACCAACAATTCTTCATTTTCCTCAAAATCCCAATTTGAAACCCTAAATTACCAACTAATTTCCAATCACCAAATCAAGCTTCCGTACTCGCTCAATCTACCTTGGGTTTGCTCCTAATCAACTAGGAACCATCAAAATCATCATATACTCAATAATCGCATCTCACCATCCCTCTCAAACCCTTAAATTTGAAACCCAAAAGGAAAGGAAATAGGAAGAGGAACCTACCTAGCTTATGGAAAACGAAAATGGAAAGGAAGATGAGGATGATGACTTGAAAACTAGGGTATGGGTGTTGAAGTTTCCCTTCTTCCTCTCCTCTTCTCCTTCTTTTTTCTCTTCTTTTCTTTTCTTCTCTCTTCTGCTTCTCTCTTTAAATCAGAGGGTGAACCATTTCCCTTGAAAAACATGAAAAAAGTCAGTTTCGGACACGGGCACCCGTGTCAGTTGGACACGGGCCGTGTCCAAGTTTTTAAAAAAAATTGCTTGTTGCAGGTTTGGACACGGGTACTTGTGTCAATTGGACATGGGCCGTGTCCTGATGACAGTGGTCATTTCTTCACTTTTCAAAATCAGTTTTGTGTCATTTCGCTTTCTAAATGGTTCCAATACTGAATCCATAACATTCCTAACTTAACAACAATCCATAACAACATCAAAACATGTTCAATCAACAATAATCAACAATCAATCATATCCATCCCACAATTAAAAACGAATTTGACGTCGAATACGTTTTTAACGGTTTTTACGCGAACACCTTTCTCGACACATACAACAAACTGAGATAATCACATTCAACCAATCAAACCTAAACTCGGCAACCAATTCACATCAACTCATAACATTCAATCAATTTCATCAATCAAACCTCAAGTTGGAAACCAATTCTTTAAATCATAACATTCATAAACTTTTGACAATTTAGCGAAACCTCAACTAAATCGAAGAACTCACCTAGCTCGTCTACTCCAACGCACGAACACGCGTGGAATTATAACTTGAATCCTCAGTTCGACCTAAGGCACCAACAATTCTTCTTTTTCCTCAAAATCCCAATTTGAAACCCTCAATTACCAACTAATTAGTTCCAATCACCAAATCAAGCTTCCGTACTCGCTCAATCTACCTTGGGTTTGCTCCTAATCAACTAGGAACCATCAAAATCATCATATACTCAAGAATCACATCTCACCATCCCCCTCAAACCCTTAAATTCGAAACCCAAAAGGAAAGGAAATAGGAAGAGGAACTTACCTAGTTTATGGAAAACGAAAATGGAAAGGAAGATGAGGATGATGACTTGAAAACTAGGGTATGGGTGTTGAAGTTTCCCTTCTTCTTCTTCTTCTCCTCTTCTCCTTCTTCTTTTCTCTTCTTTTCTTTTCTTCTCTCTTCTCCTTCTCTCTTTAAATCAGAGGGTGAACTATTTTCCTTGAAAA
Organism: Astragalus membranaceus; assembly: GCA_039519185.1. Classification (NCBI taxonomy): domain Eukaryota; kingdom Viridiplantae; phylum Streptophyta; class Magnoliopsida; order Fabales; family Fabaceae; genus Astragalus; species Astragalus membranaceus. Next base: position 29,502,115 of record CM076847.1, read on the forward strand.
ACATGAAAAAAGTCAGTTTCGGACACGGGCTCCCGTGTCAGTTGGACACGGGCCGTGTCCAAGTTTTTAAAAAAATTTGCATGTGGTAGGTTTGGACACGGGTACTTGTGTCAATTGGACATGGGCCGTGTCCTGATGACAGTGGTCATTTCTTCACTTTTCAAGACTCGGTTTTGTGTCATTTCGCTTTCTAAATGGTTCCAATACCGAATCCATAACATTCCTAACTTAACAACAATCCATAACAACATCAAAACATGTTCAATCAACAATAATCAACAATCAATCATATCCATCCCACAATTAAAAATGAATTTGACGTCGAATACGTTTTTAACGGTTTTTACGCTAAAACCTTTCTCGACACATACAACAAACAGAGATAATCACATTCAACCGATCAAACCTCAACTTGGCAACCAATTCACATCAACTCATAACATTCAATCAATATCATCAATCAAACCTCAAGTTGGAAACCAATTCTTTAAATCATAACATTCATAAACCTATGACAATTTAGCGAAACCTCAACTAAATCGAAGAACTCACCTAGCTCGTCTACTCCAACGCACGAACACGCGAGGAATTATAACTTGAAACCTCAATTCGACCTAAGGCACCAACAATACTTCATTTTCCTCGAAATCCCAATTTGAAACCCTAAATTACCAACTAATTACTTCCAATCACCAAATCAAGCTTCCATACTCGCTCAATCTACCTTGGGTTTGCTCCTAATCAACTAGGAACCATCAAAATCATCATATACTCAAGAATTACATCTCACCATCCCTCTCAAACCCTTAAATTCGAAACCCAAAAGGAAAGGAAATAGGAAGAGGAACTTACCTAGCTTATGGAAAACGAAAATGGAAAGGAAGATGAGGATGATGACTTGAAAACTAGGGTATGGGTGTTGAAGTTTCCCTTCTTCTTCTTCTCCTCTTCTCCTTCTTCTTTTCTCTTCTTTTCTTTTCTTCTCTCTTTTCCTTCTCTCTTTAAATCAGAGGGTGAACTATTTTCCTTGAAAAACATGAAAAAAGTCAGTTTCGGACACGGGCACCCGTGTCAGTTGGACACGGGCCGTGTCCAAGTTTTTAAAAAAATTTGCATGTGGTAGGTTTGGACACGGGTACTTGTGTCAATTGGACATGGGCCGTGTCCTGATGACAGTGGTCATTTCTTTACTTTTCAAAACTCGGTTTTGTGTCATTTCGCTTTCTAAATGGTTCCAATACCGAATCCATAACATTCCTAACTTAACAACAATCCATAACAACATCAAGACATGTTCAATCAACAATAATCAACAATCAATCATATCCATCACACAATTAAAAACGAATTTGACGTCGAATACGTTTTTAACGATTTTTACGCGAAAACCTTTCTCGACACATACAATAAACCGAGATAATCGCATTCAACCGATCAAACCTCAACTTGGCAACCAATTCACATCAACTCATAACATTCAATCAATTTCATCAATCAAACCTCAAGTTGGAAACCAATTCTTTAAATCATAACATTCATAAACTTTTGACAATTTAGCGAAACCTCAACTAAATCGAAGAACTCACCTAGCTCGTCGACTCCAACGCACGAACACGCGAGGAATTATAACTTGAAACCTCAATTCGACCTAAGGCACCAACAACTCTTCATTTTCCTCAAAATCCCAATTTGAAACCCTAAATTACCAACTAACTTCCAATCACCAAATCAAGCTTCCATACTCGCTCAATCTACCTTGGGTTTGCTCCTAATCAACTAGGAACCATCAAAATCATCATATACTCAAGAATCACATCTCACCATCCCTCTCAAACCCTTAAATTCGAAACCCAAAAGGAAAGGAAATAGGAAGGGGAACTTACCTAGCTTATGGAAATCGAAAATGGAAAGGAAGATGAGGATGATGACTTGAAAACTAGGGTATGGGTGTTGAAGTTTCCCTTCTTCTTCTCCTCTTCTCCTTCTTCTTTTCTATTCTTTTCTTTTTTTCTCTCTTCTCCTTCTCTCTTTAAATCAGAGGGTGAACTATTTTCCTTGAAAAACATGAAAAAAATCAGTTTCGGACACGGGCACCCGTGTCAGTTGGACACGGGCCGTGTCCAAGTTTTTAAAAAAAATTGCATGTTGCAGGTTTGGACACGGGTACCTGTGTCAATTGGACATGGGCCGTGTCCTGATGACAGTGGTCATTTCTCCACTTTTCAAAAGTCGGTTTTGCACCATTTCGCTTTCTAAATGGTTCCAACACCAAATCCATAACATTCCTAACTTAACAACAATCCATAACAACATCAAAACATGTTCAATCAACAATAATCAACAATCAATCATATCCATCACACAATTAAAAACGAATTTGACGTCGAATACGTTCTTAACGGTTTTTTACGCGAAAACCTTTCTCGACACATACAACAAACCGAGATAATCACATTCAACCGATCAAACCTCGACTTGGCAACCAATTCACATCAACTCATAACATTCAATCAATTTCATCAATCAAACCTCAAGTTGGAAACCAAATCTTTAAATCCTAACATTCATAAACTTTTGACAATTTAGCGAAACCTCAACTAAATCGAAGAACTCACCTAGCTCGTCGACTCCAACGCACGAACACGCGAGGAATTATAACTTGAAACCTCAATTCGACCTAAGGCACCAACAATTCTTCATTTTCCTCAAAATCCCAATTTCAAACCCTAAATTACCAACTAGCTTCCAATCACCAAATCTAGCTTCCATACTCGCTCAATCTACCTTGGGTTTGCTCCTAATCAACTAGGAACCATCAAAATCGTCATATACTCAAGAATCACATCTCACCATCCCTCTCAAACCCTTAACTACGAAACCCAAAAGGAAAGGAAATAGGAAGAGGAACTTACCTAGCTTATGGAAAACGAAAATGGAAAGGAAGATGAGGATGATGACTTGAAAACTAGGGTATGGGTGTTGAGGTTTCCCTTCTTCATCTCCTTCTTCTTTTCTCTTCTTTTCTTTTCTTCTCTCTTTTCCTCTTCTCTCACTCGACCTCTATTCTCTTCTTTCTCACTTTCTTTCTGTTTTTTTCTTTTATAACATAAGTGAGCGTGTGGGAAATATCCCATAGATACCATTTTCTATCTACCATTCACTTAAAAACCCTACATCAATCAATAATTAATCTAGCACTCAATTAAAAAAATTATTAATTAAGCACTAAATTAATTTAATTGGGTTAAACATCAAAATAATTAACTTAGTTATTTTGGGGATGTTACATTACACCCCTACTTGAAAAAATTTTGTCCTCAAAAATTCGCCAAGTCTTACGATTGACTAACCGAGAATACACATTCTCAAAAGGATCTTAAGTATCGGAAAATAGTTTTCCTTACTTTGAAATCGTTTTCCTCCTTGGAACAAAACCTAAACAACAATTCTTAAAAATAAAGAGATGAGTACCAAAATTTTGAACTTGTAATATTAACTTGAAACTTTACTCCAATTAGTTTGCTTTACGCCCCAACTTTGATTAATCTTAATTCAAAACATGTAACATGTGGCACTTAATAGAAATACACGTTTGAAAATAAGGTTCACATATTCCAATTCCTCGACTGAGGCAAGAGAAAAATGATTTGCTCGAAGGGTGTAAACACACTTTAACAAATCCTTTAGGGTATGTTTGGGAGGGGGTTTTGGGAGGGGAAGGGAGGGGAGGGCTTATTTTTCAAATTTAAATAGAATAAGCTATAAAATGTCAGTAAGCATAGATGAAGTATGACTAAAATCGTTATATTGTTATCTATCATGTTATTCTTTTACTTTTTTAAAATCTCAAATGCATATTAAAATATAGACTATGTAACATCCCCTAATTACTTAAATTAATTTAATTAATTTGGCAAGAGGTTATCATGAAATGGTTAGTTGGCAAGCATTGTTAAATTATGTGAGGCTTTAAATAGATGATTTATTAGGCCTAAGTTCTAAGCTAATTTTATTGAGTTAAGTCACCTAGAGCTCATGGGGATCCTTAGGAGGAGAGTACCAGCTGAAGGGTAAATGGGTCTTTTCCCCAACCCACTTAAACCCCCCTAGCTGAAGCTCAAACAAACCCAAAACACTTTATGATATTGGAGCTGAAAAACAGAAAAGAGGTAGAGAGAAGGAGGAGAGAATTCGAGAGAGTGAGTGGAGAAGAAAGAGAGGGATCCTACCTCAAAGGTCCTTGCATGTCCAATCTGAATCCATCACCCTCCACCATTTTCCTTCTTCTTCCCATTGACCCCATTTTCTAAGCAAACAACCACCTTAACTCCAAATCACCATTTTTGTCCATATGAAGCTCCAAGCTCCAAAAATGGAGTCTAATAGCTGAATACGGTTTGCATGTTCATTTTGGGAGCCACAAAGTGAGTAGCAACCTTCATAGGGTAGATTGGGAGTTGAAGTTCGAAGTGCTAGAGGCCAAGCTCTATCGGTTCAGTTTTTGGAGCGTTTGGAGTAGCGTGGAGTCGAGTCCGAAGCCGTTCGTGAGGTTACTCCAACCGTGTCCTTCCGTTGATCCGTTGGTTACGTGATTGTCATCACGTTAGGTGAGTTCTATACTCGCTTAGGGATGTTTTTGACGTTGAGTCATTTCAAATTCTGAAACGATATTGTTTAAATCCGCTTTGTGAAAACTTGACGAAAACCGTTTTATCGAAAAATTACTATGTTTATAACCGATTGCTTGGTTGAGGATTGAATGAATGGATTGATTGTTTATCGCTTTTACTGGTCTGGTATAATAATTGTCATGTTAGGATATCGATCGGAACGAAATCGGAATCGAAACGGACTTTGAAAAATGTCACGAAACCGGAAAATTGGCTACTGGCAAGGACGCACGGATCGTGCCTCACAAGGGTACGGATCGTGCGGATCCTTCTGTTACCCCAACTCAGCATTTTCAAAATTTAAGACCGTGCGTCCTGTAAGTTTTTCAAAACTGAAATTTAAGTGATACGCACGGGTCGTGCGCCTTTGGGGCACGGATCGTGCGGATCCTTCTGTTACCCCAACTCAAAAAAATCCTTTTAAGTCCGTTTCGAACGATTCCGATTCCTTTCCGATTGATTCCCCAAGGATGGAAACCTACTTATGTCATTAAACGAAAGAAGTTTGAGGTAAATCTCACGAGTATAAATGTTAAAGAAAACCGTACATTAGTGAACGCGAGTGTACACCCTTAATTCATAACGGTCAAGGTAAGAAATGTTAATTCCCTCGTGGAAGGATAGACGGTACATGACTGAAATCATAGACGACCCATTGCGGGTATGTAACACCCCTTTTCTACCCGGAAATTATTTGTTAAAATCAGAGTTTCAAAATTTTATTCATACTTCGAAAAGAGATGCCACACATAAATCCACATCACATCATGCATCAATCTAAAATAGTTCATCGTCAATAAAAATGCGATACATAGCACATCACCACTGGGTTGAGCTCAAAACGCTCAATTCAATCAACATAGTAAAACTCAGCATTTACGCAGCGGAAAGTCATAAAAACATCAACTACAACAGTCAAATAATCACAACAACTAAGGTTAATTCCCTCCCCACTGAGTGCTACGTATCAGAGCAGACGACCGACTCAGCTAACGAAGGTACCTAAGCCTTCACTCGAGATCACCTGCACGTTACCGCATATGGGTAACATTCAAACAGAAAGGGTGAGTTCATCTAACATTATAATAGTGCATATGATAAGTATTATGCTAGAGCTACAACGCTATATAAACCACATCGCAACATCAAATCAGTCATCACTGCAAGTCATCACCATGTCATGAACATGTATGAAATGCAACCCATCACAACAGGCGTATGCATGTGGTACCTGTCATCATCGTCACTAAATAGCCTTTATGGCATCATCGTCACTAAATAGCCTTTATGGCGTCATCGTCACTTGTTTATGCATATGAGATGCATGAAGCACCATGATATGCGCCAGGGACAATCACATACAATCACAATCAACTTAGTGATCCATCACTTACCAATTTGCCAATAAAAGGCACATCACCTGTCAGGTTATCATCACACATATCATTGCCACTAACATTCATCGTCATTAATACCATCATCGCTAATAGCCTTTATGGCGTCGTCGTCACTGATAAAACGACAACTTATATTCATCATCAAAACCATCGTCAAACAAAATAATAGCCACTAGGGCATTGTCGTCAAAAACATCAACACATCATTATTGACACCGGGACACTAATATTACCGATTACACCAAAAGGTTTTACTCCAGCTCACGACACCAAAAAGGGTTTTAGACACCGAAATAATTTTACAACGCCAACAACAACGACCACCGGGGACAGCCACTTGAGGCGCCCAGAAAACATCAGAAAAATAATAAATTTTACCTTAATATAGAATATACCAGTAGGAAACAGAATAAGCTTCACAACGCACTTTGAAACACTTAAAACGGACACCCGAGTCAAAAGATATGTCAAAAACAAAACCGGGAAAAATTTGAGGAACATCCTGAAAATGGCGCCCAGGCACTGGGCGCCTAGCAGAAACACGCACGCAGAAAACTGGCGCGGCCACGGAAAACTGGCGCAGCAACACAAACTGGTGCCCTTGGCGCCCCTACGCCAAGACACAGCGCGCAACACACACGGAACCTGGCACCCATGGCGCCCCTGCGCCAAGACAGCGCGCAACACACACAGAAATCTGGCGCCCATGGCGCCCCTGCGCCAAGACAGCGCGCAACACCCAGACACAGCAGCAACACAACAGGGATTCGGCGCCCAGCAAATGGCGCCCAGCGCCAGAACAGCGCAACACACAGAGGGATCCTGGCGCCCAGCGCCAGAACAGCGCAACACACAGGGGGATCTAGGCGCCCAGCAAATGGCGCCCAGCGCCAGAACAGCGCAACACACAGGGGGATCCCGGCGCCCAGACAACAACAACACATGACAATGGCAACAACAATGGCGCTCGTGGCGCCTAGGACTTGAACAACGACGCAACCAAATTTATCAAACACCGCACATACGACAATGACAACATCAAAACACCAATTTTTTTTAATAACCATCATCAAGACACTGAATCTTTACAAATCATCATCAAGCACCAATTATTTTAGAATTTCACCAAGCCACCATCAATCAACGATTTCAATCAACAACTAATTCAAGCAATTCAAACAAGATCATGGAAACATAGGTCTAAGCCCCCACCCTAATACCCACCATTATAGTGAAAGAGAGGTCTCACCCTTACCTTAATTATTAGGATTAGAAGACTCCGGAGAGAAAGTCACCAACAGAACACAGCAACACAGCTTCTCTTCTCTTCTCCTTGATTCGCGAACCCTCCTCTTCTCCTCCTTGTGCGCCGAATTCCTTCTCTCTTCTCCTCTCTCTATTTCGCACTTTTCCTTTCTTTTGCACAAATGAGCCAAAACCCTAATTTTTTGGTTTAAATATGCGCCTAGGCTTTTGATATGGATCACGGGCTTTCCTCCAACTCAAGCCCGATCACTAGCACTACCTCCTGCATCCAATTATACGCCTCTTAGTCAAAGCCAACATATTTACACTACTAAAATAAATAAATAAATAATTGAATACCTAAATATTTAATTAAATAATTTAATTAAATATTTGGGCGTTACAGGGTACATGTATATATAATGTATAATAAATACAAGAGGATAAGGGTGACGACCCTTAGAGGATTAGCATACTAGGGGAGGGGAAGTCATGAGCCCCAAAACCTTGACTCAAGAGGTTTCACCCACTAGAAATAGCGCGATGGGTTCACCAAAGCCAAAAAAGTGCCTATAAAATAGGTAGGCTGAGGTGTTATGCTAAAATCATGGAACAAAATATTGTATGCTTCATGTGTCGCTTAGGAGGGCCATGAGCATAAAGGTTACAAGAACTTAAAATATTTCCACGTGGTTGCTTTTAGGGCCACGAGTTCAAAGCAAGGCATAATGAACCGCTAGAGTTAGTAAGGGGTCTCGATAGGACTCACTGAGATAATGTTTATCTCACCTTTCATATTTGTGGTTTTTACAGAGAAACAGGGGAAAGCAAAGGTGACAAAGCACGGTTAGCCGGTGCGACTCATGGAACTATTGGAAATTGGATTTCCGCTTAGCCCTTTGTATTTTATTTAGTTATGTCACCGATTGTATGACTTTCATTGTTTAAGTTGTAAAATCGTTTCCGCTACTTTATGTTTTGAGTATTGAACACCAGGATTGTAACACCCCGTTAATTTCTAACTTGTAGAAATTACCGAAGCGCACTACTGGCATACATCAGAGTAACTTCCTTTTTAAATACTGAACACATACTAATACTCGATGATAAAAACCCATCAAGTTCGCTTACATAACTGAACATAATATATATAAAACGTTCTTACACCACTCAACTAGTGTTCAGTACTCAAAACCGAAAGTCTGCGGAAGCGATTTACAACTTAAAAACATAAGTCGTACCATCGTACATCTAAGAAACTGAATACAAAATACAGAAATACAAGGGAAACTGAAATACAAGACATAAAGAAACAAAGTTAGCAACTGCTCCTCAAGCGTCTTCATAGCCGTGCCTCACGGTCTTCATCTTTCCCTGCTTAACTGAAAAACAACAACAATGGATTGGGTGAGACAACTTGTCTCAGTGAGTTCTATCGCGACCCCTTACTAATCCTCTCGGTTCAATTATGCTTGATTCATTATACTTAACTCATAAATCATAGTCCTCAAAGTTGACTATGTGGCTAACTAACTAAAAGTTGACCTCGTAACCCTCAAGCCGGTTACCAGATACAACACTAACTAAAGTTATAGCGTGTCACCGGTCACTTGGCATAATAAGCTTCCGGTGAACCCGTCCCCACTAATCGGCTGGGTCCCTAACGGGGCCTAGGTTCATAAGGCTCATGACTGCCTCTCCCCTAGCACACTAAACTAAAAAGGGTCGTCACCCCGACTAAAGATATATATGATGATATACCTGGACTTAACTCAACAATAAACTTAAACATAATAATATCTGAACTCAACATAACAATGAACTGAACTGAACATAAACTTATTACTAACGTGATCTAATTACTAACTTAGTCTAATTATTAAGTGATCTCTCATGGATTACTAAGGTTCGCTAACTTATCTTATCAATCTTACTAAACCAGTCAATCCAGCACAATACATCAAACACAAATTCATAACATGAAATCAATAGTCAATCACATGAGCATTCACTTAACCTGAACGTAATCCAAACACAACCAAGCATATGGTACTAACATAACTTAGATCCAATCACAGTCAATTACCACTCAATTCAGGGCAATTCAATCATAGTAACATTGGGGAAGGTGGAAGGAAGGATTAGAAAGCAATTGGAATCGTTTGGAATGATTTAAAACACTTTTTAAAAGAGGCAACCCGAAGACCACGCACGACCCGTGCGCCCATACACACGATCCGTGCGTGTCCATCATTTAACTTGTCATTCCTTTCCGATCCCGAATTACTTCCCGATCAATACTACCACTTCAGTCAAAGCTAAACATGTAGAATTACGGTGTTCCCATCCTAGGGGAACCTTGGGGAGTGGATGGGAAGGGACTTAGGACCAATCGGAACGACTTAGGACGTATTTCAAAATATCGTATCAGAGAGATACGCACGGTCCGTGCGCCTTGGCACACGACCCGTGCGCGTTTTCAAAAAAACAGCACCAGTGGTTCCAGAATCTCACGCACGACCCGTGCCCAGAGGCACACGGTCCGTGCGTGACTAACAGTGTTGCAGAAAAACAGTTTTTCGCGTTTTCTTTCCTATTCCGATCGTTCCCGTGTCCATTCCGATTCACCTACAAACTCAATAACACAACAATACACATATTCATGGTTTTCCTAGTGAGTTATAGAACTCACTTTTTGGAGACAACAACGATTTCACACCGAGACTTTACAACACGGAACACGGCGACTCACGAACTCTCCAACCAAACCGTTTCCAGAATCTCACAAGTTGGAACCCAGATTTCCTAGCTACTGAACCTTCTTCCAATTTGCATAAATGAACAATGTAACCTCTGAAATCTACCCTCCACCCTAAAAGACTGACATGCAAGTTGGTTTCTCCATTAATAGCTAAACTTGGAGCTCAAATCGAAAATGGAAGATGATGAAGGAGGAGGGTTTTGGTTCAGAAATTTGTATCAATGGGAAGAGGGGAATGAGATGATCAAGGTGGTGAATTAAAACTGAACATGCATTGGAGATTTCTGAAGCTCTCTCTCCCTTTTCTTCCTTCTCCTTCTCGCTCTCCTCTCCTCTCCCTCTCAATTTGCTGTTTTAGATTTTTCAAGGAGTGAAATGTTTATGGTGTTTCAGCTGGAAGGGTATGCTTATATATGTATATAGTTAGGCTAGGTAAAAGACAACTATACCCTTTACTTAGAATTTTATTCCTAATGACTCCTTCACTCCTAATTAACTCAATGTGATGAAATTAATTTAATTAAGCACAACATTCACATAATAATTAAATCAAGTAATCCACTATCAAATCATTTTATTTCTAATCAAGACAAGAATTCACCAAATAATAATTCACGACAAATTATTTAAATAGCGTAAAAATTGAGGATATTACAATCACCCCAACTTTTAAAAATTTTGTCCTCAAAATTGGACTAAGAAATACCTTTCGCCGAACTGTCATCAGATTTTCCTTTCTGAGCGTCCAATACATAGAATCTTCCACGCGCGGGGGTAGAAGCTTCCTCTCGATTCCTCTTCTTTGCCGGACACTCGTTAGCATAATGTCCTTCTTCCTTGCAGTAGTAACACACAGTAGATCCCAGACGACACTCTCCAGTGTGAGGCCTTCCGCATTTCGGACACTTACCGGACCTTAGTAGTTCGGATGCTGTAGCTTGCTTTCCTTTGTTGGAGTTACCCTTTGGCTCTTCACTCGGGGTTGGCAATTCCGATGCTTTCTTCTTCTCTTTCCGATACGTTTTCCTTTCCTCATACATCCTGTTGAGATCTGCCTCTGCAACATAAGCTTGCTGCACCAAACCAGCATAACTAGTCATAGCATAAGAGCTAAGACCTTGGGCCACATCAGCACGAAGACTTGCCCTATACATCTGCATCTTCCACTCATCATTCGGAGCATGCTTTGCCAACTGATAGAACTGCGACAACCTTTCAAACTTGGCGGTGAACTCACCCACCGACATCTTTCCTTGCCTTAGATTGATAAACTCGGCTTGTTTACTTAACTTCATCACCGGAGGGAAGAAGTGACCAATAAACATCCCCTTGAAGTTAACCCAGGTAACAGGAGTTCCCTGGTTCACCATCAACTCATGAGCATTGGTCCACCAGGTTTGAGCATCTTCCTCGAGCATATGGGCAGCAAAAAGAACCTTTTCTTCTTCACTGCATTGAAGAGTCCTAAAAATCTTCTCCATCGAATCCAACCAGAAATGTGATACCATCACCTCAGGTCCTCCTTTGAAACTTTGGGGATTCATCTTCTGGAAACGAAAGTAAGCCCTATTCGGGTCTTCCAGAGGAGGTTGTTGAACATTCGGTTGTTGTTGATCCATCCTCTCTTGATGCATCTGGGCCATTTGAGCCATCTGCTGCTGCTGCATTTGCATCATGTCATTCATCATCTTTTGTTGCGTCTCGATGACATTCTGCATCCATTCGGTATGAGGATCAACAGGGACGCTTCTCCTACTTCCACCAGCCATGATTCTGCGAAATATGCACAAAGTGTTTAGTTGATCAGGCTAAACGTCTAATAGCATACTAAGAGGAATCACACTTAGAGGACTTAAGAGACTCATGATTCTAAGTCCGACTGGGTCGAACTGCTCTGATACCAATTGTAACACCCCGTTAATTTCTAACTTGTAGAAATTACCGAAGCGCACTACTGGCATACATCAGAGTAACTTCCTTTTTAAATACTGAACACATACTAATACTCGATGATAAAAACCCATCAAGTTCGCTTACATAACTGAACATAATATATATAAAACGTTCTTACACCACTCAACTAGTGTTCAGTACTCAAAACCGAAAGTCTGCGGAAGCGATTTACAACTTAAAAACATAAGTCGTACCATCGTACATCTAAGAAACTGAATACAAAATACAGAAATACAAGGGAAACTGAAATACAAGACATAAAGAAACAAAGTTAGCAACTGCTCCTCAAGCGTCTTCATAGCCGTGCCTCACGGTCTTCATCTTTCCCTGCTTAACTGAAAAACAACAACAATGGATTGGGTGAGACAACTTGTCTCAGTGAGTTCTATCGCGACCCCTTACTAATCCTCTCGGTTCAATTATGCTTGATTCATTATACTTAACTCATAAATCATAGTCCTCAAAGTTGACTATGTGGCTAACTAACTAAAAGTTGACCTCGTAACCCTCAAGCCGGTTACCAGATACAACACTAACTAAAGTTATAGCGTGTCACCGGTCACTTGGCATAATAAGCTTCCGGTGAACCCGTCCCCACTAATCGGCTGGGTCCCTAACGGGGCCTCGGTTCATAAGGCTCATGACTGCCTCTCCCCTAGCACACTAAACTAAAAAGGGTCGTCACCCCGACTAAAGATATATATGATGATATACCTGGACTTAACTCAACAATAAACTTAAACATAATAATATCTGAACTCAACATAACAATGAACTGAACTGAACATAAACTTATTACTAACGTGATCTAATTACTAACTTAGTCTAATTATTAAGTGATCTCTCATGGATTACTAAGGTTCGCTAACTTATCTTATCAATCTTACTAAACCAGTCAATCCAGCACAATACATCAAACACAAATTCATAACATGAAATCAATGGTCAATCACATGAGCATTCACTTAACCTGAACGTAATCCAAACACAACCAAGCATATGGTACTAACATAACTTAGATCCAATCACAGTCAATTACCACTCAATTCAGGGCAATTCAATCATAGTAACATTGGGGAAGGTGGAAGGAAGGATTAGAAAGCAATTGGATTCGTTTGGAATGATTTAAAACACTTTTTAAAAGAGGCAACCCGAAGACCACGCACGACCCGTGCGCCCATACACACGATCCGTGCGTGTCCATCATTTAACTTGTCATTCCTTTCCGATCCCGAATTACTTCCCGATCAATACTACCACTTCAGTCAAAGCTAAACTTGTAGAATTACGGTGTTCCCATCCTAGGGGAACCTTGGGGAGTGGATGGGAAGGGACTTAGGACCAATCGGAACGACTTAGGACGTATTTCAAAATATCGTATCAGAGAGATACGCACGGTCCGTGCGCCTTGGCACACGACCCGTGCGCGTTTTCAAAAAAACAGCACCAGTGGTTCCAGAATCTCACGCACGACCCGTGCCCAGAGGCACACGGTCCGTGCGTGACTAACAGTGTTGCAGAAAAACAGTTTTTCGCGTTTTCTTTCCTATTCCGATCGTTCCCGTGTCCATTCCGATTCACCTACAAACTCAATAACACAACAATACACATATTCATGGTTTTCCTAGTGAGTTATAGAACTCACTTTTTGGAGACAACAACGATTTCACACCGAGACTTTACAACACGGAACACGACGACTCACGAACTCTCCAACCAAACCGTTTCCAGAATCTCACAAGTTGGAACCCAGATTTCCTAGCTACTGAACCTTCTTCCAATTTGCATAAATGAACAATGTAACCTCTGAAATCTACCCTCCACCCTAAAAGACTGACATGCAAGTTGGTTTCTCCATTAATAGCTAAACTTGGAGCTCAAATCGAAAATGGAAGATGATGAAGGAGGAGGGTTTTGGTTCAGAAATTTGTATCAATGGGAAGAGGGGAATGAGATGATCAAGGTGGTGAATTAAAACTGAACATGCATTGGAGATTTCTGAAGCTCTCTCTCCCTTTTCTTCCTTCTCCTTCTCGCTCTCCTCTCCTCTCCCTCTCAATTTGCTGTTTTAGATTTTTCAAGGAGTGAAATGTTTATGGTGTTTCAGCTGGAAGGGTATGCTTATATATGTATATAGTTAGGCTAGGTAAAAGACAACTATACCCTTTACTTAGAATTTTATTCCTAATGACTCCTTCACTCCTAATTAACTCAATGTGATGAAATTAATTTAATTAAGCACAACATTCACATAATAATTAAATCAAGTAATCCACTATCAAATCATTTTATTTCTAATCAAGACAAGAATTCACCAAATAATAATTCACGACAAATTATTTAAATAGCGTAAAAATTGAGGATATTACAAGGATTATGTACAAGTCTTAAGTTTTGAAACTTAAGCATTTTCAGGAAGTTTATGAGGTTCAGAGAACCGTTTGATATGTATTATCGAAAGTTTTAGTTGTGTTCAATATTTCAATAACAGGAAGTTACTCTGATGTATGCCATTTAGTGCATTTCGGTGATTCTACATGTTAGAATTTATCGGGGTGTTACAGACTAATCTTTTCTAAGCCTTCATCTCCTCTCACTAGAAGAAAAACGGGGATTTCCGGCGGACAAAATCCGCCGGTAATGGCCAAAATCCGCCAGAAATTGGACATTACCGGCTGATATTTTCCGTCGGAAATCCGCCGGTAATTCGTCCGCAGGTAACCGTTACCGGCGGAAACTCCGCCGGTAATTAATTTTTATAAAATATTTTTTTTAAAAATTCCGCCGGTAATTTAATAAAATCCGCCAGTAATTTAATAAAATCCGTCGGTAAATTAAAAAAATCCGCTGGTAATATATTTATTTTAAAAATATTATTTAATTTTTTTAATTTGTTTTAAATTTATTTCTTTTTTTAAATTCGATTATTTTAATTTGTTTCTTATTTAATTTATTTCTTTTTTTAAAATTCGTTTATTTAAATTCGTTTATTTAAAAAATTAATATTATTTTAATTTTTTAAATTCGTAGACTGAATATTTGAGAAGTGTATGAATGTGTGAAGATTTTGAGAAGAGAAGAGAAGAGATTTGAGAAAAATGAAGTGTATGAATGTGTGAAGATTTTGAGAAGAGATTGAGAAAAATGAAGTGTATGTATGTGAGAAGATTTGAGAAGAGATTGAATGAGAAGGAAGAAGAAAGAGGAAATATAGAAGAGAGATATGTAGAGAAATTTATGGAGATTGGAGAGTATGAGAAGGAAATAAAGAGTGAAATGAGAGAATGAGAAGAGTGTAGGAGAAAGTTTTATTTATAGGAAATGAGGAGAGTGGAAAAAAATAAATAAATAATTTTTGAAAAATTCGCCGGAAATGCATATTAGCGGCGGATTTTTCCGTCGGAAATTACCGGCGGAAAAATCCGCCGGTAATGAACATTTCCGGCGAATTTGTTTTAAAAAAATAAATAAAAACGATAAAAAATCCGCCTGTAATGAGCATTACTGGCGGATTTTTTTTTAAAAAAAATTAATATTTTCTTTAAAAGAAATCCGCCGGAAAACCTATTTTTTCCGCCGGGAATGCCAAATTTTCGCCGGAAATTTACTGGCGGAAAAAATCCGCCTGTAATGCGCGTTTTTCTTGTAGTGCCTCCCCTCCCCTCCCAAAGCCCCCTCCCAAACATACCCTTAAAAATCCATAACAGTTCTTGTACACATTTAACAATGTGACGGAAAAGTCGACCGTGAAATATCTTAACTTATAGGGTACCATACAATACAAGAACCTCTTAACTCGTTTTCAAGTTTTCGGAATAGAAATATTTCAAAAAGATGAGATGAGGGTTTATTAAAAGGTTTAAATACGTTTTTACACCCTGCAAATAGGGGGTGTTTTGCTTTTACCCCCTGCAAAATTTTTTTTTTTAAAAAACACCTTGCAAAATTCACTTTTTTGCTTTCAATCCTTCTGTTAGCCAGACGTTACAAAAACGTCTATATGGCTAACAGATATCTGAGTTGGCTTTTTTTTTTCTTTTCTAATTTTTTTTATATTGACTGGGACAACTATGTCATTAATTTTTATTTATTCTTTAATAAAAAATTGCTTCTTCATCTCTCTCATCTTCACCCTTTCTTCTCCTCCTCTCTCAGATCTGATCTCATTGCACAAATAGCCGCACTGTAAAGATTTTTAACTTAAAATTCGAACCACTGTCTGGTCCGTTCATTATGCAGTGTGCTGGATCTAACAATTCACTCCCAGAAGGGTGAAGATGGCAGATCTGGTGGGTGTGGTGGGGGGGCAAGTGGGTGGAGGGTGAAGATGGCAGATTTGATGTTGCTATGGTGGACGATTGAGAGAGAAGAGAGAGGTATGTGTGTGGTGGTATGTGTGTGAGAGAGAAGAGAGTGGTGCAGAAGAATGGAGAAGAAAGAGGAAGAAGAATGATGTGGCATATCCATTTGGCATTTAAAATAAACAAAAATGAATTAAGAATGCCAAATCAACAATCCGTTTGACACATAGACATTTTTGTAACGTCTGTTTGACAGAAGGGCTAAGAGCAAAAAAGTGATATTTGCAAGGTGTTTTTTTAAAAAAAAAAAATTTGCAGGGGGTAAAAGCAAAACACCCCCTATTTGCAGGGGGTAAAAACGTATTTAAACCTTATTAAAAAAACTTTTACCTTAAACATAGAAATAGGCCATGATGGTGCCAAATAAGTTTGAAGAACAATCAAATCACATTCGAATTGTTTTCAAAAATAACATATTCTCTTCGTAGTGCAACCAAAATATATACCTCTGTTTAATTAAACTGAAAGACACTTCTACCTTATACGAAGATATCTTATAACCTTATGACCTAATTGGTTCTCACGACGTAAAATCTATCTTACTCGTACCCGTAAACCATTTAACACTCTCGTGGTACCCAACGTGGATCAAATCAATTGATTTTGATGGGGATTATCTCAACTTAGGGTGAGGATAAGGTTAGGCAAGCAATGGTATCGAAATGGAATGCTTTGGACTTAATTTGAAAAGGGTGGCAAAAAATCTCGCACGGTCCGTGCCTCTCAAGCGCACGGATCGGGTTCTTTGATCAGTTCACCAAATCAAATTTTTACTTCGAAATAGTACATTCCGTTTGTTACTACACTTATCCTAAGCTATATCTTGTTAAAACAGTCCTTCTCTCTTGTCATAATTCAGGTAAACTATCACAATCAATCAGAATTCAATAACACAAACATTGAACCTGAATTTTTCAAAATCACATGAATTGTACTGCCATTTAATAAACTCAAATCATCAAACAATGTGAGGAACTCATTATGAGTTCATCATTTCAGCACATCAATCTTTACTTTAAAAAAAACATTCAATCACGTTCCACTTATCCATAGACACAATGCAATAACACAAAAGCATACCTCGTGTCATTACTTCACAAATGCGGGTACTCTATTTCAGTCAATTGCAAGTATATCCATCAATTAATCTTTTGATGGATATTCACAACATGAAACACAGTCAGCAGTCACATCATCTTTCATAACAGTTTTCAGGTTTGACTTGTCAAACGGAAATCACATAATACAATCTAAGCAAAAGCCAAACAATTCTTCATCATTGTAGGCCAAAATAGATTTTGCCTCTTTAAACCCCATTTCATTTTTTTACTACTTGTCTTACCCTAATTTTGTCCGATCAATTAAAATCCAAAAAAAGCTCGTATTCTCGTTGCGTCACGCATCTCTTTAGACGCGCGTGTCTCTGGCACTCTCATGTAACGATTTGTTTGATGCTCGTTTTATTTTATTTCGCTATTGTTATTTATTTAGCCTATCGTCATTGGTGCAAAAATAATAATAAAACGATAAATAAAGAACCTAATAGTCAAATTTTCTTTTCTTGTCATATAACATAGTTTTTTTTACACATGTGAACCAAAAAAGCAAAACAGCAAAATAATACAAAAAAATAATACAAAAATACAAAAAATCAAAAAATGCAAAATCAAAAAAGAAGAGAGGGGCGCAGCTAGCAGGCTGCTTGCCCTAGAGCTGTTCTTTTGATCCCATTTTCTTGCCCTTGTCATTCCTTTGACTGTCCTTGGCACCCTAAGATTGCTCCAGCTGTTGTCCTTTTTATTCCCCCTCAAAGATGCTGTCCTTTTGATGCCATCTTTTTGCCCTAATTGCTGACTGCCCTCAGCACCTCATCCACCTATAAAAACCAAACACAGCCACAGTATCAGGGGCAGAGAGACAATCAATAAAAATTGACCCAAAATATAGAGAAAAATACACCAAACAGACACAGATAGATTGAGCAATACACAGCAATGGCCAGAGAGAAAAGGGAACGATTCGGAAGAAACACAAACACAGAATAAAAGAGAGAAAGTATGTTTCGGATCCATCTCATGTGATCCATATGGATGATGTAGAGGTGCGGGATAATCTCACTGTGGAGACGATGCCCGTTCGGATTGAGGATCGTGAAGTGAAAGCGCTTAGAGGCAAAGAGATTGCATTAGTGAAAGTGGTTTGGCTAGGAGCTGCCGGCGAGAGTATGACTTGGGAACTAGAGAGCAAGATGCGAGAGTCCTACCCAGAGTTATTTGATCAGGTAAATTTCGAGGACGAAATATTCTAAGTGGGGGAGAGTTGTAACACCCTAAATATTTAATTAAATTATTTAATTAAGTATTTAGGAATTTGATTTAATTAATTGGATATAATTTAATTATTGGAAATTATATTAAAAATTGTGTAGGTGGTATTGGAGGTGGAGGCGCCAAACTAGATGGACTTGGGCTTAAGTGAGAAGCCCAAGCCCATGAATCATGTCATATGCGAAGTGGCCAAGGCGCCTAGGGGTTAGGGTTTTTTTGGTTAGCATTTTGCGAAATTGAGAAGAGAGAAAAGAAAGGAGAAGTGCGCCGTAGAGAGAAGAGGAAGTGGAGAAGAAAAAGTCGCGCAACCAAGGAGAGGGAAGGGACGTGAATTGTTGCCGTGGTTCCGTTCGTGACCGTCTCTAGGGCTTCTATTCTGCAAATTCGAGGTAAGGGGATGTCCTATCAATTTCTATAATAGGTCCTATGATAGGTTTTAGGTAGTGATGGCCTAGATTTAACCATGATCATGAGTATGTTTGCGATTTCATGTTCTTGTTGTTGATGAATGCGTGATTCCATGTTTGTGTTTGGGATGTTGTTGAATTTTGATGTTTGATAGATGATTTTGATGATCTTATATGTGCTCATGAGTTGTGGTAAATTGGTGTTGTGGTTGGTCATGTGAAAAATTTGAAGAAAAAAAATAGTTTGTGCTGAAATTGTGTTGAATCTGTGTTGCTGAAAGTGTCTGGGCGCCGGGAGCCCATGGGCGCTGTGCGCTGTGTTGCTGTCGAAATAGTTGCCTGTCAAAATGTTGCTGTCGAAATTGTTGCCTGTTGGCATGTTGCTGTCGAAATTGTTGCCTGTTGGCATGTTGCTGTCGAAATAGTTGCCTGTCAAAATGTTGTTGTTGAAATTGTTGCCTGTTGGCATGTTGCTGTCGAAACTGTTGCCTGTTGGAAATGTTGCTGTCGAAAATTGTTGCCTGTTGAAAGGTTTCTGTCGAAATGTTGCCTGTCGAAGGCGCCCTGTTGTTGGGCGCCAGTTTTGCATTTTTGCGCTCAGGGCGCCAGTTTTCAGGATGTCCCCAAAATGTTTTCGAAAACTGTTTTTGCTATATCTTTTGACTCGGACATCCGTTTTAAACGTTTCAAAAAGTGTTGGGAAGCTTTTTCAGTTGCCTATCTGGGTGTCCCATTTTTAAAAATAAAAACTTATCAATTCTGAAGGTTGCTGGGGCGCCCCAAGTGGCTGTCCCCTGTGGTCGTTGCTGTTACATTGAAAAATCGTTTTGGTGTCCTTAAAAATTCTCTTTTGCCTATGACCAGTGATTTTAACGTTTTAGTGTCAAAAGTGATGATTTTGACGAGGATGCCCTTAGTGGCTAGTTAAATGACCTTTTTGCCCTTAGTGGCCAATGTTGTTGATATTGGTGTGTAAATGACGATGATGCCCTTAGTGGCTAGTTAAATGACCGTTTTGCCCTTAGTGGCCAATGTTGTTGATGTTGATGTGTAAGTGACGATGAAAAACCCAGTGACGTTTTGAGGCCCAAAAAGGCTAAGTGATGTTAAGGCCTATAAAGCTAAGTGATGTTGTTGTGTAAATTGTGAATTGACAGGTGCTGTGCCTCTCATTTGGCAAATTGGTAAGTGACGGGTCACATAGTTGACCGTGATTTGTGTGTTTGTGCGTGGTGCATGCCATAGTGTCTCATGCCTCCCATATGCATAAACCCAGTGACGTTTTGAGGCCTAAAGGGCTAAGTGACGATGAGGCCATAATGGCTAAGCGACGTTTGTGAAAAGGTACCTCATGCATATGCCCGCGAGTGGGTTGCATTTCATATGCCTACATGACATAGTGATGAGTTTATGTAGTGATGTAATTGATGATTGTGATGTGATTATTTTAGAGCTGTGACTTGACTTATTATTTATCATATGACTTATTATATGGATTGAATTGGACTCACCCTTCTGTTTGAATGTTACCCCTATGTGGTAACGTGCAGGTGATCACGAGTGAAGGACTAGGTACCTTCACTATTTCTAGTCGAGTCGTCACGCTCTGATACGTAGCACTCAGCGCGGGGGGGGGGGGGGGGGGGGACGAACTTGATGTTTATGAATGATTTCAACTGTTATGCTTTGTTGACGATTCTGTTTTATTTTGTTATTCCGCTGCGTAGTTGGTGTTTATTGACGTTAAGTTTAGTTGCGATGATAAATGTGTTTTTAAGGCTCTCCTCTTAGTGACGTGCTACGTGATGCAGGATTATTATGTTTGAGCTATTTTAATTGAGAAGCATTATTTTATTGAAGTATGTGTAACATTCCTCGTGCGAAACAAATTTTTGAAAACTCTGATATTTTTCTCAATTAAATGAACGGGTAGAAAAGGGGTGTTACACACCCCGCGTGTGTCTTCCCACACCGTGCGTCACCCTTGCTCTTCCGGCACCAAGCTTCCCTCCACGTTGTTTCTGTCCCGGCTCCCCACAGTCGCAGTTGTCCTGCGCTGCCATAAGGTCGTCATAACCCCCACCGTCGTTTAACCACCGTCGGCGCCTCCACGGTACCACCCGTGGTCGTCCCCTCCGGCATTCCCTCCCTCTCAGTCACGCTCTCTTCCTCTCTCTCTCTCTCTTCGTTTTTCGTTCATCTCTCTCTCTCCACCGTATTCCTCTCTTCCTCACCGTCGTTCTCCCTCCTCTCACCACCGCTAGAAATCACACCCTTCTCACTCGTAGTTTCCCTTTTTGCTCTCTCTCTCCTCTGCGAAAATTTCGTCCTCTCTCTCTCCTTTAATGTGAAGCGGAGCTGAAGAATTGGGAAGGAAAATTAGGGTTTGCTCTCAACCCATCTATTTCCTTTTATACCCCTTTCATTCACTTATTTATTTTATTTAAAAATTTTAATTAAAAATCAGATATCCAGGTTGATAACTGCACCCTTCGTTTTAATTCGTACACCACCCTAGTTAAGCCCATGCGCACTAATAGGCCCGGTTTCTGGTTAGCCTTCAAAAAATACAAAAAACGGTTTGGGCTCTGCTAAACGCACTCCTTTTTAAGGATATAACCCCTGTTTATAAGTGCACCCCCATTTTATTAATACAACCCCCTCACTGAAGCCCAGTTTGCAAAACACGTGGAACTGGGCTGTTTAATATTTACACCCCCAGTCTTAAAAATACATCCCCTGTTGCTATTCATACCCCTCTTTTTAATAACATAACACCCCTGTTAATTACACTTTATTTTCTATTTCAACTCATTTAATTTTTTTTATTATCACATCCTAATGCTTCCAAACCAGTTTTTTAACAATTATTCACAAACAATGGTTTGTGACTGGTGGTCACTCTAAGCTTAGCTTGTTTGACCGTTAATAACAGCCCTAGTTATCAAACGAGCTATGAGTAATGATCACTCTGAGTGTTACTTGTTTGGTCATTACGAATACCTCTCCCAATTTCAAAAATAATAAAAAAATACCAACACACAAACATTTTCTACCCCAAGAACTACGTGTGATTTGATTCTCTACCAGGAGATACGTAGGAGCAGAGGGCGGCCGACCTCTGTCAATTGCATTAATAAAAAACCCTTTTTTCTTTTAATTCTTTTCTCTTCTATTTCTCAAAAAGTGCAAAAAATAATTAACCGTTTAGCGAGTCTTTTCATTATTATAAGGGTAAAAACATTATTTTTGAATTAGTAAATGTTTACACATTTAGTTAAAAGGTAACCTTCCTTAGGAAGGATGTCGTAGGGTGCTAATACCTTCCCTATGCATAAACGACTCCCAAGCCTAAACCTGGTCCGCAAAACCTCCTTATCCACTCAATATGGATTTTCCAATGTTTGCCCTTAAACTAAACTTTGGTGGCGGCTTCATTTTCAAAACTTCGAAGAATCCCTCCTCCGGATTTTTCGATCCCTACACTACTTAATGGGCCCCACATATTCTTTCACGTACCTCTGCCAATGCTATATATGCCTCACTTACGCCTAAGCACCTAGCCAAAGTACCATATGAGAGTTGCTTATACAATTCATCACTTAAGATGGTATAAAATATGGCTCTATATTTTAATTTCCTCTCATGACTCAAAGGTGAATATCGATGGTAATTGATAAACTCCAAATAAGTGCATCTTTTTTGAGATATTTTTGAGCCATTTTTAAAGTAGTTATTACCAATTAAATAAATATGCGACTTATTCTTCTCTATATTTTGCAGAATGGAAAATAGAAGATAAAAAGCATGAAAGTCCAACTTAATACAAACACATATATGGATATATATGGGATGTCAAGAAATAAAGAAAATAAGGCCAAGACCTATGGTCTACTATTTCAACAACTGGATGCGGACAAATCAAAAAGATGCAAAGGTCCAATTTATTTGGATAATCACACAATGTGAACAAGCCCATCTCAATTAAAGAAAGAAGCCCACCTCATGGTCAGGAAAGAACGGGCCATTTGGAATACAGCAAGGACCTATCGCAAGAATTAGAAAAGTGGCTCACATCAAATATAAAAAGGGAGATTTAGATACAGCAATGACTTGCATAAGCTGGAATTGTCGTGGTTTGGCGGCGGCCACGACAAACAGGGAGCTGAATGACCTGAATAGAGGTCATAAGCCGACCATTATTTTCCTTATGGAGACCAGAGCCTATAAGGAAAGAGTAGATCGTGTAAGAAGGAGATTTAGATATCAACACTCTCATTGTGTTGAAGCTGTGGGGACAGTTGGTGGTCCGTGCTTACTATGGAATGACTACTATGAATTACAGATAGTTGAACCCTGTTCTAATTTCATTCATGCCATAGCCAAGGAAAGAAGATCTGGATTTTGTTTTGATATGTCTTTTGTATATGGCAACCCCGTCTTCTCTTCTAGAAGAGGACTTTGGTCTAAGCTTGCCCGATTGAAACCTAGCAATGATGGAGCCTGGTGCTGTGTTGGTGTCTTCAATGAGATGATAACTCCTGTGGATAAAGATGGAGTGAGGAATGTGGAGCCTATCCGAATGAGATTTCAGGGATTTCCTCAATAGCTCTGATCTTATGGATCTAACTCTACAAGGGTGCAGGTATACTTGGATTAGTAATCCAAGGGATGGGAATGTGACCAGGCAGAAAATTGATAGAGTTCTAGAAAATTGGGCGTGGATATCTATCTTCCCTCATGCTTTAGCCACTGATCTCCCCATCATTATCTCAGATCACTCTCCTATTATTTCAAAACCAAATCCCCCCTTAACAAGTGGCAGGTCCTTTAAATATGAGGTGTTCTAGGAAGATCATGAGGATTGCAGAAAGGTTGTTTCCTCGGCTTGGAATCCTAATTCTAGTGGTGACCCTTAGCAGAATCGGTCCATGAATGTTTCATCCTGTAAGAACAGACTTCAGAGGTGGCATGGTCAAACTTTTAAGAATGCAGCGAAAGAAATCACACATCTCAAGCAGAAACTTCATAACTCTCTCAATCAACCTTCTCACTTAGTAAATTGGACTGAAGTTTCTCAGACTAGACAAAATATTGATAAGCTATGGAAACAGGAAAAACAGTATTGGAGTCAGAGATCAGGAGTGAAGTGGCTCAACTATGGTGATAAAAACTCAAAAAAATTTCATGCTTCCACAGTCCAAAGGAGGGATAGAAAACAGCTTCACAGGATTAAAGATGCAGAGGGCAATTGGTTGGAGGGCCAAAATGAAGTTATGAGTGGCATTAGTAACTTTTATAGTGATTTATTTTCTGCTGAAACTCCTAGTTGTATTGATCATTGTCTCAGGGTTATCCCCAATTGTATTAGTCCTACTATGAATGAATCCCTAGTCAGCCCTAGTCAATGGACTGTCCTTTCAAAAGAATTGGGATGTTATCAAAAATGATGTTTACAGTTATGTTTCTAAATTCTTCTCTGATGGAGTATTAGGTGATGACATGAAGTTTACCAAGGTGGCTCTTATTCCTAAAGTCCCCCACCCAAAATCTATCTCCAATCTTAGACATATAAGTTGTTCTACCTTCTTATACAAAGTCGTTGCAAAAGTTTCTGTCAGTAGGCTTAAGCCTTTCATGTCCTCAATTGTGTCTCCCCAGCAAAGTGCCTTTGTAGGTGGTCGTATGATTCAAGACAATCTCATAGTAGCCCATGAAGCTTTTCATTTTCTTAAGAAGAAGCAAGGTCAGGGAGAGAAGGGGATTGCTCTGAAATTAGATATGAATAAGGCTTATGATAGAGTCAATTGGGAATTTCTCAGGAGGGTTCTTAGAGCCTATGGATTTGTTGAGTCCTGGGTTAATTCAGTCATGTCTCTAGTTACCACAGTCTCATATACCTTTCAAGTCAATAGTTTCTCCTCTAGGAGAGTCACCCCTAGTAGAGGGCTTAGGCAAGGAGACCCTTTATCCCCTCATATGTTCATTTTGGTCTTTGATGTCCTATCAAGGCTTATCACTAATGCTTGTACTAACAATGCTCTTCAGGGCATTAAGCTTGCTGGTACTGCCCTTACTCTTTCTCACTTGCTTTTTGCAGATGATACAATCCTATTTGCGCAGGACGCAGAGGCTGATGTTTATCAACTTATTAATATCCTGAATCTATTCACTAACGTTTCAGGCCAAAAAGTGAATCTCTCCAAGTCAGGTATCATATGTGGATGCAAAGTAGATTCTGCTACTAAAGCTGCTATCACCAGAATAACAAGCATCCCTATTTGGGACCAACCTGGGAAATATTTGGGCATTCCAGCAGAGTGGGGAGGATCCAAAGTGCAAGGGTTGACATGGCTTAAGGATAAGGCTTTGGGAAAGTTAGAAGGTTGGAAAGGTAACCTGTTGAATTCTGCTGGAAAGGAAGTGATGATAAAGGCAGTGGTGCAAGCAATCCCTAGTTACATAATGGCCATTCTACAACTACCCAAGACCTTTTGTTCCTCTCTCACAGCAGCAGTAGCAAGATTCTGGTGGCAATCTTCTGGTAGGAACAAAGGAATTCACTAGAGAAAATTTGAGGAACTATGCTCACTCAAGAGTCTTGGTAGACTAGGATTTAAAGATT
Organism: Astragalus membranaceus; assembly: GCA_039519185.1. Taxonomy (NCBI): domain Eukaryota; kingdom Viridiplantae; phylum Streptophyta; class Magnoliopsida; order Fabales; family Fabaceae; genus Astragalus; species Astragalus membranaceus. The sequence goes on from CM076847.1 coordinate 29,527,861, forward strand.
TCAAGAAAATGAACATTGCTTTCCTAAAGCAAGTGTGGAGAATCATTCATGAGCCTAATTCCTATTGGGCCAAGACATTGAAAGGCATCTATTTCCCTACTACACAATTTTAGGATGCTAATATTGGGAGGGAAAGTTCTTGGGTGTGGAAAAGCCTTATTCATGGTAGATCTCTTCTCAAAACTGATGGTAGATAGGGTATTGGTCCTAGGCGAAATATTAGTATTACTTAAGATCCCTGGTTAGCTTCTAGTGCTAAAGCTTATCTATTACCAACTTCTACTGTTACAAATGTGGGGGAGCTTATTAATCAAAACCATGAGTGGGACATAAACCTTCTCAGAAATAACCTATCCCCCCAAACAGCTATAGAAATAACCATATCTGAATTTACAAATGCTACATAAAATTAGTTGGCCATTCCTAACTTAAGATGGAAATATTAATTTCGCAAAAGATAAAATGCTTAAACATCAAACACACTTCATTAAACTCACTAAAACTTCATTACATAGATCCCAACATTCCAACTATGAGTATTTACCTCATAATGAGCGAACAACACAAGAAAAATAACTTGAACATAAATGCTAAAGTCATAACTAAGAAATACAAGGAAGAGATTATACTAAGATGAAGAAACCGAAGGTAGACTCCAATATTTGAAGCTTGGAGATACGAATCTGCTCGTAAGATAGCAATTCCCCAAGTATTGTTAGCTCCTGTCACTCACACCCCCAAACTTAAACCATTGCTTGTCCTCGATTAATGACACTTGACAAAGACTAACAACAAGGCAATGTTCAGCTACATCAATTCATTCACAATCTTCCCAAAAGATAATCAAATTGAGCATAAACTTTCAGAATTCTCAATGTGCACATGCCTACTTCATCAACTTTCTTAAGTTACCATGCTCAAAGTGTGTGTGACTCCTGGGTTCAGTTCAGTTCAGAGCAAGCTTCAAAATTCACCTAGCTAAAGCAAGAGTGGCTTTCTTTTGGTTATGCCAATAATTTTTCAAAAGGTAGGGTAGACTAACAACTTCAACATAAAAAATGGGGGCTTCAAAGTACAACAAAGGGCTTGATTAAACATTTCAGATAATTGGCCAGTGCACTACTATTTACATTACTTTCAGCTTTGTTGCTGCAGCAACTGTTGCTGCAGCATTGACATTTGACACACTATTTTGCTGCAATGCCTATTTCAGGATTTTTTTTACTAGGCTATTGCAGCTTTTACACTTTATTTGCTTATACACAACATCTTCATTTGCACTGACCAACCAAAGTATCTTCATGTTTAGTCTTAATATAACCGATGCACCCCCAAACTTAGTTTCATATGCTACCCTAAGTTTTTAGCATAGACTTGGCACGACCTAGGTCTACCATCAACTAACTTAGCATCAGATTCTTTTTGGCTTACTAAGATTCTACCTAAACCTAGGGTGATGTGTGGGAGCAAAGGTAACATAGTTCACTTAACAAGCAAGGCAATTCATTGCTGCAGCAACAGTTGCTGCAGCATTCACTCTTCCTCACAACTTTCATCACTAAGTTCAGCTCAACATAACCTAAACATAGACCTAGGTCCTCCCCCTACATAGGACTCAGTAGTGTCTCCACTGCTCATGCAACAAACTATTGGGGAAGGCCTAACAAAAGACATAACATAACATAGAAACATTTAACTCACACAACTGTTGGGTGCTGATACACATGCTAAAGCACCCAACAGGTTTATTCAAAGCATAAAAGAAAAATAGAATTAAAAACAAAAAATTTTAAGAAGAGGGGTTCCTTGGTTTAGCCCTTGGGCTAGTTCTTATTTTTCCCCTCTTTGAACTCTGGGTTGGAAGACTTTTGGCTTCTTTGCAACTGGTCTTTTGCTAGCATTGCCCTCCTCTGTTGCTGCAACATCATCAGGCATTTGCTTAGGCTCTTGCTGAGGTGTTTCAGGAATGGGTTCAGGGTCTTTTGGGATGTGGTCTTGTAGGGTTTTAGTGTTCTGGGGTAGTGGTTGGGGTTGAATGATGGTTGATGGGTTAATGGTGGGTTGATTGGGTGATGATTGAGGTGGTCTAGGTGGTTTTGGTGATGTGGCTGTGTGTGTGGGTGAGGTATGGGTAGTTTCTAGATTGGGTTCAGTGGAAGCTACGGTGTCTGAACTAGGGTTGGCAGGTGGGGTTATGGGTGTTGAGTTTGGATTAGGCTCCATTTCAATATCAGTCTGGTCATCCGATTTTTTTTCTTCTTTCGCACTTTCTTCAGATGTATCCTCTTCTTCCTCCTCACTTTCTTTGTTTAATTCAGTCAAAATTTCCCTATTCTCTTCCTTCTCCTCCTCACTTAAGGATTTCATCCTTAGAGAACAATGGATCTTCTTCTTCTTCTTCTTCTTCTTCTTCTTCTTTTGTTACAACCTTTTTCTTTACCTTCTTAGCAACAGCCTTGAGCTTTTTCTCAGTAGGTGCTTCCAACTCATCTTCCACTAGTGGTTCCACTTCATGCTGAAATTTATGGGCTTCTTCCTCATCTAATTCATCTTCTAGAACCCACTCAGGGAACACAGGAGGTTCATCTAGAACTTTACCCTTGAAATTCTCACCAAATAGTTTCTTCTGCCACTCATGCCGATTCCTTTGGAACTCCCAGACAGCACGTTGCTGCAGCAACAGTTGCTGCAGCACTGCATCATTTCCTGATGCTTCAGCAATTGATTTCTTGGCATATAGAACAATTGGAAATGCCGAAAGGGGATAACCAATGTCTTCACCCTTTGCTATATCAACTCCAGCATTGACACAAAGGGCTATTATCAAGCATGGAAAGAATAGGTAATCTGCTGATTTGATCATACACTCCAGAAATTCTCTTGCTATAAGCCTTCCAACATCAACATGCTTCCCTCCCAATATTGCATCCAACAACAACAATCTTTCTTTCTCCACATTTGTTGTGTGCGAAGTTGGGGGAACTGAATGTTTGACAAAGTTAAACCACACTTTTGCACTATCCTTGAGATTTCCCCTTGGAATTCTATACTCATTGGTACTATTCTTGATCCATTCTGTCCCTTGTACCACAACAGCTTTCTTGACCACTTCCATCTCCTTTTTGCCAAAGCCCTCTACCTTCTTAGCGAACGACAACCCATTGTAACCCAAGCCCAAAGCCTCATTGATGATTCTTGACTCAAACTTCACTGGTACCTTGCGAACCATGGAATAGAACTGGGGTTTGCCATCTTTTGCCTCAGGTATACCTTCGTAGAACTCGCGAATCACATTCTCATAGAAAGAACTTGGTTGCTGAACAAATCTTTCCCAGCCTAACGCTCTCACAATGGATGTGAAAGCATCAGATGCTCCTTGAAGTTGGAAACCTCGTTCTGCCAAGAACTTCTTTTTGCGAAACATAGCAGGATCATCGGAGTCGTAGGACTTTCTCTATGAAGTTCTTCGCTTTGATCGGCTTGATTCACCAGTAGTTGCAATTGATTGACGTTTACCAGCAGTGTTTACTGCACTTTGCTTAGTACGAGGCATATTGATGCCGCGATGGTAATGCGAATGGAGAGAACCGTGTGGGTCGCTCTTAGAACCATGTGGGTCGTAGCACTCATAGAACCACTTGGGTCTATAGCGCTCATAGAACCACGTGGGTTGTAACACCCCCTTTACTAATAACTATTATTTAGTTAATTTAAAAATCAGAGTTCGCAAAAACCGTTTTAATGCAACCACGAGAGGGTGCCACATTTAAAACACCAACGTATTATATCTCTGAAAATAATATATAAGGTCATGGGGTGCGTAATACATAGCACCACAGTCAATATAAATATAAAAACATCGCAGCGGAATAATCACCAAAACTGACCATATCAAATTACATCCCGAAAATAGAGTTCAACATCAATTAAAATAAACCAGTAAGCTAAAAACGCCCCCCCCCCCCCGGTGCTACGTATCAGAGCTGACTCGACCCACTGGAGAGAAGGTACTAGATCACCTTCACCCGCTATCACCTGCACGTTGCCGACATGAGAAGCAACATAAAAGCAGTAGGGTGAGTCTCATTTCATAAGTAATAACATATAAGATCAACAATATATAGATCAGGCAAAGAATAGCACCACTTCACATTAATAATAGCACACCATCATTTCACATCACTGAGACACAACACCCACACACACAGCTCTAATAGCACACCGTCACTTTATTCATTCGCAGACAACAACGAGGGTATATGACATGTATGCAATGCGACCCAACTCCTAGACGTATGCATGTGGATCCATCAACACCAAAAACTTGCCTTGAGGGCACTCACCAAGATAGGCCGAAGCCTCTGCTCACCAAAATAGGCCGAAGCCTCTGCTCACCAAAATATGCACTTGATAATGTGACGCCATGACCATGCACCATACACACCAACACATGTAAACACACCCCATAATTAACATACTCAACAATTAAGCCTTGTGGGCACATCACTAACAAGACCGAAGTCTTCTGCTCGCCAATAATTCATAATAAGGTCGAAACCTTCTGCTCACCCAAAATATCATATTAACTCTCCAATTATATCTCAGCTCACCAGTAATATTATATTAACTCACCAATACTTATTCAGCTCACCAATCATATTATAACAACTCACAAATATTTATTCAGCTCACCAATCATATTATGAGGACTACGCCGCACCGTAAAGACTAAAAACACACCAAGGGCCAAAACTTCACCATAAGGACCAAACAGCACCAAAACTAGGCAATAATATCCTAGACACCGACTAAGGCAGGATTGAGTCACAGGCTTAGACGCGCACCTAGACGTGGCACGCAGGGCAGCCAACATTGGCGCCTTGCACTAGACACACACACCGGCACTACGCTACACACCAAAATTCTAACGAAAATCGGGCAGAGCTTCCTCTGTATCACGGACATCCCAAAAATATATTCCCTGTACAACCAGTTCAGACATCACATCCAGTTCAGACATCACATTTTATTCAGAAATCAACCATTCTTTCACGTATACTAAACATACGGTTTTCCAAAATATTTATAAATTCAGCTGACAAAATCAAGCAGCACACCAAAGGCGCGCCCCCATGTGGGCACAGAGGCAACATCGTGCCACGCCTGACTCACAACCACGCACACACACATACTCTACGCCACGCCTATGCACCAAACAACAACACCGGCGCCACTAGGCGCCACGGGGCAGCCCTCTGGCGCCCCATCAGCCTCACACTCAGCATAAACACACACCAATAATTGAACCTAACTCATTCTCACCTTATTGAACCGATTTCACCAAACCCCAACATACATAATAATCATCACATATTATAAATTCACACCACAATTAATTCCAGCAACATAACAATTCAATTTAACAATCACCCATAATACCAAACCCCTAAATTATTAATCAAATAGGTTATTAGAGATGAAGGAGAGCCCCCTAACCTTGAATTGAAGGACTCCAAACAACACCAAAAATCACTCAAGTGGCAAGCTTCTCCCTTCTTTCTTTATTGCTGCGCGCCTCACTCTACTCTCTCTCACGGTTTCTTTGTTCTTTCTTCCCTTGCTTATTCGCAATTCCCTTTCTTTCCTTTCTTTTTTCTCAGCCACACACTCTCTTCCTCTCTGATCGCAATTCTTTCTTCCTCAGCCACACGCTCTGTTCCTCTCTGATCGCAATTCTTCTTCCTCAGCCACACGCTCTGTTCCTCTCTCTGATCGAAATTCTTTCTTCCTCTCTGCTTCACGGATTTCTTTCCTCTTCTTTCTTTCTCTCCCTATTTCGCAATTCCTCCCTCTCTCTGTTTCACGGTTTCCTTCCTCTTCTCTATTTCACGCATTTCCCTATTCTTATTTTCCCTTCTTTTCTTTTCAGCACCGTTCCTTCCTATTCTCAAACCCACGCCCTGCTGCTCATCTAACCCGACCCATCTCTCTCTCTTTCACTTCTTTTCTTTATTTTTCTTTTTACCCTAAGCCTACCCCTATTTGCACCACCTTAAATTACTTCTACCACTCCCTCTTTTATTTACTAACCTCTACTCCCTTCTTTAATTAATACACCACCTCTTAATTAATTAATTACCCAATTATTGTTTTAACAAACCCCACCAAACGCCACTTAATTAATTACTTAATTATACACCCAAATTATTTTTGGGGCGTTACAACTCTCCCCCACTAAAAAAATATTTTCGCCCTCGAAAATTCAACTACTAGGAACATGGTTATGTTCTAACCAGTTCATTCTCAAGATTATGATTAACTCACCCAACGGCAAACAACAAGGATTCACAACAAGTCTCTGTCGAAGGTCGACAAGGGACACAGAGAAACACACCAGGCAACACATTACAGTTACAACAGTTATCACAGCACTTAAACATTCACCGCATGCAACAATAACAAAACAACAAGTAGCATCGATATTAACAGTAGATTCTAGCGGAGTACCCTTAACGGGATACGTACCTCTGATACTACCATCACTCCTCCGCAGACTCAGCACCTGCTAAAACAAACACCCTCCCACTAGACCCCTCCTTCTTTGGCTTGGAGCAATTGGTACTAATATGCCCCACCTCTCCGCAGCTGTAGCAGACGACCTCTTTCTTCTCACACTGGGCAGCTATGTGGCCTCCCTTACCACATTTAAAGCACTTGTTATCTGGACAACCAAAACTCTTATGACCGGGCTTCCCACACTTGTAGCACACAACATTCGCAGGGGCCTCTCCCCCACTTGACTTCTTGCCTGAATCATCAGCTTTCCCTTTGCCCTTACCTCCAGAAACATCGTAGGGCTTCTCACGATACTGAGCACTCCTCTTCTCCTTTACAATCTTGCAAGCAGCATTACTATCCTCCTCGAAAATCCTACACTTATCAACCAATCTAGCGAAGACCCGAACCTCTTGATATCCAATTGCTTTCTTTATATCAGGACGTAGACCACTCTCGAACTTGACACATTTTGAAAATTCAGAATTGGCATCATTAGCATAATAAGGACAAAATTGGGCCAGCTCCTCAAACTTGGCGGCATAATCAGCCACAGTCTTGTCTCCCTGCTTCAGCTCTAAAAACTCCACTTCTTTCTTGGCTCGCACATCCTCAGGGTAGTACTTTCTCTTGAACTCTCTTGTGAAAACCTCCCAGGTCACTTCCTCACCAGCATCTCTTAACCTTCGCAACATTCCCATCCACCAGTCTTCAGCTTCCTCTGTTAACATATGAGTCCCAAACTTCACTTTCTGAGCTGGAGTACACTCCATGACACGAAAGACCCGCTCTATCTCCTTCAGCCATGACAACGCTCCATCCGGGTTGTACCGACCCTTAAAGGTGGGTGGGTTCTCTCTCTGGAATGTAGCCAAATTGCGCGCCCCGTCATTAACAACACCGGGTATATTACCCATCGCCCCGGCTATAGCCTGCAAGGCAGCAGCAAGTGCAGCATCGTCCCGTCTGGCCATTCTAGCACTGCAACAGAAAACAGAATTCAGACACGAGTAACAAACTCAATGTTACTCAACACGACGACTCAACTACCGGCCGGACAGACCGAACTGCTCTGATACCAACTTGAGACACCCCCTTTACTAATAACTATTATTTAGTTAATTTAAAAATCAGAGTTCGCAAAAACCGTTTTAATGCAACCACGAGAGGGTGCCAAATTTAAAACACCAACGTATTATATCTCTGAAAATAATATATAAGGTCATGGGGTGCGTAATACATAGCACCACAGTCAATATAAATATAAAAACATCGCAGCGGAATAATCACCAAAACTGACCATATCAAATTACATCCCGAAAATAGAGTTCAACATCAATTAAAATAAACCAGTAAGCTAAAAACGCCCCCCCGGTGCTACGTATCAGAGCTGACTCGACCCACTGGAGAGAAGGTACTAGATCACCTTCACCCGCTATCACCTGCACGTTGCCGACATGAGAAGCAACATAAAAGCAGTAGGGTGAGTCTCATTTCATTAGTAATAACATATAAGATCAACAATATATAGATCAGGCAACGAATAGCACCACTTCACATTAATAATAGCACACCATCATTTCACATCACTGAGACACAACACCCACACACACAGCTCTAATAGCACACCGTCACTTTATTCATTCGCAGACAACAACGAGGGTATATGACATGTATGCAATGCGACCCAACTCCTAGACGTATGCATGTGGATCCATCAACACCAAAAACTTGCCTTGAGGGCACTCACCAAGATAGGCCGAAGCCTCTGCTCACCAAAATAGGCCGAAGCCTCTGCTCACCAAAATATGCACATGATAATGTGACGCCATGACCATGCACCATACACACCAACACATGTAAACACACCCCATAATTAACATACTCAACAATTAAGCCTTGTGGGCACATCACTAACAAGACCGAAGTCTTCTGCTCGCCAATAATTCATAATAAGGTCGAAACCTTCTGCTCACCCAAAATATCATATTAACTCTCCAATTATATCTCAGCTCACCAGTAATATTATATTAACTCACCAATACTTATTCAGCTCACCAATCATATTATAACAACTCACAAATATTTATTCAGCTCACCAATCATATTATGAGGACTACGCCGCACCGTAAAGACTAAAAACACACCAAGGGCCAAAACTTCACCATAAGGACCAAACAGCACCAAAACTAGGCAATAATATCCTAGACACCGACTAAGGCAGGATTGAGTCACGGGCTTAGACGCGCACCTAGACGTGGCACGCAGGGCAGCCAACATTGGCGCCTTGCACTAGACACACACACCGGCACTACGCTACACACCAAAATTCTAACGAAAATCGGGCAGAGCTTCCTCTGTATCACGGACATCCCAAAAATATATTCCCTGTACAACCAGTTCAGACATCACATCCAGTTCAGACATCACATTTTATTCAGAAATCATCCATTCTTTCACGTATACTAAACATACGGTTTTCCAAAATATTTATAAATTCAGCTGACAAAATCAAGCAGCACACCAAAGGCGCGCCCCCATGTGGGCACAGAGGCAACATCGTGCCACGCCTGACTCACAACCACGCACACACACATACTCTACGCCACGCCTATGCACCAAACAACAACACCGGCGCCACTAGGCGCCACGGGGCAGCCCTCTGGCGCCCCATCAGCCTCACACTCAGCATAAACACACACCAATAATTGAACCTAACTCATTCTCACCTTATTGAACCGATTTCACCAAACCCCAACATACATAATAATCATCACATATTATAAATTCACACCACAATTAATTCCAGCAACATAACAATTCAATTTAACAATCACCCATTATACCAAACCCCTAAATTATTAATCAAATAGGTTATTAGAGATGAAGGAGAGCCCCCTAACCTTGAATTGAAGGACTCCAAACAACACCAAAAATCACTCAAGTGGCAAGCTTCTCCCTTCTTTCTTTATTGCTGCGCGCCTCACTCTACTCTCTCTCACGGTTTCTTTGTTCTTTCTTCCCTTGCTTATTCGCAATTCCCTTTCTTTCCTTTCTTTTTTCTCAGCCACACGCTCTCTTCCTCTCTGATCGCAATTCTTTCTTCCTCAGCCACACGCTCTGTTCCTCTCTGATCGCAATTCTTCTTCCTCAGCCACACGCTCTGTTCCTCTCTCTGATCGAAATTCTTTCTTCCTCTCTGCTTCACGGATTTCTTTCCTCTTCTTTCTTTCTCTCCCTATTTCGCAATTCCTCCCTCTCTCTGTTTCACGGTTTCCTTCCTCTTCTCTATTTCACGCATTTCCCTATTCTTATTTTCCCTTCTTTTCTTTTCAGCACCGTTCCTTCCTATTCTCAAACCCACGCCCTGCTGCTCATCTAACCCGACCCATCTCTCTCTCTTTCACTTCTTTTCTTTATTTTTCTTTTTACCCTAAGCCTACCCCTATTTGCACCACCTTAAATTACTTCTACCACTCCCTCTTTTATTTACTAACCTCTACTCCCTTCTTTAATTAATACACCACCTCTTAATTAATTAATTACCCAATTATTGTTTTAACAAACCCCACCAAACGCCACTTAATTAATTAATTAATTATACACCCAAATTATTTTTGGGGCGTTACATGGGTCGCTCATAGAACCACGTGGGTCTATAGTTATTCCTTTTAACAGATCAAATAGCCCTTTTTGCTGCATTATTCCCTTTCTTAAGTCGCTCCAAACTTCACCCCTTTCCTTCACACTTTGTTCTACAACTCGATCTAGTTCTTGTGCACACAAAAACAAAGAAAAACTGGCATAACCACTACATAAAAACTAGATTTACAAACTCACAAAATCTGCTCAAACTTTACTGGTTTTCATTAGACTAACCTAATAATAACGATTACAGTAAAAATAAAAACGAACATCAAAACAACGTTGCACGAGAGTGCTAAAGACACGTGCGCTTAAAACGATGCGTGACACAACGAGAATAAAACCTTTTTTTGAATTTTTTGATTAGTCGGACAAAATTAGGGTATGACAGCTGCCCATCTTTATTTATATTTTACTAGGAAATATGAAGGGTTTCCAAATTGCTCGAGTAAAATAGAAATAAAGATAAAAGGACACTAATTTTGTCAAAACTTTTTTTGAGAAATTCGTGAAAAACCGGGTTTACATAGAACAAAAGTAAATAAGAATCACCGGGGATCTGAAGGAGCACTAGGGCTCTGATGGTCTAATTCGCAGTTGATGCTTGGCGCATTGATTGGAGTTAAACTGAAGGACCGACAGGGTCTGAAGGGCATGCCTAAGCCTGATGGACCAATGGGTCTGATGGAGCGCCAACTAGCAATGGAACTAGTAAAACGGTCTGCTTGGGGGGTGACCTCTGCTTACCTTTACCAGCAGGAACCTCATATGGCTTACCCCGGTTCTGAAATTTACCTCTCTGATCCCTCATGACCTTGGAGTGAGCATTACTATCCTCTTCGAATATCCTGCAACTGTCGATTAAATCAGCAAATACCCGAATCTTCTGGTACCCTATAGCTTTCTTTATATCAGCCCTCAGTCCATTCTCAAACTTAATACATTTTGAGAATTCAGAATCAGCATCAGCATAATGGGGGTAAAACTTAGCCAATTCAGTGAACTTGGCAGTATACTCTGTCACTGACATGCTTCCTTGCTTCAGCTCAAGGAATTCTATTTCTTTCTTTCCCCTCACATCCTCTGGAAAATACTTCCGTAAGAACTCCCTACGGAAAACAGCCCAAGTTATCTCCTCATTAGCAGTTTCTAACCTCTGCCTAACCTCCATCCACCAATCATCAGCTTCTTCTGCCAGCGTATGGGTGCCATACCTGACCTTCTGCGCATCATTACAATCCATGACACGAAATATCCTTTCAATCTCTTTCAGCCATGCTAGAGCACCATCTGGATTATAGTTGCCCTTAAAAACGAGTGGATTCTCCCTCTGGAACGTGGCTAAACTGCGAGTCCCAGCATTTTCAGCACCATTTTGCTGGTTCCCAACAGCCTGAGCCATAGCCTGCAGAGCAGCAGCAAGAGCAGCATCGTTTCTCCCAGCCATTTCAAATTATCACTGCAGCACAACAGAAATTTAGAACTAATCTAACAATTCTTATTCGTCATAGGACACTATGACAGGACAACTTGGCCGGACAGACCGAACTGCTCTGATACCACTAATGTAACACCCCCTTCTAATAATCTACTATTTAATAAAATCAGAGTTTCTTTTTCTTTTTAAAACAATCACAAGAGAGTGCTACACTTAACTCCATTTAAACAACAACTTGAATTGATATACTTCAGCAAAATAACAACACGATACATAGCACACAGTTAAAGGGGCAAGCCCACAAATCTCCTGTTTAGTTTACACCAATAGAATATATTCACCATCACAGCGGAATAACAACAAGTTTGAACGTAATCCAATACATCACAAAATAGCAGTCTAACAACATCAAATAAAATGACAAGTAAACATAAGACGCCCCCCGGTGCTACGTATCAGAGCATGACACTCCCTACCAGACGAAGGCATAAGGGTGACCTTCACTCGCTATTACCTGCACGTTGCCGACATGAGAAGCAACATAAAAGCAGTAGGGTGAGTCTCTTTACATAATTAATAACATATGGAATAAGCACTGCATAGGAAAAGTAACAAGGCACACCGATTCACAACAATGGCAGCAACCACATCAAAATTACAAAATCCAAACAACATTACAAAATGTATGGTTATGCATGAAATGCAACCCAAACTCCACGGGCACATGCATGTCGGATCCGTCACCAAATACAAGCCCTGAGGGCACTCACCAATTGTAGTTAGGCCGAAGCCTCTGCTCACCGATGATGCACATGGTTCATGAGACGCCATGACAATGCACCACAACACACCACACAATTCACCAATTCACCATTTAATCAACTCACCATAAACTAACCAAATAACTCACCAATAAACTCACCAAATAAACTCACCAATAAACCCACCAAATAACTCACCAAATAAACCCACCAAATAACTCACCAAATAAACCCACCAATAAACTCACCAATAAATTCCCCAAATAAATCAGTACCAATTTAATTAAACCGTTTTAGGATATCGACACGGAATAGGAGAAAGTGAATAAAAATTTCAATTAGACACCTTGAACAACTTCAGTCCAGAACCATCAGGAAAATAATCCATTTTTGCCTAATACCAGAATATTTAAGAAGACATCGGAATTAGCTTCAAAACGCATTTTGAACCGTCAAATTTGGATAACCGAGTCAAAAGATACGTCAAAAACAAATTTGGGACAAAACTGAGACACAGCAAATTCGACAGCTTCTATCTCAGCAAATTCGACAGCTTCTGTCTCCACAAATTCGACAGCTTCTGTCTCAGTAGCTTCGACAGCTTCTGTCTCAGCAACTTCGACAGCTTCTGTCTCAACAAATTCGACAGCTTCTGTCTCAGCACTTCGACAGCTTCTCTCTCAGCACTTCGACAGCTTCTGTCTCAGCACTTAGACACAACAGGCGCAGCACAGCTCTTGGCGCCCAGCAGCAGGGCGCCTGGGAGCAGAATTTCAGCAACACAAGCAACACTCTAGGGCGCCTAAGGCTCCCACACTTTTTGAGTTCCTCTCAACAAAAAATCACCAAATTAAATCACCAATGCCAAATACTTATATGAACAGTAGCCATCACATTTTCCACCAAAAATCATTCAGTCATAACCATAAACACCTAGCATGCATCATTCATATTGTGCTCCACTCAACACCAATCAAACATGTCTTTGCACAAATAATTTTTTCAGCATAGCAACAACATCAAAACACACCAATCATTCATGGAAATCACCCTAGAACCTAACCCTAGACAACACTCATCACATACACTATTAAAGATGAAAAGAAGAGCCCCCTAACCTTATGGAATTCGAATATACTAGGCAAGGCTCCACGGAATTACAAGACACCAACAAGCTTTTCCTTCCTCCTTGAGTGTTCCACGAATTTCCTCTCCTTTCCTCTTGCAAGCCGTCGCCTCCTCTTCTCACTCTCTCTCTATTCGCTTCTTTTCTTTCTTTTGGATGGAATGAGTGAATGAGGACTAACCCTAAAGACCCCTAAGTGAATCGAACCATATGACTAGCCAACGGGTCATGGGCCTACTTGTGGATCATGGGCCCTTATTTGTACCACTCCAATCACTTAAACACCTCCTGGATAAAAATAAAATAAAATAAAACCCTATATTAATTAATTAGCTTAGATAAATATTGCAAGCCTTAAATAACTTAATTAAATAACTAATTAAATTATTTTGGGGCGTTACAATCCTCCCCCACTTAGAATATTTCGTCCTCGAAATTACCTGAATCAAACAACTCCGGATGCGCCTCCCACATCTTGCTCTCCAACTCCCAAGTCATGCTTTCGCCCAAGGCACCCAACCAAACTACTTTCACCAAATTAATCTCCTTGCCCCGTAAGACTTTCACTTCGCGGTCTTCAATTCTAACCGGCATTGTCTCCACATTGAGGTTCTCCCTCACCTCTACATCATCCATCTGAATCACATGAGACGGGTCAGGAACATACTTTCGCAACTGGGACACATGGAACACATCATGCAAATTCAAAAGATTAGGTGGCAAGGCCACCCGATAAGCAACCTTCCCAACTCTCTCCACAATCTGATACGGGCCAATGAAATGAGGAGTTAACTTCTTAGACTTTAAGGCACGACCAACACCAGTCACCGGCGTGACTCTCAGAAACACATGATCACCGGCCTGAAACTCCAAATCCTTCCTTCTCTTATCATGATAGCTCTTCTGTCGACTCTGCGACGCTTTCATCTTCTCACGGATTAATTTTACCTTCTCGGTTGTTTCTCGCACAATCTTAGGCCCCAACACTGCACTCTCTCCTGATTCATACCAACATAACGGAGTCCTACATCTCCGACCATACAACGCCTCAAACGGTGCCATTCCAATACTAGAATGATGACTATTATTGTAGGTGAACTCAATCAATGGAAGATGAGAATCCCACGAACCTCCTTGCTCAAGAACACATGCCCTCAACAAGTCCTCTAACGACTGAATAGTCCTCTCCGTCTGACCATCTGTCTGCGGATGATAAGCGGAGCTCAACCTCAACTTAGAACCCAAAGCTTCTTGCAAACTTTTCCAAAATTCCGAAGTGAATCTTGGATCTCTATCCGATACAATACTAAGAGGAACGCCATGGAACTTCACAATTGTCTTGATGTAGATCTCTGCCAACTTTGGAACTGGATAAGTGATATTAATTGGTTAGAAGTGAGCAGACTTTGTCAACCTATCCACAACCACCCATATAGCATCAAACCCTTTCACGGTATTTGGCAAGCCAGTCACAAAATCCATGGAAATGCTATCCCATTTCCATTCCGGAACTTCTAATGGTTGCATCAACCCCGCGGGCTTCTGATGCTCAATCTTAGACTTCTGACAAGTCAGACAAGAATACACAAACTGTGCCACATCCTTCTTCATACCAGGCCACCAGAACAACTTCTTCAAATCTTGGTACATTTTCGTAGCCCCTGGATGGATACTCAACTTGCTCCTATGGCTCTCCTCAAGAATCATTCTCTTCATCTCAACATCATCAAGAATGCAGATCCTATCCCTGAATCTCAATACACCTTGGGAATCTAACTTGAAATCCCCATTCACAGCTTGATCATTCGCAACTAATAAGTCCACCAACTTTACATCTGACTTTTGGGCTTCTCGAATACTAACCAAAAATTCATTTCCAATCTTCAACATTCCCAATCTGACGCTCTGCGGTGTCACTTCGCAAACTAGACTCATATCCCGGAACTGCTCAATCAGCTCTAATTCTTTCACCATCATAGCCGACATATGCAAGGTCTTCCGACTTAAAGCATCAGCCACGACATTAGCTTTGCCGGGGTGATAGTTCAAGCCGAAATCATAGTCCTTCAGCAATTCTAACCAACGTCTCTGCCTCATATTCAGCTCCTTCTGATCAAACAAGTATTTTAAGCTCTTATGGTCACTAAACACTTCAAATCTAGTACCATACAGATAGTGCCTCCAAATCTTCAGCACAAACACAATTGCAGCTAGCTCCAAATCATGAGTAGGGTAGTTCTTCTCATGGGTCCTCAACTGTCTAGACGCATAAGCTACTACCTTACCTTCTTGCATTAACACACCTCCCAAACCCTTCTTGGAAGCATCACAATATACCACAAACGGTTGATCCGGAACAGGAAAAGTCAAAACGGGCGATGTTGTCAACCTCTTCTTCAACTCATTGAAGCTCTCCTCACAGTGAGCATCCCACACAAATGATTTTCCCTTACACGTCAATTGTGTCAATGGAAGGGCTAACTTCGAGAAACCTTCAATAAACCTCCTGTAATAACCAGCTAATCCCAAGAAGCTTCTAATCTCTGTAACTGACTTCGGGCTCTCCCATTGCAACACAGCATCAACCTTGGCTGGATCCACCGCTATACCATTACCAGAGATAATATGACCAAGGAAACCTACCTCATTCAGCCAGAACTCACACTTAGACAGCTTTGCATACAACTTCTTTTCTTTCTACACTTCTAGCACTAACCTCAAATGTTCTGCGTGCTCCTCTTCCGTCTTAGAATACACCAGAATGTCGTCAATAAACACAACTACAAACCGATCCAAGTAACTATGGAAGGTACGATTCATGTACTCCATAAATACTCCCGGCGCGTTGGTAACACCAAACGGCATCACAGAATACTCATAGTGCCCATATCTCGTTCTGAAAGCTGTCTTCTGAATGTCTTCATCCTTTACCTTGATCTGGTGATAACCCGACCTCAAATCGATTTTGCTAAACACTTTAGCACCTACCAACTGTTCCATCAAATCATCAATTCTTGGGAGCGGATACCTGTTCTTTATTGTCACCTTGTTCAATTGCCTATAATCGACACAAAGTCTCATACTCCCATCCTTCTTTTTCACCAACAATACCGGAGCACCCCATGGTGACACACTTGGCCTTACAAATTTCTTCTCGAGTAGATCTTCTAGTTGCTTTTTCAATTCAGACAACTCTGAGGCTGACATCCGGTACGGTGCCATAGACACAGGCCTAGTACCAGGTATAAGATCAATAGCAAACTCAACCTCCCTCTCTGGCGGAACACTTGGAATTTCATCCGGGAACACTTCAGGAAACTCACACACTACTTGTAACCCTTCAATGATCGCCTGATTCTCAGCAGACAATGACGCCATCAAAGCAAACAGATGAACTCCCTCTTTCATTAACTTATGCAATTGACCAGCAGGCAACAAAACGGATTCTTCTTCTTCGGGAGGAAGGAAACTCACAGATTTACGAAAACAATTAATATGCACATGGTTAACTACTAACCAGTCCATACCAAGGATGACATCCAACCCTCCCAACGGCAAACAAATAAGGTCAATAAGGAAATCTCTGCCGAAGATTGACAGAGGGCACTTAGCACACACGAGAGAGGTAGTTACTGAACCCTTAGCTGGAGTGTCAATAACCATCTCCCTCATCATAAAAGACAAAGCAAGGCCCAATTTCTTAGCACATAAAGCAGCAATAAATGAATGCGTAGCACCGGTATCAACAATAGCAATCAAAGGAATACCATTAATAAAACATGTACATCTAATCTCATTAGTATCCTCTGATCCTGCGAGAGCAAACACTTTTCCACTGAACTTCTCTTTCTTCGGCTTAGTACACTTCGTACTAATATGACCTACTTCCTCACAGTTGTAGCACACCACATCCTTCTTTTCGCAATTAGAAGCTATATGACCTTCCTTACCGCACTTGAAACATTTATTATCCGAGCAGTCAAAACTCTTATGGCCGGGCTTGCCACACCTGTAACACACAACCTTCGCAGGGGCATCTCCCCCACTTGGTTTCTTACTATCAGCATACCTCTGCTTACCTTTACCAGCAGGAACCTCATATGGCTTACCCCGGTTCTGAAATTTACCTCTCTGATCCCTCATGACCTTGGAGTGAGCATTACTATCCTCTTCGAATATCCTGCAACTGTCGATTAAATCAGCGAATACCCGAATCTTCTGGTACCCTATAGCTTTCTTTATATCAGCCCTCAGTCCATTCTCAAACTTAATACATTTTGAGAATTCAGAATCAGCATCAGCATAATGGGGGTAAAACTTAGCCAATTCAGTGAACTTGGCAGCATACTCTGTCACTGACATGTCTCCTTGCTTCAGCTCAAGGAATTCTATTTCTTTCTTTCCCCTCACATCCTCTGGAAAATACTTCCGTAAGAACTCCCTACGGAAAACAGCCCAAGTTATCTCCTCATTAGCAGTTTCTAACCTCTGCCTAACCTCCATCCACCAATCATCAGCTTCTTCTGCCAGCGTATGGGTGCCATACCTGACCTTCTGCGCATCATTACAATCCATGACACGAAATATCCTTTCAATCTCTTTCAGCCATGCTAGAGCACCATCTGGATTATACTTGCCCTTAAAAACGGGTGGATTCTCCCTCTGGAACGTGGCTAAACTGCGAGTCCCAGCATTTTCAGCACCATTTTGCTGGTTCCCAACAGCCTGAGCCATAGCCTGCAGAGCAGCAGCAAGAGCAGCATCATTTCTCCCAGCCATTTCAAATTATCACTGCAGCACAACAGAAATTTAGAACTAATCTAACAATTCTTATTCGTCATAGGACACTATGACAGGACAACTTGGCCGGACAGACCGAACTGCTCTGATACCACTAATGTAACACCCCCTTCTAATAATCTACTATTTAATAAAATCAGAGTTTCTTTTTCTTTTTAAAACAATCACAAGAGAGTGCTAGACTTAACTCCATTTAAACAACAACTTGAATTGATATACTTCAACAAAATAACAACACGATACATAGCACACAGTTAAAGGGGCAAGCCCACAAATCTCCTGTTTAGTTTACACCAATAGAATATATTCACCATCACAGCGGAATAACAACAAGTTTGAACGTAATCCAATACATCACAAAATAGCAGTCTAACAACATCAAATAAAATGACAAGTAAACATAAGACGCCCCCCGGTGCTACGTATCAGAGCATGACACTCCCTACCAGACGAAGGCATAAGGGTGACCTTCACTCGCTATTACCTGCACGTTGCCGACATGAGAAGCAACATAAAAGCAGTAGGGTGAGTCTCTTTACATAATTAATAACATATGGAATAAGCACTGCATAGGAAAAGTAACAAGGCACACCGATTCACAACAATGGCAGCAACCACATCAAAATTACAAAATCCAAACAACATTACAAAATGTATGGTTATGCATGAAATGCAACCCAAACTCCACGGGCACATGCATGTCGGATCCGTCACCAAATACAAGCCCTGAGGGCACTCACCAATTGTAGTTAGGCCGAAGCCTCTGCTCACCGATGATGCACATGGTTCATGAGACGCCATGACAATGCACCACAACACACCACACAATTCACCAATTCACCATTTAATCAACTCACCATAAACTAACCAAATAACTCACCAATAAACTCACCAAATAAACTCACCAATAAACCCACCAAATAACTCACCAAATAAACCCACCAAATAACTCACCAAATAAACCCACCAATAAACTCACCAATAAATTCCCCAAATAAATCAGTACCAATTTAATTAAACCGTTTTAGGATATCGACACGGAATAGGAGAAAGTGAATAAAAATTTCAATTAGACACCTTGAACAACTTCAGTCCAGAACCATCAGGAAAATAATCCATTTCTGCCTAAGACCAGAATATTTAAGAAGACATCAGAATTAGCTTCAAAACGCATTTTGAACCGTCAAATTTGGATAACCGAGTCAAAAGATACGTCAAAAACAAATTTGGGACAAAACTGAGACACAGCAAATTCGACAGCTTCTATCTCAGCAAATTCGACAGCTTCTGTCTCCACAAATTCGACAGCTTCTGTCTCAGTAGCTTCG
Source organism: Astragalus membranaceus (assembly GCA_039519185.1). Classification (NCBI taxonomy): domain Eukaryota; kingdom Viridiplantae; phylum Streptophyta; class Magnoliopsida; order Fabales; family Fabaceae; genus Astragalus; species Astragalus membranaceus. The sequence continues at coordinate 29,547,514 of CM076847.1, forward strand.
ACAGCTTCTGTCTCAGCAACTTCGACAGCTTCTGTCTCAACAAATTCAACAGCTTCTGTCTCAGCACTTCGACAGCTTCTGTCTCAGCACTTAGACACAACAGGCGCAGCACAGCTCTTAGGCGCCCAGCAGCAGGGCGCCTGGGAGCAGAATTTCAGCAACACAAGCAACACTCTAGGGCGCCTAAGGCTCCCACACTTTTTGAGTTCCTCTCAACAAAAAATCACCAAATTAAATCACCAATGCCAAATACTTATATGAACAGTAGCCATCACATTTTCCACCAAAAATCATTCAGTCATAACCTTAAACACCTAGCATGCATCATTCATATTGTGCTCCACTCAACACCAATCAAACATGTCTTTGCACAAATAATTTTTTCAGCATAGCAACAACATCAAAACACACCAATCATTCATGGAAATCACCATAGAACCTAACCCTAGACAACACTCATCACATACACTATTAAAGATGAAAAGAAGAGCCCCCTAACCTTATGGAATTCGAATATACTAGGCAAGGCTCCACGGAATTACAAGACACCAACAAGCTTTTCCTTCCTCCTTGAGTGTTCCACGAATTTCCTCTCCTTTCCTCTTGCAAGCCGTCGCCTCCTCTTCTCACTCTCTCTCTATTCGCTTCTTTTCTTTCTTTTGGATGGAATGAGTGAATGAGGACTAACCCTAAAGACCCCTAAGTGAATCGAACTATATGACTAGCCAACGGGTCATGGGCCTACTTGTGGATCATGGGCCCTTATTTGCACCACTCCAATCACTTAAACACCTCCTGGATAAAAATAAAATAAAATAAAACCCTATATTAATTAATTATCTTAGATAAATATTGCAAGCCTTAAATAACTTAATTAAATAAATAATTAAATTATTTTGGGGCGTTACACTAGGCTCAGTGCTAACATTATAATTTGAATTTATCTCGACAGATAAAAACTATCTATATTTGAATGGATGCAATGTATGATGGACGCGTGCATGCAGTGTAAGCATGCGCAATGATCGGTATCTGGTGGTATGATGAATGAAATGTGGAATGATTTTTCTTTTTGTTTTTGTTTTTGGTTCTTTCCTTTTTTGATTCTTTTCGCTCTTTTGCTCTTTCTTGTCTCTTTTTGCTCTTTTGCCCTTCCTTGACTTTTTGCTCTTTTGCTGTTTCTTGACTCTTTTGCTGATCTCGTCAACTCGCAGGACTCTCGACGGGAGATATGGGGGTTTCCCAAAGTAGTGGTACCGAAGTGCGGGTTATTGTGATTTGTTGCTTGAAGTGATTATGCGTTTGTCTTCTTTGCGATTTTATGAGAGATCATCTCCTTTTTGTGATTTTTAGAAATTTCGCAATGATTGTAATGCTTTTGATTATGCACATGTTTCGCAATTCAGTATCATTTACCACAAAACATCTTTTCAAAGCAATTCAGAAGGTCACATCGGCTGAAAATTACATTGAGAGTTTAAACTACGAAAAGAAGAAAAAAAAGGAAAGAGCAGATCTTTTGATTGTTTGTATCTTTGAAGTAACAACGCCAATCACCCATGCACATGACCTTGAGCATTCATCAACCAAATTTCGGAGGTATTGACTGCCTTTGTATCTATTCAAAGTCCAATTTTTGACCCTAACTTTTGCCTGGATAGAGTTTTCAATCCACCGGGTCGCTCTAATTTTTGCCTAGGCCGCCCTTTCGGGTTTTCGACCTAGCGAGCTCCTTTTTGCTTGGCTCATCTTTCTCTTTTTTCCATATATTTCTTTAGGCATAGTACTTCTTAACTGCATCTGAGTTTACTGGGAGTGGGAGGTCTTCACCGTCCATCTTTATGAGAATTAAGGCTCCTCCAGAGAATGCTTTCTTTACCACATAAGGTCCTTCGTAGTTAGGGGTGCATTTTCCACGGGAATCCTTTTGGATAGGCAAAATCTTCTTGAGCACGAGATCTCCTTCTTGAAACTGTCGGGGTCGAACTTTCTTATCATAAGTTTTCTTCATTCTTTGCTGATACAACTGCCCGTGACACAAAGCAACCACTTTCTTTTCCTCTATGAGGTTCAATTGATCCAGACTAGCTTGAACCCATTCTGCTTCTTCTAATTTTGTTTCCATTAGCACTAGCAGAGAGGGTATTTCAACTTCTATGGGAAGAACTGCTTCCATCCCATATACTAGTGAGAATGGTGTTGCCCCCGTTGACGTGCGAACTGAGGTCCGATACCCATGCAAAGCGAAAGGCGGCATTTTTCATGCCAGTCCCTGAAGGTCACCACCATCTTTTGCACAATCTTCTTTATGTTCTTATTTGCCGCTTCGACTGCCCCATTCATCTTTGGACGGTATGGGGAGGAGTTATGATGCTGAATTTTGAAGTTGTCACACAACTCTTTCATCATCTTGTTGTTCAGGTTGGTTCCATTATCCATGATGATCTTATTTGGAAGACCGTAACGGCAGATCAAATCTCTTTTTATGAACTTGACAACCACAGATTTTATTACACTGGCATAAGAAGCGGCCTCGACCCATTTGGTGAATTAATCAATAGCGACAAGAATGAAGCGATGCCCATTTGATGCCTTGGGTTCGATGGGACCGATGACATCCATTCCCCACACTGAGAATGGCCATGGCACTGTTAGGACATTCAAAGAAGCAGGTGGCACATGGATATTATCAGCGTAGATTTGACACTTGTGGCATTTTCTCGCGTAGTTAAAGCAGTCGGTCTCCATTGACAACCAGTAGTAGCCGGCCCTTAAGATTTTTCTTGCCATGGTGTGCCCGTTAGAATGGGTTCCGAACGAGCCTTCATGGACATCTTTCATAATTCTTTCTGCTTCTTCTTTTGCTACACATCTGAGGAGGACCATATCGTGATTCATTTTGTAAAGCACTTCCCCGTTTAGGAAGAAACCCATTGACAACCTCCTAAGTGTCCTCTTCTCATTCTCAGCGGCACCAGGAGGGTACTCTCTGCTTGTGATATAGTGCTTGATATCGTAATACCAAGGTTTACTATCAGGCTCTTCTTCGATTGCCACACAATGATGTGCCGGTAGGTCTCGATGCTGAATTCGGATTAATGTCAGAATTTTGTTGTCATTGATATTGAAGCGCCATCATTGTGTCACTCGATGATGGATGACTAAGTCTGAGTCCCCATATACATCGAGTCTTTTGACTTTCCATTCGAGGGCCGCTTTGATGCCTAGGATGCACGCTTTATATTCTGCGATGTTATTGGTGCAATAGAAGCTCAGTCTAGCAGTAAATGGTATGAAGCGGTTATCAGGAGAAATCAATACAGGTCCGACCCCATGCCCATACAAATTGGAAGCGCCATCGAATGACATTCTCCACCTTTCATTGTCTGGAGATTTCCCTTCTCCGAATAGAGCCGTTATATCTTCATCTGGGAAGTCACACTCCATTGATTGGTAATCCTCAATGGGCTGGTGTGACAACTGCCAAGTATTCAGCTAAGGCACTACCTTTGATGGTGTTCTGAGTGACATACACGAAGTCGTATTCGGATAGTAGCACTTGCCAGTGGGCGATTCTTCCTGTGAGTGCGGGCTTTTCAAATATGTACTTGATCAGATCCATTTTAGATACTAACCAAGTCGTGTGGCTCAGCATATACTGCCTCAGACGATGTGCAGCCCAGGCCAAAGCACAACCATTCTTTCCAACAATGAGTATCTTGTCTCGCACTCGGTGAACTTCTTGCTTAAGTAGTAGATGGCGTGTTCTTTCCTTCCGGACTCATCATGTTGCCCCAGTACACAACCCATTCATTTGTCTAGCACTGTTAAGTACAGAATGAGAGGTCTGCCCTGCACATGTGGCATCAGAATCGGTGGATTTTGGAGGTACCTCTTGATCTTTTCAAAGGCTTTTTGGCAATTATCATTCCACTTTGTTTCTTGGTCCTTGCACAGCAACTTGAAGATAGGCTCGCAGGTCGATGTTAATTGGGATATGAATCTGGAGATGTATGTTAAGATTTCGGCAAGTGTACTGAAACGTTGCAAGTAATAGTAAAAAAGGTACGAACCGGTCGTATCCACAGGGATTGCGTGTTGTTAACAATAGCCATATATTAACTTTTAGATGTGAAAATTGAATTAAGTTGAAATTATAGTAACCGTGAAATAAAGCGTTTGTTTAATAAAGCGTTTGTTTAATAAAGCAACCCGGATATCCTTGCTTTGGTCAATATTTGACTAGAGAGTCCACACGTCTTCCTCCTTCTTTTGAAAGCCCACTTGTATTATGTGTCGATCTAGTTAGTCTTAAAGAACTATCTTGAATGCTTCACATGCCCCGACACAGTGAGGGGCAACACACAAATCTTTTTCAGCGCATCCCTTCATAAAAATTCCGAAGTGACAGAAGTCAGCATGGATGAGGTCTAGAGGTGTGATGATGTCTTCCACCTTCCTGATCAAGAATTGGCCCTCATAATCTCCAATGGCATTAACGGAGGGTTTCCTGTGCCCCGATAAAGGGTTAGTGGAAACATTCGGACCATCTTCTTCGAAACTTAACCATTTAGATTCAATCAAGTCTTGCACCACATATCTTAATGCCTTGAAATTTTCTGTTGAATGGCCAACTTCCCCAGCGTGGAATCCACAGGTAGCATCTGGGTTGTAACCCCTAGGGAAAGGAGGTTGAAGGGGTCTCATTGGTCGGGGAGTGATCAGGTTGTGATTGATGAGGTGATTGAACAGGTCGGTGTACGACATGGGTATTGGGTCAAAATTGACAGGCTTTCTTTCCGGCTAATTTTGTGGTCTATAGTTTGACTTGGTGAGGTGGGAGTCAAACTGGCCGACTGAGATGTCATGAGTAACATGGGCCTCATTCAATACTTTCATCAATGCTGCATGATGGGCCTCGGAACTGAGCAACAATGACAGCAGAGATATCTTGGCAGGGGTCTGGTTCAGCTGAACAACTATCTTATGCTCGCTCTGTCTCATGAGTTTCAAAAATTCACCGGCTTCTTGTTCCGATAGCGTCTTTTTACCCACATTCTTATCAACATGTTCTTGTTCTATGCTTTTGCCTTTACGGGCTCTTTCTTCCCCTTCTTTTGTTTGCTCTCCACCGAGTCCTTTGGGGGTGTAAATACGCCCGCTACGAGTCATTCCACTAGTCTCTGAAATGTTAATGACATCAGGAGTGGTCTGAACTTTCACATTGTAATTCCATGGGACTGCATTGGTGTCCTTAAAGGGGAAGGGAGTTGGCACTTGAATAGTGATCGGTTTAGGCATAGCCGGATTCAGCTTCGTGTCCTTTTTATAACGGATTTCCAGTAGTTTCTGGATATCCTTGCTTTGGTCAATATTTGACTAGAGAGTCCACACGTCTTCCTCCTTCTTTTCAAAGCCCACCTGTATTATGTGTCGATCTAGTTAGTCTTGAAGAACTATCTTGAATGCTTCACATGCCCCGACACAGTGAGGGTCAACACACAAATCTTTTTCAGCGCATCCCTTCATAATAATTCTGATGTGACAGAAGTCAGCATGGATGAGGTCTAGAGGTGTGATGATGTCTTCCACCTTCCTGATCAAGAATTGTCCCTCATAATCTCCAATGGCATTAACGGAGGGTTTCCCGTGCCCCGATAAAGGGTTAGTGGCAACATTCGGACCATCTTCTTCGAAACTTAACCATTTAGATTCAATCAAGTCTTACACCACATATTTTAATGCCGTGCAATTTTCTGCTGAATGGCCAACTGCCCCAGCGTGGAATCCACAAGTAGCATCTGGGTTGTAACTCCAAGGGAAAGGAGGTTGAAGGCGCCTCATTGGTCGGGGAGTGATCAGTTGTGATTGATGAGGTGATTGAACATGTTTGTGTACGACATGGGTATTCGGTCAAAATTGACAGGCTTTCTTTCCGGGTAATTTTGTGGTCTATAGTTTGGGTTGACTTGGTGAGGTGGGAGTCAAACTGGCCGACTTAGATGTCATGAGTGACATGGGCCTCATTCAATACTTTCACCAATGCTGCACGATGGGCTTCGGAACTGAGCAATAATGACAGCAGAGATATCTTGGCAGGGGTCTGGTTCAGCTGATCAACTATCTTATACTCGCTCTGTCTCATGAGTTTCAAAAATTCACCGGTTTCTTGTTCCGATAGCGTCTTTTCACCCACATTCTTATCAACATGTTCTTGTTCTATGATTTTGCCTTTACGGGCTCTTTCTTCCCCTTCTTTTGTTTGCTCTCCACTGAGTCCTTCGGGGGTGTAAACACGCCCTCTTCGAGTCATTCCACTAGTCCCTGAAATGTTAATGACATCATGAGTGGTCTGAACTTTCACGTTGTAATTCCATGGGACTGCATTGGTGTCCTTAAAGGGGGAAGGGAGTTGGCACATTAATAGTGATTGGTTTAGGCATAGCTGGATTCAGCTTTGTGTCCTTTTTGTAATGGATTTCCAGTGGTTTTCGGATATCCATGCTTTGGTCAATATTTGACTGGAGAGTCCACACGTCTTCCACCTTCTTTTGAAAGCCCACCTGTATTATGTGTCGATCTAGTAAGTCTCGAAGAACTATCTTGAATGCTTCACATGCCTCGACACAGTGAGGGTCAACACACAAATCTTTTTCAGCGCATCTCTTCATAGTAATTCTGAAGTGCCACAAGTCAGCATGGATGAGGTCTAGAGGTGTGATGATGTCTTCCACCTTCCTGATCAAGAAATGTCCCTCATAATCTCCAATGGCATTAACAGAGGGTTTCCCGTTCCCCGGTAAAGGGTAAGTGGCAACATTCAGATCATCTTCTTCGAAACTTAACCATTTAGATTCAATCAAGTCTTGCACCACGTATTTTAATGCCTTGCAATTTTCTGTTGAATGGCCAACTGCCCCAAGGTGGAATCCACAAGTAGCATCTGGGTTGTAACCCCTAGGGAAAGGAGGTTGAAGGGGTCTCATTGGTCGGGGAGTGATCAGGTTGTGATTGATGAGGTGATTGAACAGGTCTGTGTACGACATGGGTATTGGGTCAAAATTGACAGGCTTTATTTCCGGCTAATTTTGTGGTCTATAGTTTGACTTGGTGAGGTGGGAGTCAAACTGGCCGACTGATATGTCATGAGTAACATGGGCCTCATTCAATACTTTCATCAATGCTGCACGATGGGCCTCGGAATTGAGCAATAATGACAGCAGAGATATCTTGGCAGGGGTCTAGTTCAGCTGATCAACTATCTTATACTCGCCCTGTCTCATGAGTTTCAAAAATTCACCGGCTTCTTGTTCCGATAGCGACTTTTTACCCACATTCTTATCAACATGTTCTTGTTCTATACTTTTGCCTTTACGGGCTCTTTCTTCCCCTTCTTTTGTTTGCTCTCCAGTGAGTCCTTCGGGGGTGTAAATACGCCCGCTTCGAGTCAATCCACTAGTCCCGGAAATGCTAATGACATCAGGAGTGGTCTGAACTTTCAGATTGTAATTCCATGGGACTGCATTGGTGTCCTTAAAGGGGAAGGGAGTTGGCACTTGAATAGTGATCGGTTTAGGCATAGCCGGATTCAGCTTCATGTCCTTTTTATAACGGATTTCCAGTAGTTTCCGGATATCCTTGCTTTGGTCAATATTTGACTAGAGAGTCCACACGTGTTCCTCCTTCTTTTGAAAGCCCACCTGTATTATGTGTCGATCTAGTTAGTCTTGAAGAACGATCTTGAATGCTTCACATGCCCCGACACAGTGTGGGTCAACACACAAATCTTTTTCAGCGCATCCCTTCATAATAATTCTGAAGTGACACAAGTCAGCATGGATGAGGTCTAGAGGTGTGATGATGTCTTCCACCTTCCTGATCAAGAATTGTCCCTCATAATCTCCAATGGCATTAACGGAGGGTTTCCCGTGCCCCGATAAAGGGTTAGTGGCAACATTCGGGCCATCTTCTTCGAAACTTAACTATTTAGATTCAATCAAGTCTTGCACCACATATTTTAATGCCTTGCAATTTTCTGTTGAATGGCCAACTGCTCCAGCGTGGAATCCACAAGTAGCATTTGGGTTGTAACTCCTAGGGAAAGGAGGTTGAAGGGGTCTCAATGGTCGGGGCGTGATCAGTTGTGATTGATGAGGTGATTGAACCTGTCTGTGTACGTCATGGGTATTGGGTCAAAATTGACAGGCTTTCTTTCCGGCTAATTTTGTGGTCTATAGTTTAGGTTGACTTTGTGAGGTGGGAGTCAAACTGGCCGACTGAGATGTCATGAGTGACATGGGCCTCATTTAATACTTTCGTCAATCCTGCACGATGGGCTTCGGAACTGAGCAATAATGACAGCTGAGATATCTTGGCAGGGGTCTGGTTCAGCTGATCAACTATCTTATACTCACTCTGTCTCATGAGTTTCAAAAATTCGCCGGCTTCTTGTTCTTATAGCGTCTTTTCACCCACATTCTTATCAACATGTTCTTGTTCTTTGCTTTTTCCTTTATGGGCTCTTTCTTACCCTTCTTTTGTTTGCTCTCCACCGAGTCCTTCGGGGGTGTAAATACCCCCGCTTCGAGTCATTCCACTCGTCCCTGAAATGTTAATGACAACAGGAGTGGTCTGAAATTTCACGTTGTAATTCCATGGGACTGCATTGGTGTCCTTAAAGGGGAAGGGAGTTAGCACATGAATAGTGATCGGTTTAGGCATAGCTGGATTCAGCTTCGTGTCCTTTTTGTAACGGATTTCCTGTGGTTTCCGGATATCCTTGCTTTGGTCAATATTTGACTGGAGAGTCCACACGTCTTCCTCCTTCTTTTGAAAGCCCACCTATATTATGTGTCGATCTAGTAAGTCTTGAAGAACTATCTTGAATGCTTCACATGCCCCGACACAGTGAGGGTCAACACACAAATCTTTTTCAGCGCATCCCTTCATAATAATTCTGAAGTGGCACAAGTCAGCATGGATGAGGTCTAGAGGTGTGATGGTGTCTTCCACCTTCCTGATCAAGAATTGTCCCTCATAATCTCCAATGGCATTAACGGAGGGTTTCCCGTGCCCCGGTAAAGGGTTAGTGGCAACATTCGGACCATCTTCTTCGAAACTTAACCATTTAGATTCAATCAAGTCTTGCACCACATATTTTAATGCCTTGCAATTTTCTGTTGAATGGCCAACTTCCCCAGCGTGGAATCCACAAGTAGCATCTGGGTTGTAACTCCTAGGGAAATGAGGTTGAAGGGGTCTCATTGGTCGGGGAGTGACCAGGTTGTGATTGATGAGGTGATTGAACAGGTCTGTGTACGACAAGGGTATTGGGTCAAAATTGACAGGCTTTCTTTTCGGGTAATTTTGTTGTCTATAGTTTAGGTTGACTTGGTGAGGTGGGACTAATGGTGTTTGAGTAGGGATTTGGAAGGTTTGTCGGGGATTGTTATAGGGAGGCTTTCCGGATCCAGAGATGGCATTGGCTTCTCCTTCCTTCTTTTTAGGGAATCCTGGGAAGGGCTTCTCCTTCCTATGACAATCATATCTGAGAAGCTCGAAGACACACTCCCGATTAACCTGTCGTAGAAAGGCGATTGAAGAGTATCCATGAACATGGATACCATCTCCTTTTCTAACAAATGTGGTACTACCTGCGCAGCCAACCCTCTACAGCGTTGGGCCTATTCCTTGGAGGACTCATTATCTCTTTTTGTCATGCTCTACAGTTGTGTCCTATCGGGAGCCATGTCGATATTGTATTTGTATTGCCTCAAAAATGCATCAGCTAGGTCCTTCCAGCACCTGATATGGGCCCGCTCTAGTTGCATATACCAGCTCGAAGCTGCCCCAGCTAGACTGACCTTGAAGTAGTGAATGAGCAATTTTTCGTCATGAGCAAACGCAGCCATCCTCCTGTAATACATGGTTAAGTGGCTCACGGGGCAGGTTGACCCTCTGTATTTGTCAAAGTCCGGAACCTTACATTTAGGAGGGATGACCACGTTAGGGATGAGGCACAAGTCATAAGCATCTCTCGCACCAACGTTGGATCCTTCAACTGCTCTCAACATTTCCTCAAGCATTTGTAGTTTGTCCTTGGCTTGAGGGTTCTCCATAGAGTAATTGTGAGGGAGCCCACTCATACCATAGTAAGGATGAATCATCAGAACTATGGCTGGGTTCACATTTGGGATATGTGAATGAGGGGGGTTCCTGAGATTGGACCCCTGAGCTTGAGCATCAACTATCAACGGTGGAGTGTAGCCAAGTGGGAATCTTTGTGGCGCGACGACGGGGCTCGGGTTTTGAATCTGTGGCGCCCTCGGATTACTATCCTGACCTGTCGGTGCAGGCTGTTTTTGGCCCACGACTCCTGAGGGACCATCTTCCGAATTGGCATCGGCTGTCGGAGGTGTGTAACCTTGCGGAAGTCCGTAAGGAGGCCATTGGTAACCCTGGCCATTGGCCCCAGTATGGTACACAGGATGTGGGATCCCGGGTCTGTTGGGAAGAGGAGGGTTGGCAACTTGGTTTTCAGTGTTCCCAACGGAGACATCTTCATCCGCATTTCTGTTCCTCAAAGCTTGTAAAACCTTTAAGATTTCAGCCATCTGTTCTTTCATCGCTTCTATTTCTGCCCTAAGCTCTTGATGGCCTAGGTTCTGATTACCCTGATCTAAGTCATCCTGATGTGGATTTTCCAGATCTGGGTTATCCTGATGCGGATTGTCCTGATTTGCTTCCATATTTCTAGCTTGAAAACGAGTTCAATAGCGATGTTGACGAACTAGCTTGTCTTTTACTCTCTATTGATGGGATACATGGTATGAGTATATGAATGGATGAAGAGATGAGTGATGCATGTGTGCACGAGTCTTATTGTTTTAGGCCGAGAATCGTAAGCCCATCCTGATTTGTCATAAGTACACAAATTAACGTTTCAAATATTTTCAAGTAAAGAGGATCAACAGGTGAAAAAAACAAACTTCATTGATGGAGGAAAGTACAACATCTTTTTTTGAAATAAAAATAAAAACTTCGAAAGGGAAAGTACAATGCTCTTTTAAATTTCGCTCAAGTACATATGGCCTTCATTTTTCCACTCCTCTCTCTTTTTTTACTGGTAGTGCGACCAGCTTTCTCCCTAAGTTCTGTAATCAGGATCTTGCGAAATTCCACAAACTCGCAAACTTGGATCGGGGTGTTAAACGGGTGCATTGCCACGTCAGCCTTCTTTAGACGTTCTGGGACACCCATGATAGCTTGATTGGCCAGCCATGCCAACTTTGAGAATTTATCTTTCCAGTATAAGCTTTCATTCTTCAACTCTATGAAGACTTCATGGTTTTCTATCCTGCTGACCAACTCCACAAAGCGGCTCTCCCAATAGATGCTTTCAGTCTTCAACTAGTGGTAAACTTCCTCTTGTTATCTGATATGGTTCTTCAGCTCATCAGATCTTTCATGCTCCCCTCTCAAGGCTTGTTGGTATTCTCGGAGTATCTTTTCAATCGTCTCTTTATCCCGCCTGATACTTTTCACTTGATCTTCAAATTCAGCTATCAATATCCGAGACTCTCTTTTTGATTTCACCACAGGCTCTTTATGGTTTTTTCAGCAATCATTGATTCTTCCCATAACTCCTTCCACTTGTGCGCATCATCAACGGCTTGGTTCATTTTCAAGTTGCATCCTTTTAGCTCTTCCTTTTGCCCCTCTCAGGTACTTTTGAACCTCTTGTTTGTTCTTTTCTTCAATCTTAAGCCGCTTGCAGCTATCTTCAATGGCCAATGACTTAGTTGCGTTCTCCTCCACCAATTTTCGTTTTTTAGGAGCATTTTCTCTAATTCTGCCCGTAAGCCCTTCTTTTCTTCTTCAGCTTTTGACAATGCCATTTTGAGCCTATCTAACTCTTCGACAGTGGGAAGGGTAGGTTCAAGTGCTTCTTCCTCAACCCGTAGTGCGCTTCGGTAAGGCAATCGGGTGTCTTGGATCCTTTTTTGGAGCCATTGACGAAAGGTGGGTTCCTTATCGCCGCCCATTTTAGTAAGCTCTTGTCCTTTGTAGACAACCATATCCCACGCTTGAGAAATCTTCCGGAGCATGTCAACCTCTTTTGGGCTTCCCTCATGGAAGTAAAAAGGGATTAACATGTCTTCGGTGGGCGGATTTCGCATGGGGTACCCCAGTTGTCTTAGAGTCAGAGAGGGGTTGTAATTTATGCATCCTCTTGTCCCCATGAGACATTTTGAAAGCTTCCACATTGAAAAACTACTGCGGGCCTATCTTTCCACCATGATGGGTGCCAACAAACCTTGTATTCATGGAGGCCCCTTAGCACTTGCAACCATTCACTAGTGTTCATCGTCTTCACATCACACCCTCTAGCGTCTTCAATTGGGCCTTCCACTTTAACTTTGTTAACGAAAGCATGGGTGAGAAGCCAAACATACAAGGCGTGTAGGCAGCAAGATATCTTCTTTCTCTTTAGCTCACTATAATGAGTGAAAGTACAGTAAGTGTCTGCAAGAATGGCTGGAATTGGGTTGGATGGGTTTTCTTCATCTTTGAAGGATAGGAAGACACCAATAGTTGTTGTGTCTACATACCTTTCAAGGAGGGGAAATAGAACAATGCCAAAGATGGTCAAAGCCAGCACTTGTTTAAAAGGACCCCAATTTCTAGTATCGGCGAAGGACTTCATTTGACTTTCCAGATATTCTTAGGGGAACCCTACAATGTGATTTCGGTTTTTCTTTTGGAGCTTCAAATTTTCTTTACTGATTTGTAGCATTGAGGCAAGTTTTTCTTTTGTGTAGCAGTGCCCCTGATACTGGTAGGGCCTAATGTCTCGTTGAGGAAAACCAAGGATCTGTGTGTATTCTTCTAGGGTAGGTGACATTTGGAAATTTTTGATAGAACATCATTATTTCAAATGAAATAATGATGTTAAAAAAAAATCCTTACATGCATGTTATTCAAAAAAATCCTTACATACAACATCATTATTTCACTGTTTGATCCCATATCGCCTTGCTTATGACAAAATTTTCAAGCCTCTTACAATTCCCGGCAAACCTAAATGAGATGAATAACATGCATGTAAGGATTTTTTTAAACATTTTTTGTGAAAAAATGATGTTGTATGATGAATGAAAGGATGGTGTCACGCGTGTTAAAAAAAAAGTAAATTTTTTTTTAGTGATTCAGCTTTGAGAAAGCATTAACTATATGTCACCTCATATACATGTAAAAAGGAAAAAGAAACAAATGGTTTTGATGATTTGATTTTGTTTTTGAGAAAAATTATCTGTAATGATGCAGCGGGTAGGTGAAATGCCCTTGTGTCCTAAACAGGTTATGTCTTATATATAGGTCATGGTCTAGCGTCACTTATGTGATCAATCTCTCAGGTGGCTCTATTCACTTCCTCACAAAGGTCTCCAGAGCTAAAATCCCCTTCATAATATGATCCACAATGATAGCTAGCTACCAGGTGTGGGATACCATAAAAGAGCGTACTCTGGCTGAGACTTTCATGAGAGTCAGACAGATAAAATCCAAAGTGACTGTCACTAATAATCTCCACTTGTCCTAGGTTATTTTCAGACCCGGGTATAAGGCCCCACTCAGAAGTGTGTGAATAAACATGTGTAAGTGACGTGTGTGATATGGGCATAATACCTAGACTACCCAAGCTGCAAAAGAAATACAGATAATAGTACAAGGGTCTTCTACCCTATGGTTCAATAAAGCAAAGAAATGAATAAATAAAACACACATGCAAATATAAGCGTTAAGGGTAAACAAATTACAACAACAACAATAATCTACACATTTAATTAAATTAGGCTTGACCCTCTTAAATGGTCCCCAGTGAAGTCGCCAGCTGTAGCGACCGAAAAATGCGGAGGAGGGATTCTTCGTCATTTTGAAAATGAAGCCGCCATCAATATTTATTAAATAGGAAAAACATTGAAAAAACCTTTATTTTTGGGTTCGGGGGTCGATTATGTGTGGGGAAGGTGTTAGCACCCCACAACATCCTTTCAAAAAAAAAGGTTACCTTTTAATTTAATGTGTAGAAAAAAAGTTAATTCAAAGAAAACACTCTAATTTACCCTTTTTTATTATTTGCAAAATTGAAAAGGCAGGCCTAATAAAAATTTTAGTTTTTTTGCGCTTGACAGGAGTGTGCCTCTACTCCTACGTAACCCCAGGTGCGATGGAGAAATCAAAGCTACGTAGTTCTTGGGTAGAAAATGTTTGTGTGTTGGGTATTTTTGAAGCATTTTTGAAATTGGGATAGGTACTCGTAATGACCAAACAAGTAAAACTCAGAGTGGTCATCGCTCATAGCCCATTTGAAAAATATAGTTTTTATTGAGGATCAAACAAGTTAAACTCAGAGTGACCATTAATAACAACCTACTTTTATGTTTAGGAAGATGTTTATTTGTTATTTGGGAAAAGATGGGTTTGTGAAAAAAAATGTTTATTTGTAGAAAAGAAATTTGAAAAAAAGGAAAGAAAAAGGGGGTGCATATTTAAAAATAGGTGTGAAAAGGAGCAAGAGGTTGTATTTTTAAAAAAGGAGGTGCAAACAGCGAGCCCAAATTACTTATTGGTCTGCTAGCCTGCAATTTGAAAAAGGGTTGCATGGGGTATATTATCAAAACAGAGTGGTGTAATTAGAAACAGGGGTTGTTGTATTATAAAAAGGGGATGCGTTTAGCAGCCCAGTCTGTTTTTGTTTTTTGGTGTTTGGGTGCCTGTCAGCGTAACTGGGCCTAAAACAGGGGAGGTGCGTGAATTAAAAACGGTGGTGCAGGAAGAGATCTGATTGAAAAAATTAAAAAAAAAGGAAAAAAACAGATGATATAAAAGGGAAACTAACACTTTGGAACCCTAATTTCTTCTACTTCAACACAGCGCCGTTTCATGTCTAAAAGGGAGAAAGAAAATTTCATGGAGAGAGAGCTTTTCGAAGAGAGAAACAAAGAAAGGATAGAGAAAGATGAAGGGAGAGAGGATGATGAACGAAGGGGAAAGAAGAGGGACGGTGGTGATGTGATGGTGAGGTGGTGGTTTCCGTCGGAGCTCGACGGTGGTGGGTTGTCCACGGCGAGCTACAGCGA
This sequence comes from Astragalus membranaceus, assembly GCA_039519185.1. Taxonomy (NCBI): domain Eukaryota; kingdom Viridiplantae; phylum Streptophyta; class Magnoliopsida; order Fabales; family Fabaceae; genus Astragalus; species Astragalus membranaceus. The sequence continues at coordinate 29,562,654 of CM076847.1, forward strand.
CAGTGAGAGAAGGGAAGACGACGGTAGTGACGACTCCAGTTTTGTGCGACGTCAACGGCATCACAGCGAAGTGCACGGAGGCCACAACCGCAACGGGGGAAGAACGAAACGACGGAGAGGGGTTGCGATCGCGTGCTCAGGCCAACGACCACCGTCTACGGTGGTCGGAGCTAAAAGGTATGTTTTTTTTGGCTTTTTTTCGTTTTACTCTTACTTCCTTCTCCTACTTCTTGTCCTAATCTCTGGTCACTAAATCTATTTCAAGTTTTTGTCTCTAATTTCGATTTTTAAAAGAAACTAACTTTGAACCCTAATTTTTCTTACAACTGAACCTATTTCAAACGAAGCTGATTTCGTTTTTTTTAAAACAAATTAACAGAAACCTAATTTTTCTAATAAAAAAAAAACTGTGTGATATTAACCCTACTTCTGACCTATCTTATTTCTCGATGATTTCGTTCATTGTTCTACACATATTGCTGAACAATATGCCTAACAAATGGCAGTAATAATCAAAACAACTAAAACACAACATGCTTGAAATTTCATGTTTACATATTGGATTAGAAGCAAAAAAGAAAACCTAGAGCATGTTGATATTGTTAAATATATAAACATCTAAGAAAAAGAAACCCAAAGCATGACAGGTTAAGCAACTGCACATTTCTGTATTTTCGGATTCCATAAAAGAAAAGCCAACCTACTCCTACTGCTTGCTGCTAACTCTGCTTACTGCTCTTCCTACTTGTTTCAGAAGTTTTTTTATGATTAATAGTTAGGGTTTCAGTGTAAAACCCTAACGTTTTTGCTCTGAACTTCTCTGAATTTTGTATCTCTGTGTTTGTATGTATTTTTTGTAAATTTCAGTCACTGTGTGTCTGCCCTAATTGTGTGGTACTGTTTGGTATTTATAGGCAGATTGGTGTGGTGCTGAAGAATCAAAAGGACAACAATTAGGGCAAATTTAGGGTGCTGTGGTGAGGAGAGAAAGGACAGTCAAGGGCGCAAAGGACAACACCATTTGAGTCGGCAAAAGGACAGTAGCTGGCAATGGAGGAAGGACAGTTCTGGGGTGCAAAGGACAGCATCAAGGGAGGAATCCAAAGGATACCTTAGCTAGGGCAGCTGCTGCTGTGCCCCTTCCCTCTTTTTTCTTTTTTTTTTTGAATTTTGTATTTTAATTTTTATACTATTTCTTTTTGGTGTTTTTGTCTATGTATGAAAAAAATTTTGACTATGTAATAAAACTTTTGACTATTCAGTTTCTTCACTTATTTTTGCACCAACCGTAATAAATAATCTAATAACTACGATATCAACAATAAAAATGAGCATCAAAATAAACGTTGTATGACGAGCGCTAAAGACACACACGTGTTTAAAACGATACGTCACGATGAGGATAAAAACTTTTTGGGATTGATTTGATAAATTAGACGGACAAAATTAGGGTACGACAAGGGTTTCCAGCCGTCTAAAAGTGTGTTCTGCAGAATGAAAACGCGCTATTTATAGAGTCCAGCGCAGCAGACACTGTTCACATTCGCTCATAGAACCACGTGGGTCGCTCAGAGAAGCATGTGGGTCGCACATAGAACCATGTGGATCGTAGCGCTCATAGAACCACATGGGTCTATAGCGCTCATAGAACCACGTGGGTCGCTCATAGAACCACGTGGGTCTATAGTTATTCCTTTTAACAAATCAAATAGCCCTTTTTGCTGCATTATTCCCTTTCTTAAGTCGCTCCAAACTTCACCCCTTGCCTTCACACTTTGTTCTACAACTCGATCTAGTTCTTGTTCACATAGAAACAAAGAAAAACTAGCATAACCACTACACAAAAACTAGATTTACAAACTCACAAAATCTGCTCAAACTTTACTGGTTTTCATTAGACTAACCTAATAATAACGATTACAAAAAACAAAATAAAAGCGAACATCAAAACAACACGCGCGCTTAAAACGATGCGTGACACAACGAGAATAAAACCTTTTTTTGAATTTTTTGATTAGTCGGACAAAATTAGGGTATAACAGGAACCAACCAAATAGTCAAATGAGGACTAATGTGGGGACTAGACACTTTATGGGCGGTTGGGATGGGACTTGAAATGGATGGGTAATGGCTAGATGCAAAGATGGGGTTACTAACCGACTCAAACAAGAGTAAATACATGCCCCATGCAAATTCATCATACAAACACTTCATAGAGAGTTGACATAAGTTAAAGATATGATAAAAGAGTTTCCTTTTGACAAACACACCAGTAAACAAAAGAGACAAATTTTGGCCCATGGTTTTCTTTAACAAAATTGTGAACGAGTTGCTGTTGTGCTTGATATATATACACAATTGTATGTGCAAGTATACACAATCGTAACAAGTAATAAAGTAGTAAGTTGAGATCGTAACCACAGGAATTGGATTAATTTTCAAAGTCTAAATTGATAGCTTTAGTGATGACTAACAAAATATCAAAATTAATGAGGAATGCAAGAATAGAAAAGACAGAAAATAAACAAGCAAGTAAGTTGGATTGGGTTGAAATATATGATGAGAGAGTAGTTGGAATGCTTTTCCACTAGTAAGTCACTTTTAACAGCATTGTGTTACATATGATGTTGGAGCATTGGATGTTGTAGCATTGGAAGCGTGCCTTTCGGCCACTATCATCAGAATTTCAATACAAGGGACAACATGTCTGCGCCCTTAAATAGGTTCACTCCTGTATATGAAGTACCCACAGTATCACCCTATGGACTATGCTGCCTATGTCTAGGTTGAGCACGGAATTACAAAGTTTCCTTTGTTGAAACACTTACCCACATTAGTTCTTGAGTTCCAATTATAAACCATGTCTGAATTTATAATTTGCATTCACTTTTAGCTGATCAATTCTAAAGGATGAATGTGAAAGAATTAAGCATGCAAAAATTAAAATGCAAACATCAATATATAACACAAAGCTTAGTTAAAATATCATTACAAAGTGTATAGCATCCCAACTACAAATGGAATTAGCCCATGCTTAACATTACTGAAATCATAGTCCTGTTAATATAACTAACAAATACAAAAGACAATGAATAGAGTAGAGTGTACACAATTGATTGCCCATGCATCAGTCAGCTCAATAATGCTGCAGCATTGTCTTCCTTGTAGTTGCTTGAGGACGAAGGAAGAAGTTGTCAATTCCCTCCCTCTCCGTTGAAACCAGCTCCTATGAGATTCTAAGTGATATTTTGTGGTATGTCCTGGTCTCCTTGTGAATGAGGAGGTGAGGAGTATTTATAGTCTTCAAAAAGGAAGTCCATTGAACTTGAAAAAGTAGGTTCTTTGAACTTGTTTCCACTTGCTTCAATTTGACTTGATTTGATTGTAAAACTACCACCAAAGGGGTCATATGGCGCGTGGACAAGTGTCCCTAAAAAGTGAAACTTGCAAGTGAAGTTGCCAATAGGGTGGCACTGAAGTGGACAACTTGGGATACTTGCACAACTTGCTGCCTGGTGACGTCATCGTGGTAATGATTTGGCATCCATTACTTTTGCATGTGATGTTGTGGCATCACAACTCTTCTTGATGCTCGAGCGTTCCTCCTTGTCTTAAAGTTGTGGCATTCCACTCTCATTCTAATGATGAAATACCACAAAACGTCTAAAAAGTGCCAAGTTGTTTTTCAAAGCATTCTTTTCCTTTGTTTTATGTTTTCTTTCATTTTTACTTATTTACATGATAATACTCTTATGATTCAAGTAATAATTTAAGTTATGAAAGCCTAAATGACTCTATATAAAATGGAGTCATCACACCCCCAAACTTAAACCATTACTTGTCCTCAAGTAATGACACTTGGAACAAGGCAAACAAAATAGACCTTTTGAAAATGAGAAGAACAGATCAGCTACTTCCTTTGCACAAACAGATTTTCAAAATTGGGTTTAAAGGCTCTATTCTCATATTTTCACCACACACACTTGATGCTGCAGCATTGGATGCTATGGCATCACACACATGTTCATTGTACACAACATTCAGAATTATTACTGCTCATTTGTGTGAGTGTGTGACTGCTGAACTTAGATTAATTCTTGGCTAGTTTTGAAAGTCTTCTTAGCCTTAAAAAGAGTAGTTTGCTTTCAATCAAGTCAAAGATTTTTTCAAAAAGTAGAATAGGCTAACAACTTCATCATAAGTATTGAGGGGCTTCAAAGCATGACCAAGGGCTTGGTCTAAGTATTTCAGAACAAATTTGGTTGGAGCACTTTTTATTTCCAAAAACTCTTTTCTTTTTCTTCATTTTCTTTCTAGGTTGGTCATCTTTTGACTGAAACCATAATGGTGTCTCCACAAAATGGCCTCCCTAATCAATGACCAATCTTGCTGTATTGCTCTTGTTTTTCTATTTTTGATTTTTTTTCTTTTTCTAAGCAACTACAGCATTATTCTTTCTTTTTCTTTCTTTTTCTAATGTTTAGTGCACCAACCTATTCTTAATACTTTGGCCTTAGTGTGCAGAAGATAATTAAACATAACCATAAAAAGTGCTAAACAACTGCTGGATGCCACAGCATCCAGCAGGGTTATTTAAAGTACTGATAAAACAGAGGTAAATTACTGCTTTAAGGCTCCACTCCTCAGCCTGCTACTTGCTCTAACTGGTGCATGCTTGATTTTCTGTTTCTTTTTCTTTGGCTCCTGGGTTGTTTCAGCAGTTGATGGTGCAGCTTTGGATGCTTCAGCTTTGGTTATTCCAGCATCAAGTTGCTTTTCTGTCTGGATAGGGTCTTTGGTAACTTCCTCCTTTTCTGGCTCTAGTTGGGCAAATATGGACTCCTTCCTTAGAGCTGCCAATGTGTCCATCACTAGCTTCTTGGAAACTTCTGCTATTGCTGGATCTACCTGTTTCTGTTGCTTCAGCATCACCTTCTTGCTGCTTTTCTGTTTGTGGTGGTGGTAGGTTTGGTTGGGGTTTGTTTGGTTATGTATTTCTTTTGTGGGTCTTCCTCGATAATGATTTCTTCCAGCTCTCTCTCTTTTCACTCTCTTATTCTTCATTTTCCTCTTCAGTCTCAGAGTCCCCCTCTTCCTCATTTCTCTCCATTTCCTTTACAGCCTTTACAGCCTCTTCCTCCTCATTTGTTTCCTCTAATTCCCCAGAGCTCAGAATTGGCTCTTCTTCAATGACCACAGCCTTCTTTTTCACAGGTTTTCCTCTTCTCTTCTCTACCATCTTGCCCTTCCCGTTCACTTCCTTTTCAATTTCTCTCTGGCTCTTCCTCTTCTTCCTCTAGAATCGAAGCTGGAAATGCCGATGGTTCTATTTTGCTCTTTCCCCTTATCAATTTATTAAATATGGCATGCTCCCATTCAAAGTGCTCCTTGTGGAACCTCCACACAGCCTGTTGCTGTAGCATGAAATGCCGTGGAATTAAGCTGGGTGTGGATGCTCCAGCATCTTTAGGTTTTTCCTTGAACTCAGTTGAGAGGCCACTTTGTGGGCTCTTCCTATCTTCCAGTTTGTCAATTGTTACTCCAGCATTCACACAGAGACTTGTGATTAGACATGGGAAAAACATATATCATGTAGATTTGTTCCTGCACTCTAGAATTTGTCTGCAGATGATTCTTCCAACATTAATGTTGGAGTCAGTGAGGATAGTGTTGAACCAAGGGCAAACACTCTTTGTTTTGAATGATAACAAATTACATCTTTTCTACTAATGGTTGCAGTTGTATGAAAGTACAGGTTCAAGCTGAATAAAGTACAGGACGGGAATCAAAAAGCAGGAAGCATTAAAGTGGAGCAGCTTGGAGAAGAAGCCACCTTTGAAAGATGAAGACCTAATTGTTTATCCGTTTTCTTTAGGACACAGTGTAAGGTCCTATCACTTAAGGTCTATGACAGTTTAAATAGCTGAGAGATGACTTTTGAAAACATGCATCATGCATCAAAATTAGGGTTTTGAAAATATGTTATGCATGCATGGCAAGCTTTGGAAAATATTTTATGCATGCATGGCAAAGCCCTAAACCTAAAAATAATTTTGTGGAAAGCTAGAAATCGATTTCTATCATTTTCTAAATCATGAAATCGATTTCCTAATCCTATTTTAAAGGTTGAAATCGATTTCCCTAGCCTATGTTAAAACAAAGAATCGATTTCTACATATACATAAGCCAAAGCCATGAATCGATTCTTACTATTTTGCATAGGCCTTGAAATCGATTGTCGCTATCAGTGCCAAGACAATCCCATATAGTAGCCTTAGGTGTTTCACATGCCGTGAGACAAATGGCATTTGCAACCTCCTCTTCTTCACTGTCAGTATAGTTGTTCCATGTAGCCTTCTTAGCTTTCTTGGATTTCTTTGAGTTATTTCTCTTTTCAAGTTTGTTGAATCTCATTAATTCTTCAAATAATTCAGCCATGTCTTCATCATCAGATTCTTCATCAAACTCAACCTCTTTCCTTGCTACCTTAGGTGTTTTAGCAGCAAGAGCAAGAGATTTTCTTTCTTTTACCATTTCTGCCTCTTGATCTTTGTTAGCAGCCAATACAACCTCAAAGGCTAGAAGTGACCCAATCAAGTCTTCTTGGGGCAGAGTGCCAATATCTTTGGCTTCAGTGATTGCACAAGTTTTTGGAAAGAACTCACCAGTCAGAGATGCAATAATTTTCCCATTTATATCTTTTGTAGAATACCTCTTTCCCAGTGCCCTTAAGTTGTTTATAATCAGATTCAGTCTCTGGTGCATAGCTGCGACAGACTCACCTTCTTTCATTTTGAAGGCTTCATATTCTGAAGTGAGGATTCTGATTTTAGTATCCTTCACTTGGCTCGTACCTACATGAGTAGCTTGCAAGCAGTCCCAGATTTCCTTTGCTGTTTGACATCCTTTGACTCTACCATATTCTTCTTCACATAAGGATAAGTGAAGAATATTCATTGCTCTGGCATTTTGAGATATCTTATCCAACTCTGACTTTCTCAGCTCTTTCAGGTCAATGGTGTAGATATCTTCAACTGGCACTTCTTCTTCTTTGCCGGTAGCTTTACTTTTGATTTTCATTGGGATCAGTGGTCCATCTGCAATGATCCTCCATAGAGTGAAATCTATAGCCTACACATGACATTTCATTCGACTACTCCAATAGTCATAGTTAGTCCCATCAAACAGGGGTGGCCTATTGAAGGACATCCTCTCTTTCATAAAAGAACTCATAATCACAGATAGATAAATAAAATTTAAATTGCGAGATGTAAAGCTCTATATGCAATTTCTAGCTACTGATTCCTCCTTGTTTTAACTAAACTTGAAATCGATTACACACTTCTTTAAACTAAGCACATAATCGATTCATTTGATTTCGAAGGAACTAAGAATCGATTCTTCATTATTTTAACTAAGCACATAATCGATTCTTGTGATTTCTAAAAGGTTAAGAATCGATTATACACTTGTTACACTTCATCAAACAATCGATTCTTTCATTTCATTAAATATGTTTTTCAGATCTACGCTTTCCTAAGCCTATAAATAGGCAGGTGTGCCTCACTTTCAAATCACACCACACACCACATTTTTCTAAACCTCTCTACTTCTCACATACATCTTCTAAATCTGAGAAAGAGAGAAAATAGAGCTTCAACTTTCATATCATTTTCTATTTTCCATATCACTCATCTCTTAGTCACTATACTGTCATTATATCTGAGGTGATTGGATCATAGATCTATGTTTGTATTTGTTACTCTATTTGTGGGGTCACTCTGAAATCCTGGGATTTGTTCTTGGGTCTCTCAATCAGGAGATTGAGTTGGTTTGAAATCCTGGGAAGTTTTCTTGGGTCTCTCAATCAGGAGATTGAGTTGGTTTGAAATCCTGGGAGGTAATCTTGGGTCGTTCAATCGGGGAAGATTGAAGCGGTAGTGAAATCCTGGGAGGTGCTCTTGGGTCGTTCAATCAGGAGATTGAAGCGGTGTTGAAATCCTTAGCTAGGTGCTCGAGTTCTCAGTTCGGGGGAATTGAGAGTTGCTATTTTGAAGTTGCCTGTTTGTAAACAATTCTTCAATATAGTGGTTGCCATCAAGTCCAACGGTTGCAAAGCCTGAGGCCGAGGACGTAGGGCTTTTATCCCGAACCTCGCTAAATTCCTGGTGTATCTCTATCCCTACTCTCTTTACTTTATTGTCTATATTTGTTATTGTTATATAGCTGTGATATTCACTGTTTTTTGTTTATATCTGTTTTGAATATCACTACTCAGATCTGTCTATTGTTATATTATTGTGCTGATCTGTTATTATCCATATCACTGCTGTAGATCTGTCTTTTGCTATATTCAATATCACTACGCTGCCTATAAATAATCTAGTTATTCTGTATATTGAATATAGAGTAATATCATACTGTGCTTGATCTGCCTGCTTGCATACATCATATAAGTTTAAATCTCAGTTTCCGCATTTGATTTAAACAAACTTATCATTTATTTTGAAAAGAATTCATATTTTGCACATAACCTTATTCACCCCCCCCCCCCCTCTAAGGTTATACTATAGTCTAACAGATAGCATCTACCAAAATGAGCCTGTCTTTTTCTAGGGAAGATTGGTGTGATGTGAGCCAGTCTTCCATTATAGTTATTTCTCTTTCTACAATTAACACGTAAAAGGTTACTCCTTCTGATTTTTTTGTATAAATTAGGTATCCTTTGCGCACAATTGCAGAGACTAATCCCCCGAGTTGGGTAGGACCACTATGGGTGACTAAGCTATTCCTCAAGAGTTTTAACGCTACTGCCTTCCCAAAACTGGATTTGAACCCAGAACATTGGTTAAGCTGGAAGAGACCCGAACAATTTCATCCAAGCGCTCTTGGGTTACTCCCTCTGGTTTTGAATATAAGCAAAAAAAACTATGTTTAGTGGTGTAAAATATAAGCAAATGTTAATTACCTCTATCATATTATATCATATTTATACTAATATTCATAAATTATCCTTAAGTTAATTTATATTTTATTTTCCAATAGTCATTTTATTTTCATGGTCAAGTCCCCCATAAGAGACAATTTGGAAAATACACCTACGTTTTTAATGATTTTGAAAAAAAAAACGAATCTAATTACTTTGTTTTAAAAATTGTGAAGTAGTTTTTTTTGTTATATTTAAAATCGATTTAAATAATTGAGAAGAATGTAATTAATGTAACTTAAACTATTAAAATGACAAATAAAAATAAATAAATGTCTTATTAAAAATCAACAAGTAAAAGTAACCCAAGAAGTAATGATTTTATCAAAGTTCCTCACCGTTGTTTGTCTTGTCGATTTCAGCAACATAGGGGACGTCGGCTTTCGGGCATGAGAAGTGGTAGTGTGTGTGTGGTGTTTATTTGTCATTTCATTCGAGTAAAAAAAATGATTTTATCAAAAAAAAAGAATAAGTAATGTTTTCACTTAAAAAAGAAAAAGATAACGATTATATATATTTGATGGAAAAATAAACGTGATTATGCCAAAATTCAACACCAAAAGCGGCCAAAATTAATGTTAATTATTGAGGTCGGATGAATATGGATTTATGCACATGGTGGGACCCTTGGTATACACCAGCCACATGGTCATTGGAGTTTATATTCCACAAGATAGACCTTTTACCGTATTATACATGTTCCACATATGCACCTAACGTAAGATAATCCTTTACTAGCCGCCCCTCATTTTTTCTAATCCCCTTCCTCTTCAAACCTTCCATTTTGTCCCACAAATCAACATACCCAACAATTAAAATCACATCACCAATCCTCACCAAAATTCTGCTCCACAATGGATCTTCAAAGTAAAGCACCTAGGATCCTCCTCAGTTGGATTCTCATATTGTTTTTTTGTGTTACTATTCCAATCCAAGCTTTGGAATCAAGGAAGCTTGTTGAAGAGAAGTGTGCACCATGTGGTGACACCCCAACATCATCACCACCTCCAATAATTGTATACTATTCACCACCACCACCACCAATAGTTTATCCATCACCACCTCCACCATCACCATCACCGCCACCGGTAGTGTACTATTCACCACCACCACCATCACCAAAGAAACCCCCTTCAGTCTATTGTCCTCCACCACCATCCTCGTCATCATACCAATACATCACTGGGCCACCGGGGAACTTGTATCCCGTTGTTGAGAATTTCAACGGCGGAGCAACACCCAATTATTGTCGGAGTTTCGCCGTGTTCTTGCCACTTTTGCTAGTCGTGTTGAGCCTTCTTGCCTTTTAGTTTGAGAAGAATTCATGTAGTTGAGACATTCATTCTCAACGCAGTATAGAAGAATTTTCAAGGATTATTGTAATAGTTAATAGAATACGTATCAAGATCTAAGATCTTACACAAGGTAAGGGGCAGCAGAGTTTTAACCCATCAATAATTAATTTTTATAACATGTTCCATGCTTACTTTAATATGTATGTGTTCCCATTTTATTGATCGACCATACCTACTTTGTTGCTTTCGTAAATTGCTGCCAAATATGTAAGCAGTATTTCTTTTTTGTACTTTATTTTATCTAGTAAATTTTGTGTACCGTAGAAAGAGGAGTAATAAATTTCTGAAGCCTTTTGTTTCTTATTTGTTCAAATAAATTATGCGTAGCAGGTGATCAGATTTTTTTGACAAGAGGTGATCAGATAAGAATATGCCGTTGTAAAAGGAGATAATTCTAGTTCTTATTATTTTTTTCGTGTAAAATGGGTATTCTCAGCGCAACTCATTTTTATTATATAGAAGACTATTTTAACCAATTCACAAAAAATAAGGAAATTAATTTTATCAACCAGCCTCAAGTTTTTTAAATAATTAGAAATATGTTTATAAAAAATAATTGAGCTATCTTGTAATTTAGGAATTGTCTTATAAAAAAGACAATAATTTTACAAGAGAATATTATGGGGATTGAGATCATTTTTAATGTGTTTGACTTTATGATGGGATCCGCTGTTTGCTCATAATATGGTGGATAGGTAGGTGTATCCAGACTCTATAGAGAGAAGCGTCCAGCTTCAGCAACATCCTAATTCCTGCATTTACAAGCTACTTCACCCACCCACCCACCATCGCATTTTTCTTTGTTGATTTTATTTTCTTTTCACTTATATTTTTCTATTTTAATTGAAATCATTTTTTATATGCAAATATTAATTGTTAATTATGTTTAACGACCAAGTGACTAACAAAAAATACACTTGAGGACCAAAATTTACAAAGATACTTGGAGATTTTTTTTTAGATAAGCAAGAATTGTATTAATGGGGGCACTAGGGGTGCACCAATCCCATATACATTAATGAAAGGGGGATGGCCTCCTCAAAACCTCCTTGAGCCAAAACCCAGTGGGAAAAAGACTCAGGCAGGGAAAAAGAGTACCTCAAAACGGAATAAGATTGCTAACAATGTGAATGTCAACCCACCGTTTCTCCCCCTTCTAAGCATTGAAGTGGATTAGACCACCACATTGAAATTGAAATAGAGGAGCATAACTTCAATCTATAAACACACCAACTCCAAGTTAAGCATTTGATGCGGTTCACCACAGATTCGGCATTTGGTTCCTCGTTGTTGAAGATAGCACCATTCCTAGCAAGTCACACACTCCAACATGTTGTTAACCAGAACATGTGTTTCATACGCTTCGCCTTCTTCCCTTTGCATAAGCGACCACAACTAAGGAAGAACTCAACAATATCCAAGGACATGTCGAAATCAACTCCGAGCCAATTGCCAACAGCTGCCATACGGAACGAGCAAAGCTGCAGCTGAGGAACAAGTGGCTGGCGGTCTCGCGAAAGTTACTGCACAGCGAGCAGCTAGCCTCCTGTTCAGAATGGAGGACATTTCTGTGAGATAATTGGTCACGGACAGGCAGAGAATCAAGCAAAAGACGCCATCCAAAGAATATCATCTAAGGAATTCAAATCCCGAACTAAGTTATCAATATTCAAGTCTACCTTTCCAAACACCTCTTTATTCCACCCTCTTAGACTTCCCTTGAGAAGTTTCAGTTTTTCCTTTATGAAAAAAGCCTTGTGTCCCGAGACGCTAAGATCACTCCAACACTTTTGAACAAATGGCAAGAAGTCGTCATGTTCCAACCATGCATTAAATACGCGAAACGGCTTTGGACCCCAATCTTTCGATGCTCTAAGAAGCCATATAGGCGAATGATCCGAAATGTCCCGATTCCCAATCCATTGACCCGTGATCCCCCAATCCGATATAAGCCCCTCTGAGATCAAAAACCTGTCTAGTCTACTCATGGACACACCATCTGAACAAAATCATGAGAACTTTTTTCCTGACACCAGCACATCAACTAAATCCATGTCCACGATGAAACTATTGAAATCGTCCATCTCTGCATCTGAAGAACTTCCGTTTCTGCCCTTTCTCTCAGAAGCGCAAGATACAACATTAAAGTCACCTACTATACACCACTCTCCATCACCTAGGCTCTATTAAGCAGATAATAATTCAGCCCAAACTCTTCTTTTCGTTACTGTAGAACAAGGAGCATATACATTGACCACATGAACAACTTTATCTCGAGTAGCCGTACTAATGCCAAGAAATCCAACCCCGGAAAAATGCGACGTCACCGTGCACGCACCCTCTAGCCAAGAACATAAAACACCACCCGACGAAAAGAACAATCTCGCCCTCTACCATTTTCTCCCTCTTCGTTTCCAGAATACAAACAAAATCAAACGACCTGGAATTATTTAAAGAACCCAACTGACGACGTTTACCTCGATTTCCCCACCCACGCATATTTAAAGATAGCAAATTCATAAGGTCCTGTTAGTATTCGCCCTCTTACTACACTCTGCTTCATCTCTTCTTTCGCCAGCTTCAATCAAATCAATATACTTATCATCATGCAACTTCCCTTCCATCCCTAGGCTCTTAGCATTCTCCCAGACTTTCCTTGCCACAGACTTGCTTTGAAGGGCCCAAAATCTATTATTGCATTGAGCGATGTCACCGCTAGAAATTGACCCTCCACATAAAACCGTACCTGCAGAAAACAATGAAGAAGGGTGAATACTATTGTCCTTGGATGGTTGCGCCACATGGTTCTCCGGGGCTGAGCGCAAAGAAACTTCTGTCAGCTCGCGAGTGGCTTTCTGCAATTTCCCTGACTTCGGTTTCCTTTTCTCTCCAACTAGTAAAAATTTCCTTTGTTTCTCGGGCTTAACAAGAGCCTCTTTGAAAGTTGACCTGTTTGGGATTGAAGGGAGGTCTTGCGCTAAGCTAGCTATGGCTGGGCTTTCTTTGGATACTTGATGGACCAGTCCAAGTTTTGTGGAAGGTGTGGGCCTTAACTTGTTTTGCGCAGGGTAAGGAGTTTCCTCCACGAAGCTGGCAGCTGAAGATATGGGTGAATCACCAATTGAATAACTTTGACCACCTTGCACCATCATAGCCCCATCATTAATATCATTAATGACATGTTTTGAAACCTTCGAACAATTATCCACAACCTTTGGATTTGCCTGACTTTACGCAATGCATTAAGGAGTGCATTCAATTCGTCTTCCCCAACCTCATCTTCACCATGATCGCTACCGGCACCAGAGTGCAACTGATTGGGGAAATCATCTTTCGAGCTTGAAGAATATTCCTTCATCAATGTGCCACTGCTGTCCTTATTTCTCCATAGCAACAGACCACTCCAGTCCTCCGCAATTTTGATCGAAAATGGTACATTATTAATACGCACGTTAATCACCCTGTTAATCAACTCCGCAGACTGAGTACGTACCATTAAACGAGCGACATCTAGAGATATCCTTTTCTCTGTATCTCATCAGCACACACAAACTCACCTACGCAGGCAGCAAGTTTGGAGAAGAAAAGAAAATTCCACGCGTCGACCGGAATGCCGTAACACCTGAGTCAAGAGACCCTCTCGGGGTCAACATCCGTTGGTTTCTATGGACATACTTGGAGATGCGTTTGCAATTTTAATACATTCAAAGACTATAATAAAAGTGCTTTACATTATACATCTGAGACCAAAATAGATGTTTATCCGTTGATTTTGTTGGAATGAGTTAGAACTTAGAATCAACTCACAATTTTCAGATCTGAGCCAATTCAAAATTTCTTTGATCCATATATAGAATTGAATGTAATATCACGTAAAAAAAGAGTTTACAGGAAGGAGAAATTTATTTGTTAAGGGACCCAGTGCTGCTATCATCGTTACTAACTACCTTTTCACTTGTCAATGGCCCGAAAGATCAACATCGGTGTTAGCATAAATAAATAAATAGTGTAAAGTGGGGTGCCCAATTTTATTTTGTTTTTCCATTTAATATTATTGTTTATGCTGTTGCTCTGTCAATCTCCAACAATTTGATTACACAACTCACAAAGTAAAATACAAGTTGGACACGGCTTTTGGGTACATGAAATGAATGGCATAAGGACAGGGGGGTGTCCTTCCATGTCCATTCCTCATTGGCTTCTTCAAAGGATCGGGATTCTCGGCTGTCACTGCCTCGGCAGTCGGCTGCAGTCAGGATCGGTGCTCTCCATTGGATCACCATCATACTCAATCTCGGCCGTTGATTTATTTTATATTAAAAAAATAAAAAAAAATGGATGAAGAGAGAGATAGAGAGAGGTGAATGCAGAGAATCTAAATCCCTCTTCAAATTAGGACTAGAACAAACCAAACATATTCATACAATTAAGGCTAATTAATAATATTTTTGGTCTTTTATCTTTTTTTTGTCCTATTTTAGTCCCTCATCTTCCATTCCTCATCTTCCATTTCTGTTTCTTTTCGAGATTGGGTTTATTGAAATTTTCAAATAGGTTCATGTCGATGGATATATATTTTACTCCAAAATTATATTTCGTGGTTTGTAAGTTTCAATCAAAATTATAGTGATGTGAGATCAAAGTGTCCATGTAATGTGAGATTATGGTGGGTTCAGGGACGGAGGCACAACCATGATGGTTGGGGTGGCTCCAGCCCCTCCTGTTCTTGTAATAAAAAATTTCATACACCTAATAGTATTATTAAACTAATATGTGGCTTGTGAGATGTATATGCAAACAAGAAAAAGAAAGTGAACCATACCTTGATTGCTCTAGGTTGGGTCGATTAGATGCCTGGTCGTCCTGCTTGATGGTGAAGTCGGGAGCAGAGCTCAGGCCGAATTGTACCTGCAAAGACACTCTGACGCCCAAGTCAGGGAGGAGGAGTCAAAGCAGAGTATGACAAATGTGTCATAATGTGTACCTTTTGGTGAGGGTTGACCTGTTTATAGAGCGAGGCGATGCTCCTTAGCCGTAGGATTAGCCGAGTCTATCTTGGTCGTTGATCATATTTCTTGCTCATTTTGTGCCCCCTGGCCAGTGGATTGCGGTGATTTGGGCCGATCCAGGTCTAGTGCGAGAATTGGGCCATCGACCCAGTCCAGAACAGAAAGTAAAGCTATATTACAATATATTTTATTCCAATCTTATTTCCAATCAAAGATGCGGCTGTGAGATATTGTGTGATTCTTCCGGTTATGAATTTTTTATCAAATATAAAGATAAGTTCTAAAATAAAACTATCAAATGAATAAAAAATATAAGGGATAAATATAATAATAATAATCAAGAACTGATTTTATTTTAAAAAAATCAATAATTGAGTGGTAACACCTAAATAATAGGGATGATAAAAACTGTTGAAAACAATGTTATCACCTCTTTGCTATTTCCAGCCTTATGCAAAGGTTTCTATCTTCATGCTCCTTCACTTTTCCCATTTTTGCTCCAACAAGACCGCTTTGCCTGCTACCACCCAACAGCTCTCAACAGCTCTCCCACACCTCTGCTCCAATACTCTGTAAAAGCATAACAGCAGAAAAGTCGACCAACAGAAATGTGAAAGGGTGGAGAACGGTTCTGATATAAAAGTGTAAGGAGGAAGAAGATAGAGTGTCCTTACCTCACCACCCTCCACCGCCGTCGCTGCTGCTAGCATCTCTGCCTCTAGCGATGTTGCCTTCACGCACGTCGACGACGCACCACCACTGTGGCCGCCATACCACCGCTCCGACCTCCCTCTCTTTCTCTCCCTGCGGCTGGAGCTATCCATCCCACTCTCTCTCAGTTTCACGTTGTTGTTAGCAGCGATATGGTTTTAGAGATTTCAATCCCAAAACCTCTAACGTAAATGCTCTCTCTCTCTCTCTTCCTATTTTTTTGGTTTTTCATTTTACTTATTTCCTCGATTTTATTTTTAAAAGTAAATAAAAAATATATGTGTCACTTACTATTTTAATACTGTTACGGATTGGGCCTTGAAGCAGTTTCCACTAAGGCCCAATACCAAGAGGCAGATCCATTAAACCAATGGTGGAGATCAAAGACCTAGATCCAATGGTCCACATTGATCCCCAAAACGTGTAAATAAGCATAGAATGCTTGCATTAAAGGTACACATTCCCCAATTTTCTTACTTGTAACTGATTCACTTGTTGACTTGAGCGTCGGAGTGTCATTGCAGGTACCACCCACCCCCAGATCGGAGCATAAACTCGTACTGACCAAGGACACTTCTACCAACTATCTCGGATCGGACCTGGTATCCAAGATCGGATACAAGGCAGGAGATAAGGTACAGATCATTGGCGACCACAGTGGGAGGATCTTGTACTCTAGTCCCTCTCCCATCTCCTTGGTCAATGATGGCTCCAGTGTTACGTCAAAGGAATGTCTCAAGTGCAATAGTGAGACCGAATCCGCAGCAGGAAACCCCCGAAGGCATGGCAGTCACTCTACCCCCTAGCTCGGCACACAGACGTAACTCCTCCAGGGGTATTGTCCCCAGGAGTTCGGCGCGGAATCAACTTCCGCCTCCTCCCCAGACCGTCCAAGTACCGGTTGATGCTGTTCAACAGCTCGTCCAGTTGCTAACTAGGCAGGCCGAGGCTGATGAGCAGAGGAGCCAACGCTACACTCAGCTGGAGGCTAAAATTGCCGAGATCCGGGCTCGCAACATCCCGGACCGGTCTTCTCTTCAACGGCATCCTTCTAGCAGAAAGACTTCGAGTCGTAGGCGTTGCCGATCTCCGGCCTGGAGGAGACACCACCACTGCTCTCCACCTCGTCGAAGATGAGGGCGAGGATCTGGAACTCCCCCAAGCCGGACCCTTGATGATACTTACTATCCTGAGGGTTCCCCTCGCCAAAGCTCGTCTATGACATCCTCATCTCCGAGGCAACGTTCTATAAGCCAGGAAAGATCCCTGAGGCATGAACGTCAACGACCTCACTCTCGAAGGTCCCATGTTAGACACCGTAACCAATGATCTCCTAATAACTCTATTTTATATAGAGTTATTTACGCTTTAAAATCTAAATAATTGTGAGAATCTCAACAATAATGTTTTGTTAAATAAAGAAATGCAAAAGAAATACAACTTTTAGAGTTAAGAAAGGTTTAGGCACGCATCATGACTATTTTATATGATTTGTGGTATTTTATATGTTTGTTCAATTGCTGCAACAATCACGGCCCCAGCAATAGATGCACCAGCAATAGAAGCAGAGGCATTGCCCCAGCATCAATTGCCCCAGCAATCTTCACAACACAGAATGCCCCAGCATCCTGGTGATGACGTCATGATGCATCAAAGGTAAGGTAAGTGGGCATGTGGGAAGATTTCGGCGCCTACCGTAGGCTCCATAGTCCACAAGAGTCAACCTTACATGATGGGAGATCACATGGAAGCTTTGGAGATAAAATTAAAAAAGAAAACCCTTACTTCATCCTTAAGTAACCTTGTTGCCCAATACTACTCCACTCCAAGAAGCCTATAAATACATCTCCTCCTCCTCATTCAAAAATACACCAGAATTCACTCAAGAAAAACATCATTAGAACTTGTTTGAAGAAGAGAGAGAAGAACGTGACACCTTCTCTCTCTACTTCCACAATTACACTATGTTGAAGGATTGCAGGGGCATCAGGCATTTGTGAGGCATTGTTGGAGAAATTACTAGGCTGATTTATGTGAAGGAAACTAAACTGTGTATCTTCTACTCTATTTCTTTTCCTTTGTGTTTTTCAGTAATATGAACATGTTTATAACATCAGTTTGTATGTCCTTAGTAATCTCAAGCATGAGCTAAACTCTTTTGTAGTTGGATGCTATAAACTTTGTAATGAACTTTTAACTAGTTTTATGTTATATATTGATGTTTGCATTTTAGTTCTTGCATGATAACTCTTTCATATTCATCTGTAGAACTGGCCAACTAAAAGTGAATGCAAATCATAAATACAGACATGGTTTATGATTAGTAATCAAGAACAAATATGTATACGTGTTTAATAAAGGAAACTTTGTTAATTCCATGCTAAAACCTAGACATAGGATAGCATAGTCCATAGGGTGATACTGTGGGTACTTCATATACTGGGGTGAACTTATTTAGAGCTTAGACATAAGACTTATAATGAAACCCTGACGTTAGCTGTTGAAAAGCACGCATCAATTGCTACAGCACCCATTGCAGGAGCAATCATTGCTCCAGGATCATATATAACATAATGTTGTTAAAGTGACTTACTTAGTGATGAGCATTCCAACTACCTTCCTTCTCATTTGTAATACAACTTATATTTACTTAGCTTATTTTAAATTCTGTTTTCTCACACCATTGATTATATTTTATTTTATTTTGTTACTTTGTTTCTCACTAGTTAAACTACCATTTTAAACTTTAGAAATTAATCCAATCCCTGTGGGTACGGTTTCTACTTTCTACTATATTACTTGTTAAAGACTGTGTACACTTGCACACCTTTTTGCACAACAAGTTTTTGGCGCCGTTGCCGGGGATTGCCATTAATTTTTATTGTTTAACTTAGTAGTAAATTAGTGATAGTTTTACCTTGGTGTTTGTTCCTTGTGTTTCAGTAAGTATTGCTCCAGCAATCATTGCCCCAGCAATATAGTTGCTACAGCATATGCCCAGGTCCAAAACGCCAGAATTTCAGTTGGACCCTGAGATAGAGAGGAGATTCAGGAGCTTGCAAAGACTTTAGCAACAACAAAGAAACAGAGGCACAAGTTCTGGTATGATCAACATGGGAGCCATATGTATGATGAATGGCAGAGATAGACCAATGAAACACTATGCTATGTTTGATTCTCAAACCATGCAAACTAGCATAGTTAGACCTGAAATATCTGCAACACATTTTGAATTTAAACCCATGATGTTCCAAATGCTTCAAACAATGGGTCAATTTAGTGGTTCTCCTCATGAGGATCCTTATTTGCACCTCAAACAATTTTTGGAAGTGTGTAGAAATTTTATCATTCCTGGTGTTAGTGAAGATGCTTTTAGATCAAAATTATTTCCATATTCCTTGAAGGATAGAGCTAAGGCTTGGCTAAACTCTTTGGAGCCTAACTCTATCACTACTTGGAATGAGATGACTCAATTTTTTGACAAAATATTTTCCACCTATAAAAAATGCCAGGATGAGGAATGATATCACTTCTTTTAAACAAAAAGAATATGAGTCACTGTTTGAAGCATGGGAAAGATGGAAAGAATTGCTAAGAAAATGTCCACACCATGGAATACCTGTTGTTCTGTACCGAGCAGCTTTTTGGTCGTCTGCTGTTGGTAGGTCTCTTGCTGTCCTGACAGGAGGTCAATGAGCGCCCAGGGGGGTACCTGCAAGCCACTCCGACGCTCAAGTCAGTATATAGAATATAAGAGTGAAGGTACTAAGGATTAGAGATTCAACCTTTCTAAAGGCAAAGTTTGCCTGTATTTATAGGAAATCGTGCCCTCTTGTGGATTGTCAGATGGGTAGAGTCGATCTTGACCGTCCAAGCATATTGGGCTCGCATGAGGTGGATATGGGCTGAATTGGTTGGGCTGATCCATATGACTTGCTAAGTGCACCTCCTGGTTTTGCTAATGGGACCCTCTGGTTGACTCCAGAACAGTTGCCCCCCAAGCCGAGATTATTCCGGAGGATGGTCTTGGCTTGAAGGATTTTCGTCACTTTGCCGGCTCTGTAAGGTTACGCGGGACACTGCCTTTGTAGCGGCCGTGTTCTGTCATAGGAGAAATTTTTTCTAACCGTTACTTCGTCTGTCTTGACGGGTCGTACGAGATTATTTTGTCGCGGCCGTGACTCACACCTGCTTCGGTGTAATCCTTGTGCCCGGTACCAAGCTAGGGTGACGTATCCTGATGTTGGCGTTGCCTTGTGTCAAGTGCTCTGAGGTTGGCGCCCTCTTGGGTGCCTTGGGCGTTGTTCCCTACTAGCGTGTGCTGGATGGCTTATCGTGGAGCAGATTTTGTGAGACAAGGTTCGGTGCTCTCGTGGGCGTCTTACTGCATAGTGCTGGCCACCCTGTTGCGAAGGATTTGCTTTCACACTGCCCCCTGACAGGCGCCCTTCTGCTGGGCGCTGCTTGCTCCTGTCAGGCGCCCTCCTTGGCGCTGGCTGCTCCTGACTGGCGCCCTGCCAGGCGCCCTCATGGGCGCTGGCTGCCTTGACTGGTGCCCTGCCAGGCGCCCTCATGGGTGCTGGCTGCCTCATTGGCGCCCTCCTGGTCCTGCCAGGCGCCCTCATGGGCGCTGGTTGCTTCTGCCAGGCGCCCTTGTGGGCGCCCTCCTTGCCGGGCGTCCTCTTGGGTGCCTACTTGTGTAGACGGGTGCTTGGCACTTTGCTTTATTTTTCGCTGCTCATCTTGTCTTTTTTGTGTCTTTGAGCATGTCTTAAGGTGACAGGCGTATTGGGCTTGTACGTCGTGGATCTGGGCCAAGTCGATTTGCCAGATCTGTGGCGTTGGGTGAAACGCTAACTCCTATGAGTAGGCGGGTATTTGTCTTGTGGTCCACATTTTCTTATTTTAAAAGTAGGGGACTAATCCATCATTGGAGCGCTTTCTTTAAGGAGGAGGAAGGAGTAGGCTCCACTTGTTTCAACATCTTTTCTTCCTGGTAAGTATTTGTTGTTCGTTACCGTGTACTTACGTTGTTGACCGTGCCCTCCTGCCAGGCACCCTCATGGGCGCTGGCTGCCATGACTGGCGCCCTGCCAGGCGCCCTCCTGGGTGCTGGCTGCTCCTGACTGGCGCCATGCCAGGCGCCCTCATGGGCGCTGGCTGCCTTGATTGGCGCCCTGCCAGGCGCCCTCATGGGCGCTAGCTGCCTTGATTGGCGCCCTCCCAGGCGCCCCTATGGGCGCTGGTTTTGTGTGGACGTGTGCTTGGAACTCTGTTTTATTTTTGCCCTTAACCTGTCTTCTTACCTATGAATTTTCAGGGCTTGCCTGGTGCCGAGGGGAGTTGCTCTTACCATTATCCATTGACGTTCCCGCGGGTCTTTGCGGCTTCTAATTTACTGAGGTAACTTACGGGCGGACTTCCTAGCTTCTTTGTTCAGACGTTCAGTTGTTCTTGACTTGTAATTTCTTTTTGTCCTATGGAGCTTGACTGATGATTTTACGTTATATCCACGTTTCATTTATCTTGCCTATTTTTCACGCTTCTGAACGTATCACCTCCTATCGTCTCATGGCAATGTTATCTCCATCAGGAGTTTATCAGAATCGGTTCGATTTAAATTCCCCACTAGAGATTGCGACATTTGCGATGCCGCTTTGCCCATCTAGGGACTCTGACAGGAGTTTATCAGAGTCTGTCCGAACTTAACTCACCATCAGACGTTGCGACCTTTTCGATATGCCGCTTCACGCCTTAGGTCTCTAACAGGAGTTTATCAGAATCTGTCCGAATTTAACTTACCCATTAGAGGTTGCGACATTTGCGATGCCGCTTCGCCCATCTAGGAACTCTGACAGGAGTTTATCAGAGTCTGTCCGAACTTAACTCACCCATCAGATGTTGCGACCTTTTCGATAGCCGCTTCGTGAACTGAGTAGGCTGACTTGTGCTTGGTTCTGCCTGGTTGTCTGGTCCCCTGTTGTTTGAGTCGGGACTTGGCTTTTAGAGCGCCTCTTGCCAGGCGTCCTCATGGGCGCTGGCTGCTCCTTATAGGCGCCCTCCTGGGCGCTGGCTGCTTCTGTATTGGGCGCCAGTTTCTCTTGGTTTTTTCTATGGTGCTGGAGCGACAGCTGTGATTTGCGAAACAATATTTTAAACCGTGCAGGCTCTGGTAAACGGTAGTGAGTTAGAGTAAAACTTGTAATCGTAACGTGATGTCTTTTGAATTACAAGAGTACAATTTCGTTTCGTTTAGTAACTTCCCAAGTTGTTACATTGGTTTAACAATTCTTTTTTGTCTCTGTTCACACAATAAACTTTTTTAGCTTATCTGTGTTCCAAGTTCTCGGTATTGGCTCCTTGCCCAGAGTTTCCAACTCGAAAGCTCCGTTTCTGGTTTCCGCAACTATTCTGTATGGGCCTTCCCAATTTAGAGCGTTTAACATTTCTTTTTTGTCTCTGTTCACACAATAAACTTTCTTAGCTTATCTGTATTCCAAATTCTCGGTATTGGCTCCTTGCCCAGAGTTTCCAACTCGAAAGCTCCGTTTCCGGTTTCCGCAACTATTCTGTATGGGCCTTCCCAATTTGGAGCTAACTTCCCCTGGGACCTGTTTTTCAAACCTATGGCTGACCTTCGTAGGACTAGGTCACCGACCCCTAAGGTTCTGGGAACCACGTTGTCGTTAAATCTTGCAGCCATCTTTTGTTTGATCACTAGATCCTTTAGTGCTACTTGGTTTCTGACTTCCTCGACGAAGTCCAGCTCCAACCGGAGTCTTTGATCATTGGTCTCCGGGGGGTTTGGGTTCTTGGTTCTCCAGTGCAACTCTCCGATCTCGACGGGTATGACCGCCTCTGTCCGGGATGCCATCCGGAAGGGTGACTCACCTGTCGACTAGTGAGGGGTGGTTCTGTAGGCCCATAAGACATAAGGTAGCTCTTCCGGCCAGCAGCCTTTTGCTTCCTCAAGCCTCCTCTTTAAACCTCTTAAAATTACTCTGTTGGCTGCTTCGGCTTGTCCGTTGGTCTGGGGGTGTTCCACTAACGTGAAACGGTGTTTGATGCCCAGGTCGGCCATCACTTGTCTGAAACCTTTGTCCGCAAATTGCGTGCCGTTGTCAGTGATGACCACCTCCGGAATGCCGAATCTGGTCATGATACTTTTCTTAAAGAATTTCATACAATTTTTCGCCGGGATCGTGGTCAAGGGCTCGGCTTCGATCCATTTGGTAAAGTAATCGACCGCGACGATTAAGTACTTTACCTACCCTGGGCCCGGCGAAAAGGGACCTAGAAGGTCGATTCCCCACCAAGAAAAAGGCCGGGGAGAGCTTAGGTATGTCAGTTTAGAGGAGGGGGCGACATGCACGTCAGCGTACCTTTGGCATTTTTGGCATTTCTTTACATGATTCTGCGAATCTTCATTCATGGTTGGCCAGTAATAACCTGCCCTGAGTGCTTTTTCTGCGAGGGCTCGTCCTCCCAGGTGTTGTCTACAGATCCCCTCGTGGATTTCTGTGAGCACGTAATCTGCTTCTGGTCCTTCTACACATTTTAATAGAGGAATAGAGAAGCCTCTACGGAAAAGTCGTCCTTCGATGACCGAGTATGATGCTGAGCGCCTCCTCACGGGAGCTGCTTCTTTGGCGTCAGCGGGCTCTTGCCCCTCGAGAATATACTGACGGATTGGGGTTATCCAGTTCTAGCTCGCCTCGACGGTGAGAACAGAGGTATGCGATCCATTACTTAGGAGGATGCTGGGACTAGACAGAGTTTCTTGAATGACGCTCCGAAGGTTCCCTGGTGTCCTGGGTCGCTTTTGCTTTTTACTATCATGTCGTCTAAGTATACTTCGATTGTCCGGCCGATTTGATTTTTGAAGACTTTATTCATCATTCTTTGATAGGTTTCCCCGGCGTTCTTGAGTCCAAACGGCATCACGCGATAACAATAATTCCCCTGTTCTGTCATGAACGCCGTTTTCTCCTGATCGGGTGGGAACATCGGGATTTGGTTGTACCCCGAGTATGCGTCCATGAAAGATAACAAATGGAAACGTGAGGCGCTATCGACTAACTTGTCCACGCTAGGGACGGGGAAGGCGTCTTTGGGACATGATTTGCTAAGATCAGTATAGTCGACGCACATTCTCCATTTTTCGTTAGATTTGTTCACAAGGACTACGTTTGACAGCCAGGTAGTGTACTTAATTTCTTTTACGAAATTTGCCTCCACGAGGTCCTTCACAGCCTTCACAGCGGCTTCGGCTTTCTCTCCCTTCTAGACTCTTCTTCTCTAGGCGACCCACTTGGTGCCGGGATTAACGGCCAGGTGGTGACAGACTACTTCGGGTGGTATCCCTGGCATGTCAGCTGCAGACCAGGCAAACAGGTCCGCATTCTCCCTTAGGCAGATGGTAAGTTTCTCTTTGACCTCCTCGGGGAGGTCGGAGCCTATCTTGATAGTCTTAGTGGGGTCTTCTCCTAACTGGATGGAGGTGAAGGCGCCATCTAGCTCGGGCCTCTTCATGCGCTTTTTGAGTTGCTTAGCGAGGGCGGAATCCTCCTCCTCTTCCTCACCGTCTGGATGATATCTGGCATCTAAGTCAGCCAAATTTATTTCAGCTTTCTTCCCGGATTCCCCGCAGGGTTTTCTTACTTCCATAGCCTCTTTTTCATCCTTGAGGCTCATGTAGTAACATCTACGCGCGGCGTCTAGATCTGCCTTGAGGGTCACAACCTTATTCTCTAAATTGTGGAATTTCATTTTCAGGTGAACTGTTGAGGTTACTGCCCCCAGCTTGCCCAATGTCGGCCTCCCGATAATGCACTGGTAGACAGATTTGCAATGGAGGATTAGGAAAGCTGTTTTGACAGTCCTGCATAAAGGTAGTTCACCATCTGGGTCTCCATAGGTGACCATCAGCTCAATGTGGCCTCGAGGCCTAGTTCTCGATCCATTAAACCCGGTCAAATCCTCTCCTCGATATGGAGTCAGGTCGGCGGGGGAGATGCTCAAAACTTGCAGCAGGTCTTCGAAAATGACGTCTACTGAGCTCCCCTGGTTGACCAGGATTCTTCTTACTTCGACATTGGCCATAATGGCAGTAATGAGCAGTGGGACATGTTTGTTTGGTTTTTCGTCTAGCAAATCCCTGTCGTCAAAGGATAAGGGCGGCCTGATTGGTCCTTTCCTATGGGCTGAGGTTGATGCAACACTCAAGATCTCCTCCCACTTCTTTTTCATTGACTTGTTCGACCGCCAACCGTCAAGGGGGTTGCCTCCGTGAATCACCATGGCACCCTCATGGGCGCTTTTTGCCTCACTAAGGGTGTCCTGCCAGGCGCCCTCATGGGCGCTGGCTGCTTCATCACTGGCACCCTGCCAGGCGCCCTCATGGGTGACGCTTCGAGTCCGGAGTCTGCGTCTGAGAGCCATTGCACATCAAGAGATAAGTTTGAGTTTTGGTTGTGTGAAAAGTTAAAAACCTACCACTGAGGTCGCCAATGTACTGTACTGAGCAGCTTTTTGGTCTTCTGCTGTTGGTAGGTCTCTTGCTGTCCTGACAGGAGGTCAATGAGCGCCCCCGGGGGCGGATACCTGCAAACCACTCTGACGCTCAAGTCAGTATATAGAATATAAGAGTGAAGGTACTAAGGATTAGAGATTCAACCTTTCTAAATGCAAAGTTTGCCTGTATTTATAGGAAATTGTGCCCTCTTGTGGATCGTAGGATGGGTAGAGTCGATCTTGACCGTCCAAGCATATTGGGCTCGCATGAGGTGGATATGGGCTGAATTGGTTGGGCTGATTCATATGACTTGCTAAGTGCACATCCTGGTTTTGCTAATGGGATCCTCTGGTTGACTCCAGAACACCTGTCATTATCTTAATGGAAACATTCTACAGTGGTTTAGATCCACAAACCAGATTCATGTTGGATGCCTCATCTGGAGAAGTGTTACTAAATTCATCATATAATAAAGCATGTGAGTTGATAGACAAAACTGCAACCAACAGCTACAGTTGGCCCACAGAAAGGGTCCGTGCTCAAAAGAAAACAGCTGGGGTTCATGAAATCAATGAAGTATCAGTCCTATCAGCTCAAGTGGCATCTCTCACCAACATGATCAAAAATCTCAATTCTACCAATGCCTCAGCATCCATTGCTGGAGCAATGACAGAGCCCATTGCTGCTGCAATAAAACATGCCCCTCCAGGAACAACTAGTTGTGTATACTGTGGGGGAGGACACTTGTATGAAGAATGTCCCAACAACCCTATCTCTGTGAACTATGAATGGTACAACAATAATAACAATCCTTACTCAAATACCTACAATACTGAGTGGAGAAACCATTCAAATTTCAATTTGAGCAACAATGCAGCCACAACACCTGCTGCTGCAGCACCTCCTTCTGCAACTTGGAGACATCGGTCAGATGCCGGAACAGCTTCGTCGCGGCCTCCACTGGGTCAACCCGGTATTCCTTTAGGTTCCTCTTCAAGAAGTCACCATCAATTGAAATGCTTGAAGATCGGCGTTTCTTTGACCCATCCCTTTCATGGCGACCTTTCTTCGAAGCCTTGGGGGAGCCGGCATGACCAGATCATACCCTTTTTTCCCGAGACTTGAGAAGGGGAAGCTTGATGCGCCAGACTTTGCTGGCGTCTCCGATGCTGAAGGTCACCAAGTTGGTCTTCAACACTCGCAACAGTGACGGTGTTGAGAGGAACGGCTTGTACCGGCTCGTCCTGTCGGGGGTTACATTGGGGGGTCGGTGGGGGATCGAAACTACTTTGGTGAAGACCGGCTCTCTTTTCTGCCGCTGCCCTCAGAATGGCGAACTTGTCAGGAGCCATGCTATCTGCAAAACAAACAAATTAAAGAAGGGTTAGGGAAATTGTTCTTAGAAATCGGCAACAAAGCTAAAAGCATATTATCAGTATCCGACCCTACCAAGTGCTTCTATCACTTTTTTCTTGGAACCCGCCTCGACCAACCTTGCGGTGTCAATTCCAAACTTCTTTGGATCTCTGTGGGGGATCAGGTTGGCAAAGTTGACCAAGATCGCAAGGGATTCTTGATCCAATTCACTTAATCTACTCAAGCAAACCATGTAAGCATTGGGGTGCGATTGTAGTGAGAAGGGGACCACCCAATGGGAAACTTCGTGGACTCTAGAGATCTTCCATCATCACTGTATTTGCCGACGTACCTGATGGCTTCTTCGTTCACAGGTTCGTCAAAAAAGAATTTGTCTTTCCAGTTTCCCTTCAGGGAGTCGGTATAGGGCATGAATACCTTGACGTTCCTCCTAGCTCGGAAGCTCATACATGACAAACTTGAGAGCTTGTGCCCAAACAGCAACATGTTGGTCCGCTCCCATACCCTCCACGTTCCATATTTGCCTTCTCCGTGAAATCCGAGTGACAACATGGCTCATATCATCTCCGGCTTTATACAAAGACCGGATCTCCCTCAACGTCTCTGATACCCAAGAATACTCTCTAGGGATATTTAAAGGCGCCAACAAGGGGACGACGACTGGCCCAACTCCGGTGCTGGAGTACTCATCAGAATCATCTTCATTGTTTCCGGGACCCCCATTGGTCCTGCAATCACCTGCATTGTTTCGGCTTTCAGCAAAGCCCTCCACATCAACCTCGGCATCAGCCTTACTATCCTCGGAGCTCCAACTAGTACTCCCCTCCTCTTCTGCGTCCCTATCAACACCGGACGTATCCGACTCAATGACCACCACATTCTCAGACCGGTGCCCACTTTCTTGACCTTCCTCCAGCAATTCATTGCTATAAAACAAAATAAATAATTTCAAATCAAAAACACAAATACACAAGTTATCTTCTTTCTTTAAAAACAAAAACCTAATTTTCAAAAATAGGGGATTAAGTCGGTTGTACAATCGGGTTAATATGCTTTTTAGGATAAATGAGTTGTACAGGCCAAAAGTTTTAAAATCCTATAAAAACAATAAAAAACATTAATTAAAAAAACACCAACACTTAAACATTTTCTACCAAGAACTACATAGTTTTGATTTCTCCATCGCACCTGGAGATATGTAGGAGCGGGGGCCCACTCTTGTCAAGCACAAAAAATAAATAATTTTATCAAGTCTTTTTCTTTTTAATAAAAGGGTAAAATAAACATCTTTAGAATTAACACAACTAATTAGAAGGTAACCTTCCTTAGGAAGGATGTCGTGGGGTGCTAACACTTTCCCCATGCATAACCAACTCCCGAACCCAATTTGGTCTCAAAGATCCTTATCCAAACCCAAAGGGATTTACCAATGTTTTCCCCTAAAAATTAAACTTTGGTGGCGTCTTCATTTTCAAACTTCTAAGAATCCTTTCCTGAATTGTTCCTTAAGTCAATATTTTCAAAAAAATAATAATTATTCATATTTAATAATATTCTAATCAATAAATATATAGAATCAAAAGTCTATAGAATGTAATACAAAATATTAGATGTTAAATAGTTAAGATATATATGTAATATATAATAACACATATATAAGTATAAAAGTAAATGGTAAATAGATAAAATTATTAGGGAAAATGGCTTTTGTTAGAAATAAAAGGAAGAATGGTTATATACATAATATTCTAGATAAGTGACAACATAACGTGGTTGCTCTGATGGTTAATATTTGAAACTTGTACAGAGAGGGAAGGGGTTCTATCCCCACATGGAACACCAAACAATTTTTAAAAAAAACTTTTTCTCAGAACCGCCTTCAACCATTGAACCGCCGGTTCTTGCCGGTTTTCCCGGTTCTGGGGCGGTTTTCCAGTGCTTGCCCCGGTTCTGATGCAATCTGGTTTTGGGGTTCAACTGGACCGGATAGGGGTCTAGTTCCCGGTTTCAACCGGTCGAACCGCCCGGTCCGGTTTTGATTACCTTGGTTCAGTCGCTACAGCTGGCGACTTCACTGGGGACATTTTAGAGAGTCAAACCTATTCTAATTAGTTGTAAAATTTGTTTGTTAGTTTAATGTTTATTTTTCCCTCTCTTTCATCTTTTATTCTTGTTGCATGTTATATTTTTATATGATATGTGAACCTTAGGATAGAAGACAATATTTCTTTGCATATGTGTTGTTTTGTTTTGCGGCTTGGGGGTATGCTTCTAAACATTGCTCCTACACCCACTTCACTATTACACATTATCACACACATGTGCATAGTCCTACACCCGGACTTGAGTATAAACCTAAGTTAGTGTGATATTGCGTACGTAGTGATGGCCTTCTGGATGTACATCTAGTTTGATGGTCACGAAAGCCTCACTTAGAGTTTGATCCCTTTGAAGATGCTATCTCCTCTAATAGTTTACCTATTGCTGGGATTAGCATTCTTAAATGGGGTCATTGGCTCTAGGAATCTTATTTAGGACTTTGTAGAGCTACCCTTGAGAGGTTCACTCAGTAGAATGAATCTTAAATCTATTCCCAAAGGAACTCTTTTAGGACACAAAGGAGCTTCATACTCTTGCATTTGAATAAACACTCATGCATTTGATTCCCCTTTTAAAAAAAAACAAAAATAAAACCTTTTTATTTATTCGAAAAAAATCATGTGTTCTTTCTTTCCATACATAAAAAATCACTGCGAGTGTCGTGCATTTTTTTTCCTCACATAAAAAAAACCAATTTTTTTAGCCATATAATATAAGCATACGGTTTATCATGCACCACCATTCATTCATAGTCATCCACAAATATCATCATCAAATAGTGTAGGCATCACATCATATGCAACATCATTATTATGAAATATATGTTAAAAAAATGCGGCATTCATACATCATTTCACTCATACTGTCATCCTAGTTTAAATGCATCATTTCTTCATGGGTGCATCATTTTCTAAATAAAAAAATCATGTCATTATTCTAGCATCATTCATCATCGAATAATATATATTTTAGCTAGCATTTTGCATCATTTACATGTTGCATTGCCACTAAAAACCAAAAAATCATTCAGAATAGTTGGATTTGAAAGGGAATATTCCTTCATGCATTTCATACATTTGCATTTTCATCATGTGTTAGTTCATCTGTTACATTTTTTATATTAAAAAAAAGAGTATACTTTCAAAAAAAATTGTTTGATGAGAGATGTGGCGTTCTTGTGAAATACATTCTAATTGATTGTTCTTCCTTGGAAAAGTTTAACCTACTAAATTACAAACGAGGTCGAACTTAGTTGCAAACTCAAGGTGTTTCAAGACACTCAATTTTCAAAAATAAGAAAAATTATCCCTGCTTGCAGCCTGTCCATAATTTTTGTCAGCAAAGTAATGCATCTCATCCAACTCGTGATAAATGATCGTAATGGTCCATTTTTGTTAACTAATGTGTTATCAATTTCATCTTCTATCATGTTTTTAACTATGTTCACTCTCTATGAAGCATTCGTATAGTTAACTTGCATGACATGTGTATTTACTCTTGTTTGGGTCAGTTTGTATCCTCATATTTTCATTTTTTCCTTGTTCCCCGTCCATTTCCAATGACACCCAACTGCCCATAAATTTCTTATTCCCCCACACCAGTACCTAGTTGACTATTTGGTTTGTTCTTAAGAATGGAATTTCATTAAATAATACTTTAGGTCCTCCACAATGGGAAGTTTTGATCACTTAAACATCTTGTCAACATTATATTCACTTGGTGCAAGTGCGAGTCTTTTGCAAAAAAAAAGCATAATAAAAAGGGTTTGTTAGGTTGAAAAATGCAAGAGCAACCTAAGCAAAAATTAGGGCTTAAAAAGAAATAAAGAAAAAGAGCAAATATATAAAAATAAATAATTTTTTGTCCTTGCGTTAATTTTTGAGAAAATAAGCAATCATGATTTGAAATGAGTTTGGCCATATTCCTATATCCAAAAAAAAAATACCCTTTGCTACCTGTTGCGACCGAAAAATCCGAGAAATGATTCCTCGAAGGTTCAAAAGATGAAGCCGCCACCAAAATTTAGTTTAAGGGCAAATATTGGAAAATCCCTTTTGGAATGGATAAGGGTCCTTGAGACCAGATTAGGGTTCGGGAGTCGATTATGTGTGGGGAAGGTATTAGCACCCCACGACATCCTTCCTAAGGAAGGTTACCTGCTAATTAGTTGTAGAAGCGAAAGTTAATTTTGAAAACATTTATTTTTACCCTTTTATTGTGAATTAAAAAGAAAGAAGAAAATTGATATTTTATTTAGGAAAATGATTATTTTGGAAAAGACTAAAAAAAGGTTTTTTATTCGTGCAATTGACAGATGTGGGCCCCCATCTGCTCCTACGTATCTCTTGGTAGAGAATCAAATCACATGTAGTTCTTGGGTAGAAAAATGTTTGTTGGTTGGTATTTTTTAATATAGGGATCTTTGGACTCCTAAGTGATCAGTTCATTTGTCCTAAAACGATGACTAACTTGACTGTACAGTCGGCTTAGTCCCCTACTTTGTGAAAATAGAGTTTTTGGAGTTTGGAAAATGGTTTGAAATGTGTTTGTTTGATTTTATTGGAATAGGGGTTTTAGGATTCCTAAGCCGTACGACTCATTTATCCTAGAACGCTGACTAACCCGTCTGTACAGTCGGCTTAGTCCCCTAATTTGAGAATTTGATTTGTGGGAAGAAACGTGTTTGTGTTTATTTTAACTTAGAAATTTGTTTGTTTTAAATAGGGATTTTAGGTCATGATCCGTAACGGTTCATTAGTGACCTAAAAAGCAGACTAACCCGACTGTACAGTCGACTTAGTCCCCTATTTATATTTTTTGAAAATGAAATATTCATTTATTTATTTTTTATAGATTTTTGTAAAAGAAATTGTTTTGAAACGAAATAAATAAGAAAACGAAAAGGGGCTGCATTAATAAAACAGGGGTGCAGTTAGAGCAGATGGTTGTATTATTAAACTGGGGTGTGAAAAGCAGCAGCCCAGTTGGTAGACTGGCCTGCGAATTTATGGGCTTGCGTAGGTAGGTGTATAATGGAAAACGAGAGGTGTAAATAGTATTGAGTTAAAAGGAAAAGACAAAAACAACCCTGAGTGTCTACTATATAAGGCGTTTAAAAAAAAAACCCTAAACCTAATTTCACTCTCACGCTCCAGCTGCGCCGTCCAAGCCGAAATTCTCTTAACCCTAATTCCTCTCATTTCCCCTCTCTCGCGGCGCTACCTATGGCCGAAATTCTCTCAACCCTAATTCCTCTCATTTCTCCTCTCTCTCCGCCTCACTTCACGGCTCCACGAGCGCATCCCCTCCTCTGTTTTCCTTCACCGTCAACCCAAATCCCCTTCTCCCCTTTTCCTCCACCCCCGACGCAACCCAAGCCTTCACCCCCACTTCCTCGCAGCGCTGCTTTGCAGAATGGCAAGAAAGGAGGGAAAGAAGTGAGTTCGGAGCGAGAGAGACGGGGGAAAACGCGAAGAGGGAGGGGGCGAGATGGAGTCGCGTCAGTGACCAGACTCCGGTGAAGGCAACGTTGGGCCGGCCGTCCCTTGGCCGGTGTGGAGGACGATGGTAGCGGACCAATTTCAATGATGACGGCTACGATGGGAGAGGAGATGCAGAGAGGACGACGACGTGGTAGTCCCTGGGCGATTCACGGCGGCGACGAGGCGTTTTATGGGAGACGGCCACCGTCACGGTGGTCGGACTGGTAAGGTTCTACTCCTCCCTTTTTTATTTCATTTTTTTTCTTTTCTACCCCTCTCCTACTTCCGATTTTGATCTTCTGGTTTCTATGTTTTTTGTTCCTCTGGGTGATTCACGGCCAACGGTGACAGGACGGACGACGCCGAGCCTTACGGTGGTGCTCGCTGATAGTGACGACGTGATTGGGGAGGACGACCACCGTCTACGGTGGTCGGAGCTAAAGGGGTAAGCTTCGGTTCCTCCTGCTTTTATATTTTCTCTTTTCTTATTTTGTTTTCTCTGTTTTGATTTCTACTTCTACCTGTTTTTGATTTCTTATTTCTAAAAAAGACCAAAAGCTAAACCGAAACCTTTGCCTAATTTCTTTTCTCCAAAACGAATTGACAGAACTTTAATTTTGTCTCTAATCTGTTTCGATTTTTGTTTTTAAGCCTAACCTCATATTCTAGGAGCTTTAATTCGTTCATGATAAACACACATTAGCCTTTTCCTAGTACTGAATTAAAACCCTAATTGAGTCCTAGACTTTTTTAACCTAATCTATTCAGAGGATGCATACATATGTATATATGACTAAGGATACTGAAAAAAAAAAACAAACATGCTTGCAGTTGCCATATGAGCATCTAACACATTACAGAATACACCTACACCGATACCTACATTTTATTTTTGAATAAAAGGGACACCAACCTGTTTTTCCTGATTCTGAACTTGTTTGATTGCTGTTAATCACTGCTACTGTTACCCTGACTGCTCCTGCTACTTCTGTTTCTGATTTTTTAGTGTTTTGCGATTAGGGTTTCAATGTGAAAACCCTAATCTTTTGGTTCTGAATTCTTTGTATTTTCTGTCTGTGTGAATTGTTGTCCTTTTCTCTCTGGATTCAGCTTGTTTATATAGGTAAAAAAATTAGGGTTTTTGCTGATCCTTCCTCATTTCTTTCCTTTTTCAGGTATTTGGACTTGTTGAGAAAACTTGCTCAGCAAGAACAGGCCCAAGGAAGCTGCTGTTGCTGCTGTTATTTTTATGTATTTTCGTTTCTTCTATTTTTTTGTATTTTTTTTTATTATTTTCGGATTGCATTATTTTTGTATTTTTTAATTTAAATTTTTTGGATTTTTGGATTATTGTAAATTAATTTTTATTAATTCTGATTTTTATTATATTTTGGGATGTTTGTAAACTGCTATTTGTACAGATTTATTGTTTTTGGTCAAAGATGGAAAAGAATGATTAAATTGGGCCAAGCCCAATCAAAACTAAACATAGGCCCAATTTAGACAAATGGCTGAAGTAAGGCCTAATTAGAACAAACTTTTAAGATCAGGTCCAATCTAGCCACATAGGTCCATTTAGGCAAACATTAGACATAAGCCCAATTATTAAAAAAACTGGTCCAAAACACTAAGCGTAAGCTCAAATAGACAAGCTAACGAAATCAGACCCAAAAAGGTTGGACATAGGCCCAATTGGATAAATCAGTCCGAATTAAAAGCAAAACAGCGTTCGAAACGCCATGGGCTTGTGATACAGGGCCAAAACGGATACGATAGAAAGGTCAGGCAAAATTGGGGTATAACAGCTGCCCCTCTTTATTTATATTTTACTAGAAAAGGTGAGTGGTTTTCAGATTTTCGTAGTAGAAATAAAAATAAAAATAGAATAGTCTCTAATTTTGCCCGCTTGGGGGGAAGATGAGTTAGGGAAAAGAGGGACGATTAACACTTGGCGTGTTGACCGAGAACAATAAAGAAACGAACACTCGAGACCTGGCGGAGCGCTGGGGCTCTAAAAGAGCATTTGGGCTCTAAGGGAGCACCGGGGCTCAAAGGGGGTTGCCTAAACCCCTGGAGGACCTTTTGGGGTCCGAAGGTGCACTGGGGCTTTGAAGGACTGCCGGGGTCCGGGGGTGGCCTTTTTCGAGCGGTCGTTAATAAGATCTGGTCTAGAACTGATCACGAATGACGTCCACTATGTCTTAGGCTGACACAGCTAGTCTGAGGGGCCTGGGGCCGGATGATCCGTCGGTGCTCGATGCCGACGTGCGATCTGGATTGGACCTCTGGGGGTCTGGAAGATCGGTGCTAGACTCGGTGTTAACATTACGATCTGGTTTGCTAATTTGAGATCAACACTTGTCGCGTTGGCTTTTTTAACAAACTAGAAAGGGTCGACACTTGAGGTCGATATGCAACAAGTATTATGAACATGACATGCATGTGATGTATGCAAGTGTAATGATTGATGCTGAATGGGATGATAAATTAAATATGGAATGGTTTGCTCTTGCTTTCTTTTTTTTGTTTTTCTTTGCTTCTTGCTTTTCTTTTTGGCTTTCTTTTTACTGGTCTCATCAACTCGCGGGACTTTCGGTGTGAGATATGAGGACTGCCCCGAGTAATGGCATTGCCAGATTGAAGCACAAGCTATTATGATTCTTTGTTTGAAGTGATCGTGCACGTATTTGTCCTTTTGCAAGTTTTATTTATGAGAGATTATCTCCTTTCCGTAATTTTTAGAAATTTCGTAATGATTGTAATGCTCTTGATTATGCACATGCTTTGCAATTCAGTATCATGTATCATAAAACATCATTTTAAAGTGGATTGGAAACAAGGGAACAAAGCGAGTGTTTAGTATTCAAATGGAGGCCGAGTGTGCAGAAGGTCACACTGACCGGAAATTACATTGAGAGCTTTTAAACTAAAAAGAAAGAAAAATGAAGAGCAGATTCCTTAATTGTTTGCATCTTTGGAGTAACGGCGTCAATCACCCATACATAAACTTGACCACTCATCATTCAACTTCCAGAGGCGTGATCTGCCTTAGTATCTGTTCAAAGTCCAACTTTCTGACCCTAATTTTTGCCTGGATCGCTCTTTAGAGTTTTCAATCCATCGGGTCGCTCTAATTTTTGCCTATGCCGCCCTTTTGGGTTTTCGACCTAGCGAGCTCATTTTTGCTTGGATCATCTTTCTCTTTTTTCCATATATTTATTTTAGGCATAGCACTTCTTGACTGCATCTGAGTTCACTGGGAGTGGGAGGTCATCACCATCCATTTTTGTGAGGATTAATGCCCCTCCAGAGAATGCTTTCTTCACCACATAAGGTCCTTCATAATTAGGGGTCCATTTCCCCCGAGAATCTTTTTGGATAGGCAGGATTTTCTTGAGCACTAGGTCTCCCTCCTGAAACTGTCGAGGACGAACGTTCTTCTCGAAGGCTTTCTTCATTCTTTGCTGGTACAACTGCCCATGGCACAGAGCTACTACTCTCCTTTCTTCAATGAGATTCAACTGATCGAGACGAGCTTGAACCCATTCTGCTTCTTCTAATTTTATTTCCATCAGCACTCGCAGAGAGGGTATTTCAACTTTGATGGGAAGAACTGCTTCCATCCCGTATACTAGCGAAAATGGAGTTGCCCCTGTTGACGTGCGAACTGAGGTTCGGTATCCGTGCAGGGAGAAGGGAAGCATTTCATGCCAATCTTTGAATGTCACTACCATTTTTTGCACGATCTTCTTTATATTCTTGTTTGCCGCTTCGACCTTCCCATTCATCTTTGGACGGTATGGAGAAGAGTTGTGGTGTTGAATTTTGAAATCCTCACACAACTCTTTCATCATCTTGTTATTCAGGTTGGTCCCATTATCTGTGATGATCTTATTTGGAAGGCCGTAACGTCAGACCAAGTCCCTTTTTATGAACTTGACGACCACAGATTTCGTTACACTGGTATAAGAAGCGGCTTCAACCCACTTGGTGAAATAATCAATAGCAACCAGGATGAAGCGATGACCGTTCGATGCTTTAGGTTCGATGGGACCGATGACATCCATGCCCCACATTGAGAACGGCCATGGTGCTGCTAAAACGTTCAAAGAAGCGGGCGGCACATGAATGTTATTGGCATAGATTTGACATTTGTGACACTTCCTCACATAGCTAAAGCAATCGGTTTCCATTGACAACCAGTAGTAGCCAGCCCTCAAGATCTTTCTTGCCATTGTATGCCCATTAGAATGGGTGCCGAACGAGCCTTCGTGGACGTCTTTCATAATCCTTTCTGCTTCCTCTTTTGCCACACATCGGAGGAGGACCATATCGTGATTTCTTTTATAAAGTACTTCCCCATTTAGAAAGAAACCCATTGACAATCTCCTAAGTTCTTTTATCATTCTCTGTGGCACCAGGAGGGTATTCTCTGTTTATTATATAATGCTTGATGTCGTAATGCCAAGGTTTACTGTCGGGCTCTTCTTCAATTTCCATACAATGATGTGCTGGCAAATCTCGATGTTGAATTCGGATGAGTGTCAGACTTTATTGTCATTGATATTGAACATTGACGACAAAGTTGCTAAGGCATCTGCCAATTGATTTTCTTCACGAGGGAAATGGTGGAAAGTGATCTCGTCAAACTGTTCGATCATCTTTTGGACGTGATCGCGATAGGGGATCAACTTGGAATCTCTGGTCTCCCAGTCACCTTTTATTTGATAGATGACCAAGGTCGAGTCTCCATATACATCGAGTCTCTTAACCTTCCACTCGAGGGCCGCTTGGATGCCCAGAATACATGCTTCATATTCTGCGATGTTATTTGTGCAATAGAAACTCAATCTGGCAGTACATGGTATGAAGCGGTTATCTGGGGAGATCAATACAGCTCCGACCCCATGCCCCCATAGATTGGAAGCGCCATCAAATGACATTCTCCACCTTTCGTCGCCTGGAGATTTTCCTTCTCCGAATAGAGCCATTATATCTTCATCGGGGAAATCGCATTGCATTGATTGGTAATCCTTGTTGCGCCCCGAAAAATCCGGTTAAGGATTCCTCAGTTTGACAACGTGAAAAATTTGAAGCCGCCACCAATATTTATTTTTTAAAGACTAAAACATTGGAAAAAGTCTTTTGAAAAAGGCGGATGGTCTTTCGAAAACATTGAGATGTAGGTTCGGGGGTCGGTTAGGTACGGGGAAGGTATTAGCACCCCGCACCTCCTTTCTACCGAAAGGGAACCATTAACTTTGATATGTGGCTTAGAAAAAAGTTGACTTGAAATGATTTTTGTTCTACTTCCTTTCTTTTTATTTCATTTGAGAAACGGTTTTATTGAGAAGAAAAATATTTTGGTATCTTTGAAAAGCGGAACGAAACAAAGATTTTAAAAGGGTGCTTGACGGGTTACGACCCGCTCCTACGTACCCTCTCTGGAAGAGGGATCAAAGCTACGTAGTTCTAGGGAATAAAACAAAGTTTTTTTAAAAGTGTGCTTGACGGGTTACGACCCGCTCCTACGTACCCTCTCTGGAAGAGGGATCAAAGCTACGTAGTTCTAGGGTTTCGGTTTTGAAAATGTTTTTGTGTTTTATCTTATTTAATTTTTTTTTGGGTTTTTTGAAATAGGACTCAAGTCTTCACAAATACCAAACAAGCAACGGCTTCGAGTGGCGTTCATTACTAACTCGAAAGAAAAGAGTCGAAACCGGTAATCAAACAAGCAAAGGCTTCGAGTGACTACAAGTAACGACGTTTTATTATCTTTTTTTGAAATCATTTTTGAAAAAGGTGAGCATTGGTGATAATTACGTTGTTTTTGAAATTGGAATTTATTTACTTTTTTAGTTAAGGTGTGGGAGCTTTCATGATAGCCAAACAAGCAAAGGCTTCGAGTGACTACCACTAATAACTCCTCATTAGCGATCAAACAAGCAAAGGCTTCGAGTGATGACTAATGATTTATTTAAGAAAAATGCCTTAGAGTTTTTGTTTGAGAAAACATTTGACTTGGGTTTGAAGACTAGTTTTGGAAAAGAATTTGATTTGGAAAAAGTTTTGAAAGATAAGTAGAACATTTCCATCAACATATCAATTTCTAACCAAGATGCAATTCCCTTAATTACACTTCATACAATCATTACAAATCAAAGAGATACATCTATGCATAAAAGTGGCCCTTGGCCGAATGCTCCTCATGCAAAAATCAACATCAATTTCATGCTAAAGTTCACAAGTTAGCACACAAAAACATCACAAGATGCAACCCTATTCCAATCATATGAGACTACAAGACAAACCTCAAACAAGACATACATTTATTCAACAACAAAATCAAAGGGAAAAAAAAACAATGGAAACCCTAATCCTGCCCTTGAACCGAACACAAACTAACCCAAACCAAGTCATTTTTCAACTACAAATCATCAAATACACAAAACAATACTTGAACCCTATTTTTACATTCTGGCCGAAGCTTATCAAACAATAATCCATCTTCGATTTCATACCAAACTTTGCAAATTATTATACAAAAGAAACATAAGACACCACCTTAAAGTGTAAACATTAAACAAAATTGAATCATATAGAGTAATCCTTTCACTTAGATTAAAGTGCCATGGGCACAAGTGAAAATCAACTTACCCCATCATCAACATCTAGCAATGAGCAAAATAGAACACATAAACCAAGAAAATAAAGTCGAGTCCTTTCTAGCCATCTTCACCACTTAAATTAAAGTGCACTAGACACTAGTGGTGACTCACATAGCTAAATCATCAACTTAAAAATTACTTGCAAACAATAGTCCATCAAAACGACTTGAGGCAATATTTTTAAACACAAATACAAGCAAAATAAACAAGGAAACAACAAAAACCCTAAATGTCTCATGATTTGCGAAACCTCTACATAACCAAACAACAATTTTATTCTCAACCTAAAAATTAATTGCAAACAAAGATTCCATCAACAACTTGAGACAATCACAAGCCAAATAACCAAAGAACAACTAAAGATCCTAAATAAACTCATGATTTGCGAAACCAACAACAATTTTATTCATCAACAAATATAAAATCAACACAAAAACAAACATGAATCAATTTAGTCTAAGGTGAGAGGCACCTTAAACACCCAAGGCTCCCAATGTCCTTGTCCATAATGTTTAAGGCTCCTCTCACCAACAACAACCAACAAATCACATTTTATAAATGTTTATGATGATATGCGAAATGGAGGAAAGGAAGAATATAAGTTTTGATGCAAAATGTTTTAAATATGATGCAAGGGTGCTAGAGATTTTACCTTCTCCAAGCTAGGAAGTAAGATTGAAGAAAGAAAACTAGAGCAAATCAACAAATCTTCAAGGAAACCAAGAAGAACTTCACGCAAATCTTCAAACCACAAGCCTTGGATGATGCAAATATGGACTAGAGTAGGAGAGGAGGGAGATGTATGGAGTGGAAATGAATTTGAGATGAAGAAGAGGAAAGAAATCAAAAAAAATATGGAGGAGGAGTGGTGAGGGGGCTACGGCCAAGGGGAGAAGGGAGGGGAGGAGTTGGTGTGCTAGGGTTTTTGAATGGAGAGTGAGGCCAAGAAGATGTGTGGGTTGATCATATGAAGATATATATAGTGCTCACTTATCATTAAGGGTATCTAAGTCAATTTATCTCCCTTGTGCTCTAGGATTGCATCTAAATTTTGAACCAAGGGTCAAGATCAAATGTCACATGGATTAGGGGCAATTAGAAAGCACAAAGTGAGGAGAGAGAGGGCTGAGGGGTGTAGCTTAAGGAGGTGAGTGAAGGATAAGTTTAATTACAAAAATGTATTTTCTCATGAAGCATATTACAAGAGTGCCATTTTAATTCAAATGAAGGGTGAGGATTGCATTTAACACTTGAATGGAAGGCCATGATTTAAACACAATTTGCAATCAATAAAATAAACCAAAAAAGGGGGAAAAAGGGTTGGAATTCGCAGCCAAAGGAAAGAGAGTGAGTGGAATTGCAACTTGTACTATTGTACTACACTTGACCTTTCAAAATTCAAAGGGATATTCCTTATTCCTTTCTAGATAATTCTTCTAAATTCATACCATTTTGGGCCGTGTCCCATGATTCAATGATTGGGCTCTGAATTTTATGATCTCACCAATCCCAAAATTGATTTGTTGACCCCACTCTAAAGGAAATGACCATTTTGCCCTTTTGTTTAAAAACCGAACTTCATGCCTAAAATATTCCCATGATGCACAAAAAAAAAAAATACACAACTCCACTCACTTGGACTCACATAAATTCCTCAAGAGATGCATAATGGTTTTTACTGAGAAAATATTTATTTTAGTGAAATGACCAAAATGCCCTTTTGGTCCCAAAAACTCTAATTTGCTCCAAACTTCATTTCCACTCTAACAATGATCCTGAGACCCTTTGGATGACTCTAAAACTCTAGAAATGCATGCATGATGAGAAAATAAGTCTTTTTGGCGAAATTACCAAAATACCCTTTGAACGAGGAAAAACCCTAGAAACCCTAGAAATGCTCTAAAGTGCTCTAAAATGCCATGCAATGCTTTTCTAACCCTAAAATGCATTCGGGAACTTCTAAGATGCAAGCATGATGCTCTTCCTAACCTCTAGGATGAATGCTAAGACTTGATTTATTTATTTTTGATTGAAAATTAGGGTTTTGACCTAAGCCGGACAAAATTGGGGTATGACAATCCTCAATGGGTTGGTGTGCCAAGTATTTAGCCAATGCACTACCTTTGATTGCTTTTTGAGTGACGTACAGGATGTCGTATTCAGATAGCAGCATTTGCCAGCGGGCAATTCTCCCTGTGAGTGCGGGTTTTTCAAAGATGTATTTGATTGGATCCATTTTAGATACCAACCTGATAGTATGGCTTTGCATATACTGCCTCAGACGGCGTGCGGCCCAGGCCAAAGCACAACACATTTTTTCCAACAACGAGTATCTTGCCTCGCATTCGGTGAACTTCTTGCTGAGACAATAAATGGCATGCTCCTTCCTTCCGGGCTCGTCATGTTGCCCCAGCACACAACCCATTGATTTGTCTAGCACTGTTAGGTACAAGATGAGAGGTCTGCCAGATACAGGTGGCATTAGGACTGGTGGATTTTGGAGATACCTCTTGATCTTCTCAAAGGCTTTTTGGCAGTTATCGTTCCACTTTGTCTCTTGGTTCTCACAGGTGGATGTTAATTGGGATATGAATCTGGAAATGTAATTCAATCTTCCCAAGAATCCACGAACCTCTTTCTCGGTTTTTGGCGCCGACATTTCAAGAATTGCTCGTACCTTGGCTGGATCTACCTCTATTCCCCTTTGACTGACTATGAAACCCAAGAGCTTTCCTGATTTTACACCGAAAGTGCATTTGGCAGGGTTTAATCTGAGTTTGAACTTCCTCAGGCGCTCGAAGAGTTTTTGCAGATTAACGACATGTTCTTCCTCAGTCTAGGATTTTGCAATCATATCATCCACGTAGACCTCTATTTCTTTATGCATTATATCATGGAATAATGCTACCATTTCCCTTTGGTAAGTTGCACCAGCATTCTTCAGTCCGAATGGCATTACTTTGTAACAGAATGTACCCCAGAGAATGATGAAGGTGGTTTTCTCCATATCCTCAGGGGCCATCTTGATTTGGTTATATCCGGAATACCCATCCATGAAGGAGAAGATAGAGTGTTGTGCTGTGCTGTCTACCAGGACATAAATGTGAGGCAGAGGAAAATCATCTTTAGGGCTGGCTCTGTTCAAATATCGATAATCGACACACATCCGAACCTTCCCATCTTTCTTTGGAACTGGAACAATGTTGGCGACCCATTGAGGGTATTTGACTACTGCTAAGAACCCAGCATCGAATTGCTTCTTAACCTCGTCACGGATTTTCATTGACATATCCGGCTTCATTCTTCTTAATTTCTATTTCACCGGCGGGCATTCGGGTTTCACTGGTAGTTTGTGTTCGACTATGTCGGTGTCTAGTCCGGGCATGTCTTGATATGTCCATGCAAAAATGTCGACATATTCGAACAAAAGTCGTACCAGTTTCTCCCGTTCGCTGTCTTTCATTGTGGTGCCGATCTTGACCTCTCTCTTGTCTTCTTCTGTGCCCAAGTTAATCGTTTCGGTAGATTCCTCGTGGGGCTGGATCACCTTATCCTCTTGTTCCATCATTCTCATCAACTCGAGAGGTTTCCCTGTTATCTTCCATATCTTCCTCAGTTTGAGTTATCGGTGTCGTTATTTTCAAAGATAATTTTCTTAGATCTGCATTTAGCGAAATTGACGGAATAAATAAAAATGGATAAAAGAAAAGACCAAAGCAAATAAAAAGAGAAAAAGGAAAGTGGAAATTCTTTGGAGAATTCAAAACAACGTTTCATTAATGATGATACTGAAAAGAAAACATGTGTGCCCTAATGAAATGTCCTAAGGCCTGGGGCAGAGCCAAAGGATTGCATTACTGGAAAATTACTTTGGACTAAAAACTACGGGGAAGTCAACAATCTCCCAATTATTAAGCCTTTCACTTGCGGGACAAGGGCGCACAAGACTGGCGACGCCATCTCCAGCATTTAGATCATCTTCAATGGCTGCAATCTGATTTGGATTCAGCATTCCCGTGCTCCGAAAGTTTAACTTGATGTCGCCGATGATGATCTTCTTCATGCTTGCCTCTCTACCTTCAAGCTTGGCTATCCTCCGCTCCTTCTTTTCCTCAGCTATTCTTCTCTTGTCAGCGCGACCAGGCCAGTATCCTATCCCATGTCTATCTTTGTTCCCCTGCAATTGTATCGGGGTCAGTATCCCTTGTTCAGTCCTCCCTAAACCGCTTCCAGCTTGGTAACCTTGGCCTATCATGACTTTAGCAACCATTAAGGCAGCCTTGGACAGTTTAGGCTTCAGTGGAAGGATTTCTCCCCTCACAGAGGTGGCATTTGCAATTTCTAATGCTTGGAAGGCAGTCTCAAGCGATTCTTCGGTAGCCTCAATGCAGCGGGCAGTAGACGACCTATTCACTAGCATTTCTTCTTCACCGAAAATAACTACTAGCTTATTGTTCACTATGAACTTAAGCCTCTGATGTAGAGAGGAGGGAACAGCCCCGGCAGAATGTATCCATGGTCTCCCCAAAAGACAACTGTAAGATGGATTGATATCCATTATTTGGAAAGTCACTATGAAGACTTCTGGACCTACCTGTACAGGTAACTCCATCTCTCCGATGACCTCTCTTTTTGATCCATCAAAGGCCCTGACTAATATAGAGCTGGGTCTCATGTATGAACAATCCACATGCAACTTTTCCATGGTCGATTTGGGTAACACATTCAAGGACGATCCATTGTCAATGAGCACTCGAGCAAGTGAGTATTCTCCGCATTTCACGGAGATGTGCAAG
Source organism: Astragalus membranaceus (assembly GCA_039519185.1). Lineage (NCBI taxonomy): Eukaryota > Viridiplantae > Streptophyta > Magnoliopsida > Fabales > Fabaceae > Astragalus > Astragalus membranaceus. The sequence goes on from CM076847.1 coordinate 29,606,652, forward strand.
GCCCTGTTGTGTCCTCTCCCTTCGGCTGGAATCTCGTCATCAGTAAAGGTGAGGTAGTTGCTTGCAACAATGTTCCCAACGATCCCATCAAACTGACTCACTGTGATATCATGAGTGACATAGGCCTCGTTCAGTACCTTCATTAATGTCGCGCGATGAGCTTCTGAGCTAAGCAATAATGATAACAAAGATATCTTAGCAGGGGTCTGATTCAGCTGGTCAACCACCTTATACTCACTCTGCCTCATAAGCTTTAAGAATTCACTGACTTCCTGTTCAGACAGTGTCCTTTGGCCTGCATTCTTATCAACAGGTTCTACTTCTTTGTCTTTGCCCTTGCGGGTTCTTTCTTCTTCTTCCCTTGATTTTCCTCCACCGAGTCTTTCGGGGGCATAGATACGCCCGCTACGAGTCATTCCACTAGCCCCTGAGATGTTGATGACATCAGGGCTGTTCTGAGGACCTTTCACTAGGACTTTCACGCTGTAATTCCACGAAACTGCTTTGGTGTCCCTGTAGGGGAAGGGAGCGGGCACTTGGATAGTGATTGGTTTAGGTGTACCCAGGGAGGACTTCGAGTCCTTAGTGTAGCGGATCTCTAGCGGCTTTCGGGTATCCTTGTCCTGGCCATTGCTCGATAGGATGGTTGACACTTGGTCCTCCCTCTTTCGAAATCCCACTTGTATTATATGTCAGTCTAGCAGATCTTGAAGGACCGGCTTGAACGCTTCGCATGTCCCGGCACAGCGAGGGTTGGTACATAAATTTTTTCCGGCGCATCCCTTCATAACAACTCCGAAGTGGCACAATTCAGCATGGATGATGTCTAGAGGTGTGCTGATATCTTCCACCTTTCTAATTAAGGACTCTCCTTCAAAAATTTCAACAGCATTAACAGAGGAGTTCCAATGCCCTGGTAGAGGGTTAGTGGCAACATTTGGGCCGTCTTCTTTGAAATTCAGCCATTTGGATTCGATCAGGTCTTGTACCACATATTTCAAAGCTTTGCAGTTTTCAGTGGAATGGCCGACCGCTCCAGCGTGGAACCCACAGGTAGCATTCGGGTCGTAGCTTTTGGGGAAAGGAGGCTGAATAGGTCTCATCGGACGGGGAGTGATTAGGTTGTGATCGATGAGATGGTTAAACAGGTCTGTGTACGACATGGGTATCAGGTCAAAGCTAACAGGCTTTCTCTCTGGGTAATTTTGTGGTCTGTAGCTGGGAAGGGTTTGGTGAGGTGAGGCTGGTGGCGTTTGGGTAGGGAATTTATGGGCTTGTGGCGGTTTATTGTAGGAGGGTTTTCCGGCTCCAGTGATTGCATTAGTTTCCCCCTCTCTTCTTTTGGGAAAACCAGCGAAAGGCTTTTTCTGGCTATTGGTTCCGGTGAAGCTGTGTGCAATTTTTCCATTCCTTAAACCATTCTCTAACCTCTCCCCTATGATGACCATATCCGAGAAGCTTGAGGATACACTCCCTACCAATCTATCGTAGAAGGGCGACTGTAAAGTATCCATGAACATTGTTACCATTTCTTTTTCCAGCAAAGGTGGTGCTACTTGTGCTGCTAACCCTCTCCAGTGTTCAGCGTATTCCTTAAAGGACTCGTTATCCCATTTCACCATATTCTGTAGCTGTGTCCTATCAGGTGCCATATCAGTGTTGTACTCATAGTGCTTTAGAAAAGCGTCTGCTAGGTCTTTCCAACATCTGATGTGAGCACGTTCCAACTGCATGTACAAATTCGAAGCTGATTCAGCTAGGCTATCTTGAAAGTAATGGATGAGCAGTTTGTCATCATGTGCGAATGCAACCATTTTCCTGCAGTACTTGGTCAGATGGCTTGCTGGACAGGTTGAACCTCTATATTTGTCGAAGTCTGGCACTTTGAATTTAGGAGGGATGGCCACATTTGGGACAAGACATAGGTCGTACGCCTCTCTTGCACCGACATTGGATCCTTCGATTTCTCTCACGCGCTCTTCAAGCATTTGATATTTATCCTTGGGCTGAGAGTCCTCCATTGAGTAGTTATGAGTGGGTCCTCTCATGTTGTAGTGAGGGGGCACCATTGGCGTTGCAGCGGAGTTCGCATTCAAGATGTGCGAATTGGGAGTAGGAGCATGATGAATTACTACTGGTGACGGAGTATAACCCTGTGGAATGACCTGAGGTGCAGTCGCAGGACTTGAGAAGTGAGCTCGCGGTATTTCTGCATTTGTATTTTGAGTTGAAGGTCCAGCGACTCCCGAAGGTCCTCCCTCTGGATTGACCTCCATGGTAGGAGGAGTATAACCAGCTAGGAGACCGTAAGGGGGCCATGGATAGCCCTGGATGTTCACTCCAGCGGTGTATGGAGTCTCGAAGCTGGGAGGAGGAAGGCTCGAAGCATTGTTCTCAGTATTCCCCGCCGAGGCATTTTCGTCTGCGCTTCTTTTCTCGAGGAGTTTCATGAGCTCGGCCATTTGATCTTTCAATACCATCATCTGGCTCATTTGATCCTTCAGCTTTGCCATGTCTTCTCTCAGAGCCTGATTATCCTCTTCGACCATCTTCTTTGCTTGAGAACGAGTCTGGTAGCGATGTTGATGAACCAGCTTGCCTTTTCACTCTTTTTTTTTCAAGTTTTTCGACGTAAGTACATGAATGAATGAATGAATGAATATGCATGGAGTGCAAATGTATGCTTTCGTGTTACGCCAGGAGAATTGTAAGTTTCTATTCGACACAAAATAGATTCAAAGTTCAAAACAGAACGAACGAGTCCTTAAAAAAAACAATCAAGCAAACTGGCGGACTACATCTTTTTCCATGAAACCAGGGTAGCGTCCTTTAATTTTTAACACAGTAACAAGACGTTTACAAAAATCAATGAATCTTGTAATCTCGATGGGCGTGTCTTTATCTCTGGCAAAGTCTAATGCTATTAGGTGTCTGGGAATCTCTCTGACAGCCTCATTTGCTAGCTCAGCTAACTGTGAGAATTTGTTCCTCCAGTACTCATAGTCGTCATTCAGCTTCACATAATGCTCTTTCAAAAACATATGTTCCTTGTTAAGGTCATCATAGATTTTGTCTTGATATTCAGCATAAGCCTTCAGGTCGATGGTTTTCTTGCATTCTTCCTGCAGAGCTTCTTGATACTCTTCAAGCTTCTTTTGTATCACCTCTCTGGCCTTTCTTTCAATTACCAGCCTATTCTCACATTCAGCGGTCATTCCCTCTAGTCGAGGTTTCATATCTTCGAGTTGGCTTCGTAGTGTTCTTTCAATCGCTGCAAACTCGGTCAACTGTTTTTCCCATCCATATGCATTATCTATGGCCCGATCTCTCTCTCGATTGCGGACTTTAAGCTCTTCATTTGCACCCATGAGACTTTCTTGCAGGCGGCACATTTTTTCTTTCCCGGCCTGCTCCCTTTCATCACATTCAGCCAGGCGCTTTCTTTTCATGGCACTTTCTCGTTGCAAATCAGCATTTTCTTGGAGCACTTTCTCTAGTTTAGCTTGCAATTCTGCCTTTTCTTGTTCTGCTTTGGACAAGGCGACTTGGAGTCTCTCTAGATCTTCATCGAGTATAGGGATAGGCGGAGGAACCTCGGGGGTGACCGGAGCTGCCAGACGGAATGGTAGTCAAACTTCTTGGACTCTAGATTTGACCCACCGAATGTAGCTTTCTTTGGCATCAATGCCTCTGGGCCCTAGTTCATCATGACCTTTTCTGGATTTTTTGCCCCAGGCCCGACTAATCTTTCTTAGCGTATCAAGATCTTCCGAACCCCTCTTCTCTAGCACAAATGAGAGTAAAGATTCTTCCGGGGGTGGATTTATCATAGGATAACCCAACTGCCTCAAAGCAATGGCGGGATTGTAGTTAATGCAGCCTTTAGTCCCTATGAGGGGGACATTTGGGAAATCACCACACTGATAGACGATTTCTTCTATATTTTGGTCCCGAGAATACCAAGAAATGTCACTCCCTTTGAGGCCGGCGATGTATTGGGCCCATTCTGTCTTGCCCCTGACCTCTATATGATGATTTCTTTTGAAGATGTGAGAAGTGAACCAGCGATACAATACAGGCAAACAGCATAGGATCAAGCCTTATCGTTTTTTATGACGTTCGTGAATGGTGTAATACACGTCAGCAAGAACAACTGAGGCGGGATTTTGTCCTTAGAGTTTGAATGCTAAGAAAACGTCTATTGTAGTGTAATCAATATAGCCATCGTCATTAGGGAATAGAACGACCCCATAGATGATTAGAGCGAAGACGTCCATGAATGTAGCCCAATTTTCTTTACCAGCCCAGAACGAGGCTTCCTCTTCCAAGTACCATCTTGTCAAACCTTCTACCCCCTTCTTTACAATTATCTTCTTGGCCAAGTGTGATGTTGGAATTTTTAATATTTCAGACAGTTTTTCACCTATAGGATAATTTTCCACATATCGGTATGGCTTTTTGTTTGCTGGAGGGAAGCATAGTATATTTTCAAACTCTTCTAAGGTCGGGGCCAGCTGATAGTCTTGAAAGGTGAAACACCGTAACGGTGGATCATAATACTGGCCCAATGCAGTGAGAGCTTCAGCTTGTACCTTGATATTCAGCAGACTTAAAAGATTCCCATACTTGGCGGTGAAGGAGTCACGAAGCCATGGCGCCATTTTATTGCTTAGGTCTCGTAGACTTCGTAGGTTTGGTTGCTTGATTTTCAAATGTATGGTCTGTCTTAACGTTTGATCCATCTTGTCAGAAAGAAAGCCTTACAATTTCCTGGCGGTGCATGAAATGTTGATGTAAAAAGGAATTTATGTCATGCAAAAAAGAACAGGAATAAGTAAAAAATGCATGAGGTGTGCTAAAATTAATTTGCCAAAATAATGTAATTAATTTTTTTTTTGGAAGACCGGAAAAATGTATCCGTGTTTGTTTGAATGCAGGGGTATAAGGCTCCTTTGTGTCCTACGAGGGTTCCTTAGAGAATAGGTCTAGGGCTCGTCTATTGAGTGAAACTTTCAAAAGGTAGCTCTAAAGAGTCCTACATAAGGTTCCTAGAGCCAACGACCCCAATTAAGAACACTGATCAACAACAATAGGCAAGCTATTAGGAGCGCCAGCATTCTCAAGAGGGACCAAACTCTAGGTGAGACTTTCGTGACCACCCAACAGGACGCACATCCAGTAGGCCATCACTACGCAAAGTCGTTCTAACTTAGGTTATTCTCCAGTCCGGGTATTGGACTATTCTCACGTGTGTGCAAAAATGTGATAGTGGGGTGTGTGAAGGAGCAAAATGTCAATGATACCCCCCAAGCTGCAAAACAAACAAACACATACACAAAAAGTGGTCTTCTATCCTAGGGTTTTCATATCACAAAATAATAATATGCAATGAAAATAAAAGACAGAAATGGAAGGGTAAGAATAACATTAAATTAACAACTAATCCTACAACTAATTTAGACTAGGTTTAACTCTCTAAATGTCCCCAGTGAAGTCGCCAGCTGTAGCGATCGAAAAATCCGAGAAAGGATTCCTCGAAGGTTCAAAAGATGAAGCCGCCACCAAAATTTAGTTTAAGGGCAAATATTGGAAAATCCCTTTTGGAATGGATAAGGGTCCTTGAGACCAGATTAGGGTTCGGGAGTCAATTATGTGTGGGGAAGGTATTAGCACCCCACGACATCCTTCCTAAGGAAGGTTACCTGCTAATTAGTTGTAGCAGCGAAAGTTAATTTTGAAAACATTTATTTTTACCCTTTTATTGTGAATTAAAAAGAAAGAAGAAAATTGATATTTTATTTAGGAAAATGATTATTTTGGAAAAGACTAAAAAAAAGTTTTTTATCAGTGCAATTGACAGATGTGGGCCCCCATCTGCTCCTACGTATCTCTTGGTAGAGAATCAAATAACACGTAGTTCTTGGGTAGAAAAATGTTTGTTGGTTGGTATTTTTTAATATAGGGATCTTAGGACTCCTGATTGATCAGTTCATTTGTCCTAAAACGATGACTAACCTGACTGTACAGTCGGCTTAGTCCCCTACTTTGTGAAAATAGAGTTTTTGGAGTTTGGAAAATGGTTTGAAATGTGTTTGTTTGATTTTATTGGAATAAGGGTTTTAGGATTCCTGAGCCGTACGGCTCATTTATCCCAGAATGCTGACTAACCCGTCTGTACAGTCGGCTTAGTCCCCTAATTTGAGAATTTGATTTGTGGGAAGAAACGTGTTTGTGTTTATTTTAACTTAGAAATTTGTTTGTTTTAAATAGGGATTTTAGGCCATGATCCGTAACGGTTCATTAGTGACCTAAAAAGCAGACTAACCCGATTGTACAGCCGACTTAGTCCCCTATTTATATTTTTTGAAAATGAAATATTCATCTATTTATTTTTTATAGATTTTTGTAAAAGAAATTGTTTTGAAAATAAATGTTCTGGAGTGGGCTCGAAGGCCAATTTCGTACAACAGGCCCATCGCGGCCCAATATCCAACTTGCTCCGCAAGATGCGGCCGGCCCCGCAAAAAGCGCAACGGCTAGAACGCCAACAGTATATATACCACACCAGCATGTGGCTTCAGGTATGTTTTTACTCACCTTGTGACCCTGCCCGTTGAAGCACCTCTGACTTGAGCGTTGGAGTGCCTTTACAGGTACCACCCGCGTGCGGCTCAGAACTCGGTCCTTCATCCAAACGACCGAGCAACATCATCAGGCAGCAACAACTCATCGTATTGATCAGGTACGATCAATAAATAAATAAGAAAACGAAAAGGGGCTGCATTAATAAAACAGGGTTGCAGTTAGAGCAGATGGTTGTATTATTAAACTGGGGTGTGAAAAGCAGCAGCCCAGTTTGTAGACTGGCCTGCGAATTTATGGGCTTGCGTAGGGAGGTGTATAATGGAAAACGAGAGGTGTAAATAGTATTGAGTTAAAAGGAAAAGACAAAAACAACCCTGAGTGTCTACTATATAAGGCGCTTAAAAAAAACCCTAAACCTAATTTAACTCTCACGCTCCAGCTGCGCCGTCCAAGCCCAAATTCTCTTAACCCTAATTCCTCTCATTTCTCCTCTCTCGCGGCGCTGCCTATGGCCGAAATTCTCTCAACCCTAATTCCTCTCATTTCTCCTCTCTCTCCGCCTCGCTTCACGGCTCCACGAGCCCATCCCCTCCTCTGTTTTCCTTCACCGTCAACCCAAATCCCCTTCTCCCCTTTTCCTCCACCACCGACGCAACCCAAGCCTTCACCCCCACTTCCTCACGGCGCTGCTTTGCAGAATGGCGAGAAAGGAGGGAAAGAAGTGAGTTCGGAGCGAGAGAGACGAGGGAAAACGCGAAGAGGGAGGGGGCGGGATGGAGTCGCGTCAGTGACCAGACTCCGGTGAAGGCAACGCTGGGCCGGCCGTCCCTTGGCCGGTGTGGAGGACGATGGTAGCGGACCAATTTCAAAGATGATGGCAACGATGGGAGAGGAGATGCAGAGAGGACAACGGCGTGGTAGTCCCTGGGCAATTCACGGCGGCGACGAGGCATTTTTTGGGGGACGGCCACTGTCACGGTGGTCGGACTGGTACGGTTCTACTCCTCCCTTTTTTATTTCGTTTTTTTTTCTTTTCTACCCCTCTCCTACTTCCGATTCCGATCTTCTGGTTTCTATGTTTTTTGTTCCTCTGGGTGATTCACGGCCAACGGTGACAGGAGGGATGACGCCGAGCCTTACGGTGGTGCTCGCTGATAGTGACGACGTGATTGGGGAGGACGACCACCATCTACGGTGGTCGGAGCTAAAGGGGTAAGCTTCGGTTCCTCCTGTTTTTATATTTTCTCTTTTCTTATTTTGTTTTCTCTGTTTTGATTTCTACTTCTACCTGTTTTTGATTTCTGATTTCAAAAAAAGACCAAAAGCTAAACCGAAACCTTTGCCTAATTTCTTTTCTCTAAAACGAATTGACAGAACTTTAATTTTGTCTCTAATCTGTTTCGATTTTTGTTTTTAAGCCTAACCTCATATTCTAGGAGCTTTAATTCGTTCGTGATAAACACACATTAACCTATTCCTAGTACTGAATTAAAACCCTAATTGAGTCCTAGACTTTTTTAACCTAATCTATTCAGAGGATGCATACATATGTATATATGACTAAGGATACTGAAAAAAAAAAAACAAACATGCTTGCAGTTGCCATATGAGCATCTAACACATTACAGAATACACCTACACCTATACCTACATTTTATTTTTGAATAAAAGGGACACCAACCTGTTTTTCCAGATTCTGAACTTGTTTGATCGTTGTTAATCACTGCTATTGTTACCCTGACTGCTCCTGCTACTTCTGTTTCTAATTTTTTAGTGTTTTGCGATTAGGGTTTCAATGTGAAAACCCTAATCTTTTGGTTCTGAATTCTTTGTATTTTCTATCAGTGTGAATTGTTGTCCTTTTCTCTCCGGATTCAGCTTGTTTATATAGGTAAAAAAATTAGGGTTTTTGCTGATCCTTCCTCATTTCTTTCCTTTTTCAGGTATTTGGACTTGTTGAGAAAACTTGCTCAGCAAGAACAGGCCCAAGGAAGCTACTGTTGCTCCTGTTATTTTTATGTATTTTCGTTTCTTCTATTTTTTGTATTTTTTTTTATTATTTTCGGATTGCATTATTTTTGTATTTTTTAATTTAAATTTTTTGGATTTTTGGATTATTGTAAATTAATTTTTATTAATTCTGATTTTTATTATATTTTGGGATGTTTGGAAACTGCTATTTGTACATATTTATTGTTTTTGGTCAAAGATGGAAGAGAATGATTAAATTGGGCCAAGCCCAATCAAAACTAAACATAGGCCCAATTTAGACAAATGGCTGAAATAAGGCCTAATTAGAACAAATTTTTAAGATCAGGTCCAATCTAGCCACATAGGTCCATTTAGGCAAACATTATACACAAGCCCAATTATTAAAAAAAACTGGTTCAAAACACTAAGCGTGAGCTCAAATAGACAAGCTAACGAAATCAGGCCCAAAAAGGTTGGCCATAGGCCCAATTGGACAAATCGGTCCAAATTAAAAGGAAAACAGCGTTCGAAACGCCATGGGCTTGTGATACGGGGCCAAAACGGATACGATAGAAAGGTCGGGCAAAATTGGGGTATAACCCTACCCACTTTGAGCCTAAAAATCCAAAAAAAAATTCTTTCAATCACCCTAGTCAAGTATCAATTCCATATTTAAAGATGGTGTATCGCTTTTATCATCTTACTCAGTTCAAAAGAAAAAGAAAGAAAAATCATAAAAAGAAGAAGTGAAAATCGAGATACCAAAAAGAGGATTAAAAAAAAACATTCCTGAATAAGAAAAAGCAATAGAAGTTGTGAGCTGATACATCATACCATAAAACACATAAGAGATCCATGTCTGAATAAACCCTCAAACACTTCTTGGGCCTATTTATCATTTCCTTCATAAACCCTTAACCACTGGCCACGTTACAACCCTAAAAAGTCTATTCCGATCAATGACTGATTGTACTCATTTTCTCAAAGTTTTAATAATTTTAGGACAAATAAGAGTATTTATTTACAATATGTTTGCTAAAAAAAGGAAAGCTAAAAAAAAGCTAAAGAAAACAAAATAAACTCAAAAGGCTTGCATTCCAAGATTCATTCAAGTTACATTGATATCATGCCAAAGTTTAGTGATCAACAAGTGAAGTTTCCATATCAAAAACTCAATACTATCGTAGTCTTTGGGATTCATCTTAAAGAGAGCCAAAAGTTTATACTAGGATCATCACCTAGATCCCAAAGTGGGGCCTTCCCTTCACCTTTCATTTCACTTAAACTTGGGGAAATTGGCCCAGCGTCCATCCCATTCATATACCACACCCAGTCTATATAGTCATATTGGACCACCACCCAAACTCATTACCCTAACTATGTTACCTTTCACAACCTCACTTAAAGCAACTACACCCCTAGTCGTTGTCATCACTAGACAGGGGAAAACTATTCATTCACTGTCATCGGAAGTTTAAATTGAGGCAGTCCCACATTTGTCAAGTTGGGGCAAACCTATCTTTCATGAGCTTGGGCAATAAACCTGTCATTCATCCCTTCATGTGCCACACTGCCCATACCTTGGATCTTTAGAACCCCAAGTTAACTGACTCATTCATCTATATTTGCACTATTATATATATATATATATATATATATATATATATATATATATATATATATATATGTTTGCTAAATAATGCTTCAAAGAGAGAGAACGCAAGTTGATAATGTCATACTGAAAATTCACTCAATTAACTTTGTGGACCTAAAATGTAACACCCCGGTATATTTAACTTGTAAAATATACCAAAGCGTGCCAATATAAAAACATCAGAGATATATTTCCTGTTTAAATACCGAACATCACTATAAAATTTTCACTGAATAACCACAGAACAGTCTTAAACATAACTAAGACCACAAACCATCAGTGAAATATAGTGTTCAATATTAAACAAGAAAGCGGAAAATAAATACATAACTTTTACAACAGCTAAAGCCATGATGCTGTGATACATAGCTAACAAGGGGAAAATATAACTTAAGCATGAAAGCTAAGTCTTCAGCAACCATCCGAGTACCACCTACTCGTGTCTCTTGGATCTCCACTTTCCCTGTTATCTGTAAAACCACAACATATAAATAATGAGATACAATCTCAGTGAGTTCTACCGTGACCCCTACTAACGCTCTCGGTCCAATTATGAAATCGTTTTTACTGTATACGGCATCGACTGCGCGAACGCTTCAAACCCGATGAACCGCATTATTTAATCTTTGACAGGTCATCGACTGCGCGAACGCTACATACCCGATGAACCTGTTACAACCAAGTACGATACCGACTGCGCGAACGCTACATACCCGGTATACGCACAACAAACAATTCAACACACCACCGACTGCGCGAACGCTACATACCCGGTGAACCACCTTACCAATAGTACTTTCCCTATTGTAAGAGGCCTAGGGTAAGGGTGCATGACTACCCCGCCTAGTATGTCTACATGGGTCGTCACCCAAACTCGATATAATATATATATCTACAGTACTATGAACCCACGGTCCATCAAATCAGACAATCAGTCAAACACTTTAATCCATATTTTATAAATTCCAAGTTCACACTCGCACTCTAGTTGACCACTTTTTGACACAATTTTCAATATCAAAAACAGTTCATTTTGCCTTAAAAATAGAATATTCAGTTAGGCCTCTGAATAAGCTTTCCAACGCATCTTAGAACACCTCAATCGGGTTCCCGGATCAAAAGATATCGCGAAACGAAAAACAGTGTTTAATTGCTGAAATTCTGCCAAGCTGCGCTGAAGTCGCGCCTGGAGCGCGAGTTAAGCGCGAACTGGCAGAAAGTTCTGCCAAACTGCGCTGAAGCTGCGCCTGGAGCGCAGGTGAGGCGCGAAATGGCAGCAGGGGGTCTGTTAAGGCAAATTTTGGCGGTTTCGCGCAAAAACCGCGATTCCGCTCAATTCCGATTGTTGTTCCGATCAAAAACAGATTTGACAACCAGTAAAATAAGTCCAATTCAAACCACACAATCAAAACGAATTGTATTAAAACGCGATATATTTTCAAATAACGGTTTTCGTTCCAAAATCTCTCGAAACCAATTAACGTAAGAACTAACGAGACACAAAAACATCCTAAGCGTGAGTAAAACTCACCCTTGAAGCGTGAACCACGAGCGGCCGAATCCACCGAGTAACCACACGAACATTCCCCGCATAAACTTTCCGTTCCGACGTCGCTCCAATCCGCTTTCAAAACTTTCCACTCGATCACGAAACCGCTTTTGACCGAAATACCGAATCCCACGAAATCTTCCACGAACACTATTCATCATCCCTAACCTCCAAAAGCCACTATTCACCAAAAACCCCAATCTTTGATTTTCAATTCCAAATCACCCAATCGATCTTCAATACTCGAGTAATCCACCTCGTGCTCGTTCCTAAACATCGTCCTTAGCTTTCCCTTGAGCCATAACCATCGAAACTCCGATTTTCCCTCTCAAGTTCGAAAATGGCAAAGTGAGAGAGAGAGGGTTGATGATGAAAATATTGGTACCAAATCGAAGAGGAAGTAACGCTGAGCATTTTTCGTGTTGGACGGAAGTCGTTTTGATGAGCCTAACCTTCCGCTTTTTCCTCTTCTTCTTCCTCCCCCTTTCTTTCTCTCTTCTTTCTTTTCTCTCCTTTTTTCTCTGTTTCTCTCTTCTGTTTCACGCGTCCTTTTCTTCTTTCTTTCTTGCATTTTATTCACACACACACACACACTTATATATTTATTAATATATACGCGGTCAAATTACCATATTGATCGAAATCTCCTATTTCGATTCCAAAACTTCCTTGGTCCGTATTATCCGGTTAACGATCCGATGACCACCAATAAATAATTTTAGCACTCAATAAATTTACCAGTTAAGTACTAAATTAATTCAATTGGGTTAACATCCAAATAATTCGATTAATTATTTTGCGGATGTTACATAAAACTTCGGTCATCATGGGGCATCATAATCAAACGAAAGAGCAATGTGAACGAGATCGCAAATGCAATCAAATACTTTTGTACATTATAATGTCTGAAGATAACAACCTTGAGGTTGCCAAAATTTGAGTTCAAATAAAATATAATTTTTTTCAAGAAATGACTACTTCAAAATATTCACCTGTCTCGCATTGAAAGTATCGTATCTCATCTTTGCAAAAAAAGGAAAAATGCGAAAAACACATCTTTCTGCATCCTAATAAATCATGTTATAAATCATTGTACCATGCACTTGATTCCAACATCAAACCATGCATCAAACATGGCACTTGCATCTCAGCATTACAATTGCATTCATATCTTATTCGCATCCGCATACACAGTTTATCCACTTTATTATTCCATCAACTTCAGCATCCAATGTCAGCCACATTTCATTCAAGTGTCGATCATTGCATGTGCATCCATTACATGCATTGCATATACATAACATCTGTCGCTTTTTAATCGACTTCAAGTGTCGATCTCTCTATACTTTCTTTTCTTAAAACAACGCGACCAGTGCTGAATCCTATATCACACACCAGATTGCAATGTTAGCACCGAGTCTAGCATCAATCCTTCAGACCAAATCGGTCCTTCACTTCAGTTCGAATTAACACGTCAAACGACGGCTCCGAACTCTACATTCAGATCACTACGTCACCGTTGAGCGTGACGAATCATAAGATATTCTAGATTAGCTGTGTTTGCCTATGACATAGCGTAAATCCTCCGTGGTCAACATATCAGTTCCGAATCTGATCTTGACCCTTACGACCGCTTGATGTAGGTCACCCTCAGACCATTATACTAGTACCATAGCTTGTTGCGGTCCATCAAACCATTTTGGTCTATTAGGCCCTGGCAACCTTCGGACCAACTAGTCCTTCAGTGTAATTCAAATCAATGCGCCAAGCATCGACTGCGAATTAGACCTTCAGATCATGTTACCAATACTTAAAGGCGTCGATCCTTCAGACTAATCAGTTCTTCAGACCCCCAGTGGTCCTTCAGATCCCTAACAATCGTTTCTTTATTGCTTTTTCGTTAACACGCCAAGTGTTAACCCGTGTTAATATTGAGCCTGACATGCAACTCGACCCCGGCGCCGCCTTCAAACTGGCCACCTCTGGCCTTCTCCGATCAAGACTTGCTAGACGGAAAGCAAAACAATTACATACCGCTGATAGTCTCAGCCGTGATGGTCGACGTCAAGGTTAAAAGGATGCTGGTGGACCAGGGAAGCTCGACCGACATCATATTCAAAGAACTCTTAGGGAAGCTAAAAAGGGATTTTTTTTTTGTACCCCCATCATCTCCCAGCTACCCCCACCGACCCTGCGAAAAGACGCAATTGCCCTTAACAAAATTTAAAAATCCCGAACGTATCCTGATTTCATTTTTTTTTTTGGAAATCGAATTTAGGTAAATCCGATTTCCACTAAAAATTTTAAAAAATTTAAATCGGATTTAGGTAAATCCGATTTCCACTAAAAATTTTAAAAAATTTAAATCGGATTTATTTAAGATGGGTAGATCCGCTTTTAAAAATAACAAATCGGATTTACCTTAAGTGGGGGTAAATCCGATTTGTTATTTTTAAAAGCGGATCTACCCCATCATATAAGGTAAATCCGCTTTTAAAAATAACCAAAGCGGATTTACCTTATGTGGGGGTAAATCCGCTTTGTTAACCCAATTAATAAATAAATAAATCAGTTAAAATTTTAAAAACAAATTTCGACCGTCTTTTGGTTCTGTTTAGTGTGTAGTTCGTTAACACGTGACGATATTGTACGTCGGGAGAATAATTTAGGCTAAAAAATCAGTTTTCGGGCAACCTACTCAAATTGTAATGAAACCACATTCTTTAAATCCGAAAAATATCAAGGATCAATACTCCTGAAGAAGTGACTTCTTTCAGGACTAGGGACCTCAAAATCCCAAATTCCATCGTTTACTATTTTTTATTAATTTTTTAAATTTTTCATAATCTCGAAAAAATCTGAAAAAATTTGCATAACTTTATTTTGGTTTTATTAGATTTTTAGTGGTGTTTTCATAATTTTTGGATTAGTTTTGGCTGTTTAACGGATTTTTAGTAGTATTTTATAACCTTTTTTAAAAAATTAAATAAAAAACAATTTTTTTAATAACAAAATCGAATTTACCTTAGGTGGGATAAATCCGATTTTCTTTTTTTAGGGAAATCGAATTTACCTTAGGTGGGATAAATCCGATTTTCTCTTTTTTTAGGGAAATCGGATTTATGTACCCACTAGGTAAATCCGATTTCCAAAATAACAAAGCGGATTTACCTCCAGCTAAGGTAAATCCGCTTTGTTATTTTTGAAATCGGATTTACCTATTGGGCACCCCCATATGAGGTAAATCCGACTTTAAAAATAACAAAGCGGATTTATCTCAAATGGAGGTAAATCCGAGCGAATTAAAAATTGGACAGGGGTATTTTCGGGTTTCACTTTTATGTGGGGGTAAATAGGGAGATGATGAGGGTACATAAAAAAAAACCCAGCTAAAAATTGTTGAGGCCGAACTTGCGCCTTACTGAGGTTCTGAGCCATCTCTTCAGCAGAATCTTTGGGATTTCTTAAGAGAGGCCTACCATCTCGTTCAACAAGCGCTGCAGGGTTAGCCCGAGAAGGAGAGGAGGAACCCCAAGTACGCGAAGAAGACATTCTTAAAGCGTAACCTCGGAAGTGGAAAAAATAAGTTATAAGTGGTTTGTCTGAAAAACCCCAAAGATAGCGGAAAGCGAGTGGGAGACGTATAATTCCCTTGCTTCCTTTTATAAGGAAACTGGAACGACGGTTGGGTCATTTTGAGATGTCTAAAGGCGTTGAGATTACCCGAGACTCAAAAAACGTGCAAAACAACAAGGCCCGCACAAGTCATTAATGGAATCGAACCGAACAACGGTTATATCCGAGTTATATGGCTATTCTATTAATTGAAGAAAAGACATATATAATATTACAGAGAGTTTAATATCAGCGGACCAAGAAGGAGGTTCTCAAAACCTTAAATAGTTCTTCTTGGACTTTCAGCAGGCGTTGCTCCAATAATGCCTTGTCGTCTTCTAAGTCGATCTTTCGGGCAGACACACCTTCCTTACGGCATTTGAGGTCATCATGATTGCGAGAGGCATGATACCTTTTGTCTAGAATTCGTGCCCCTTGATCATTAGTGCTAGCGATCAGTGCAAGAATTTCATCCTGGTGTGGAGTAAGTAGTTACGTTTAGGCGGAGGCTAATGATCGTATGCTCATAAGCCTCTACTTCAATCTGAAAGTTGGATATACGACGTTGGCCGTCACGGAGAGTCTTGTCGGCATAATCTAATTCCCCAATGGTCTTGAGAATTGTGGCATTCAAACTGAGATCCTTAAATGGTAATTCCTGGAATTCAGAATTGACGTTCTCCAACTCAGTATGGATAGTGATTAACTTAGAAACAAGAGGAGAAAGTCGTTGAAAGTCGTATCGGTTTGACCGGGAAAGGTTATTACAAGAGTCATGAATTTTTTTGAGTAAGCCTTGAAGCCTTGGTTTAAGTCTTGGTACTTCGGTAAGAGCACCAAAAAGGGTGTATCCATACATACCTTGAAGATTCTCCTGCAGAGCACCAAAATGAAGAAGGGAAATGTGCCGCGGGTTTGAGAAGATACAGACTGTATTAATTTTCTTTTGTGCCACTGGCTTGATAAGAGAAGACATGCGCAGAAACAAATGGGTATAAGTGAACAAAGAAGAGACAATTCTGAGGAGTAGGAGGGTTGGAGAGACACTTATTAATAGGAGTTGGATACTTACCAGTCAAAGGGTGTGTACTATGCCAAACGACGCCACGCAGGAAATAATTAATATTTCCAAAATTCCAAGGGAAATGGTGCTAGATTTATGGGGCGTCGTGTTTGTGGTACAATGATTTAAAACGGTCACATCATGAGGCACTTGAGAAGACGCCTCGACTGAATGAAGAATCATTTTAATTAAATGTTTATCCATTATATATTGTAGTGACAGAAAAATCCGGAGGAGAGATTCTTCGAAGTTCTTGAAATGAAGCCGCCACCAAAGTTTAGTTTAAGGGCAAACATTGTAAAATCTCTATTGAGTGGATAATGGGGGTTTTGCGGACCAGGTTTAGCCTCGGGAGTCGTTTATGCGTAGGGAATGTATTAGCACCCTACGACATCCTTCCTAAAGAATGCTACCTTTTAACTAAATGTGTAAACATCTATTAATTCAAAAATAATGATTTTACCCTTATAATAATATTAATAAAAAAAAGACTCGATAAACGGTTAGTTGTTTTTTTGTACTTTTTGTTAGTTGTTTTTTTGAGAAATGAATTAAAAGAAAAAAAAAGGTTTTTTATTAATCCAATTGACAGAGGTCGGCCGCCCTCTGCTCCTACGTATCTCCTGGTAGAGAATCAAATCACACGTAGTTCTTGGTAGAAAATGTTTCTGTGTTGGTGTTTTTTTATTTATTTTTGAAATTGGAAGAGGCATTCATAATGACCAAACAAGTAAAACTCAGAGTGGTCATTAATAGCAAACCATTTTAGTGGATAATTGTTAAGAAAACTGGTTTGGAAGCATTATGATGTAAATAAAAAAAAACTAAGTGAGTTGTAATAGAAAATGAAGTATAATTAACATGGGTGTTATGTTATAAAAAAAGGGTGAATAGCAACAGAGGTTGTATTTTTAAAAGAAAAGGGGGCGATTAGAAATAGGGGTTGTATTAGTAAAGTGGTGCGTAATTAATAGACAGGAGCTGTACTATTAAAAAAGGGGGTGCAGATTACTAGAAGGCTGTATCATTAAACATGGGGTGTGTTTAAGAGGATCCAATTCCGTTTTATTTTATTCTTGGGATTCCAAACAAGCTGGCCCACGACATTGGGCCTCAAGCGTGGGGCGCGTACTGTTAAAAAACGGGGGTGTAACTATGAATCTGAAATTAAAATAAAACAAAAAAAAATAAACAGACTATATAAGCAAAAAACGAAAAAAAAAACCTAATCCCTTCCCTTTCTCTCTCATGGCGCCGTGTCTCTCTCTTTGTCTCAGCCCCAACTCCGATTACCTCCCTCCTCACCGCCACCCTCTCATCTCCCTCTCACTCATCTAGATTTCGTCCTCTTTTCTTCCTGTAACCACCGATCTTCTCCTCTCCTCTCACTAAACCGATCATTTTTTTCTTCTCAGTAACCGAAACTCATCGCCCTTAGCCTCACCGCCGCCACCAATCCCAATCATTCACGGTGCTGCGAGACATAAACATGGAGGAGAGAAGGAAATAACTTCGAACATAGAGAGAGAGGGGGGAGATCCACGAGAGAGAAAGAGAGAATGAAAAGGGGGGAACGAAGGAGAGACGCCGGAGGGAGTCAGGGTGGTGACACCGGCTAAGAGAAAAAAGAGACAGAGCACTACAGTGGAGAGAAGGAGGCCACGGCCAGAGAACGCAGAACGCCGTTGATCGGCCGTTCCATGGCCGGCGATGGCGACGATGTGATGGTGGTGACAATGAGCGAGAAGACAGAGAAAGAATGGTATGGGTTCCGGCCACGGTGAGGGAGACGACGGCGGTGGCTTCCGTATGGTTGCTGGTGACGCACCACTTTTGTGTTGCTTTGTGTGATGTCCTCCCTCTGTTTCTCAGCTCTGAGTTTTTTATAGAGTAGCAAGTTAATGGGACAAATTTTGTTGTTATGATTTTGTAGTGAAATCAGAGTAGTGGAGATCATTGCTGCACCCAGAACAACATCTGCAGGGTAGTGCCTGAAAAGCATTTTGGTCTCAACCAAAATGGAGTAGAAAACAAAGAGCAAAGGGAAAGAGGCTTGGCTTGATGCTCAAAAGGATTTTCCAGTACTGCATCAGCAAGGACAGCAACTTGTGCTGCCTTGCTTTTTTAGTTTTTGCTTTTTAATTAATTTTTGTGTACTATTTTGTATTTAAATTTTGACTATACATGTGTACTAAAGCTGACTATGTAAAAAAACTGATTATAAAAATAAAAAAGCATTTATTCACAATCTGATTTTTATTAGATTTTTATAACAAAATTAAACTGATAACGACGATAAACATACGTACACGACGAGACGCGAACGCGTGTCCGCAACGAGAATACGCGAATTTGCGTACCAAAAGAAACACTCGTACACAACGAGACGCGAAAACCCGTCCGCAACGGGGACAAAAATGTGTACATTATTAACAATAGCACACGCGCACCAATGAGAAGTAACACGTCTATACACGACTGGGAACGACACACATAGACGACAAAAACAATATTTTGGATTTTCTAGTAAGCTTTAAATTAGGCGGACAAAATTAGGGTATGACATATATATATATATATATATATATATATATATATATATATATATATATATATATATATATTTCCAAGGCTAAACATTTGGGAGGCATATGATACAGCCAAATTTTAGATTCGAAATTAGCCGTAATGACACGCCAGCATAGCATTTAAAGAGAAATTCGAAAATTGTTTAAAGAAGTTATGCTCAAAAAGGAAGTGGCTCGAAAGTCCATATTTGCGATCAAAAGGACTTCGGAGGTCAATCCCGAATGATAAAGGAAAATACACGCTTTAAGGTCACTCTCTCGAAAGACGCATGGAGGTTCTCGAAGACAAGATTCGAAGTTTCAAGTACTACACGCAAGAGTGTAAGGCAGTTAAGGCAGTTGGATCGATGAGGCTCGAAGCTTAAGGACAAGTGTAAAGAATCCAAGACGCCAGAAGACACGTGGCATCAATCTTCTCCAATCATTAGTTAGTTTTATCTTTTATCTGCTTTCAATAAGGATAAGTGTCCAAAGGCATGCAATGTAGCAGTTCGCATTGTAGCCTATAAGTAGTAGTTCAATCGATGTACTCAGGGCGATTTAATACCATTTAGTAACCCATTACACCTAACACATTTGATTACACAGGATCTCTGGCTACAACGGTGAACAATATATGTCTGAGCCAAATCCCTTTTCACTTCAATGCAATTACCTTTTCGACAACCGAGTGCAACGCTCTTATCTCTTTTATCTTCTTTAACAATTTAAAGCCTTATTTTTATCTCTGCACTTGGGGAATTCGTGACGTTCTGTCCCTCTTGGGGTTGATTTTCGTGGGTTCCTCGAGTTTGTCTTTTAATTTTTACTTTGTTTTATTTCATGATAACGCTCGGTGCGGATTGATTGAAGGACTCGCGATGTTCTCGCCTCTCTAGGTGTGATTTTTGTGTTTTGTTCAATCGTTTCGCGCCTCGATTTCTGTCGGATGATCACCTAGAATCCCTGATTCGTTTAGTTGTTCGTTCGGGCTCCCCTTCTTCGCCATTACCAGTCTAGAAAAGAGCACGCAGATTGGGGCTTGCAGTGTAAACCTATCAACTGCTGAACTCAGTATCTAAATTCGAGTCCTTTTCTCTCACACATCTTGAATTTACTTGTTTGACAGAGACCTAACCAAAAATACTGGAAAACCAATGGTAGAACTTGTAGATGGTTTGCTATGGTTTCTAGGATGAGTCATTTTACCGCTTCGAAGAAGCATACAAAATCAAACTTAGCACAACAATCTCTAATTGTGTCCCACTGGGTGTGCCAATTTGTTTTCCAATATTTTTCGCTGTCAAACAAGTGAATTCGAAATAGATAATATAAAGAGGACTCGAATTAAATCTTGGGTTCACCAGTTGACCAGTTTTCTTGCAAGTTTGATTAAATGTATTTTTATCAATCGAATCAAGGATTAGACTCGAGATCAATAACATAAGCAGAATTCAAAAGTTTCAATTAACAACAAAGACTTAAACAAATCATGGGAATCAAACCTAAGAAGGAATAAAAATCATGAATCCTTTAAGTATCGGTGTTGGGAAGATAAGATAAAATGCAAAGTAATGTAAAAGAAAAGACAAGAGTGTAGCACTCAGTTGTCATAGTAAAAACATTCATTTAAAGTAACTTTCGAATACAAAGAAATTGGTCCAAACATACATTGTTTATCACAATTTTCTAGAGATCATGTGTAAGCTGATGTGTTAG
This sequence comes from Astragalus membranaceus, assembly GCA_039519185.1. Lineage (NCBI taxonomy): Eukaryota > Viridiplantae > Streptophyta > Magnoliopsida > Fabales > Fabaceae > Astragalus > Astragalus membranaceus. The sequence goes on from CM076847.1 coordinate 29,627,375, forward strand.
ACCTGTATGGGTTACTAAATATTATGAATGTCGCCCTAGAGCTATTTACAAACCACTATATATTGTTTGTAAAAAAAACCACTATATATTGAGTTTACAAGAAACAACTCCCTACTTGCATGATGGACACATGTCCAATTCGAAAATAACCTAACTAATAACTATCTAATGATTATAAATCACCCGCTTCCACATAAACTCTGGCCCCTTAGATATTGGCATCTATCTTCAAGCAGAAACTATTTCTAACTTTCACGTGTTTTAGGTGTAAACTCGAATCTGCCTTGCAACTAACTGTCTTAGAAAACCGCACTGCATTGCAAAACTTGTCTGTGTCACGAAATTCCTATTTCACTGTTGACGTGTCCATGTAGTCAATTTTGAATTCGAAATTTGACTATAACAATCACAAATTTTCATTAACAATGATAAATAAATACAAAATGAGATAAAACATAGTCAACATCACGATTAAAAGATAGTGAGAAGAAGAAAAGTTGTTCTTGCAATAGAACTCCAAGATAATAAGAAGAAGAAAAATTATTCTTGCAATAGAATTTCAGGATGATTATGTCATCACTCATATGGTAGAGTCTCGTGCTGATAACGTGTTATGAAATTAACCAAAACTAGAGGAAGAACAAATGCAAAACAAAAATAAGAGAATAGAGATTGAAAAGGGGAAGAATAGAATGAGAGAGTTTTTGTATTATGCTAAGTGTCTTTACACAAAATTATGAGTCCTGTTTATAGGACACAAATACGCAAATGAATGATCAAAGTTGGCCACTAACAACTCACTCAATAATGAGAGTCAAGAGAAAGTAAAAGATTAAAGATAAACATCCAATAAACTTAATATCGATAATAACACAATGGAAAATGTCTTTGAGGGCCAATTTTCCAATGTGTCAATCATACAGCCATTTGAGAAGTCTGTCATTCATCACACCTGGATATTACATCAAATTTGGCGATCCATCAGTATTATACACGATATAATTCTATTAAGCTCACACCAATTAATGTCAAAATCATAGCATTGTTAATGTTACAAGAACATTCCCTAAAAGTTGTAACACAAGGAATGTTTTCAAAATGTTAATAAAAAACGTTCCCTGCAATTCATTAACTCATAAAGGTTTACAAGACATTCCATAAAAGTTACAACATAAAAGGATTTTTTTCAAATTAAATTCACCCCCTATAAACATTACAAAAATGCTCCGACAAAGTTACACCACAACAGGAATTTTTTCAATTTAAATTTGAATTATTTCTCATTGTTTTTCACATCATCTAATTTTCAATGAAATCATTAATTTGGTTGGTGAAGTTGTGGAATTTGACTAAGAAGGGTGTTCGTCACACCATCCGTGAGCCCACATGCACGGAGCTTGAATGAATGCCACAAAGATAAAGACTCAAAAGACCAAAAAGAGAATCAACATTCAAAGGAAATATACTTTAGTGTGTCCACCTTGATAATTGAGAAGAACTCACTAAAGGTGACCAAGGATACTTTAGGAAATTTCTAGAATACCCAAACTCTAGTCTTCCCTATGTCTTTGTAGTTGTTTTCAAAATTTTATTTCAACTTGTAATGTGCATTTGATATTGGGCTTTGTTGGCTTTGTAAGGGCTATGACCTTCGTTGTGCTTGGTTTGGCCATGGGCCTTGTTCTTTTCTTTTGGGCATTACTTTCCCCACACCCCCTCCTACTCTTTCACACCCCCTAACTTCTAAAAACCCTAAAATACCCTCAACTTAAAAAAAAAAAAAAACACACACACTCACACCCTCACACCCTCACTCCTCTCATTTTCCCTTTCACTCTCCTCTCATTCGAACCCTTCTCTTTCACTCTCCCTCTCACTCAACTTCTCACAACTCACTCAATCTCACCCAATCTCCCACTCAATCTTCTCCACAAACACCCTCAAGACCACCTGGGTTTTGTTCGCCTCCTCTCACTCTCTCTAATCGTTCCATTTTCATTCAGGTAACCCTCTCTCCCTTCTGTACATTTGGGTTTTTTTTTCTGTGCATCTGCTGTGTTCGCATGACCTCATGCGAACACGTGAAAACGAAGGTGTTCGAATGAGGTCATGCGAACACCGTTCGAATGAGGCCATGCGAACACCTGTTCGAATGGGGTTGTTCGAATGGGTGCGAATGATTCTGTTCGAACAGGTGCGAAAGATGCTGTTCGAACAGGTGTGACAGTATTGTTTCTGTTATTTTGCTGGTTATGTTGTTTAATTGGTTTAATGGTTGTTGTTTCAGATATGGTGAGGCATCGTGGCGGTAGTTCGCAACAGCCGGAGCGTAGGCCACCCCCGACGGCTTCGGAACGCAAACGGAGGCAAGATGGAGCTGAACCTTCCCGGAGGGGTAGGCGTAGGGACAGATTAGACGTCCCTCCTCCCCCACCGGAGGTTGATGATATTGGCCGGGATATTGACCGTGATGCTCAATTTCCGGCATATGAGCTGGCCGGCCCTTCTGGTCATAGCTGTCAAGAGGGAGATTAGGGTTTGGTGAAGAAGGTCTGAGGATGTGAACCCCCTTTTATAATAGGCATGGTGAAATGTCAGCCGTTGATTTCATTTGTAGATCACAAATCTGAGCCGTTTAAATTCTATCCGTTTAGACACATTTTCCAAAGGGATTGACATCCACTCCTTTATCTGACACACATTTGACTGATTGTAAGCCGTTGATCAAAACTGTCGGTGGAATCTGAGACGTCCAATATCTGTCGCTCTGCAACACTGGTTCGAACAGCATCATGTGAACCTATTCGCATGACCCCATTCGAACAGGTGAAAAACACCCAAGAGGGTGTGTCCCCATATTTAACACACGCGAATGGCCTCGTGCGAACCTGTTCGAAGGCCCGTGTTCGAACAGGTGAAAATTCGCGAAAAAAAAGAGGTTTGGCCTGGCCTTTTGGTCATTTCACACCCTTATGGGGTGTGTTTCGAGTAGGAGGGGGTGTGGGAAAAGCAAACGCCTTTCTTTTAAGTGGACTTATATGTTGGACCTAGGATCCAATTTCCCCAACATATAAATACATTTCCACTCCATGTAAACCCTAGAATTTTGATGAAAGAAATTCACTATTACATTTTGAGCAAGAGTGCCCTAATACCTAAGAGAGTGGTGAGAGGCTAGTTGCTAATGTTGGTGAAGGTTGATCATGGATTTTCCAAGGTTTTTTGCAACGTTTTAAAAACTCGGTTTAACCACGGTTGAACCGGATAATAAATAAATATAAATATATTACTGTTACACCCGAAAAATCCGGAGGATCTCTCGCGTTCAATGAAGTCGCCATCAATATTTAATATTAGGGGAAAACATTGAAAAATCCCTTTGAAAACGAAAATGGTCTCGAAAACCAGATTTTGGGTTCGGGAGTCGATTATGTGTGGGGAATGTATTAGTACCCCATAACATCCTTTCGAAAAAGGTTACCTATAATTAACTTGGAGGACTCTCGTGTTCAATAAAGTTATACCCAAAGTGACCATTACCAACAACCTATTTTTAAATGTGAATATGATTTTTGAAAATAGTGAATTGGAGACATAATTTTGAAAATTAATCAGAATAATGTGAAATGAGTTGGACTAAGCAAATATTTAATAGCAAAAACTAGAGGAAAAGAGGTTAACTAGATAAAATAAAAGGTGTTGCTAGAAACTAATAATCATTAAAAAAAGCATCGGGACTAAGAAATGGATATGAAAACAAAAAAGTATGCAATACTATTATGCAATTATGCAATATTATAAACTGTTACAATATCTTTTACCCGTGTGATGCACGGGGAAAACTATTGAAGACTATTTGATTCTTTGGATTGAAATAAGTTGTTTTCTTGAAAAATATAGAAAAATTGATTCTTCTCATAAACATAACATATCCTTTTTTTTCTTTCTAAATGGGATATTCATTCATTCAGATTGATAGATTACATCGATGAATCTCTGAACAAATTCACATCACCCAAGTTAATAGCATAAAACGGTAAAATGCTTACAATTGTGACAAAATAAAAGTCATTAAAGTACTCATGCCTCCGAATCTGTAACGCTGAAGCCCTAGTCATTGATTGAATCTGCAACAAGTCGAAGTTGATCTGTCGATTTGAATAAAACGAACATCGCAAGATGACGGGGAATCAAAGACAGTGCACCAAGACGAAGAACAAATATTAACTGCACCAAGACGACGAACAACTATAACGCTACACACAGCCGCCAAAATCCAGAAAAAAGATCTATGTGATAAGCACTTATTTAGATAAAAAAAAGCAGAAAAACGATAAAGAGGAGTGATTTTATGCCCAAAAAATTACTTAAAACCACCCCTTTGGTTGTGAGCAAAAAAGAAGAGTGAGAGAAATTAGAGAGACATCTAGGGTTTTGTGATAACGTTAATACTTTCATATACCTTCTTATATATAATACAAAAAAAATAGACTTATTTAAAAGAACCTCACAACTAACTTACACTAAATCGCCTACTAATTTGGACTGATCTTACGATGTTGAGAACCATGTTTAGTTTCTTTGGAGTTATTTTATACAGGTCATCGGAACGTGAAAGTAGTAGCTAATATGTGTATTAAACTCATTAAAAATCCATCAATTGTGATTTACTGGCAAATTTAGGTGTTATCCTAGCTCAAAGGTTAACTTCATACTTGACATAAACAAATTAATAAAAGTACCTGATACAGATAATCATGGAGATAAATTGGATGACGAAAAACAACAACTGAATCAGTGAAACGATGTATGAGATGCAGGGAAGATAAAACCATAAACACACAATGACATTCAATGACACCTAATGATCAAGCAGTGGAGGGACATTTATGAAATGAGATTTTAACTCTGTTGTTGATGCAACCCATTGTATATTGAGGTGGATTAGCCTGGACCTTTGACGCACTTGTGTCGGCTCCCTCCTAATACAATATTTGATCCAAACATTTGTGAGATGCATATGAAAGATGTTCATGGCATTTATGGAATTTTGAGAGAAAAACTCTAAAAGACTAGCATATTGAAAGTGGTGAAAAATTATAAATGAGAAGAGTTAGGTTAAAAATGAGTCTACCATCTACCTTATATACTAGTATTTTACCGTGCATATGCACGGGTGATACTGTATTTGTTATAATTTGCTATGAAATTATATATACGTTAAAAGTTGCAAAATATAATAAAAGAAAAAGTAAAAACTCCATAGTTGTGTTGCAAAAAATTTTAAAAAAAAGTCGGTATCATCTTATAATATTAATAATAGAGTAATAATGAGGAAAAAAGAAAATGAGATGTAATAATGGCGGTATCTTCTTATAATAATGGCGCTCCCGTTGGCGCTCTTGTTGCTGCTCTCGTTGGCGCTTCCGTTGGCGCTTCCGTTGGCGCTCCCGTTGGCACTTCTATTCGCGTTGTCGCTCTCGTGCGGCTCACGAGAAAAGTGGATGAGATTTAATTATTGAATTTTTTAGGAAAAATAAATTTGGAATTTTTGCTAGCAGTACCACTTTTTTTGACAATCAGTAGTGGTTAAATTAATTGGGTTTAGTAGTTTTGAGTAGATTAAAGCAAATAATAAATTCTACATAACTTAATATTAATTTTATTAAGTTTATTTAATTACTGATTTTTTAGAAAAAATAAATTCAAAAATATGTTTTTTGAACAAAAAAATGACTGCGCGCGGCGCGGCAGGTAACAGGTAGCTTTCGCTGCTCCTGCTGCTGCTCCCGTGCAGCTCACGAAAAAAAGTGGATGAGATTTAATTATTGATTTTTTTAGGAAAAATAATTTTGGAATTTTTGCTTGCGGTATCATTTTTTTTACAATTGGTAGTGGTTAAATTAATTGGGTTTAGTAGCTAGGGCAGATTATAGTAAATTGTAAATTCTAGATAATTTAATATTGATTTAATTAATTTTATGTAATTAATGATTTTTTATAAAAAATAAATTAAAAAAAAGGAGTTTTTTTTAATAAAAAAAAAAGATTTTTGGTAGTGGGTTGTTTGATTATGTTGATTGTAGAGAGAAGTAGAAAAAGTGAGAGAGAGAGGAAAGAGAAAAGTAGTAGGTTTTAAAGTAAAATAAAAAATTAAAAGATGATGTGAGAGTGAGACCCACTAATGATAAAAGTGAGTGAGAGAAAAAAGTGAGAGGAAATAATTTGAAATAACATTTTTATCCTTAAGATTGAGATAAAAGTGGGGGATAATTTAGTATTTTTGGTAGTGGATTGTTTGTATATATTGATAGTAGACTAACCAACTAATGGGCCTTACTACTAGCTAATGGGCTTACTATCTATATTTTAACAGTCTCCCGCAAGCTGGAAGGTGTTCACAACACTTCCAGCTTGGGATAAGCAATACAAATGTACTATAAAAATCACAAAAGAAGAACAATCCGAATTGGTAGCAGTTGAAGTGCATAGCTCCTAGAAGTCTTCGACCAACTTTTGGGCCCCTTCAAGCTTCTTCCAGAGTCTCCACAACATTCACTCCAAAAGGGTCAACAAACCCACTCTTGGATATAACCATCCAAGTGCCAAAGAAGTCAACAAATGTTTAACTATCGAGCAGAAACCACAACTCAAGGTTTAACCACTCAGAGGAAGCAACAAACCAACACTTAACCATCAAGCAAAAGCCACAACTCAAGGCTTAATCACTTGAAAGAAGCAAAACGCTTAACCACCATAGGGCAGAAGCAAACATCAACAGGGCCATAGGGCCAAAAGCTTAACCACCAAGCAGAAACTATACCTCAAAGTTTAACCACTTGGCAGAAGCACAACATTCTAACGCTTAACCATTTATGGCAAAAGCATCATGCTTAACCACCATAGATAGAAGCTAAAATCAAGACATTAAGGCTAATCAAAAAGTTCATCAAATCCAAAAGAATATCTTTGCAAATATCAAGCAGTGAATTTCCTACATGAATATCATCCTCAAGTCCAACAATGATAACCTTTGAATGAAATTGTTCCCCTATATGTATAATTATTTGGTAGGACTCCGGATAATTCCATATCAAGAAATGTATGGACAGCCTCACTAACCTTCAAACTCTGAGTAAATTCAGAGATAATGGTTGTCCATAAGCACACATCATATTCGGGAGTCTGATTAGAAATTTAGAAACCGTATAGAAACTTAGAAACCGTAATAGCATCTTCCATCCGATTGCCAATTCTTAGAAATCGTAATATCTTTGCTCAAGGAACATCAACTTCACATTTTGGCCAACCTTCTCTAACCCTTTGAAGTAATCCAATTGTCAATCCAAAAGAAGGTCCAAGCCAGCAAATTCAAAGCAGTATGCCTATTAACTTCATGAAACATAGATGAACACCATACCTTATCCAATGTCAAATCATATAACACTTGCTTAACTTCCCAAACCTGATGACCAACATTTGGAATTGTTGAAGGGGAATTGTGTTGGATTCTCATATTATAGCAATCATAAGATGCATTGGATATCATCTGCAACCAGTAAGATAACTAGGATGCTTCGTTGCCTTTCCTTGATAGTATCAACCCATATTGTGACACGACAAAGCAAACTCCACATCATTGAGCTTAAATCCTGAAGAACTTAAGCCCTCATCCTCCATATACCCAAGGTAATACAACAATAAGTCAGAAACAATTTAGGCCACAACTTCACCATAGAAGGAACTCTCTTAACACCCCAACAAGCTAGAGAACTAATAATAGACAACACAATAGTAGCCGTGAAACCATGACCTACAGAAATCATACAAAGATAATGCACCAAGGCCTTCTACACTAGCAGCAGCAAGGCACCCCTAGAGATAACAGCTCACTGATACTGTACCAGCAATCTATAGTACCGAAACCATGAGAATTTGATGAATCCAAGTCTGTAACACCATGCCGAAAGAGGAAACATCGTAATTCACCCCAAAACACTACCAAAATCGAATATGGAGAAGATTGGAACTGAAAGAGGCATTTCAGGATGCAGTATTTCTATGAGGCATTTCATCAAACTGCTTGAATGCGTTGTTTGGTAAACAAAAAAAAATACAAAGGACACCATACCAGAGCATTGGTAGCATGAACCGAATCCACATGGCTGGTTTCGAATGCACAGAAACGCAGAAGTGCACACGAAATACTGCAATGAGATCTGAACTGAAAAAAAACAATGACGAAAAACACGTGTCGCACCATAACACTGTCGTGCCGTTGCACAAAACCACAAAGCATCTGAATCTCAGTTCTCCGGAGGTTCGAGAAGCTATCACACAAATAATTCTTGTGCTTATTCCGATCTAGCCTGCAGCGAGGAACTTCGATTCTTGTACTACAGTGATGAATCAGAGATGTATGAAGCATAGAAGCAGCAATGATGGATCCAGAGAGGAAAACGCAGGTCTCGATGGAGAAGAAGAGAGAGAGACTTATGCCAAAATAAGAGATGGAAGTAGATCAACGAATCGAATACCCAACGGATAAAGACCCTCCTATGAGACCCGGTCTTAGTAAATGGAGGACCCAAGCTTAAGAATGTTGGGAATCGGTTCTATGATGACATTGATATCCTTTCTAGAGTACTGATACTTTAAAGTTGTCTCTCAATTCTACAAGAAGCCCAAAATAGTAGCTCTCAAACCAAAGTGTTAGAATTACCCCGCAGTTCACTTAAGGTTTCGATATGAAAATAATTTTCCTTCAGAATTGGCCTAAAGATTTACACTGTTTTTGCTTGAGGACAAGCAAAGGTTCAAGCATAAGGGAGTTTGATAAGTCTATTTTTAGAGTCTTTTTAATAGTTATTTTATTAAGTCTTTTTAGTATTTTAATTATATTTTTGATCTATTTTACTGCAAATGTTTACTTTTTATTTTCAGGTTTTATTTTGAAGTAAAAGAGAAAATATGAGCTAAAATGAAGAAAAAAGGAAATATTTGAGGAGAAGCAATTTTTAAGGCACTAGACACCCTCATGGGCACCAAGGGCCCCAAAAACCCAAAACTGGCGCAAGACAGGGACCCCAGGGCGCCAAGGGCCCCAAAAACCCAAAACAGGAGAAAACTGGCCAAACAGGCGCAAGACAGGGACCCCAGGGCGCCAAGGGCCCCAAAAACCCAAAACAGGAGAAAACTGGCCAATCTGGCGCAAGACAGGGACCCATGGGCGCCATGGGCGCCAAAAACGCAACACAGGAGCAAAACTGGCGAAACTGGCGCAAGGCATGGGCGCCAAAAACGCAACACAGGCGCAACACAGAAACTGCCGTAGGAGTTGGCGCAGGCAGGGGCGCCATGGGCGTCAAAATGCTGGAAAATTTGGCTACGGCCACTTTTTTATGGCCACCTTTGCGAACTTGATTTTTTTCTTCTTTTTGACCATTTTGCCCTCAACCTAAGCCCTTTGTCAACTTGTTGATGGCTATGCTTTCTCCACTTGTTGGTGGATATTTTTGCCCACTTGTTGATGGCTTTGCCTTGCCCACTTGTTGATGACCATATCTTTGCCAAAACTTGTAATTTACTATTTTGCCCCTCCCTCATATTTTCCTATAAATAGGACCTTGATCCTCACTTGTAAAGGACTTGAATTTTGTGACAAAGTTCATCTCAAAAATTCTCTAAAGATTGTTCTTCATGTTCTTCATGTTCTTCTACTTTCTTGCTATTTAAATTCTTGCAATTTATTTTCTAAGTCCTTTATTTTCCAAGTCATTTACTTTCTTGCCATTTATTTTCCAAGTCATTTATTTTCTTGCCCTTTATTTTTCAAGTCATTTACTTTCTTGCCCCTTTATTTTCCAAGTCATTTACCTTCTTGCCCTTTATTTTCCAAGTCATTTATTTTCTTGCTATTTAAATTCTTGCAATTTATTTTCTAAGTCCTTTATTTTCCAAGTCATTTACTTTCTTGCCCCTTTATTTTTCAAGTCATTTACTTTCTTGCCCCTTTATTTTCCAAGTCATTTACCTTCTTGCCCTTTATTTTCCAAGTCATTTATTTTCTTGCTATTTAAATTCTTGCAATTTATTTTCTAAGTCCTTTATTTTCCAAGTCATTTACTTTCTTGCCCCTTTATTTTTCAAGTCATTTACTTTCTTGCCCCTTTATTTTCCAAGTCATTTACCTTCTTGCCCCTTTATTTTCCAAGTCATTTATTTTCTTGCCCCTTTATTTTCCAAGTCATTTATTTTCTTTTCTCCTCTTTTGTCTACAATGATCATGAGTGAGTAGACTTTACTAAAACATTCATTCTTTCTAAAAACACTTTCTTTTCAGTTAATCAACTTTGAAAAATTAAATTGGTAATCACCTAGGCTCTCCCTGTGGATCGATAACTCTTTTTATTACGCGATACGACTCGTGCACTTGCGAGCCTATCAAGTTTTTGGCACCGTTGCCGGGGAGGCAGTGATATTAATTAAGTTTTTCGAAATCGGTTAGACTGAAGTTTTATTTTCTTTATTTTTACTTTTTCTTCTCTTGTCCCTCGAATGCGAAGAACCAGAAGTTTCGGACAAACTGTTCAACAAATTCCCGAAATCGAAAGGTTCTTACATAGAAGGAGGAGAGAAATTCCCGATAACCAAATGGCGGCTAATGAAAATCGTGCTCTCAAAGAGTGCGCAACACCTTCAGCAGAGCCATCAGCTGCCATTGTACATCCGAATGTGGAAGCAAATAATTTTGAACTCAAAACATCTCTGCTTTCAATGGTTCAACAAAACCAATTTTCTGGTTCTCCCACGGAGGACCCAAATCTTCATATTTCAATTTTTCTAGAATACCGTGGAACTCTCAAATTAAACGGGGTACCTCCAGATGCCATAAGACTAAAACTCTTCCCTTTTTCATTAAGGGATAGAGCAAGAGCATGGCTACATTCTTTGCCTTCGGAATCCATTACCAGCTGGGGCCAGTTAAAACAAACTTTTCTTGCTAAGTTCTTTCCCCCAAGTAAAACAGCTCAAATGAGAAATCAAATTACTCGATTTTCTCAAAACGACGGGGAATCTCTTTATGATGCTTGGGAACGTTTCAAAGAAATGTTAAGGCTATGCCCCCATCATGGACTAGAGAAATGGCTCGTTGTTCACACTTTTTATAATGGATTACAATATGCAACAAGAATGACTGTTGATGCAGCTGCCGGTGGAGCTTTAATGAACAAAAATTTTACTGAAGCTTATGCACTCGTTGAAGATATGGCTCAAAACCATTGTCAATGGGCAAGTGAGCGAGCCATAACGAATAAACCAGCCTCATCAAAAGAGCCAGGTAAGTATGAAATATCTGTTGTTGATCATCTTACCTCAAACGCTTGGGCGTTCTTGCAGGCGTACGAAGATGTTCTTGTAGTTCTGAAACGACCGGTCTCCATAAGATTATTCTTCACATTGTTTGAAATGAGCTACATTTACGAGAAAGGCTCCAAGGGCGCCCGTAAGGAAGCAGTTTCGTTCAAAAACCGCTCGACCTACAATTTTTTCAAGCCTTATCTGGAATCACTGACGACTGGGTGGAAGAGAGAATTCTTTTGGGTCGTTCCAAACTCGGCCGAGGCCGTTCGAGGGATCGCCCAGATGTCAAAAGATGATTGGGAAGGAACGCCCCTGTTTCCCACGGTGTGGAGTTTTACCCATTTCTTGAAAAAACCGGGTGAGTACGCCTTTAAGGAAACAGAACTTGACGACCTGGATAGGGGGACGATCCATAGGCTGAAAAAGATTGCGTCCCTAGTCCCTGAGGGTCGCATCAAGGTCAAGAAAATTGTGGACGCTCGTGGCCAGAAAGAAGTCAAGGCCGCTCTTGGTTGGTGGTCGCTCGCCTAGTTTATTTTCTGTCATTTCGTTTTATTTAACTGTTTCTAACCATCTACTTTTGTCTTTGCAGTTGACATGGCGAACATGAACGACTTCGACCTCTTGGACCAATGGGAGGCCGAGGATGGTGAGACTTCGCCCGTCCGCGAAATTCCTGAAACTCAACCTTGGGGGTACGCCCCAAGCTGCCGGAACTGGATCTCAGCCCGATCGTCAGACTCCTCGAGCGGGCACACCAAATCAAGCCATTGACTTGGGCAGCCCACTTCAAAATCAAGGAAGGTCCAAGAGGGATCGGTCGGTTGATCGTGGGGGTCAGAACAAGAAGCACAAGAGTGGCAAAAGCCATGGGCACTACCGGTCGCCTGAAATCGACCTGCTTGGATTGGGCGATCAGGACCGCGCTCGTTTCAAAGAAGAACCGTTCGAGGTGATGGCCGATGCGATGAAAGCCGCTGGAATTCTTTTCAAAAAATACCAAGATGAGGAAGCAGATCGCATGGAAGGTAGGCGACTTGCCAATAAATATTCATTGCTTGAAGACGATCTAGTTGATAAAAATTTTAAACTGAACTCTGCCTTGTCGTTGCTCGCAGAAGTGAGGGGTGAGCGAAATGATTTGCTCAAGAAGATGAAGGAACTTGAACCGAAAATCAAGGCGATCGCTGACAACGAGAAGAAGCTCGACGATGCAGAACGCCAACTTGTGGCCGCTGTTGCTGCCCAAACTGCGGCCGAGTCTGCCCTAGACAAGGCGATCGTCGACAAGAAAACAGCTGAAAAAGAGGTCGAACGCCTCACTTCAAAGAATACAGAACCGTCGAACCAGATCGCTGGACTAAAAAATGACCTGGATGCCATGGAGGAGGAAAAGAACAAGTTTCAAGGTCGTTACAAAGACGTTCTTGACCGGGCGAAGGGAGCTGCAGAGGGTCAATTTGAGAATGCGGTCAGTCAGATTAAGCTCCTCTACCCTGATCTGGGGGTCGATCGCGAGATCGTGCAATGCACACATCGTGTGATCGAGCAGCAAATCGTGCGTTCCAAGAAAATGCTGAAGGGGAAGGTCGTTCAAGAAGAGGCGGTCATCTACCAGGCCCCTAGCGACTCTTAAACTTGTAATCTTTTGAATTCTGTAATCTTGGATTTTGCACTTTTGGCCCGCCTGCGAGCGGCGTTTTAATGGGCGCCTAGGATACGACCAAGGCGTCCTCGTTTGTACTTAATGACAATTTAGCGCTTTGTTCGCCCGTTATTTTCAATGAACTTTGGCCTGTTTAATTGCTCTTCAATTGAATTCGATTCTTTTTTGCTATGGTCGGTCGCGCCCGACAAAATTTTTTATGGACCAATCGATGGTCCTTTGTTGTGGCAGATTGTTCGTTGGCCACATTACTAAGGGTAATTTGTTTACCTCGCTTTGTGGGTCGCTTGTTTATCCACACTTGGGCCAATCGATGGCCTTTCGTATAGGCCGCTCGGCGGCTCTCGTTTGGGCCATTCGATGGCACTCTTTTAGGCCGCTCGACGGCTCTCGTGTGGGGCCATTCGATGGCACTCTTTTAGGCCGCTCGGCGGCTCTCGTTTGGGCCATTCGATGGCACTCTACTGGTCGCTCGACTGCTACTCGCATGGTGAGCGACCGTGCATACAATTTGCAGGAAATAAAGTACACAAGTCAAATTTTAAGGTCGGTCCTCGGTAAAAAACCCCTGTGGGGAAAAAGAGCGACCGCCTGTTCTTTATTGATCAATTAGTGTTTTCAACTTAAACATAATACTTTCTCAACTTGTCAGCATTCCATGTTCTGGGGATGGTCGCCCCTTCCATGGTTTCTAGCTCGTAAGCTCCCTTTCCAGTCTTGCTGATAACACGGTATGGTCCTTCCCAATTAGGGGCGAGCTTTCCCTGGCGAGAGTTCTTATTCCCCACGTCGGCCCTCCTAAGGACGAGCTGTCCAATGGAGAACTCCCTCTTCTAGACGCGGGCGTTATACCTGGCAGCGACCTTCTGCTTGATGAGTTGCTCCCTAAGTGACGCCTTGGTTTGCAGCTCATCAACCAGGTCGAGCTCTTCTCTTGTTGCTCGCTCATTTGCGGCCGGGGTTGGTGGGTTGGTCGTCCTCCAACTTAGCTCTCCCATCTCAATCGGGATGACAGCGTCAGTTCCGTAGACAAGTTTAAATGGTGACTCCCCGGTCGATGAGTGGGGGGTCGTTCTGTAGGCCCAAAGGACCGACTGTAGTTCTTCTGCCCAATTGCCTTTGGCTTCATCCAACCTTCTTTTCAGTCCGCGTAGTACAACCCTGTTGGCCGCTTCTGCCTGGCCATTGGTTTATGGGTGCTCGACCGAGGTGAAACGCTGTTTCACACCTAGGCCGGCCAGCATTTCTCCGAACTTTCTGTCTGCGAACTGAGTTCCATTATCAGTCACCAGTTGTTGGGGCACTCCAAAGCGGGCGAGCACGTTTCTCCCAAAAAACTTAGATACATTCGCTGAGGTAATGGTTGCAAGTGGCTCTGCTTCTATCCACTTAGTGAAATAGTCGATCGCAACGATCAGGAATTTCAACTGACCTGGTGCAGGTGGAAAGGGGCCGAGCAGGTCCATGCCCCACCAAGCGAACAACCATGGTGGGGTTAGGCTGTGTAGTTCTGATGAGGGCGCTATATGTACGTCGGCATGAATTTGGCATTTCTTGCACTTCTGAACAAGTATCTTAGCATCCTCATCCATGGTCGGCTAATAGTATCCGGCCCTGAGCGCCTTCTTAGCAATCGACCGACCACCTTGATGGCTACCACAATCGCCTTCATGTATATCCCTCAGTACATGGTCAGCTTCGACCGACGTAAGGCATCTCAACAATGGTAATGAAAATCCCCTTCTATACAGTCTTCCTTCGATCACTGAGTACTTGGTCGCCCGCAACCTCAGGAGCTTTGCTGCCTTCTGGTCGCAAGGTTCTACTCCATTGAGAATATATTGCAAGATATGAGTGATCCCGTCTTTGTCCAAGTCGACCGTTAGAATGGCTAACGGTTGGGCAGGCTTGGTCGATACGCTCGACCGCGTTAACGTTTCTTGGATTAGACTTCTGTGGTTCCCAGGAGTCTTTGTACTGACTAACTTCGATAGGATGTCAGCCCGAACGTTCTCTGTCCTGGGGACGTGCTTAACTTCTAGTCGGTCGAATTGCTTCAGCAGATCCCTTACCTTGGCCAAATAATTCTTCAAGACGTCGTCCTTTGCGCCGTATAGGTCTTGAATTTGGGAGACTACCAGTAGAGAGTCAGAGTGAAGTTCAACATGGTCGACGTTGAGCTCTTTGGCTAGCTGCAGCCCGGCAATGCACGCTTCATACTCGGCCTGGTTGTTTGAAGTGTGAAACGCGAAAGTCAATGACACTTCAACAGTAAGTCCTTCTCAGTTCTCAAGTATCAGACCGGCCCCACTTCCTTTGCTGTTGGAGGATCCATCTACGTGCAAAGTCCAGGTTGTGATGGCCTGACCGTCTGGTATTGGAGTCATCTCAGCGATGAAGTCGGCCAACACTTGGGCCTTAGCGGCCGATCTAGCCTCGAACTTGATCCCAAACTCACTGAGTTCCACAGCCCACTTGATCATACGCCCTGCTAGGTCAGGTCGGTGAAGGATTTGCCCAATAGGCTGGTCAGTCCTCACCACGACCTGATGGGCCACGAAATAAGGGCGCAATCTACGAGCGGCCACAAGTAACGCAAAGGCTAGCTTCTCGATCTTCTGGTATCTGATCTCTGGGCCTTGAAATACCTTACCGATGAAATAGACCGGGTTTTGCTTTAGGTCGCTTTCTCTTACGAGAACATCGCTCATGGCTTCGTCTGTTATGGCCAAGTATAAGTAAAGCGTCTCCCCTGGTTGCGGCTTGGTCATGATGGGCGGGTTGGTGAGTGCCGCCTTCAGCTCGTCCAATGCTCGCTGGCATTGGTCGGTCCATTCAAACTCGACCTCCTTCTTCAAGAGCTTGAACAGTGGAAGCGATTTGCACGCTGATTTGGGTATAAATCGTGACAGGGCAGCGACCATGCCATTCAATTGCTGAATTTCTTTTTTCGTAGTGGGCGGCCTCATGTCGGCGACCGCCCTACACTTATCAGGGTTTGCTTCGATCCCTCGCTCTGTTAAGTGGAAACCCAGGAACTTGCCCGCCCTTACTCCGAAGGTGCACTTCTCTGGATTCAACCTCAAGGAATTCTTCCTTGCTTCCTCAAAAATTTCCCTTAGGTCGTCAATGTGGTCTTGGTCGGTCTTGCTTTTAATGATCATATCATCCAAGTAGACCTCTGATATCCGACCGATCTGCCGCCTGAAGACCTTGTTCATCATTCTTTGATAGGTCGCGCCGGCGTTCTTCAAACCAAAGGGCATTACCTTGTACTGAAAATTTCCACGATCGGTCATGAACGCGGTCTTATGCCGATCGGGTGGGTACATAGTGATTTGGTTGTAACCTGAATAAGCGTCTAAAAAAGACAGGAGTTTGTAGCCCGCAGCCCCGTCGACCAGTTTGTCAATGTTTAGCAGGGGAAAGGCGTCCTTTGGGCATGCCTTATTCAGGTCGGTATAGTCGACGCACATGCGCCACTTACCATCTTTCTTCTTCACTAACACGACGTTGGAAAGCCAAGTCGTATACTTAATCTCTTCAATGAAATTGGCCTTGATGAGGTCGTCAACTGCCTGTGCGACCGGTCTGGCTGTCTCATCAACGGACAGTTGGTGGCAAGCAATTTCTATTGGGATCCCGGGCATGTCTGATGCCCGCCATGCAAAAAGGTCTGCGTAATCCCTGAGGCAGGTGATGAGATCTTGCTTGACCTGTTCAGGTAGGTCGCTCCCCAACTTAACTGTCTTAGTTGGGTTGTCCGATAACTGAACATCGACCAATTCCCCGTGGGGCTCGGGCCTTTTCAGTTTATTCTTTAGCTCGCGGGCTAAATCGTCGTCGCCGTCCTCAGGGTCGCTATCTGGGTCGTAACGAGCATCCAGGTCGGCCACATTGACCTGATGCCCCTCTCCGAGATCCTGCGGTTTAGCACTTACCACCTCCATATCACAAATCTCTTGATAGAGGAAACGGCTCCTCATGGCCGCTTCCATGTCGGCCATTACTGTCACAACCTGGTCGCTTTTATTGTAGAACTTCATCTTTAAATGCACAGTTGAGGCTACGGCCTCCAATTTTCCCAGTGTTGGCCGGCCGATGATGCAGTGGTAACACGATTTGATTGGCAGAACTAAGAACGTCGTCCTGACCGTCCTGTACAACGTGCTGTCGTTCGTATCATCTCCAAAAGTAACAAGCAATTCTATTGTCCCCAGGGGGTAGGTGGTCGCCCCATTGAACCCGGTCAATGGGGTTGGTACGGCTTGCGGAATAATTTCGCTCCTGTCCACGTTTAACTTGTCAATCAGTTCCTCAAACATGATGTCGGCCGAGCTCCCTTGGTCGAACAGTATTCTTCTGACCTCAGTGTTGGCCATTACGGCCGATACTACCAAAGGGACGTAATTATTGATTTTGCCATCGAGCAAGTCTTCGTCTCCAAAAGAAATGGGCGGCCTATTCGAGGCCGGCCGTGGGGTTGAAGTTGAGCCGACCATCATAAGTTCATTCCACTTCCTCTTCATTGCTTTGTTGGACTCTCTGATATCCAACGGGTTACCTCCATGGATGACCATGGCTACATTGCGGCCCTTCGACTGTCTGGGGTCGCGATCTTCCTCAGAATTATCACGTGGTCGCTCGACCGTCGAGTTGACGATCGCTTTGCCTCTGTCATTGGCGGGTTGGCCAGCGGCTCTTTCTTCAGGGAGATCGTTACCTTCATCTCTGACATATTACCTTAACTTGCCTTTCTGAATGAGATCTTCTATGTCATCTTTTAGGGCCATACAGTCATTGGTATCATGCCCCTTACTCTTGTGGTATCTACAATATTTCTTGGTAGGCCGACCTCCTTTCTTCAACACTAGAGGATCAGGTCGCCTAACACCAGTGAACTCGTTGTTTTGGCACTCCGTGAAGATCTGCGCGATCAGAGTGTTTAACTTTGTACGATGCTCATACTTCTTAGGCTGGTACTCGGGCTTACTGTCACGATAGTTTTCTTGCCCCTTGGCCGGCCTGCTATTCTCTTCTTTGGGACGCGCGCGGGCCCCCTTGTCAGAGGCCAATTGCTCTTCATAGCCCATATGGTCGTTGGCCCTTCTAAGGAACAGGCCGAGGTCGTAGTAGTGGTTCAATGAGAATTCTTCAGCAAATCTGTGGTTCTTTCTTATACCACGTTTGAGATACTTCAGTTTGTCCGTGTCTGATAGGTTGCGGACTGTGTCAGCCTCTGACATGAACCGATCGATGAACTCCCTCAATGGTTCGTTCTCTCCTTGGACGACCGAGTCCAAGTGCTCTTCATAACGATACTGACAACGGTTGGCTGTATAATTGGCCAAGAACATTGCCACAAGACCTTCCCAAGAAGAGATGGTGTTGGGACGTAGGGATTCCCACCATTCTAACGCCCGACCTTCGAGCGACTGAGGAAAAAGTCTGCACTTCATCGTCCGACCTAGCTCTCTATAGCTACAGTAGTTGTTGAAGTACATGAGGTGTTTATCGGGATCCCCGCGGCCGTTAAACTTGTTCAGGTTCGGGGGCTTTCTCAGATCCCTTGGAATGCGATAACGTCTGATTTCGCTGGTGAAGGGCCCTTGTCCGGTCGGAATGTAATTCTGCCCGTAGGGCTGCATGGCGGCATAAGTTTGGTCGATGGGCAGACCGTAAAGGCCGACCGGCTGACCAAGGAATCCGTCGGCAATTGGAGGGGGTCCATAGGGTCCATGGTATTGTGGAGCATGCGACGACGACTGTCCTCTAGGCCGCTCTGAATAGTTTCTTCTTGGTCGGCTGATGGCACGGGAGACATCTCTAATCTCCCCGTTGTGGTAGTCATTAAACTCCTCATACGAGTCCCACGACCTGCTTCTTGATCGGCGGGATCCTGAGGACTCGTTGGACGAGTATCTTGTTGGCGACCTGCCTGACTCTGGTCAGTAGCTCGAGTCAGCATAGTCGTAATCTTCCACGGGGGAACGACGGTGGCGTCTTCCTCGATGAGGGGGTGACCTGTGGACGATCGCCCTTCTTGAAGGATTTGCGTTGGGATACGCTTCGACGAGGAGGAACTTCTCTTGGTGGCGGTGAACGATGTGGCCGAGATGGTTGACCTTGACGACCGTTATCCGCACGCGGGCGGATCGAGATCGACCCTCTCTCATAGCGATCGATCAGCTCATCTCGATCAGCAATCACTTGATTCTTTCTCTCCAGAATTTGCATGAGTGCTTGGGTCACATGCTCTGACAATGTTTCTGCGATTCCAGCTTCGGCCAGCTCGGCCGGTAGTTGCTGGACCGCTTGGATGACTGGCCCGCGGCCACCCTGCACTGAGGGTTCTTGGTGAGGCTCGCCTTGTGATTCATGAACTGACACAGGCACGCCCTCTGGGGTCTGTGGAGATCGGTCCTGTCCAGAGGGGTTGAGCCTGGAAGAAGCGCGTTTCTGACGTGGCGGCATGGTTTGATGTGGAATAGCACTCGGGCCTCCCACTGTGGTCGCCAATTGATCGTACCTGATCAATACGATGAGTTGCTGCTGTCTGATGATATTGCTCGGTCGTTGGGATGAAGGACCGAGTTCTGGGTTGCACGCGGGTGGTACCTGCAAATGCACTCCAACGCTCAAGTCAGAGGTGCTTCAACGGGCAGGGTCACAAGGTGAGTAAAACGTACTTGAAGCCACATGCTAGTGTGGTATATATACTGTTGACTGCGCAGGCGTTCTGGCCATTGCGCTTATCTCGGAGCTGGCCGCGTATTGCGGAACAAGCCATGTATTGGGCCGCGCTGGGCCTGTTGGGTGAAATTGGGCTTCGAGCCCATTCCGGAATAGATACCATGTTTGTTTTGATACCATGTTGAAAAACATGACATCCATGGAATTTTGTGAGAAAAACTCTAAAAGACTATCATATTGAAAGTGCTGAAAAATTATAATTGAGAAGAGTTAGGTTACAAATGAGTCTACCATCTACCTTATATACTAACCAACTAATGGGCCTTACTACTAGCCAATGGGCTTAATAACTATATTTTAACAAATGATCCCCAATATCTAAAGGTTCTGTTAAAGTTAGTTCTAAAATCAATCTGAATGACATAATAGGACATGAAATGGATTGTCAACATATTAACGAACAGAATAGAAAAGTACCTGTTATAAATAAAATTGAGCACTTGACTGCAACCTAAAACGGATCACACACTATTTAGACATTTAATCAAACAAATGATATGCTTAATTTTCAGATCACATACCATTGCCGCTGGTGACTAACAGCCACCACGAAGTACACCTCTGATCCCCTGATGAGCTTCCTCTCTCGTTCTCTGTATATCGCTTAGCAACCCCATTGGCTGGAAACTTTTGCTACTCTGCAAAGGAAATACTCCAGCATCTCATTTCTAGCAGTTTTTCCATTCGATATATCACCCGAGTAAATGAATGAAATTTAAGTGAAATATGAAAGTGTGGAAGGTGGAACGAAATTATAATTATAAATAGATTAACAATTACCTATATTATAATAAATAATGTCTAGTTTCAATGAATAGAAACAAAATGCTATTAATTTTGACATTCAAATTTCAAATATTTATTACGATGACAAATTTATCCTCAGTTTTTTCCGTTTAAACACCAAACTTTGTATCCTACTTTTATATATAAATAGATAGATTAACAATTACCTATATTATAAAAGTAGAATACAAAATCGGCGAATTTTTTTTTATTTTGGCGGGAAAAGTCCGCCAAAATTAAGGTTATTTTGGTAATTAAAAAATGATATTGGGACATTTATGTCATTTAATTGAAATTTGAATTGCAAACATCATTTAATTTAATAACAACACTAATAGCACATTGAAAAGCACTACTTAGAATTCTTTATCTTCTTCATTATATTTCATCCACCTACTTCTTCTTCTTCCTCAACCTCTTCATTAGAATTCTTTATCTTCTTCATTATATTTCATCCACCTGTAGGTATATTTTATCTTTGATTCTTTTGAGCTCTTTAGACATTTGTTGTAATCTATATTTTCATTGGTGGCGGGTTGTTTATTGTTACTCTGAGAGCATAGCTGCTGCTACATGGGAAGATGAGGATAGCCAATCTGATCTGTTCTGCTTACTGAACTAACAAATGGGGATGAAAGGGAAGATACACGGTACAAAGGATGTATTTGAAACAATACATGGGTAAGATAATTGTTGAGGTTGTAGTCAACTGCATGAGAAGCAAATAAGCATTTCCAATAGTCCCATTCTTATTCTTTTTCCAATTGGTTTGACTCAATTACGATGTGCTATTATTGTGACAGCTTATGACCAGCTCATCTAATTTCTTTATCAGAAATTGAATTGCTTTGTTATGGCATTTGGGTTGAAAGCATCTTATTTTTCAACATAAAAAATTGGTATTAGATGTGGCAGATATATAAAATTATTATTGATCATCAGAGTTGTATTGTATCCCTTGCTTGATAAGCCACTATACTAGCTCTTCCAAATTGTGATTTTGTAATATTGAGAGGAATGCATGTATTCACATTTGTGTAAATGGCCACCATGGATTGGTATAATAGTGATTTACTTTGCTTTGATACTTTTACTTTTTTGGTTTACTTTGTAAGACAGTTGTTTAAAATAATGATTAACAAACTATCCTAAGAAAAACCAACACCGTTGACCCCAGTGGCATAAGCTATTCTTGGACATGAGGATCGACTCGGTGCTATCTGGTTCGATTCTCGCAGTGTACAAACTCGGTGTTGGTCAGTGCGAAATTTGCTCTTAAGCACGAGCAAATATTAGTCTTTCGTTGAAAGAAGTTGGACACTTGGTGGGTTGCTACGAATTGTCCGAACTAAAAAAAAGCTATCCCACAACATGTCATTTATTGAATTTTTTAGAATTCGTTTCTATAATTTATTCTTAGTTAAAAGATTGCCTATTCAATATTCAATAAAAATTCTACATCGGTAATTGATTGTATAACACGTCTAAATACAAAAAGAAAAACTTCCACATTATGTGGGTTGGGAATGCTATGGTGGTGATCGGATTGTATTTATTGCCAAACAACCCTATACAATTTCCAATGCAATCTTTAATTGTGATCCTCTCGCTTCCCATTGCAATCTTTAATTGCAACTATTCAACTTCTTTCCCGTTGATAGTTTAAATGTCGTCCTTGGTTTCAGGGGCATCCATTTGCTTTCAATAAATGGCATCAAATTCGAAAATTTCAGCATTAAAACTCGAGGAGTATTAACATGCGTGTAACATTAAACTATGGAAGATTAAGGGGTGTGGAAGGTTAAGGGGAAAGGCACTCCATGCGCATTCAATTTAGGGAATGACAATCGAAACATTGAGCATTGAACCGTTGGGTGCATTAAGAGACATTTAGGGAGAAGGGAAAGGTCATCATTGCGCATTCAATTGAGTGCATGAAAATCAAAACATTGAGCATTGAACCATTGGGAAGATTAAGAAGCATTTAGATATTGGGTTAGAGAGTTGTTTTGATATGGATGTGAATGTAGTATGGGTTGGGCAAGACTCCTAAATTTAAGGTGGAATGACAAGTGAAGGGACTGCCTCACCTTAGGATGATAATTTGGATGATTGGTCTAAAAAGGACTTGGGTTTTGTTCTTGGAAGATTCCCATAAGCATGATAGTAATTAGGGGTGTTCAGTGGTTCGGGCAAATCCAAACCAACCCACGATCCAATCCAAACCGATATGTTTGGTTCGGATATTTTTCGTGTTCGGGTCAAAATCGAACAAATCCAAACCAACCCGTAGTTGTTTGGATCGGGCAACGGATTTTAAAAATCAAATCCGCGAACCCAAACCAACCCATATTACGTCATAACAATTTTGTAATTTTAGATGCACACGGTTTTATTTGCTTAGAATTTTTACCTTAATAATTTATGATTAAGTTGTAAAATTTTAATACTATGAATGGGAAGACTATTAGTGGATTTGAGTTTGATTTTGTGTGATTTTCAATTTTTTTAGTTATTTAAAGTGTTGGAATATCATAAAAAAATGTTTTTTTTTATATTTTAGAAAATTAATATTTTAGTGAATGACCCGTGAGCCCAATCCAAACCAACCCGTCCAATACCGGTTCGGTTTGGTTCGGATTTTGGAGAAAAAATGTAAAATCCGAACCAACCCAAACCGAATAATTATCATTGGTTCGGGCAACGGATTTGGTCAAATCCAATCCAAACCGACCCACGAACACCCCTAATAGTAATTAGTCTTTGGTATGATGAAATTCCACTTTGTCGGTGATCACTAAAGCTTGCTTTTTTAACCTTGGGTGCAAGCCTTTTGCGTGTTGTTCTTCTCTTTTATTTTTTTGTGAGCAAATATTAAATATAATTATTTTTTTCTAGAATTAAAACTTTAAGAAAATGAAAGCAGTCAATCATTAATCAAAAAGAAGTGTTTGAGTGTTGATGAGACAAAGGATTGGTTTATTTAGTGGTGTAATGTGGCTAGTGGTTAATGGTTTATGAAAGAAGTGATGATTAGGCTCAAAGAAGTGTTTGAGGGTTGATGAGACAAAGGATCTTTTTTTCAGTGGTGTAATGTGGCTAGTGGTTAATGGTTTATGAAAGAAGGGATGATTTGGCTCAAAGAAGTATTTTAGGGTTGATGAGACAAAATATCCTTTTATCCGATGGTGCATTTCATGACATGATATATCAGCTCAAAGATTTATATTGTCTTTTTATCCAAGACATTTTCTTTTCTCTCTCTTTTTTTTGGGAATTATGATTCTCGTTTTTTGTCACTTTTGACGTTTTCTTTCTTCTGAACTGAGTAAAGTGATAAAAGCAGCGCACCATCTTTAACTGGGAGAATTGGTCCTTGTCTCGGGTGATTGAGAGAAAGATTCTTTTTTCGGCTTAAAGTGGGATGCAAGGGATATTTGATTTTCTTTCTTTCTTAGGGTATGGAAAAAGAATGATCAAACTTCATTTCAAGTCACGATTGCTTATTTTCTCAAAAATCTAACAAGAGGACAAAACTTTATGTTTTGTATATTTGCTCTTTTTCTTTATTTTCTTTTATGCCCTAATATTTGCTTAGGTTGCCCTTACAGGTTTTCAACCCAACAGGCTTTTTTTTTTTCTTTTTTTTTTTTACCCAAAGGACTTGCACCAAGTGTTTATGATATTCTAGTGATCACAAATTAAGTTGCCCCAATATGGAGAATCCAAAGTGTTATTTTTGTGAAATTTCATTATTGGGAACTAACCAAATAGTCAAATGAGGACTAATGTGGGGACTAGACACTTTATGGGCGGTTGGGATGGGACTTGAAATGGATGGGTAATGGCTAGATGCAAAGATGGGGTTACTAACCGACTCAGCCAAGAGTAAATACATGCGCCATGCAAATTCATCATACAAACACTTCATAGAGAGTTGACATAAGTTAAACATATTATAAAAGAGTTTCCTTTTGACAAGCACACCAGTTAACAAAAGAGACAAAATTTGGCTCTGTCATGATTTGCTTTAACAAAATTGTGAACGAGTTGCTGTTGTGCTTGATATATATACACAATTGTATGTGCAAGTATACACAATCGTAACAAGTAATAAAGTAGTAAGTTGAGATCGTACCCACAGGGATTGGATTAATTTCAAAGTCTAAATTGATAGCTTTAGTGATGACTAACAAATTATCACAATTAATGAGGAATGCAAGAATAGAAAAGACAGAAAATAAACAAGCAAGTAAGTTTGATTGGGTTGAAATATATGATGAGAGAGTAGTTGGAATGCTTTTCCACTAGTAAGTCACTGTTAACAGCATTGTGTTACATATGATGCTAGAGCATTGGATGCTGTAGCATTGGATGTGTGCCTTTCGGCCACTATCGTCAGAGTTTCATTACAAGGGACAACATGTCAGCGCCCTTAAATAGGTTCACTCCTATATATGAAGTACCCACAGTTTCACCCTATGGACTATGCTGCCTATGTCTAGGTTGAGCACGAAATTACAAAGTTTCCTTTGTTAAAACACTTACGACATTAGTTCTTGAGTTCCAATTATAAACCATGTCTGAATTTATAATTTGCATTCAATTTTAGCTGATCAATTCTAAAGGATGAATGTGAAAGAATTGAGCATGCAAGAACTAAATGGAATTAGCCCTAGAGATCATTACAAAGTGTATAGCATCCCAACTACAAATGGAATTAGCCCATGCTTAACATTACTGAAATCATAGTCATGTTAATATAACTAACAAATACAAAAGACAATCAATAGAGTAGTGTACACAATTGATTGCCCCTGCATCAGTCAGCTCAGTAATGCTGCAGCATTGCCCTCCTTGTAGTTGCTTGAGGACGAAGGAAGAAGTTGTCAATTCCTTCCCTCTCCATTGAAACCAGCTCCTATGAGATTCTAAGTGATATTTTGTGGTTTGTTCAGGTCTCCTTGTGAATGGGCAGGTGAGGAGTATTTATAGTCTTCAAAAAGGAAGTCCATTGAACTTGAAAAAGTAGGTTCTTTGAACTTGTTCCCACTTGCTTCAATTTGACTTGATTTGACTGTAAAACTACCACCAAAGGGGTCCTATGGCGTGTGGACAAGTGTCTCTAAAAAGTACAATTTGTAAGTGAAGTTGCCAATAGGGTGGCGCTGAAGTGGACAACTTGGCTACTTGCGCAACTTGCTGTCTGGTGATGTCATCATGGTAATGTTGTGGCATCCATTACTTTTGCATGTGATGATGTGGCATCACAACTCTTCTTGATGCTCCAGTATTCCTCCTTGTCTTTAAGCTGTGGCATTCCACTCTCATTCTAATGCTCCGGCATTACCCTTTTTCTAATGCTGCTGCATTCTGTTTTTCTTAATGCTGTGGCATGAAGTGCTGTGGCACTGAACAAGTTATTAAATACCACAAAACGTCTAAAAAGTGCCAAGTTGTTTGTAAAAGCATTCTTTTCCTTTGTTTTATGTTTTCTTTCATTTTTAGTTATTTACATGACAATACTCTTGAGATTTAAGTAATAATTTAAGTTATGAAAGCCTAAATGACTCTATATAAAATGGAGTCATCACACCCCCAAATTTAAACCATTACTTGTCCTCAAGTAATAACACTTGGAACAAGGCTAACAAAATAGACCTTTTGAAAATAAGAAGAACAGATCAACTACTTCCTTTGCTCAAACAAATTTTCAAAATTGGGTTTAAAGGCTCTATTCTCAGATTTTCACCACACACACTTGATGCTGCAGCATTGGATGCTGTGGCATCACACACATATTCATTGTACACAACATTCATAATTATTACTGCTCATTTGTGTGAGTGTGTGACTGCTGAACTTAGATTAATTCCTAGCTAGTTTTGAAAGTCTTCCTAGCCTTAAAAAGAGTAGTTTGCTTTCAATTAAGTCAAAGATTTTTTCAAAAAGTAGAATAGGCTAACAACTTCATCATAAGTATTGAGGGGCTTCAAAGCATGACAAAGGGCTTGGTCTAAGTATTTCAGAACAGATTTGGTTAGTGCACTTTTTATTTCCCAAAGCTCTTTTCTTTTTCTTCATTTTCTTTCTAGGTTGGTCATCTTTTGACTGAAACCATAATGGTGTCTCCACAAAATGGTCTCCCTACTCAATGACCAATCCTGCTGTATTGCTCTTCTTGTCTATTTTTGATTTTTTTTCTTTTTCTAAGCAACTACAGCATTATTCTTTCTTTTTCTAATGTTTGTGCACCAACCTATTCTTAATACTTTGGCCTTAGTATAGCCGATGCACCCCCAAACTTAGTTTCATATGCAATTCTAGATTTTTAGTAGAAATTTGACCTAGATCTTAGTTCACTAACAACTGTCTTGGCATCAGATTATTTCTAACTAAATAAGTTTCTTTCTAAGTTCAGAGTTTTGTGTAGAAGCAACAATAAGACTAATCATTATTTAACAATGCTACTCTAAACACACACTTTTTTAATCTTCATCAAATTTAACCTATAAGCCACAATTCCTATTTCTGCAAGATAAAGAACTTATAGCTGATCATGCTTCTAATCCCTTAGCTTATAAAACATAAAAACTACTAAGCACACATATTAGCATACATCACAAAATATTATCAGTTCACAAAATATTCATATCCTCCCCCCCAACTTAAAAACTTGCAGTGTCCTCACTGCTTCTGCATAATTAAGGGGATAATAATGTGCAAAAAGTGTGCAAAAGATAATTAAACACAACCATAAAAAGTGCTAAACAACTGCTCCAGCAGGGTTCTTTAAAGTACTGATAAAACAGAGGTAAATTACTGCTTTGAGGCTCCACTCCTCAGCCTGCCACTTGCTCTAATTGGTGCATGCTTGACTTTCTATTTCTTATTCTTTGTGATGCGGACCACAAGAGCATCGAGATAATCTAATTTTTTATTAAAAATAGGATGAACTTTATTTTATTTTTAATTGTAATAGGCTATACTTTAAGTTTGAAACTTAGGTTTTAAATATGTAGGCATGTGCTAAACTAGTGGACCATGTTTTGGGCTTGTATGTGGGCCTTATTTTGCTTGTGATGCCATGGCCAAACCCTACCATATAAGGGTTGGTGTTGCTTCATGTATGGGACATTTGATCATTTTATGATATTGTGAGAATAGAGAGTGCTTCTCTAGGGTTCTTCTTAGAACCAAATTTGAGTTTTATCAAGAGCCTCTTACTCTTGTGGTGATTCCACATTGATCTTATCATCCTCTTGGATGTGGCGATTTCTCCGTCTTCTTGCCTAATCCCATTTGTATTTTTCTTTTCCCCTTTATCTTTTAGTCTTATTTGATTCAATAAATCACTTGGCTAGATCCTTTATTTGTTATGGAATCAATTAGATTCACATAAAGTGGTATTCAGAGCCATTACCAAATGTTATTGTGTTCTTGAATAAAATAAAATAAATTCAAAAAAATAAATCTGTGCTTTCTTTTTTTTTTCTTTCTCCGCGTTTCGTATCAGGTTGTTCTTTGAATTAATTGTGCTTGGCAACAAGATTTTGCTGGCTCGTTTGAAAGAAAAAGAAATTCCATCGGCAAATAGCATCATTGTTGCTGGGCACGTTAATTTTCTAAAGGATGAATGCCTTGGCTTGTTTAGCAGTATTGTTGCGTTCATTTTTTTTCTAGAGTCTAAGTCACCAATTTGAGTTACTCTAGCTTTTCATTCTTGTTTATTTTGGTGAGTATCTTCGTGAATCTCGAGTTCTGTTATTGTTGGAGTTTTTCTGGAAAAAAAAAATTCTGCAACTTCATTTTTTTTAACTTGAAATAGTTTGATCCAAAATTTCATATGCAAATTTGTTTTTGATGTTATTTCTTCCACACATGTCCGATTCTGGAAATTCAAAAGTCTAAATTGATTAGAAAAAAAATAAAAGAGTTCAGATATTAAAAAAAACTGAAAAGATAAGTGCTGAAAAAAAAGTGATTCTACACAAAAGCACATACAAAAAAAAGCATATACCAAAAAAATAAATCCAGAATTGTTCATTTTGATACATCAATCATTTTTGCATCTTTGTTGCTTCTAATAAACATTTCAAGTTGATTTTAGTAACTTACCATCCACATATTTGAACCACTTAGTCATTTAGTTTTATTCTTTTTTTTTGAGTCGTCTTCTTGTTTATCTATTGATAGGCCGCAAGTGCACGGTCTTGTCGCGTAATAAAAGAGTTATCGATCCACAGGGAGAGCCTAGGTGATTACCAATTTAATTTTCCAAAGTTGATTAACTGAAAAGAAAGTCTTTTTAGAAAGAAGGAATGTTTTTGTTGATGTTTTAAAGATAAAAAGAGACTTGGGGTATTAGTTTCATCGAAATGATAAGGTTTCCGTTATTAATCCTTTCGACTATTTTCCAGTTTAAAGAACGATATATTTCTTAAGACAAGACGACGGTTGTAGCAAGAGTTTCCTTTCGGAATACAAACGCGTGTTCTAAACTAATTATAAAGCCTATTTTCATGGTTGATTATTATTAGAACCCATTAAGCAAAGACCTTTTCGTGTCTCAATAAAACCAAAACTATTTTCATGTGATGATTTTATTGTCTAATTTCATAGATCCAACAACCACACTTCCCCTTTCGGTACATCGTGTGGTGTTTTGAAATAATAATGAAAAGTGATGAAATTAGATTTAAAAATACAAAGCGATTAAGGTGGAGAATAGTCTCGGGGATTAATTAGTAGGAAGCCATCATTTGATTGTTACCAAAAACCCCAAGGCTAAGAAAGTCTACTCACTCATGATCATTGTAGACAAAAGAGGAGAAGAGGAAGATTGCATATCTGTAAATTGCAAGAATTTGTAAAGAAAGCGATAAGTTGCGGAATGCGTAAATTGCAAGAATTGTAAAGAAAGCAATAAGTTGCGGAATGTGTAAATGAGTTAGGAATTAGATGTTAGAATGGCAAGAAAATAAATGTTAGGAATTGATAAAATTGCAAAATTATAAATAGCGGAATTGTAAATGACAAGAAAGTAAATTACTTAAAAAGTAAATTGCAAGGAATTTAAATGACTTGGAAAATAAAAGGACAAGAAAGTAAAAGAGCAAGAATTAAAAGAGCAAGAAAGTAAAAGGGCAAGAAAGTAAATAAGCAAGAATTAAAAGAGCAAGAAAGTAAATAAGCAAGAATTAAAAGGGCAAGAAAGTAAAAGAGCAAGAATTAAAAGAGCAAGAAAGTAAAAGGGCAAGAAAGTAAATAAGTAAGAATTAAAAAAGCAAGAAAGTAAATAAGCAAGAATTAAGAGGGCAATAAAGTAAATAAGCAAGAATTAAAAGAGCAAAAAAGTAAAAGAGCAAGAATCATAAAGAACATGAAGAGTAAATTGAAGTCATAAATCTTAGAGAGTTTTTGAGAGTGATTTTCTAACAAAATTCAAGTGTCCTTACAAGTGAGGATCAATGTCCTATTTATAGGAAAATATGACGGAAAAAGCACTTGAGTGGAGGGGCAAAATAGTCAACTCAAGTTTGGCAAAGATAGCCATCAACAAGTGGACAAAGCACTTGAGTGGAGGGGCAAAATAATCAAAAAGAAGTGAAAAATCAAGTTGGCAAAGATGGCCACAAACAAGTGGCCGCAGCCAAAATTGACTGCTTCTTGGCGCCCTTGGCGCCCTGTCCTGCGCCAGTTTGCGCTGTGCTGCTCCTTGGCGCCCTGTCCTGGGCCAGCTTGCGCTGCTGCTGCTCCTTGGAGAGATAATATAGAGATTATTTGAGAGAAAATGAGTTGAAAGAAAAAGTTAGCATTCCAAACTTTCATGGGAAGAGTGACCCCGAAGCATATCTTGATTGGGAGCTTCAAGTAGAACAAATTTTCTCTTGTTATGATGTTAGTGAAGAGCAAATGTTGAAGTTTGTTGTGTTGGAGTTTAGAGATTATGCACTTATTTGGTGGGATCAAGAAAAAAAGCTTAGGAGGAATTGTGAACTTGAGCCTATAGAAAAATGGAAGGATTTGAAGGCCATGATGAGGAGGAGGCATGTTCCTTCCCATACCCATAAGAATTTGTGTGACATATTGCATAGACTTACTCATGGAAGTAAAAGTGTTAATGAGTACTTTGAGCAGTTAGAGGTGGCTATGACTAGAGCTAATGTTGAGGAGAATTTGGAGGATACTATTGATAGGTTTCTTGATGGTCTTAATGAAGATATAAGGGAAGAAGTGGAGTGTCACCATTTTGTAAACATTGAAGATCTGGTCCACCAAACCATAAAAGTGGAAAAACACTTGCAAAGAAAGAATGTCTACAAGAAATCTCCTTCAAAATACCACTCTTCAAGTTGGAAGGTCAATTCCAAGAAGGAGGGGCCTTCATCCAAAAGACATGATGTAACAACCTCCATGGGTAAAGGTACGAATTCTAACTCTTCTTCTTTAAACCCTAAGTTAAAGAACATGAAATGTTTTAAGTGTTTGGAGTATGGGCACATTGCATTAAATTGCCCAACTAAGAGACTTTTGGTCCTAAGGAAAAATTGTTGCATTAGTTCACATGAGAGTGAATGTAAGAAAAAACATCAAGAGAGAGATTTGTTCATGGTTAATAAATTTGTTGGAGCTTATGAGAAAAATGAGAATGATTCACAAAGAACTAATATTTTCCAAACTAGGTGTCTCATTCTAGGAAATATATGTTCTTTGATAGTTGATGGAGGTAGTTGTGCAAATGTGGCTAGCAATAGGTTAGTGTCAAAGCTCAATCTTAAAACTACTCCACATCCTAGTCCATATAAAGTGCAATGGTGAAGTGATCAAGGAGAATTAGAGATAAATAGACAAGTAAAGATATCATTTTCCATTGATAAATATTGTGATGAGGTTTTATGTAATGTGGCACCCATGGAGGCTAGTCACATATTGCTAGGGAGACCTTGGCAATTTGATAGGAAAGTTATCCATGATGGTGAATCCAACAAATACACTTTTGTTCAAAATAGGACAAAATTCACTATTCACCCTCTTAGTCCAAATAAGGCTAAAGAGGACATGTTGGCTTTGAAACTTAAAATAGAAAAAGAAAAAGAAGAATTGAAAGAAAATGAAAAGGAGTGTGGTAAAAGAGAAGCAAAGATAGACCATAAAAGGAATGAAAAGAAAGAAGTGAGGAAAAATAAAAATCTCTTAAAAAGGGGGGTTGAGGTCAATAGAGCTTTGTTGGTAAGACCTATTCTTAAACTTGAAGGTCCATTTAATGGTTTGTCTTCTTATGCTAACAATTTCCCTAGTGTTGTTGATCTCTTTTTGAGCATGCATAGGGATAAATATTCAAGAAAGGTACCCCATGGTTTGGTGCTTTATGGTGCTACTCCCAAGTTGCAAGTTTCCAAGGAAAGCCATGTTCTTGAAGAAGTTAATCCCAATGAAGTTACACAAGTGTCAAATCAATTAAGCTTTCTATATTCATGATGAACAACTTTTGTCTTGCATTGCTTAAGTTTTACTTTTCCCGTGTGCTTGAAAATCTTGCAAATTTGATGATCGGATGGTCTAACTTGTCCCTATTGCCTAAGTTTGAAAATCAGAGTCCTCATGAGAGGTGAATTATTCCTCCAACCTTGAAAGGAGAAAGAAACAATGTTGTTATTTCAATGTTCAAGCAAGGAGGGAATGATGCGGACCACAAGAGCATCGAGATAATCTAATTTTTTATTAAAAATAGGATGAACTTTATTTTATTTTTAATTGTAATAGGCTATACTTTAAGTTTGAAACTTAGGTTTTAAATATGTAGGCATGTGCTAAACTAGTGGGCCATGTTTTGGGCTTGTATGTGGGCCTTATTTTGCTTGTGATGCCATGGCCAAACCCTACCTATATAAGGGTTGGTGTTGCTTCATGTAAGAGACCTTTGATCATTTTATGATATTGCGAGAATAGAGAGTGCTTCTCTAGGGTTCTTCTTAGAACCAAATTTGAGTCTTATCAAGAGCCTCTTACTCTTGTGGTGATTCCACCTTGATCTTATCATCCTCTTGGATGTGGTGATTTCTCCGTCTTCTTGCCTAATCCCATTTGTATGTTTCTTTTCCCCTTTATCTTTTAGTCTTATTTGATTCAATAAATCACTTGGTTAGATCCTTTATTTGTTATGGAATCAATTAGATTCACATCACTTTGGCTCCCGGGTTGTTGCAACAGTTGATGGTGCAGCTTTGGATGCTTCACCTTTGGTTGTTCCAGCATCAAGTTTCTTTTTTCTGCCTGGATAGGGTCTTTGGCAGACATGGACTCCTTCCTTAGAGCTGCCAAGGTGTGCATCACTAGCTTCTTGGAAGCTTCTGCTGTTGCTAGATCTACCTGTTGCTGAGCTTGCTTTACTGCGGATGCTGGGGCATCAGGCTTCTGTGTTGATGCTGGGGCATTAAGCTCTTCGGTGGATACCGGGGCATCGCCTTGGTGCGATGCTAGGGCATTAAAACTGCCTTCTGTTGCTTTAGCATCACCTTCTTGCTGCTTTTCTGTTTGTGGTGGTGGTAGGTTTGGTTGGGGTTTGTTTGGTTGTGTATTTCTTTTGTGGGTCTTCCTCCATAATGATTTCTTCCAGCTCTCAATCTTTCACTCTCTTCTTCTTCATTTTCCTCTTCAGTCTCAGAGTCCTCCTCTTCCTCATTTCTCTCCATTTCCTTTACAGCCTTTGCAACTTCTTCTTCCTCACTTGTTTCCTCTAATTCCCCAGAGCTCAGAATTGGCTCTTCTTCAATGACCACAACCTTCTTTTTCACAGGTTTTCTTCTTCTCTTCTCTACCATCTTGCCCTTCCCCTTCACTTCCTTTTCAATTTCTCTCTGGCTGTTCCTGTTCTTCCTCTCGAACCCAGGCTGGAAATGTTGGTGGTTCTATTTGGCTCTTTCCCCTTGTCAGTTTGTTAAAAATGGCCTGCTCCCATTCAAAGTACTCCTTGTGGAACCTCCACACAGCCTGTTGTTGTGGCATTAGGCTGGGTGTGGATGTTCCACCACCTTTAGGTTTTTCCTTGAACTCAGCTGAGAGGGCACTTTGTGGGCTCTTCCTATCTTCCAGTTTGTCAAATGTTACTCCAGCATTCACACAAAGACTTGTGATTAGACATGGGAAAAACAGATATCCAATAGATTTGTTCCTGCACTCTAAAATTTGTTTGCAGATGATTCTTCCAACATCAATGTTGGATTCAGTGAGGATAGCATCTACCAAAATGAGTCTGTCTTTTTCTAGGGAAGATTGGTGTGATGTGGGCAGCAGGGAGTGGGTAACGAAGCTGAACCAAGTGCTGGCTTCACTAGTTAAGAAACTTTTCTTCATTTTAAATTCAAAATTTGTGAATTTTTCCCAAACAGCATTCTTGCTAGCAATCCCACTCTTAACCTTTTCCATTTCCTTTTTACCATAGGTTTCAGTCATTTTCTCAAAATTTGGGCCACTGTAACCTAGGTGGTACTCATCATTGATAACCTTGGGATCAAAATGCACTCTAATACTCCTAACTATAGAGTAGGTTAGTGACTTAGCTCCTTTTTGATCAGTAATTCCTGCATAGAATTCCCTCACAACAGGCAAGCAGTAGGATGTTCTATGCTTGATGAATGTTTCCCAGCCAAGGCTGCTAACAATGGACATGAATGAAGGTGAGGCATTGTTGAGCTTGAAGCCTCTCTTAGCCAAAAATTCCATGGCCCAAAATTTTCGTGATTCTTTTGCGACTAGTGCTAGGGCTTTTGAAGTTGTTCACAAAGCTCTCTGAGTTGATGCTTCTGCATCAGTAATTTTGCCCTTTCCAGAAGACTTGCTTGCTGCCTGTCGATTGAGAGAATGGAATTTGGAAAATGAGGTTGAAGATGGTGGATGGGTGCTGTTTCAGGTTTTTGAGATTACAGAGTGTATTAGGGTTAGAGAGAGGAGATGATGATGTTTTGTGAGAATGTTAATGGGTAATAGGAGGAGTTATTGGGAGTTGTTGGATTAATTGATGTGACCGTTATAGGTCATTATGGGATAGCATGATGACACGTGTTTCACTTGGGTAACAGTTCACACAACTAAACAGTAACCGCCTTTGAAAATTCAACATGCGCGCTAAGATGAATTGAAGACTGATGACAATGCTCTAGCATGATGCTGTGTGTATTGCTGGGGCATCAATGTTGGGGAACTATGATGGGGCATTGCAATGCTTGGGCAATGGGATATTATGATGCCCTAGCATCACATTCTGTACGTCCACTTAAACTTTTTATCTTGCAAAACACAAATCATAAAACATCAAACAACTAATAAATGGTTAGTTAATAATCAAAAAATGGTTATGGGTTGCCTCGCAGAAGCACTTGGTTTAAGAGTCCTCAGCCAGACTATCTTCTCACCACATGTTCTCCATGGTACATTTTCACTCTTTGCCCATTGACTTTGAAGGTAGAGTTGGTGGTTTCATCAAATTAGCCTACAGCTCCATGAGGGTAGACTTTTAACAATTTGAATAGCCCTGACCACGTTGACTTCATTTTTCCAGGGAAAAATTTCAGCCTTGGGTTGCAGAGTAGGACTAATCCACCCTCCTTCTATCAGTTCCCTTCTTTGTATGTTTTTTTTCATGCGATGCCTTAGTTCTTGCCTTGTAGATTTCAGTATTTTCATATGCAAAATGCCTCAGCTCTTCTAGTTCATTTAGTTGCAACAACCTAGCTGCCCCTACCTTGTTGAGATCAAAGTTGAGCTTTTTGATTGACTAGTAAGACTTGTGTTCTAGCTCCATAGGCAAGTGACTAGCCTTACCATATACTAATCTGTATGGAGACATACCCAGAGGTGACTTGTATGCAGTCCTGTAAGCCCATAGTGCATCATCTAAGTGCAATGACCAATCCTTCCTTGAAGGCCCTACCATCTCCTCAAGTATTCTTTTGATTTCCCCTGTTTGATAATTTTGCCTGACCACTAGTTTGAGGGTGGTAGGCAGTAGCAATTTTATGCTTCACCCCCATACTTAGCAAGAAGGGTCTCAATCACTTTGTTGCAAAAATGGGAGCCTTCATCACTGATAATGGCTCTAGGGGTTCCAAATCTTGTGAATATGTTCTTCTGGAGGAACTTGCTTACTGATATGGCATCATTGTTGGGCAATGCTACAGCTTCAACCCATTTTGATACATAGTCCACAGCCACTAGAATATATAGATTGCCAAAGGAAGGAGGGAAGGGACCCATGAAATCCATCCCCCAAACATCAAAGAGTTCAATCTCCAAAATGTTAGTTAAGGGCATGTCATGTCTGTTGGAGATATTTCCTGTAACACCCCTTTTCTACCCTTATATTACACGTCATTTATCAGAGTAATCCCTTTCAAAAATATTATTTTCATTGATAGAAAAGAAATGCTACAACTTCATTAAAAACAAACTCATCAATTGCTCTCTTCAAATTTGCGCAACAAAACATCCTTCATGAAAAATCAAATCCTCAAAATTCACATCACAGCGGAATAAACAACAACTCACCAATAACTCTCAAACACGTCTCAAATATATCAATAAGATCATTAAAACAACTAATTAAATCGTTTATCAAAATCCACCCACGCCCCCTAGGTGTTACAGTATCAGAGAGCGACACAAAATACATCCCAAGAGCTAAAAGGAAGGCAGCAGATCCTTCACTCGCGATTACCTGCAGCGTTGCCACAATAGAGAAACATTCCAAGCAGAAGGGGTGAGAATTTTAACAAAACATAATCAAGCATATGATAGAGTAATGGAGACAAACAATTCTACAACATCATTATTAACATCACATCATCATCACCAAACACCAATTCACAACACAGTTTGGCAACAAGCCACAATCATGATCATGCATGTAAATGCAACCCCCACCAGGGCATATGCATGATGGTACCATATTCATCACAATTAAGAGGCCGAAGCCTATTCTTCACAGGAGGCCGAAGCCTATTCTTCACAAGAGGCCGAAGCCTATTCTTCACATTATGCACATGCCATGAGACTCTATATACACATGTGCATTTCATCAAAACACTCACCTGGAGTACTCATCATCATCATCATCAAACACTCATAGAGTGTATTCGTCGTAATCATCAAAATCATATATATCACATCATCATAGTCACTCATAGAGTGAACTCGTCATATTCATCAAAATTATATTGCAACATCATCATAGTCATACCTATCATCGTCATCACTAAGTATATATATATATACATTTCAGTTGTCTTTTAGCTTAGTGTGTTATAAAATAGTAAACTGATTGACTATGGGATTACTCAGGTAACTGATACTGCTTGCAACAGGCATTGGCCACATTTGCAAGACTCTCAGTGATGCCCTTGTAAATACACCAGTGAAAGAAATTCTGACCTTAGTGGTAAACCACAGTCTAGCCATAGTCAATTAGTACACTAGTAGTATAACGTTTCACAGAGACTCATTTATATACACATAGCATCACAATTTTTTTGATAGTGGCAGCAACACCTTTTTATAAAGGAAACATCATAATTCAAGTTTGAGATATCATCATAGTTTTAGTTGGAAAAACTTCACATTTTAAATGAGGGAACATCACTTTTAATTTTAGAAAAGCACCACATTTTTAATTGGGAAAACTTCACATTTATAGAGAAACATCACATTTTAAATTTGAGATAGACCCCACATTTTAATAGTGAAAACATCATATTTTCATTGGGAAAGTATCACATTTTTAATTGGAGAAAACAGTGTGAAAAACAGCAAGAAAAACAGTGGAGAAACAGTGAGAAACAGTGGAAAACAATGGCTCGCGCTCGGAGGCGCGAGCGGGGCGCCAAAGGACAGCAACAACACGCCCAGCGCAGCACGCCTTGCGCCTGGGGCGCGACCCGAGCGCGAGTGAGGCGCAGTTGGTCAGAAACAGCTTCACTTGCAGAATTATTCAGATTTCAAAATTTTTCTAAACCATGTTTAATCATAATCCCTTTCTCACCGTCATCAACATAAAAAAAATACGATTTGTCCATCACACAAATCATCAAAATGTCACCAATAAAATCATCAAATTCACCAACGGAGGATCACCAAAAATTTATCACAGACAATCACCAAGAATTCATCAAGAAAGCATAAACTCCATCAAAATAACCATCAAACAAAACCGAGCAACACAACGAACGAAGCTTCTCCTTCCTCCTTCGAAACCGTAGTCACGCCTACTTCTTGATCAAGGGGGAAATCAACACACGGAGATTAGGGCTTGAAAGTCACAACACTAGGAAAGGAAGAAAAACAACAAGGAAGGATTGAGAACTCTTACCTAACGAAACCTCGAGAGAATTCCCTTCCTTCTTCTCCTTTAGCGCCGCGCAAGACTTCTCCCTTCTCACTCTCTCTAACTTTCGCAGCTCTCTCTCAATTTTGCGTAAATGAGAGAGTTGCGCTTAGACTCCTAGGGTTTAAGCCGTGGGCTCAGCGAGCGCTGGGCCTCCTACGCCAACACCACCCTCTTTACTCGTTCCACCTCCTGAACATCACCCATCATACTAATTAATTTAATCACGCCTCCAATAAAATTAATAATTCAATTAAATAATGTAACTAAATTATTTCCGGGGTGTTACATTCCCAACCCTTTGGCATCTGTCACAATGCTTCGCAAAATTGTAAGCATCCTTACACAATGTTGGCCAATAGTATCCTGCTTGTAGAACTTTTGCTGCTATTCTGGTACCTCCAAAGTGTCCTCCATATGGTGCAACATGACAATGCTGCAGAAATGCTTGGTGTTCTTCTTCTGGGACACATCTTCCCATTATCTGATCTGAGCATTGTTTGTACAGGAAGGGGTCATCCCAAAAGTATTGTTTGACTGAATGGAAGAATTTTCTCCTTTGTTGGTAAGTCATGTTGGTTGGTGTTATTTTGCTAGCCAAGAAGCTCACTATGTCAGCAAACCAAGGTGCAGCGTCTGATGCTGGGGCATTGGATGCTGTGGCATTGATTGCTGCCACAGTTACTGCTAAAAATTTTTCACCAGGAAAACTCTCCTCAATATCTTTGTCCTGCGTACCTGGATTTTCTGTTTCAAGTCTAGAAAAATGATCAGCCACTTGGTTCTCCACTCCTTTCTTGTCATGAATTTCAAGATCAAATTCTTGGAGTAGGAGAACTCATCTTATTAGCCTAGGTTTTGCATCTTTCTTTGAAATCAAATATTTGATGCCAGAATGGTCAGTGAAAACAATTACCTTTGTGCCTATCAAATATTATCTGAATTTATCAAATGCAAACACTACTGCTAATAATTCCTTTTCAGTCACAGTATAATTTAATTGAGTTTCAATTAATGTTTTGCTAGCATAGTAAATTGAATGAAATACTTTATCACACCTTTGCCCTGGGACAGCTCCCACATCAAAATCACTAGCATCACACATTAACTCAAAAGGCTTGGTCCAATCTGGTGTGACTATTACAGGTGCTGTCACCAGTGCTGTTCTTAGTTTCTTAAATGCTTCCAAGCAAGAGTCATCAAAGTTGAAGACAATGCCATGCTGCAGCAATTGACAAAGTGGCTTTGAAATTTTTGAAAAATCTTTGATGAATTTCCTGTAGAAGCCTACATGTCCAAGGAAACTTCTGACACCCTTGACACTGGTAGGAGGTGGTAGCTTCTCAATCACCTCAATCTTGGCCTTGTCTACTTTGGTTGTCGTCAAACTCTTAGGTCCTAGCCGTGGTTTCGGCTAGGGGTTTGGACAGTCTTTGATTCCTCTATTCTTCAAGCGATTGCGTTGAGGAGGGAACTCTGCTCCCCAACTGTGGGTTTCCTAACTCCAAAGAGAGTCATCAGGTTTGGTAGAGGGGACGCGAGGATTGGATTATCTATTAGCTAATGAATAAAAGTAAAGTAAAGTAAAGTGCGATGAAGATAAATTGCGAGAAAAATAAGTTTTGTATTGATTGATTGTGTGTCCTTTTACAAGTTACTCTTCTCTATATATACATACATAGACCCTCGTCGACCACTAAGCGAGCCAACATTTGCCTACTGTTGGATCAATTGAAGATCAACGCCTAATCTTTCTCCTAGCCCTAATAAATCGGAGCCATTACCCACGATCCCACTTGCACGGTTAGTGGGGTGGTAAAAACCTCTTCCCTCCATTCCTCAAGGCTTCTCCTCTTCGCTTAACCTTCAACTGCTCCCACGTTCTGTCCACGCACCCTTCCTTGCCTCGCAAGAAAGTCTTCTTTGCTTCGGCCATTCTCCCCTCGACTGATCCTTGTCCTTGGTCTGCAGCCATCTTACTTAGGCTTATCCGAGCCTTTGTGGCCGATTCACTCTATAAGTTAAGACTTGCTTTGCCTCAGCCTTGTTCTTCACTCCACGAGCTCAGTCACCCCTCAGAGTGTTTATATTATCTTTTGCCTCGAGCCCCTCCTTTGAGATTTTTCCTTCGGCAAATATCTTCTATAAATTGTCAGGTGATTTGCCTCGGTGTCCTGGTCTCCCCTGTATTCTATCTCTCAGCCCTCGACTTAATTTATTATTGGGTGTTAACAATTGCCCCCTTTTTGTGCTATCGCACGGCCGCGAGGATGTGATTGATAGGACAACAACCCTTGATGTGAGTTGATGTGACGGTTGCAGTGGCTTCCTGCCATTATGTGACATTTGTCGTTTAGAAAACCGATAGGGCGGCTAAAACGGTTCTTAATGCTCTGCAAACCAACTCCCGATAGCTATAACTAGGCTTCATAGTTGTTGTGCACGGTTACTTGTATTCCAAATTTCTCAAAGTCTCACCATTTTCTTCCTGCGAACAAAGCTCTTTTCCATTGACCATAACCGTCTTTCCACCATCATGTCTTCAAATTCCGATTCGCAGAACCGAGATCACAGTTATGGTGACGCCCGCCAGGTTCGTCCTTCTTCCTCTGATTCATTGTCGGTAAGCACTCCTCTCTGTGTTACTGAAGATGACCTTCTCGTTGCGGTTCTTGGTGGTGTCACGGTGCAACTCACCACTTCTGAGGTTCGTGAGGGTTTCAATGCCTTCCAACAAATTTTTAAAGCTTCGGTGCAGCCAGACCTTCCAGTTACTCAAGATTGGTTCACCGTTGATGTCAAAGTATCAGAAACACGAGGCTGGGCTAAACCTACTAATGATTATCGAGCCAGGGAATATGGTGTCGTGACCAAGATTCAAGGCCTGATGTGGTTCCTTTAGTTGTGGGCTACCTTCTACTTTCCTCGTATCCTGTCTTCGGGGCTTACTATTCCCAAATCTCCAACCAGCCGAGTTTTAGGTCCTCAGCTCTCACACATGCGTTGCCATCGACTATCCCCGACCAAGTTCATGGAAGCGCTCCTGCACATGGACTCGGCCGAGATGTCGTGGTGTCCCATCTTGGAAAAGAAGCTTGCTACCTCTTGGATTATCGCTCCCCAGAAACCTCAATCCAAACTCACTCTCATTGACCGCAATGCTGCTCGTGATCATTGGGGTTCTGCCTTAGTGGTCCGAGATCTTCTTGTTGGTTACCATGGTCCTTCCCGTTACAGCAAGGTTGTAGCGGAATTTTAGTATCCCAATTTTGTTTGCAGGAAATTTGGGCTCAGGCAGCAAGTGCCTCTGCCCTACAACGCTATGAGTGGTCCCCGTCATCGTGAAGGCTTGACCGATGGTGACGTGTGTAAGATTGTGACCAACAATTACTACGAGGTTACTGAAAGTGTGTGGGCACACTACGTGGTTTGCCCAGGGGAGACCAGTGCCTTCACCAATTGGTGGCTTGGCGTTAAGGACTTGGCCTTTCCTCGGGCGCTTGGTAAATATTTGACTCAGTACCTCGGTTGTCCCTACACAGCTCCAACACCTTCTGCAGCGTTAGCTAGTACCGGCATGACCCCTTCTACAACCAAGAAGACACCCGGATCTGCTGTCCTTGCTCGGCGTCCACCCACTCGGTCGCATCCAAGTTAGTCCCTTTTCAGCACGCTTGCCCTCCATTTGATATGCCTGTATCCTTCCTCGTCTTACTCCTGTTACAATTGCAGAATCTTTGGGTCACCGTGATGAGGATGAGGAAGAAAGTCCCATTATCTTCCGTAGGCCACCCAAAAAGACTCCAGCTGAAACCCCCTTGTTGCCAACGGCCAAGGACGTTGTTGTGGCATGGGAAGAAACTCCTCGTCCATCCAAGAGATCGAAGGTATAACACCCCCTTTTGTGTTTCTCTTTTCTGTTCTACGCTTCATTCTTCTTACCCTTTGTTTGTCAGGACAAGTGGCCATTCCTGCAGTCATGAATGAATTTTCTACTCATGTTCCAATTCCTCAGTTACCAACAAGTTCGTCTTCAGTTCCTCCCCTACAATTATCAACCAGTTCGTCTCTAGTTCCTCCTCCTCAACCGAGTCTAAATCAGGTGACCGAGGCCGAGGTGGCTCAGTACTTTACCTCTCAGGATCTATCTCAAATAGTTCCTCCTTCAGAAGATGCATTGAGGAAGCTGGAGGTAGCTCTCCAGGGAGGCATAGTCACGGATCCTACCCAGCTTTCGGAGTTAAGGTCTTTGGCTTTCAGATTGGCATCCTCTGGGGATTTTTCGGAGCAGCAAAGAAGTGTTCTAAAACAAGTAGCCTATCGGCTCCCAGAAATTTCCCAGCGTTATTCCACGGCCAAAATTTCCCAAGACAATGCCCAGCAAGCATTAGACCACCTGAACACCCTCCAGTCCGAGAAGAAGATGCACTTTATGTCTTGTGGCAAAAAGGAGACAGAGAAAGCAACCCCTTGCCGAAGAAGAGGCGACCAGATGTCGCATCAAGGAGATTGAGACTACCCTAGCTAAACTGTGCCAAGAGCTGGAAACCCTGCGGCCTCAGCAAGAGGAAGTGGAGCGCAAGCTCGACGGGATTGTTCAAGAACAGAGCCAGTTGTATATCTTAAGTACACCCTTGGACCAACGCATCAAACAATCTGAATCTCAAAAGGGGGTGTTTGTATATGACCTAGAGCATGGCCAAAGCGACATTCAGACTGCGGTTTCCTCTTGGGGCAGGTTGTACTCTCTTCTGGTAAGTCTTTCTACTACTCTTCCAATGGCTGATTCCTCGATGTTGGTCGCTTCGGGTCCGGCCGCTCTTTCTTCCGTCGGCATGCTACCAAACCCAGAGGTGCACGAATTGGTGGAGGGAGAGATTTCGGCAGTGG
Organism: Astragalus membranaceus; assembly: GCA_039519185.1. NCBI lineage: Eukaryota > Viridiplantae > Streptophyta > Magnoliopsida > Fabales > Fabaceae > Astragalus > Astragalus membranaceus. Next base: position 29,670,211 of record CM076847.1, read on the forward strand.
AGAGGTAGGTATTCTCCTTTGACAATATTTTGGTTTTCACTAGGCCGCCGGTATGTGGCGTGCCACTCTGACAATTCTGGTTCATCTACCAATCTTCTTTTCCTTGCATACTTTCCCATAGAGTAGGATAATATGCTTTAAGATATTTGCCGTTGATTTTTGTTTCGAACTCTTCTCTGTCTAACGTAATAAGACGGTACGCTCCTCCGTTGAATACTTCGCTTATGATATAGGGCCCATCCTAATTTGGGGACCACTTGCCAAACTTTGGATCCTTCCTTCCAAGTGGCAGAATAGTTTTCCAAACAAGGTTGCCTTCAACAAACTTTTTTGGCTTGACATGTTTGTTGTAGGCGTGGGCTGTCTTGGCTTTATTTACCTCTATCCTGCTGAGGGCAACGAGTCTATTGTCCTCAACCGAGTCCAACTCCATCGGCATGGCCTGTTGGTACTCATCCATGCTAAGAGAGTGTTGTCAAGCCACTCGTAGCGAGGCTACACTAATCTCAAGTGGTAGCACGACATCCTGACCATATACCAAACGATAGGCCGATGATAATTTTATTAGTACTCATCCATAGGACCTCATTAAGGGTTTCACGCCACCGTCGAGGCTTATCCTCTATGTTTTTCTTGATGAGCTCGATGATAATTTTATTAGTAGCCTCGACTTATCCATTAACTTGGGCATAAGAAGGAGACGAGTGTCTCATCTTGATGCATACTCTTGGGCAAAGGCCACCACTTGTTCTCCTGTGAACATTGCGCCCTGATCGGCCGTGATGGTCTCGGGGATCCCAAACCTATATATGATTTGGTTCTCTATAAATTTGATCACCGCCGCCTGATTAACACTACCCATGGGTACGGCTTCCACCCATTTAGTGAAGGAATCGGTAGCTACAATAATGAAGTTATGGCCCTTCGAGCTCAGAGGGTATATCTTGCCAATCAGGTCCATGGCCCACCCTCTGAACGGGTAGGGTTTGACAATGGGATGGAGCTCGTTCGCCGGTACTCTTTGGATCGGCCCATGCAGCTGACATGCTTTGCAAGCTTTCGCGAATTGGAAACAATTGGCCGTGATCATCGGCTAATAGTATCCATGCCTATAGATAAGCCACTTCATGATGGGACCAGACCTGTGGGAACCACATATCCCCTCGTGCACTTCAGCCATCACCATATAAGCATCATTCCTTTTGAGGCATCGTAACAATACTCCATTGGCACTTCTCTTGTAAAGGTCATTCCCTATCATGATGAATTTGAGGGCCCTCTACTTGACCTTGAAGTCATCGTTAGCCATTGGGTTGAGGAGGTATTCTGACAACACCCCGATCCAAGCATCTGTGGGATCAGCCTCAGCTGGTACCATGCCATCTTGCTGCAGCACCTCGGTTACCAGCTCCTTGTACCCTGAGGCGTGTTGGGTCAAGTCATTCGCTTCTTAATTTTCGTTTCTAGGGATGTATTTGATCACGACATAGGCAAACAACTTCAACAAGTTATGAGACGAGGAGCGTAGCTGCCTGAGCTTTGCGTTGCAACACTTGTATTCCCCAGTGATTTGTTTGATTACCAGTTGGGAATCTCCTTTTATTTCCACGCACTGGGCCTTCATGGTGGCCAAGATATCAAGTCCCATAATCAAGGCTTCATATTCGGCCTGATTATTAGAAGCTTGATTTCCTATCCTGCACATGAACCTCCATGTCTTACCGTTGGGGCTAGTGTTCACCACACTGATGCCTGCCTCCGTTTGGGTGCTTGATCCATCGAACATGAGAGTCCAAGGTTTTAACCCTAATTAGTTGATAGGTTTGGTGGGTAATTCACACACCTCCACGCATGGGTGTTGGGCTAGAAAGTCAGCCAAGGATTGACCCTTGGTGTCCCTTAGAAGTATGTAAGTTAAGGCGAATGCATTCAGTTTAATGGCCCACTTTACAAGTCCTCCTTAGAAGACAAGTCTATTAAGAAGGTATCGAATGATGTCTACTTTGCACACAACCAAAACTTCCTTAGGTAATAGGTAAAATTCAAGTTTAGTACAAGCATTGAACAGCGATAAACAAAGTTTCTCAATAGGAGAATATCTAGTTTCGGCATCATTGAGGATCCTACTGAGATAATATATAGCTCGTTCCGCTCCATTATCATCATCTTGAGCCAACAAATAGCCGATAGCTTGTTCTTCGGCCGCAATGTACAACTTAAGAGGCTTGCCTCGCTCTGGAGGTACCAAGACAGGGGGTTTAGTCAAGGCCGCCTTGATTTGATCAAAGGCCTCATGTTGCTTAGTTCCCCAGACCATCTCTTCCGTGTTCTTTATTCTCAATAGGGGTGAGAAAGCCTTCATCTTCCCAGCCGAGTTGGCGAAAAATCTCCTTAGGAAATTGATCTTGCCAAGCAAACTCTGCAACTCCTTCTTTGTTCTAGGAGGTCTAGCCTCTAAGATGGCTCGAGCCTTGTTTTTGTCTACTTCAATGCTTTGGTTGCGCACTAAAAAGCCTAGAAAATTTCCTGTAGATACGCCAAAAGCACATTTAGCGGGGTTCATTTTAAGATTATGGAGTCCAATCCGCGTGAGATCCTTTTCAAGCGCCACGAGATGGGTCTCGAAGCTCTTGGACTTCACTACCACGTCATCAATATATACTTCCATGCTTTTACCAATCTGATCATGGAAAATGGCGTTCATCGCCCTTTGATACGTGGCCCTTGCGTTTTTGAGACCGAAGGGCATTTCCAACCACTCATAGATGCCTAAGGCATCAGGGCACCTGAAGGCAGTCTTATGGGTGTTAGCCTCGGCCACATATATCTGGTTATAGCCAGAATAGGCGTCCATAAATGTCAAGATGGCATTGTTAGCCGCGGCGTCGACCAACATGTCGGCCACAGACGTTCTGGGAACCCATCCTCTTCGTGTATTGCGTCAAACATAGCATTCTCAATGCTGGATTCAACCTGAAATAGGTGCAACCGATCCAACAGGCTTTGAACTTCTGGTGGGAGACTAATTATTACTCTCGGTGTTAGGCTATGGGTCGGCCAACATTTTGAGTTCAAATCCCTTCTTTGTCCAATCGCACGACTCTATACCCCCTTCTTCGAAGTTTCAAGGAATATATATAGAGCGCAAGTAAGGGGAACAGGAAACAACCTCGAACATCTTCACCTCGGCAGGGAGTGGATTCGGATCAGCCTTGACTATCTCCACGTTTTCACCTATCGATATCACCAGTTTCTGATGTAGAGTGGAGGGAACACATTCACTAGTGTGGATCCAGTCTCTGCCCAGGATTACAGCATAGGAGGGTTTCCCCTCGATGACAAAGAAAGCTGAATGAGTCACCCTCGACCCAACTGTTACATTGGCTACCAGCACCCCCAAGGCATGACATGGGTGGCCCATGAAACTTGTCATGGTCATGGTCGTAGGGATGAGTTCTTCAGCATTCTTACCTAGCTTCTTCATTGTCGTCAGCCGCATAATGTTCAGAACAGTTCCGCCAACCACAAAGACTCGGTTAAATAGTTTCCCATTCAGGTAGGCTTTAATATAGAGGGGCTTCAAGTGTCTGGTTATGTTTGCCGTGAGCTTCTCAAACAATATTCCGTTCATAACTGGTCCCTCAGGGCTTTGTCAAGGCAGCCCATTCGGCCTCTTCAGCAAAAACATCCCCTTCGAGGGCCTTTGGTTGGTTTTTATTTCCCCAAAATTCAGGTGGTAGGAGTCCCACCATTTCTATGTCAGCAAAGAAATCTCCGTCGTCTCCGTCCATTATGTCATCTAGGATTGACCATGTTATGGAATCACCGTCAAAGTTCAGCGTACCGAAGGGGTTTTCTTCTTCTTCGCCCAACAAATCATCTTCTGCAGTTTCCTCCTCAGTCATAACTTCCTCGCCAGGGAGAGTACTGATTGGCTGAGGGCGTCCAGGGCTATGAGAGTCGTACAGACATTCCCTTACTGCTTCAGTGAGAGGGCTGCCAATTGCGTCTACCATCCATATCAGTGGATGTGGAAGGATCAACTAACTTAGTGTCCCATTGCTCTGGAGCTCTATCCTCTGCAGGTTTTGGGAAAGCATGTTCCAGCGCCGTGGCTACTGAGATCGTGGACCAGCCTTCCTTGCTTGGGTAGTCTCTTCTGGGGTTCTTTACATTAGCTTGACTCCCCTACCTGCTATCTATTTTGCAAGAGAGCTACACGCTCGGCCATCGTGGATGCCTCAGTAGGGGGTCCCAATCGGTCAAAGGCCGAGACTCTTCTTTCTAGAGGGACTTCTTGTTTGGGGACCCACACATACTTCTTCTTTCCCTTTCCCCGGTTGCTCCCTAAGAAGGAGACCATGTTGATGTTCATGCTGGGGGAGGGATCAGTGTCAACGGTCATTTCTGATATTCCTTTATCGGCCATCTTAAACCTTCCTTTTTTGATAACTTCTTGAATGGCTCGGCGGTTGCATGATTAAACGAATTGTGCCACTTGCAGTATTTCTTTCCTTTTATTTCTTCAGGCGGAGGTATCTTTTGGCTGTCGAGGAGCTTGATTTGTTTATCCTTTAACAGGTAGTCGAAGATCTGGTCTGCCTTAGAGATATCAAAGGAATACTCAGACTTGTTCTCCGCCTCGTCCTTTTCTTTCCCTTTAGCAGGTTTAAGAGTAGAACATAGGTAAGCCTTCCCTTTCACTATCTCGGCCACCATGATTTCTGTCGCGTAATCAGCTGACTCTTCATAGTCAGAATCTTCTTCAATGTCAACTACTGATACCAGCTGAGGTCCTCGATCCCTAGTGGCCCTCTTCCTATCTTTCTCCTGTATGAACTGCTCAATTTGGATAGCCCTGGTGGCAAGGCCACTGAGGTCACTGCAAGCTTGTCCCACAAGCTTTTCATTCAATTGAGGATGCATTCCAGAGATGGCCATGGAAGTGAGTTATGATTCTTGAAAAGGTACTGAGCATTTTCCGGCCGTCTTTTAGAATCTTTCAATGAAGTCAGTCACAGTCTCGTCTACCTTCTGCCGTAAATTCATGAGATCGGCTGCAGTGACCTCGGGCTGTGGCCAATATAATCTGTCATGAAATCACCTTTCCATGTCTGCCCAGGGCTGAATAGAATCAAGAGGGAGTGAAGAGTACCATGAGAATGCAGTCCCTGTCAATGACAAGGGGAATAGCTGTAGCTTGTGATATTCATTCTGGTTCCCTTCTCCACATTAGGTCGTGAATCGGCCGATGTGCTCCATTGTGGGCTTGCCATCGTCCCCAGAAAACGTAGCAAAGTCAGGTGTTTTGAATCCTCTGGGCAGAGGTACAGACTTGTCCACCCACTCGGGGTAAGGCTTCATGTACACCGGTCTGTGGAGCGGTTTCAACTGCACACCGAAGAATTTCTTGATGGTGTCAGCTATTAGATTCTGGTCCAGGAGTTGGGGCCCCGATGGTCTTTCAGGTGGAGGCATTGGTCGCCACATTGTATCTGGGGGACCCTGCGCCCCTGGCTGCGGTGGTACCTGAGGTGGAGCATCTGTCCATGGCTTCCCAGGCATCACCTGGGCCAAGTTAACAGAGCCAGTTCCTGGTACAGGTGCCCGATTGCCTTGGTAAGGTGGAAACTGGTTCCATGGCTGCTCGACCGGGGTGCCATTCATCTGTGTCTGTAAATAAGAACCCACCGGGTAGGTACCGAGTGCTCCGGAGTACGGCTGGCAAGGTGGTAGGCTTGTCGAGCCAGGTGGGTTCTGGACCCATGGCTCCTGACTCGGGCAATACCCGCCTGTCCTACCAATCCCAGATTCTGGGGTGAAGGCTTGCCCCCATGAGTAGGTCGGAGAGTTAGCTGCGGTAGAACATTCATAGGATGACCCATGTGGCAGACCCATCAAGCCTACGGCCTCGGGCGGCCTTCTGGCCAATTGCACTTGTCCCTGCTGAAGAGAAGTCGTGTTAGTGAGATTCGCCATAAACTGCCCCCCTGTGTTGGCAGTGGCAAAAGTACCAGGCTGAGGAATTACAGGAGTAGGATTTACCTGATGAGAAAATGCCTGCTGAGGCCCAAACATGCTCCCACTTGGATGATACTGTTGCATGTTCCCCGTTTGAGTGTAGGAAGATGCCTACCGAGGTCCAACCGGGTTGGTGTATGGTGAGGTTTGATGCGTGCTTCCCTGAGAGTTAGGTTGTCCTCCCTGTGATTGGCCGGGGTTAATGGTGCTACTAGCTTGCGTAGCACGCCTCTGTTCCTACTCCTTGGCTTGTTGCACCTCATTGTGCACCATAGGTTTTACTATGTCAGCCAATTGTTGGGACACTTGGTACATTATGTCATGTATCCCCATGTCGATTTGTTGCCGAATGAATGATGTGGTCATGACCACGGGCTCCTCATCTTGGTGGGGTGGTTCATTCGAGTGAGCAGTAACCGTTAAGGTGGTATTCCCCGAGACACTTACTGGCTCTATGATCTTAGCCTTGGAGGCAGTTCCCTTTTTTGACGCCGAAGGTGGCTCCATACTTAGGTTTCTGCCGGAGCGCAACTGCATACGCCAACAATAATCTAGTCCAGGCGAATCAAACGTGATAGTTTGTTCACCCGTGCCTGTCTCACCGGCCGTGCCAATTTTTGTTGTCGTCAAACTCTTAGGTCCTAGCCGTGGTTTCGGCCAGGGGTTTGGACAGTCTTTGATTCCTCTGTTCTTCGAGCAATTGCGTTGAGGAGGGAACTCTGCTCCCCAACTATGAGTTTCCTAACTCCTCCAAAGAGTGTCAGGTTGGGTAGAGGGGACGTGATGATTGGATTATCTATTAGCTAATGCATAAAAGTAAAGTAAAGTAAAGTGCGATGAAGATAAATTGCGAGAAAAATAAGTTTGTATTGATTGATTGTGTGTTCTTTTACATGTTACTCTTCTCTATATATATATATATATATACATAGACCCTCATCGGTCACTAAGCCAGCCAACATTTACCTACCGTTGGATCAATTGAAGATCAACGCCTAATCTCGCTCCTAGCCCTAAGAAATCGGAGCCATTACCCACGATCCCACTAGCACGGTTAGTGGGGTGTTAAAAACCTCTTCGCTCCATTCCTCAAGGCTTCTCCTCTTCGCTTAACCTTCAACTGCTCCCACGTTCTGTCCACGTGCCCTTCCTTGCCTCGCAAGCAAGTCTTCTTTGCCTCGGCTATTCTCCCCTCGGCTGATCCTTGTCCTCGACCTGCATCCATCAAACCTAGGCTTATCCGAGCCTCTGTGGCTGAGGCACTCTTAAAGTTAAGACTTGGTTTGCCTCAGCCTTGTGCATCACTCCTTGAGCTCAGTCACCCTTCGGGCTGTTTATATTATCTTTTGCCTCGAGCCCATCCTTTGAGATTGTTCCTTCAGCAAATATCTTCTATAAATTGTCAGGTGATTCACCTCAGTGTCCTTCTCTCTCCTTGATTCTATCTCTCAGCCCTCGGCCTACGACTTAATTTATTTTTGGGTGTTAGAAACTTCCAATCCCTTCTTTGAAATCTTATGTCCTAGTACAATGCCTTCTTTAACCATAAAGTGGTTCTTTTCCCAATTGACCACCAAATTGGTTTCTTCACATCTTTGAAAAGTTTCTTCTAGGTTGGTCAGGCATGTTTGAAATGTTTCCCCAAACACTGAGAAATCATCCATCGATTTCTCAAAGAAATCAGAGAATATGACCATCATGCACCTTTGGAATATTGCTGGAGCATTGCATAGCCCAAATGGCATCCTTCTGAAAGCAAAGGTACCATAAGGGCAAGTGGATGTGGTATTTTGTTGGTCTTCAGGTATGATTGCAATTTGATTATAACCTGAATAACCATCCAAAAACTAGTAGAATTCCTTGCCAGCTAACCTGTCCTGCATTTGATCTATGATAGGTAATGGAAAATTGATGTGAATCTCAAGCATAATCTTGAAAAGTAGGATCGTTTCTATGATTAGGTTTTCAATTTCTTGACACATTTAACAAAATCAAGTACACAGAAAGAATTAAACTCACAAAATGGAAAGGAAGAAGGTGGAGATGGAGTAAAGATCGCCACATCCAAGGAGGGATGATAAGATTGGTGCGTGATGGCCACAAGGGAGATGAATAGCCCATTGATAAGATCCAACTTAAGTTCTTCCAATAACCAAGAGAGAGAAAGCTCTAAGCTCTCAAAATCATAATTTCTATTTCATAAAAAAAAAACTCCTTTTTACAATGACAAGTTTGCCAATTTATACTTTTGACATTTTAATAAGCACACCCCATAAATTTCTAATCACATTCTATATGCCTTAGATCAAATACTAGGCTTCTAAAAGGAAAATACACCAAAGTACAATTATTACATTTTAATGGAACAAATGAGAATAGCAACTAATATTTTCCTATAATCAATGACTTCAAAATGGCATTGCTTTTATTTTTATTCTCCAATCTTGGTCCTCATCATTCCCTCCATTTAGAAGAAATTCGACCTCGAATTTAGATTTATGATAGCCTACTTAAGAAAAGCAGAATACAATGATACTAAGAGCATTATACTTCCACCGGGATCAAATGGAAATTGAGAGAAATCACCAAATAGAATAAGTACAATTGAAGGCTCTCTTTGACTTGAAACAATCCCCTTTATCACAACAATGAAATTGTATGGAGTTTTGAATAAACTTTTGAAAACATGTAAGGTGTGAGGGGGAAACCTATCAATTAATTGTATATACAATCCTTTGGTTCCAATGTCAAAATTATTTGTGCTAACATCTTGTTTAATAAGAGGGTAAGTGTTCAAATTAGCAAACAAACGATTATTTCCAACATACATCTTGCAAATTCTATGAACCGACAAAGCTTCAAAACATACATCTTATATGCTAAAGAAGTCATTAAATACAAGGTTCACAAATAAAGAGCAATCAAGATAAGGGAAAGAAAAATTTTCACAAAAATATTTTCAAATGTAACAAGAATAGGAGTAGAGAGTTCCAATTTTGGCAGCACATCACAAATTTTCAAATTATGAGATACTTCACTAGAGGACATATCATTTGGAACATCATCTTTAAGTACCTTCAAAGAGGAATCAACAAAACTAGAGGGAATGTTAGCATTAGTGGTCAAGCAATCAAAATCATTAGAAAAAGTAAGCTTGGATAACCCTTCCAACATTATTCCAAAGTTCTCCATACTTCCCACTTCTCTAACCTCTATAGGAGTTTCCTCCTTTTTTTTCTTTTTGGATGCATTCTCAAGTTTTTATTTACTCTCTTTTTTCATTTTCTTCTTTTCTTTCAAGGCTAACTTTTCTACTCTTCTTGCCTCCCTTTTCAACCCGCTTTCATATAGATATTTCACATATTCCGGATCCATCACAAAATCCCGGACATACATTTCATTCTCACTTGAACTTCTCTCTTCTTCTCTCCTCTCATCCTCATGATTGTTTCTATTCCTCCCAAGTCACCTATGCCTACGGTGTTCTTCCTCCTCATACTCATGACTTGAAGTATGTTGTTCAACCCTCCTTTCAACCAAACTAATCCTTTTCCCAAGATTTTCACTAAACCTCCTAATCTCCAATTGTGTTTCTCTTTCAAGATTAGCCATATGAGCCATGAGGGCAGCTGTTCTTGGCGATGATGGAAAACTTGACATGATGCAAATAACCAATACAATATACAAAAGAATAAATGAAAATTGGACCTCACCACTCAACTAAGTGTATACACTCTTGAAATTTCACTCGTGTTTACACACTCTTTGTGACTTTTGTGTAATGTATCTCTCTTGCCTTTTTCCACTCCCTAAATTTCTAATCACATCCAATATGCCTTAGATCAAATACTAGGCTTCTAAAAGGAAAATACACCAAAGTACAATTATTACATTTTAATGGAACAAATGAAAATAGCAACCAATATTTTCCTATAATCAATGACTTGAAAATGGCATTTCTTTTATTCTTATTCTCCAAGCTTGGTCCTCATAAAAAATGATCTTTCTTGGTGGCCTTGTTGAGCTTTATGTAGTCCATGTAGATTCTCCACCCAGTTACAGTCCTTGTAGGTATCAATTCATTCTTTTCATTGGCTATTACTGTCACACCTCCCTTCTTTGGTACACATTGTACATGGCTTACCCATGCACTATCTGAAGTAGGGTAGATAATTCCAGCATCTAGCCAGTAGAGTATCTCTTTCTTTACTACCTCCTTCATTATTGGATTCAATCTTCTTTGCCCTTCAATGCTGTTTTTGGCAGTTTCATCCAAAACAATCCTATGCATGCATATTACTAGGCTGATACCTTTTATATCCGACATTTGCCACCAAATTGCCTTTTTATGCTTCTTTAGGGTACTTATGAGATGATGCTCCTGACCTTGAGATAGATCAGAAGCAATGATTACTGGAACTTGAAAGCACTGTGTGCAAGAAGAGTATGCCTTCAATTGAGCATTGGCCAGAAGTAACACAGGAGGACTTCACTCTCAGGACTCCACAAATAGTAATCATTGCCCAAACTTCCTTGACAATGCATACTCTTCACAAACATCTTCTATGATTCCTTGCAGAAAGGAGAGTTGACTATGAGGGTCAATGATCAAGAGGTGAAATTAAATATCATGGATGCTCTCAAGTACCCCTCTGAAGAGAACGAAAAGTGTTCATTTGTAGTCTCTCTTGATCAACTAGTGCATAAGCATTTCCACAAACAGCATGACCACTTGGCCAATGCCATGGCATTGGCAGAACCAGAAAAACGTGTGGAACCAGAAGTAACACAGGAGGACTTCACTGTCAAGGAAATCTCGGCAAGGACCCCAGAAGTTTTTCATCTCCAGCCAGGGTTGTAGGTGTTTGAGTAAGGGTTATTGCTTTTATTGTACCCTACATTGTTGACAGAAATAGGGTTGCTGGGGCATTCTTCATACAAGTGTCCTCCTCCACAATATACACAGCTGGTTGTTCCTGGAGGAGCCTGTTCAATGGCAGCTACTGTTGCTTCTGATAATGCTGCAGCATCCAATGCTGCATCAATGGTGTTGTTGAGGTTTTTTATGATGTTTGTGAGGGAAGCTACTTGGGCTGATAAAGCTGCTACTTCACTGATTTCATTGATTCCAGCCAGCTTCTTTTGAGCATTGACTCTTTCTATGGGCCACTGGTAGCTGTTGGTTGCAATGTTCTCAATCAACTCACATGCTTTATTGTAAGAAGAGTTTAGTAGCACTTCTCCTGATGATGCATCTAACACGAGTCTGGTTTGTGGCTCCATACCATTGTAGAAAGTTTCATCTGGATAATGACAGGTATTCCATGGTGTGGACATTTTCTCAGCAGCTCTTTCCATCATTCCCATGCTTCAAATAGTGACTCAAACTCCTTTTGTTTGAAGAAAGCGATTTCATTTCTCATCCTCGCATTTTTGATAGGTGGGAAATATTTAGCTAAAATTTTTTCTGCCATCTCATTCCAAGAAGTGATTGAGTTAGGCTCTAAAGAATTCAACCAAGCCTTGGCTTTATCCTTCAAGGAATATGAAAATAGTTTTAATCTAAAAGCATCTTCACTAACACCAGGGATGACGAAATTACTACACACTTCCAAAAACCGTTTTAAGTGCAAATAGAGGTCCTCGTGAGGAGAACCACCAAATTGTCCAACTGTTTGTAGCATTTGGAACATCATGGGTTTGAACTCAAAATGTGTGGCATTGATTTCAGACCTAACTAGGCTAGTTTTCATTGTTTGAGGATCAAACATAGCATAGTCTCTCATTGGCCTATCTCTGTCATTCACCATGCCTGCAGCTCCTATGTTGATGAACTGTTGTCTTTCTTCATCTTCTGAGTCACTTGATGATATGTGAGTTCCTTTTATAGAGCCTCCTCAGGAAGAATTTCTCCCTGCACCTCTGCCAGTTCCTTGATCAGACATTGTTTGTCTGCTGCTGCTGCCTTTGTTCTGTTTATGTTTTTGAATGCTTCTCAACCTTCTAAATCTCCTCTCTATTTCAGGGACTAATTGAAACTCTTGTGTATGGGACCTGTGCATAAAAGTGTTACACCGAAGAAAAGCACCAGTAGTAAAATGATCGCTAAAATACTACTAATCTAAATTATAAAATTAATGGCAATCCATAGCAATGACGCCAAAAACTTGTTGTGTTTGATATATATACACAATTGTATGTGCAAGTATACACAATCATAACAAGTAATAAAGTAGTAAGTTGAGATCGTACCCACAGGGATTGGATTAATTTCAAAGTATAAATTGATAGCTTTAGTGAGGACTTACAAAATATCACAATTAATGAGGAATGCAAGAATAGAAAAGACAGAAAATAAACAAGCAAGTCCGTTGGACTGGGTTGAAATATATGATGAGAGAGTAGTTGGAATGTTTTTCCACTAGTAAGTCACTTTTAACAACATTGTGTTACATATGATGCTGGAGCATTGAATGTTGTAGCATTGGATGCTGTAGCATTGGATGTGTGCCTTTCAGTCACTATCGTCAGAGTTTCATTACAAGGGACAACATGTCTGCGCCCTTAAATAGGTTCACTCCTGTATATGAAGTACCCACAATATCACCCCTATGGACTATACTGCCTATGTCTAGGTTGAGCACGGAATTACAAAGTTTCCTTTTCTAAAACACTTACCCACACTAGTTCTTGAGTTCCAATTATAAATGATGTCTGAATTTATGATTTGCGTTCACTTTTAGCTAATCAATTCTAAAAGATCATTACAAAGTTCATTACAAAGTGTATAGCATCCAAACTACAAATGGAACTAGCCCATGCTTAACATTACTGAAATCATAGTCATGTTAATATAACTAACAAATACAAAAGACAATGAATAGAGTAGAGTGTACACAATTGATTGCCCCTGCATCAGTCGGCTCCGTAATGCTGCAGCATTGCCTTCCTTGTAGACGAAGGAAGAAGTTTTCAATTCCTTCCCTCTCCGTTGAAACCAACTCCTATGAGATTCTAAGTGATATTTTGAACTATTTTCTGGTCTCCTTGTGAATGAGGAGGTGAGGAGTATTTATAGTCTTCAAAAAGGATGTCTAATGAACTTGAAAAAGTAGGTTCTTTGAACTTGATTCCCCTTGCTTTAATTTGACTTGATTTGATTGTAAAACTACCACCAAAGGGGTCCTATGGCGTGTGGACAAGTGTCCCTAAAAAGTACAATTTGCAAGTGAAGTTGCCAATAGGGTGGCGCTGAAGTGGACAACTTGGGCTACTTGCGCAACTTGCTGTCTGGTGACGTCATTATGGTAATGGTGTTGCATCCATTGCTTATGCATGTGATCCCGTGGCATCACAACTCTTCTTGATGCTCCAGCATTCCTCCTTGTCTTAAAGCTATAGAATTCCACTCTCATTCTAATGCTCCGGCATTACCCTTTTTCTAATGCTGCTGCATTCTGTTTTTCTTAATGCTGTGGCATGAAGTGCTGTCGCACTGAACAAGTTATGAAATACCACAAAACATCTAAAAAGTGCCAAGTTGTTTGTCAAAGCATTCTTTTCCTTTGTTTTATGTTTTCTTTCATTTTTCGTTATTTACATGACAATAATCTTGAGATTCAAGTAATAATTTAAGTTATGAAAGCCTAAATGACTCTATATAAAAGGGAGTCATCAGTTGCTAACTACTATAATCCTTTTTTTTGGAACATCATGTGCTTTTTGAATAACTTGAGTTTGAAAATAAGCTTAAACACACCTGTGATCCAGAAGATTGATCTTTTTCAAGGAAGAATAATATTCCCAAATAGTTCTCACCAAATAAAGTGTCTTCAAAAAATTCTCTTGGGTTTTGTTTTAATTTTTACTAAAAATGCATGAAGGAACACATGATGATAGACATGCATGATGAAAATGCAGATGCATGAGATGCATGAGGAAGTAATTGCTTGATCCTAGTGAAATTATTCTAATTTTTTGTTTATCAAGAGGCAATGCAACATGTATGCAAACTCTCATTTTTTGATTTATTGAATGATGAATGATGCAAGAAGTATGTAATGATTTTTATTTTCTTATTTTTATTTAGAAGATAATGCATGCATTGAGGAATGATGAATTAAAACTAGAATGATATTAAAAGCTAAATGATGCATGAATGTAATGATTTTTTTGCAATGGTGTAGCATGATCATGCTATTTACCTTTTTTGCTATATGTAAGAAAAAATTATAGAACATGCTCCTAGTGCTCTACCCAAAAATGAATGTTCTTTATTTTGTGGACCTTTCCAAGGTTAGCTCGATACCATTCTAAATACGGTTCCTAGAGCCAAGGATCCCATTTATAAAATACTGATCCCAACAGTAGGTAAACTATTAGAAGTGATAGTATTCTCAAAAGGAATCAAACTCTAGGTAAGATTTTCGTGACCACCAAACAGGATGTACGTCCAGAAGGCCATCACTAAGCAATTTCATTCTAATCTTAAGCGCACTCGGGTCTAGGTATAAGACCACTCTCATGTGTGTAAAAATGTGTAAAGATGCATGAAGTGATTGTTTGACCCTTATGTGAGATGTGCAAAGAAACAATTATTTTAAATATTTTTATTCAAAAGGCAATGCAACAGGATGATGCACACTCGCATGAATGATGCAATAATAAAAGAATAATGTCATGTTTTTTTTGTTTTCTTCTTTAAAATGATGCGTTTGAGTAGGATGATAATACGAGCAACAAGATGCATGAATGCAATATTATTGGGTACAATGATGCAATTTCATGCTATTTTTTTCTTTCTTGTAAAAAAACATGACAAAATTAATTAAAACAAAAAAGCTCCCTTGTGTCCTAAATGAACTATACCTAAATCCTAGTGATCTAAAGGTCTCAATGCAAATATTCTTTCGGGTGGCTCTAGTCATTCCTCACTAAAGGCTTTCAGAGCTAAAGTCTCTTTGTAATATTACCCACAACGATAGGTAGCTATCAGGTGTGGAATATCACGAAAGAGCACACTCTAAATGAGATTCTCGTGATAGTCAAACAGAAATCCAGAATGACTACTACTAATATTCTCCACTCGGCTTAAGTTTCAGACAGACCCGGGTATAGGGCCCTACTCACAAGTGTGTGCAAATGTGAAAGTGAGGTGTGTGATGCGAGCAAGGCAAATGATTACTTAAACCATAAAACAAACAAAATATATACAATATTTGCAAAATGAAATATGATCGTCCAACCTAAGGTTTAAGCATAACAAAATATTTACAACATATAAATAAATAACTCTAAAATATGAAAGGGAAATAAATACCGAAAAGGTTAAAGGTTTGGCACAGCTAACCAGGTTAGGGTTGACGCTCTCAATAAGTACCCAGTGAAGTCACCAGCTGTTGCACCCAAAAAATCCGGAGGATCTCTCGCGTTCAATGAAGTCGCCATCAATATTTAAGTTTTAGAGAAAATCCCTTTGAAAACGAAAATGGTCTCGAAAACCAGATTTTAGGTTCGGGAGTCGATGATGTGTGGAGAAGGTATTTTCACCCCACAACATCTATTCGAAAAAGGTTACCTATGATTAATTGTGCAAAAATTTTTGAAAATACTTATTTCCCTTTTATTATGAATAAAAATATGATTTGAAAAATATTTAATAAAAATTACGTGTTTTTTGATTTTTATTGAAAACTAACAAGGAAACATTTTAGAAAAGACCTAAAAAAGATTTTTTATTATTGCACTTGACAGAGGTGGACCCCCTCCGCTCCTACGTATCTCTGGGTAGAGAATCAAATGCTACGTAGTTCTTAGGGTAGAAAATATTTGTAGGTTGGTGTTTTTTATTATTTGAAAATTGTTGAAATTGAAAGGCTTTCATAATGACCAAACGAATAGTTTAAGAGTGATGACTGGTTTAAAAGTCAAAGTCATTTACAATGATCAAACGGGTCATACCCAGAGTGACCATTACTAACAACCTATTTTTTAACGTGAATATAATTTTTGAAAATAGTGAATTGGAGACATAATTTTTAAAATTAATCAGAATAATGTGAAATGAGTTGGACTAAGCAAATATTCAATAGCAAAAACTAGGGGAAAAGAGGTGAACTAGATAAAACAATAGGTGTTGCTAGAAACTAATAATCATTAAAAAAAGCATCGGGACTAGGAAATGGATATGAAAACAAAAGTATACAATACTATTATGCAATATTATAAACTGAGCTAAAGTGCTCCCGGGGTCCCTTATCTTTATTTAAAGTAACGAATTAGTCCTTTATGTTTTTTTTGTCCCAAATAAGTCCTTTATCTTTCACATTTTTGACACATAAATGCTTTTCCGTTAACAGTGCTGATTTATGTGTCAAAAAAAAGGATTTATGTGTTAAAAATTTGAAACATAAAGGACTGATTTGGGACAGAAAATGATTTATGTGTCAAAAATTTAAAACATAAAAGACTGATTTGGGACAAAAAAAAGATAAATGACCAAATCGTTACTTTAAATAAAGATAAGGGACCCCGGGAGCACTTTAACCTATAAACTGTTACACTATAAATTATAAAAAGAAATCAGGGTGCTAGAACGAAAAAAAACAAACTAAAAACAAAACACACGCACACACGCCTGTCACTTTAAGCAAAAAAACACAGAAACACTTGACCTAATTTGAAATTAACGTGTTAGAAATTAACCAAAACTAGAGTAAGAACAAATGCAAAACAAAACTAGGAGAATAGAGATTGAGAAGGGGAAGAATAGAATGAGAGAGTTTTTGTATAATGCTAGGTGTCTCTACACAAATTTATGAGTCATGTTTATAGGACACATATGTTGTGTACCTTGCCTCGGGATCTGGGATCCAGAATTAGGTCGGTATCTTACATCTGATAATGGCCTTTTCCTGACTCGAGGTCGGAGAAGAGCTTCGGGGGTCGGAATCTTCCGAGATCACTGTCGCCAATGTCGTCTTCCTCTGAGGTTGATCTCGGGGGGTCGGGTACCTGCAGACACTCTGATGCCAAAGTCAGCACTCAGAAGTCAGTGAGGCATCGAATGAATAGAACGTACCTGAATATGGAGCGGAGACCCGTATTTATAGACGCGGGCCAGGGGGCTCGTCGTGTCATGCTCGATCCGGAGCCGTCGAATCGGGGAGCTGGAATCTAGTCCGTTGACCTTGTCTTAGTGTGATGGATCGCTTATTGGACCGGATTCTTTGAGGAATTTGGCCTCTTGGCCCGATCCGGAACAACATATATGCAATTGAATGATCATAGTTAAAAGCCATTAACAACTCACTCAATAATGAGAGTCAAGAGAAAGTAAAAGATTAAAGATAAGCATCCAATAAACTTAATATCGATAATAATACAATGCAAAATGCCTTTGAGGGCCAATTTTCCAATGAGTCAATCATACAGCCATTTGACAAGTCTGTCATTAATGCACATCCAGTGGCGGACCCAGGACCCCGGGGTCAGGGGTGTCAAATTTTTTAAGGCCGATGTCAAATGGGTGCAAAACTTGGTCTACTAGTACAATTTCAAATTTTCAGGGGTGTCAAAATTAAAATTTCAGGGGATTTAGGCTATTTATATAGGGTGTTTAGTGCAAAAAAAAAATTCCAGGGGGTTCAACTGAACCCCCTGGTTACATGCCAGGTCCGCCACTGTGCACATCCTACTTGGCACATACCCAGTCATACAGTGACATCACACTTGGATATTACATCAATTCTGGCGATCCATCATTATTATAATTTATGGGTTTTTTTTTAAACCCCCCGACATTATACCCCCCAAATTGACAAAACAGATGATATTACCCCTGACTTCAAAAAAATTTTCGGAATTACGTCAATAGTTATAAATCCGGAACTCAATTTATTGGGATTTTCGGAAATACCCTAAATTGAGAAAAATCCGGAATAATATTTTTTGGGATTTCCGGAATTACGTCATTTTAGTGTAATTCCGGAACACATTATACTTTCCGGAAATACACTAAAATGAGGTAATTCCGGAAATCCCAAAAAATTTGTTTCCGGATTTATCTAATTTTAGGGTATTTCCGGAAATCCCAATAAATTGAGTTCCGGATTTATCCCTTATTATGGTGTTTTCCGGAATTCAAAAATAAGAAATTAAACATTTATTTTATTAATTAAAAACACCGTCTACATTGACTGAAAATAACAGATTACAACAACTAACAAAACAAAAACAAGGTCTAAAACTACTGAGATGGTGGAGTTAAACGACGAAGGATCTCAGCGACGCTCCTTGTGGTTTCGACGTACAACTGTAAAGGACTCCGAAGTCTAAACATGTCATAACTGTCCATCCTGGCTCGCACGTCATCGTCGTTCTTCACATCCGTTGTGGACCAGCGAACACGATTGTTATCGCCCATACTTCAAGGTGCAGTCCATAATCAAGACACTAGGAAACATCCTCAATAACTTCATACTCTCAGGGTGTGTCCACATGATCTCCTCAACAATATCAGTTCCTTCAAACTGTCTGGTTCAACACAAGTAATGCTCAGACTCAATCAGTCTCATAAGCTCCTGCATCTCAGTCCTACTACCTCTCCTACCCGATCGGAGTTTGCTGCGAGTTCGATACAGTTGAGAGATCTTACTCAACTTGTTGGCAAATCTCCTATTTATTGCCTCTAGTCTTTTTTGTGCTTCACTCCCAACAACAAATGCTCCTCAACAACTGACCGCTCCTCCTTGTTAAACTTACCAAAGATTGCTGCTCCAAGCCAAGTCTTATGAGGCTCATGATTGTGACTTCCACACATAACTTTAACCTTCCAATCATAATTAGGAGGATTGAGTGGTTTAGCTTTCAATCTAAAAGGACAACCACACTTTTTTGAGGTCTTGTGTCTAGTAGAACACCCAACATCTACTGCAGTATATCTCCCATGTCTCTCGCAACCCAAAACAATCTTCTTCTTCTTCCCTTTACCATTCTCCGTGGACTCGGATCGAATAATAATAACAATGACTTCGTTGGATTTCCAGATATCTCGAGCCCAACGTACAAGATTATCCCGAGTAGGAAAAAGCTACAAAATAATCGTAAACTAAATTAATAACTTATAACAAATAATAAACAAGAAGCGCTTTAGGAAGATATGTACCTCTGAAGTAGTAAACTCGTCCGATAAATCTATAGTAAAGGGAAGTCTGCCGTCAGTTGTAGCCATATCTGTAAAGTAACGAAAAAGTAAAAAACAAATTTAAAAACAACTTCTGGAATTACCAAAAATACACGTAATTCCGAAAGAGACATTTTAAAACTTTCGAAAACACGTAAAAAACGGTATTTTCGGAAAGTTTATTTTTCTACTGTTCCGGAAATACCAAAAATTTGATGTTTCCGGAAGCAAAATAACTGTTCCGGAAATACAATATTTCTGGAAAAAAACACGAATAAAATTTCCGAAATTACCTTTAAATGAGATAATTCTGGGAAACTCAAATTTTTGTGGGGTCTGGTCTGATTTTGGTAAAAATGAGAGGGGTATTTTTAGGTTAAACTGAATTATGGGGGTATAGGGTATAAGGAGGGGGGGTAAAAAAAACCCAAAATTTATACACCATATAATTCTATTAGGCTCACACCAATTAATGTCAAAATTATAGCATAGTTAATGTTACAAGAACATTCCTTAAAAGTTGTAACACAAGGAATGTTTTCAAAATGTTAATAAAAAACGTTCCCTACAATTCATTAAGTCATAAGGTTTACAAAACATTCCATAAAAGTTACAACATAAAAGGATTTTTTTTCAAATTAAATACATTCCCCAATAAACATTACAAAAATGCTCCGTCAAAGTTACACCACAAAAGGAATTTTTTCAATTTAAATTTGAATTATTTCTCATTGTTTTTCACATCATTTAATTTTCAAATGAAATCAATCATTTGGTTGGTGAAATTGTGGAATTTGACTAAGAAGGGTGTTCCTCACACCACTTGGTGTGAGCCCACATGCACAGAGCTTGGATTAAGGTCACAAAGATAAAGACTCAAAAGACCAAAGGAAGGTTACCAATTACTTTCGTGTGGCCACTTTGATAATTGACAATAACTCACTAAAGGTGAACAAGGATACCTTAGAGAATTTCGAAAACACGCAAATTCTTGTGTTCCGTATTTCTTTGTATTTGTTTTCCATTAATTTAGGATTTTATTTCAAGTTGTAATGTGCATTTGATTTTGGGCTTTGTTGGCTTTGTAAGGGCTATGACCTTAGCTGTTCTTTTCTTTTAAGTGGACTTGTATGTGGGGCCTAGGGTTTACATGGAGTGGGAATGTATTTATATTATAAATACATTAATATGAGCCATTTGACTGCAAAGAGAAGTGAACATAATAAAGTTCTGAAAATGAGCCAAAAGCCAACCAAAAAATCATCTGCCTTACCAGACTAGTGAGAAATGGAAACAAAATATGATTAAAGATAACTAGGAATGAAAATAGGTACCTCCATCATTGAAACAAGAACTCCAGACATCATAGCACCTTCAATTCCAAAGCTTGCAAAACATTAAAATCTTTTTCTAATAGTCGGAATTCATGATGTAATTTGCAATTGTCTTTTGCATCATGCACCTTCCCTTCCAAATTCCAATTCAAACAACAATGTAGAGTACTAAATAATGAATAAGGAAATGTTCTGTGGCCTTCCTTCAACCACCTCTAGATGGATGGCCTATCATGAAATCAGAACAAACAATAAATAAGGCCAATAACCTCCACAAATCCACACAATGATTAATTGATTCCTGATTACATTCAGAAAATGCCAAATAGGTATCCACAAGTTAATGCAAACTAAAACTCAATATTCAAACTGTCAAAACAAGAAAATAGTAACTTTATTTAAATGAAATCTACTAAACTAGAGTACTAAACCAGTATGTGAGTATTTTTCCAACATCATCCATTTCTTCAAATTAACACTATCACCAACTGCAATTATATTGTATATATTGATTCAGAATTAGACAAACACTGATTAAGAACTTCTCTCTAATTGAACACTTGTGCGCCTAATTTAGGTTCCCAAACATGAATTTGTTAAATCAACTTTTCTTTACAAATGGGTTTCTGGCATATTAGGGTTCCAAAATCAAAACACCACAAAAGTAATATGAAGTAGATTGGGGACTTCATAGCAGATGCAAAAAATCAAAGAAAAAAATTTGTAAGTTTCATCTTGAGATGTGCTTACCTGTTTACGGAAAACCTAACGAACAAAAGAGCGAACGTGAATGCGATGAGAAAAGATCCTGCTTGTTGGGCGGTGAGAAGAGATGAGCAGAGAACCTTATGGTGCTTGTTGGAGCAAACGCAAACTAGCGACACCGCTAGGTTAAAAAATGGAGGGATCGAAATCGAAGCGAAAGCTGCGCAGGTTGGAGGAAGAACAAACCTTTGTATATCAGAGCTTGTCATCAGCTGGTAGGCTGCCTTCTCTCGTCACGCAGGTCAGGGTCTGATTTCGTTGTGCTCTTTGGTTGGGAAAGGGAAAAAAACATGGAATATAGAATAAGAGACGATTTGCGTTTCTGAGATTTGTGAGAGAAGTGAATTAGGGCTGCGTATGCGTGGGTTAGAGAAAGGAATGGATTTTCTATTTTTTTTAATTTTTAATAATTTTCTCTATGGCAACGTTTATGAGCCGTTGTCTAAAGCTAAAATAAAAAACCGTTGTCGTAAACCATATGGCAACGTTTATGAGCCGTTGCCTAATGATTAAACAAAAAACTGTTGCTATAGACTATATGGCAACAGTTTTGAACCGTTGCCAATAAAAATATTTAAAAAAAAAAATGAATCAGCAACGGGGTCAAAAAACCGTTGCCATTGATGTTTAAGGCAACGGTTTTTTTGCCGTTGCAAAATTAGGCGTTGCCGTAAGGTCCAAATGTTGTAGTGATTCCCACTCCATGTAAACCCTAAAACTTTGATAAATGAAATTCACTATTATATTTTGAGTAAGATAGTGCCCCAATGCCTAAGAGAGTGGTACAAAGTAATAGCCTCTGAAGCTAAATCAATAGCTATTCATCATTTCCTATACCATTTTAAAAGTAAATAAATGGTTCAAGTATATAGCATTTATATTTTATTTAGTACTCCCTTCTAGTTCCAGAAATTTCCGAATCTCCCATTTTGTGCATCTCTTCATCTTTTACTTTGTTTGTTCTTCCCCTGCCTTTCATCTCTTCTTTTTCTTTTCTTCTTCTTCGACCACGAGTTCCGTCTCTATGTGTATTTTACATCTATTTTTTTATTCAAAATCACAAACAAATAGAAAAAAAAGTATTAGATTGTAGAAATTTTTTGAAGGAATAGATTAAGGTCGTCAAGGGAAAGTTTTGCACAGAGAAAAAACGTCAGCAGTGTATTTCTTTTGAACCGACGGTTTCCGAAAATCGCCCCCGGTTCCGCGGTTATCCAGTTCGAAGGCAGTTTAACACGGTTGATCTGAACTGGCTGCAAGCTTCAGCCGAGTTAGAGACCAAAGTGCTCACCAAACTGAGTAGCTAGTTCACTCCTAAGTCATTCCTGAGGTATGGCCTCCGTGATGGTTGGTAAGCTTCCAAAGTGATTAGGCTCGCGTTGATCCGGCGAGGGGGGGGGGGGGTGTACCTGCACACACTCCGATGCTTAATTCAACATAGGGAATAAGTGATGTGAGGTAATAAATGCGTACCTGTAGCAGTGATATGAGACAGCTTTTATAGGGTTCCGTGCCTACATATGACGTGTTTTGATAGGTGTACGGATGAATATCCCCTTTCCGTCGGATGGAGTGAATGCATCTGCGCCATCCGTTAATCGTGGATTATGGGCTTTGTTGGAATTGGGCCTATGCATTTGGCCGATCCGGAACAGTTGCCCTCCAAGTTGAGGTTACGAGATAGAGTTGCCTCGACTTGATGACTATGGATTGGCTCAACCGGTTTCATCCTTCCGAGGTAGTTACTTGAGCAACTTGGTCGCCTATGGGCCCCATTTGTGGGGTTTCTGCTAGAGCTGTCGATTCGGGCGGGCCCGGCCCATTCGGGCCAAAGACAATTTTGGGCTCGGGGGGCTGGGTCAAATTTACTTTGGGCTCATTGATAACCAGCCGTATGCAGGCTGCGGTGCAAACGGGCCCATGGGCTCTTCAATTCAATTTTTTTAGTTAAACACTGATTTTATTATAATATTATCCCCATTTCCCACTATTGAAAACTTTTTTTTGACAAACCGTTGAAAACTTAACACAAACGGATATGTGTATTCCACTGTTAGACAAACAAATACACAATTGGGAACCATTGGAAACTTAAACAAACACACAAACCATTGAAAATTTAAACTTTAACAATTAGCATAGTTACTTCAAAATAGGCAACAAAGGCCACTGGTACACAATGTCCAAAATAAGCAACATAGCTATTAGCTATATTCATTGTCCAGCAATAGCAATAGCAATGTTCATTGTCCATTAACCAAAATGGTCCAATTACAAAAACAAGTTCCTTCTCAAAATAAGATAAGTCACTACATCGTTCTTGCTCATCCAAAATGATGATATTTCGATGATTCTCGTCTTCATCAACTTGGGTTGTCCTTTCATTCGTACCATCAATAGCAACATCAATAGAATCAAATTCTCCTAACACATTAAAATAAACATTTAACCATAACAATGTCAAATAGATAGACCATAATTGTAAGAGTATAAAAAGAATAACATTAAATAAAAGTCTAAGTATTAACTTAACATATTGTGAGAACTCAAGTACCCAATTGCGAGTGCAAATGAGAGCTTCCAAATTTGTTGAAAGTAGAGAGCTTCTATACTTGTTCAAAATGCGACCTCCAATGCTAAAAGTGGACTCAGATGCCACTGTGGTTATAGGAATACTCAATATATCCCTAGCCATTCTTCCTAAATCACCATGTTGCTGAGAGAGAGAGGGAGACTCCTCCAATATTCCAAAACATTTAAATCCTTGTGACTAATAAGTTTTGGCTCTGCTAAGTAGAGGTCAAGTTCAGATTTTTGTTTAAACATTGTTTCTTTCATCTTGTTACGGATTGGGCCCAATCCACAATAGTGAGGTCCATTATCAAAAGCAAATCCATTAATCAACGGCTAAGATCTAGGCCCTAGATCGGACGACTTTGATCAATTAGGTCAAACACACATTTACTCTTTAAATAAGCATTCAATGCAATGCTCATGGTACACACTCTCTCCTATATTCTTACCTCTAATCAATTCACTTCCTGACTTGAGCGTCAGAGTGTCTTTGTAGGTACCCCCACCTAGGATCGGAACTCCATCTAGGATCAGAACTCCATCCAGGATCGGAACTCCATCCAAGACCGAAACTCAATCCAAGACCAGAACTCCATCTAAGATCGAAACTCCTTCTAGGATCGGAACTCCACAACATAACTCAGTTAATCAAGACCTACTACTACCAACTATCCCGGATCGTCCATACCTTCCGAGATACGGTACAGAACATTGGCGACCACAGTGGGAGGATCTTGTACTCTAGTTCCTCTCCCATATCCTTGAGTGAAGATGGCTCCGACCTTACGTCATAGGACTATCCCGAGTGTCGTTGAGGATTCGGTCCTGCAGCAGGTGACTTTGGAAGGACTGGCAGTCACCTTACCCTTTAGCCAGGTGCATGCTCGAAGCTCGGCTACGGCTATGGTTCCTGGGAGCTCGTCCAGTTCCAAAATCGGCAAGTCGAGGCCGACCAGCAGGAAAGCCAATAGTACACCCAGTTAAAAGCTGAGATTGCTGAGATCCGGGCTCGTAACATCCTGGATCGGAGTTTCTCTCGGCGCAACTCTTCAAGTGGAAGGACTCATGGCCGCAGGTTCCACTGTTCTCCGGCTTGGAGGAGATACCATCATCGCACTCCACATCGTCGTAGAGGAGGGAGAGGATCGGAGACTCCCCCAAGTCAGACCCCTAATGATTCCTACGATCCTGAGGGTTCCCCTCGGCCTAGCTCGTCTCTGTTTTCCTCTTCTCCGAGGCGATGTTCCAAAAGTCGGGAAAGGTCCCCGAGGCAGGAACGTCAGTGCTCTCGCTCGCGGGGATTCCCCGGAAAATATGGCTACCGACGGTCTCCACCCCTTGAGAGGTCGGCAAAGGGTAAAGGACCTTTCACAAGTAAGATCGACTATGCTACGATTTTCCTCACATTGAATGCTTGGTAAATTTTGAGTTCAAAGGTTGAAAGGAAGGATTTGGGATCGGTCGAACGATCCCCTTAAAGTTCCACGCTAAGCCGTAACCCGAGACACGGAGCTCGACATCGCTAGTGTCTGAGGTAGTGGCGACCTGTTGGGACGAGTTCAGTCCGGCCCGAGTCCCGGTAAACTGTCCCAAGGGCTACAAAGATCTTTGGATTTCGAAGTCGCAAAATTGGCCGAAGCTGCCATTACCCTGAAGGGCGAGTTCGTTCTGGGCCGAGTCTTGGTAAACTGCCCTGAAGGCGACATTAAACTGACACCTTGAGTCCCTCAAGTGGTCATGTTTTATTATGGCCAAAGCTGCCACTACCCTGAAGGGCGAGTTCGATCTGGGCCGAGTCCTGGTAAACTGCTCTGAAGGCGACATTAAACTGACACCTCGAGTCCCTCAGGTGGCCACGTTTTAACATGGCCGAAGCTGCCATTACCCTGAAGGGCGAGTTCGATCTGGGCCGAGTCCTGGTAAACTACCCAGAAGGCGACATTAAACTGACACCTCGAGTCCCTCAGGTGGTCACGTTTTAACATGGCCGAAGCTACCATTACCCTGAAGGGCGAGTTCGATCTAGGCCGAGTCCTTGTAAACTGTCCTGAAGGCGACATTAAATTGACACCTCGAGTCCCTAGGTCCGCAAACAAATGGTAAGTTGTATCTAACAATCTTAGAAGTTCACTTTGGAGGTTATGGACCATTCTTAAAATAAAAAAATGTGACTGTTAACAATCAAATGTATATTATTAACATTTCAATATCATTTTTTTGGAGGTTCACATTTGTAGTCCCTGTATATATATATATATATATATATATATATATATATATATATATATATATATATATAGATATATATATATATATATATATATATATATATATATATATATAAAAGAACTACTTAATAACGTAATAACTCGCTGCTGGAACATCTAACCATATTTGTGCATTAATGATTGTGAATGGAAATATACACGCACATATGTTGTTTGTGGCATTTAACCGCATTTATGCACAAATATGGTTAGATGTTGCAGCAGCCTTTAAAATTCAGTAGTATGGTTATATTCACTTTAAAATTCACTTGCTGTAAAATGGATAGCAAATACTTAATTTTGTTATAAGGAAACCACAAGTGTGCAATTTAGTAGTAACCGGCATATAGCAAGCACACGACAGCAGTGACATTCAGAAATGCTAAAAAGGTACGTGGAAGTGATTGTACACTTGTGGAAAGAACAGTCAAAATAAACAATACATAACCATTTCTATGTGGGAGTAACTTTACTACTTTGCATATTTTTTACGCCTTTTTCCAGCAGCCTTTTTTCCGTACCCATTTAACAAAAGCTCATCTTGCAGTTGCTGGCAGAAAATGTTTGCCTCGTGCTTCCTTTTGGTCTCTTATTGCCATCATTGGTTTACATTTATGTCTGTATCTGGAAGGAGGTTTTGGTTCTTTAGCACCTATAGCTTCCTTTTGGTCTCTTATTGCCATCATCCCTGGAAAAAAGGAATCAAATACATCTATTAAAAGAGAAGTTGTGAGCATGTGTTTTAAGATACAAGCATTAATTTTGTAAATTGGCTATCAGATTTAAGGAAGCAACAATAACCACAAATTTACAATACTTTGGTTAGTTGTTTTATAACCTAACTATCACACAACATTGGATATAACCTATTCTATTTCAACTTCTTGTAAATGGTTTTAATATGTCCGTCACAGTTAAAGAAGAATTTTAATATGTCCTTCGAAATTGTCTCAAAATAAAACAAGGCGTCTTCCATTAGTTTTTTTTCTTCCACCATGCTCTAATTCAAACACATATAACATATTCAATCACCACATGAACACATTCTAATGGATATCAATGAACCAGCACAGAGAAGAGATGCTTCTTCTGTTAACCAAACTATTCAAAAGTTCGGCCACTAAAATAAAAACCAGTGAAATACTGTACATTGGTTATTAGTGTACTAACCAAAGTATTGTAAAGTTTGGTGAGTGCAACAATAACCAGAGAACTACTGTACTAGGGTTACATCTAGTGCGAGCAAAGAGAACTACAATAACCAGAGAACTACAATAACCAGAGAACTACAATAACAAGAGAACTACAATAACCAGAGAAGTACCTTTGTTCATTGAATGCGAGCAGCAATTACTTATCTGTGTGATGGTAATGGTGTCAGCGTCTACGTGCGATGGTGTCGGTGGCGGCAACGGCGACGGCGAAGTCAACGGAGATGACAACAGCGACAGACTATGTGTGACGGCAACGGCGACGGCGACGGCGACGGCAATGGCCTCCTTGTGCGATTGAAGTGTTTCCGAATCCGAATGAGAGGGATGGAACCCGAGAGAGATTGAACAAAAGAGAGATTGGAATCGTTGAAATTTTTGGTTTTGGTTTTGAACAAAAGAGAGATGGAACCAGAGATAGAAGAAGCCGTATAATGAAAAAAAATATCCACAATCCCATGATTTTTGGTTTTGTGTAACTGTTCCAGGATTTTATGCTTGTATCCCAAATATTTCTCTTTACGAGTACTTTAGTAACAACAAAATTTTGTTTAAAAAGGCCGAAATTCATTTAGGACTTTTACATACATCCGAGTTAATTCCTTAGCTATAATACTTCTTGAGCTTGGTGGCATTCCACGTCCTTGGGATGGACTCTTTGCCTAGGGTTTCTAGTGAATAAGCCCCTGTTACTATCTTTTCGACTAACCGGTAGGATCCTTCCCAGTTATGGGCGAGCTTTCCTTGCCTGGCGTTTTCTGTCCAACATCAGCCCTTCTCAACACGAGGTCTCCGACTTGGAACTCTTTGGGGACTACTTTATTGTCGAACTTGATCGCCATTCATTTTATAACTGTAGCCTCTTTTAATGAAGCTTGGTTCCGGACTTCCTCCACTAGTCCAGTTCTTCTCGGATACATTGTTCATTTTGTGATGGTGTGGCGGGATGAGCTTTTCTCTATGTGAGCTCTCCTACTTCTACTAGAATGACTACCTCGATCCCGTACGCCAGACGAAATGGTGACTCACCCGTGGTTGAATGCAGGGTCTTTCTATATGCCCATAAGACATGGGGTAACTCTTCTACCCAATTCCCTTTAGCTTCGCTAGCCACCGTTTGAGTCCTCTGAAGTTGATTCTGTTGGCGGATTCGATTTTCCCGTTGGTTTGCGGGTGTTCCACCGAGGAGAAATGGTGTTTGATGGAGAGGTCAGTCATGAGCTCTCTGAAGTTCTTGTCTATGAACTGGATTCCGTTGTCGAACACTACTACTTCCGGGACTCCAAATCTATTCATAATTGTTTTTTTGAAGAATTTGATGAAGTTCAGAGCAGTAATTGTAGCTAATGGTTCTGCTTCGATCCAATTTGTGAAATAGTCGACAGCTACAATCAGGTACTTCACCTGGCCTGGAGCGGTCGGAAAGGTCCCCAATAGGTCCATCCCCCACCACAAGAATGGCCATTAGGATGCTAATGACGTCAATTCAGTGGGGGGGGGGGAGGGGGTATGTGGACATTCGCATGCTTTTGGCATTTAGTGCATTTTTTACAAAATTCATGGCGTCTTCATTCATCGTAAGCCAGTAGTATCCTGCTCGAAAAGCCTTTTTAGCTAGAGCTCAGCCCCTGAGGTGTTGTCCGCATATCCCTTCATGGATCTCAGATAAAACGTACGGGCACTCCACCCCGGCTATACACTTCAGAAGTGGCGATGAGAATCCTCTTCAGTATAGTTTCCCTTCGATTACGGAATATGAGGAAGCTCTTCTTCTGATTTGAGTTTCCTCGCCACTGTCGGGGGTAGATTCCCCGTCTGAATATATTCAGTGATAGATTCCCCGTCTGCTGCCATTTCGTTTAGTTGGACACTTGGTCGCCTCAAGGTTTCTTAAATAACCGTCCTCAGGTGTCCGGTGGTTCTTGTGCTTGCCAATTTTGCAAGTGCGTCTGCCCGTGCATTCGCGCTCCGAGGTACGTGCTTAACAATGACTTCATTTAAATGAGCCATCAATTCTTTGACCTTTGCAAGGTACCTTTGCAATACGACGTCTTTGGTAACGTACTCATCACTAGTTTGAGAGACTATCAGGAGTGAGTCGGTAAGGATCTCGACTCTTTTAGCATTGAAGTCCTTGGCTAACGCCAGCCCAGCTATGCATGCTTCGTACTCGGCCTGGTTGTTTGAGGTTAGAAAAGAAAATGTCAACAACACTTCGATTATTACTCCGTCTTGATTTTCTACCATGACACCTGCTCCACTTCCCTTGTTGTTTGATGAATCGTCAACATGAATGGTCCACAGATCTCCTGCTTCCTCAACCGTAGTTGGTACCATTTCTGCTATGAAATCTGCCAAGGATTGTGCCTTTAAGGCTATTCTGGTCTCATATTTGATGTCGAATTCTGAGAGTTCGATTGCCCATTTGATCATTCTCCCGGTAATGTCGGGCCTGTGGAGTATTTGGTGAATAGGTTGATTCGTTCTGACGATGATCTTTTGGAACACAAAGTAAGGTCTCAGTCGTCGCGCCGCTATTACCAAGACCGGAGAAACTTTTACCACTTTCGGGTATTGTATCTCGGCACCTTGTAAACCCTTGCTTACGAAGTATACTGGTCGTTGTCCCTCTTAAGTTTCACGCACTAGGAGGCCGATGAGGGACTCTTCGGAGATGGCCACTACAAGTATAGGATTTCACCTTCTATCGGTCGGGTTAGTATTGGCGGTTCGGACAGTGTTACTTTGAGTTGTACAAGTGCCTGCTCGCACTCGTCATCCCATCCGAATTCGATTCCTTTCTTCAGGAGCTTAAAAAATGGGAGGGATCGTTTTGCCGCCTGAGAGATGAACCTTGATAAAGCTGCTATCATTCCTGTAAGCTTTTGGACATCCTTCTTTGTGGCTGGGGTTGGCTTCAATTCCTCGTTCGGAGAGGTAAAATCTGAGGAATTTCCCTGCTCTGACCCCGAATGTGCACTTCTCGGAATTGAGCCTCATGTTGGCCCTACATGGTCGATGTCTTCTTTAGTTTTGACGATTTGTGCCTTAAAAACATTGTTCATCATCCTCTGGTAAGTAGCTCCAGTGTTCTTTAGTCCGAAGGGCATTACTCGGTAGCAGAAATTTCCTTTTGGGAGGTGCATTAGAATTTGGTTGTATCCTGAATAAGCATCCATAAATGATAG
Organism: Astragalus membranaceus; assembly: GCA_039519185.1. NCBI lineage: Eukaryota > Viridiplantae > Streptophyta > Magnoliopsida > Fabales > Fabaceae > Astragalus > Astragalus membranaceus. Next base: position 29,700,754 of record CM076847.1, read on the forward strand.
GAGGCAAAATCCGGACGAGTTGTTGCCTAACTTATCCACGCTAGGTAATGGGAATGCTTCTTCCGGACATGCTTTGTTAAGGTCGGTGTAGTCCACACACACCCTCCATTTTTCGTTGGCTTTTTTGACCAGCACAACGTTGGACAGCCAAGTTGTATACTTGACCTCTTTGATGAAATCGACTTGGATGAGATCTTCCACAGTCTTGGCAGCTGCCAAGGCCTTTCCGTCAGACTAAGATCTTCTTCTTTGTGCCACCCATTTCGTATTTGGGTGAACATAAAGGCGGTGATATGTGACATCAGGAGAAATTTCGGGCATGTCGGCGGCACTCCATGCGAAAAGGTCGGCGAAGTTTCTGTGGCAATCGACGAGGGCCGCCTTCGTATCGTCGGAGAGGTCAGAGCCAATTTTGATGACTTTCTGAGGTTCGTCCCCAATCTGTATGGGTATGTTCTCCCCATCAGGCTTCGGTCTCACGATCTTCTTTTTCAACTCTCTAGCCAAGATAGCGCCTTCCTCTTCTGCTGAGCTATACGACTCATACCGTGAATCTAAGTCGGTCAAGTTGACCTTGAAGCGTTCGGCGATCCCCACAACTGGATTTGGCTTAGAGTACCAAGACTGCGCAACCTTCCGATCTATGTCCAAGGTTACCACATCGCCATTGTTGGAGTAAAATTTCATCTTCAGGTGGACCGTAGAGGTAACGACTTCCAGCTCTCCTAACGTTGCTCTTCCAATAATGCAATCGCATCCGGGTAGGGTTGAGGTCGTTAGGAAGGAGGCACTAATCGTTCGATCTTGGGAATTCTTCCTAAAGGTGGCAGGTAAGAAGACGCGCCCCTGTGGGATTGTTGAAGTTCTGTCTAGGCCAGTCAGACGCTCTGTGGGACAAGGATCGAGGTCTCTTTCTGAGATCCCTAATGCTTTGAGCGCCTTAGTGGAGATGATGTTTCATGAGCTTCCTTGATCTATTAAAATTCTGCGAACCGACTTGTTGGCTATCGTAGCCCGAAGAATAATGGGGAAAATGACGTTAGGCCTTGCTCCAACCAAGTCCTCGTCGCCGAAGGTTAGCGGAGGGCGTACATCTGTGGTTCTTGACTCAGTCAGAGTTGAAATCGCGCTTGTTGGTGGAGTCGTTGCCATTGTTGTTGATGAAGACCCCGGGTCTAACTCGAGTGAGGAATGATAGCGGCGTAAGCTCCCACTGTGGTCGTCAATGATCTGAACTGGCTGCAAGCTTCGGCCGAGTTAGACACCGAAGTCCTCACCAAGCTGAGTAGCTAGTTCACTCCTAAGTCATTCCTGAGGTATGGCCTCCGTGAAGGTTGGTTAGCTTTCGAAGTGATTAGGCTTGCGTTGATCCGGCAAGGGGGGGTGTACCTGCACACACTCCGATGCTTAAGTTAGAAAATTTAATTTTTTGACTTGACGGGGAAGCCCCGCTCCTACGTATCCTCGGGTGCAATGAGGAACTCAAGAGTCACGTAGTTCTTTCTTGGAAAATCTTGTTGGTTGGTTGATTTTATTTTTTTGAAGGGGTTTAAGATCACCAAGCTGTACAACTCAGGTGCCGTAAACCAGGATTGCGAGGTTGACAAGATGTACATCTCACTCAAGCTCATTTTTTAGTTTTTTGGAAAATAGGTGTTAAAGAAAAAAAATTGATTATTTATTAGAGAAAAAAAATTAATTTAGCTTGACGGGGAAGCCCCGCTCCTACGTATCTCTGAAGCGGAGAATCAAAGGCTACGTAGTTCTTCCTGAGAAAAAAAAGTTTGTCTTTTTGATTGATTTTAACTCTTGAAGGGGGTTTAAGATCAAAGTCGTACAACTAAAGTCTCTTAAACCGGGATTGACAAGATGTACATATCAACCAAACCCATTTTTATAATTTTTATAGGTTTTTTTTGTAAAAGAAAATATTTTGGAGAAGAAATAAATAAAAAAAACGAAAAAGGGGTGAAATAGTAAAATGGGGGTGCAGTTAACCACAGGCAGTTTGTAAAAAAAATGGGGGTGTGAAAAGCAAACAGCCTAGTTTGTTTTTTTCTTTTTTTTGTGACTGGCCTGCGTCTACAAAAAGGCCTGCGTAGGGGGGGTGCGAATAACAACCCGATGTTTTTATTTGGGTTTGTGAACTGCTGGCCCACGAAATCAAAGGCTTGTGCAGGGGTGCAGTATCATTAAAATGGAGTGGTGCAGTTATTAATCTGAAGTTTTAATTTTAAAAATAAAAAAATATAAGCAAATCAAGGAGATATATAAGGAAACAAACAAGAGAACCCTAATCCTTCCCATGTCCATCTCCAGTGCCGTTTTCCACTTTTAGAAAAGGGAGAGAGAGAGAGTTTTACGAAGAGAGAGAAAGAGAGAGGAAGAAGGAGAAGGGAGAGGAGAAAAGGAAAACGCGATGGAGAGGGAGGAGGTCACGCTGGACCAACTCCAGCCGCCTGCGGCAGTGACGGTGAACCCTATGGCAGCGTGAAGGGGGGGGGGCGGACGGTGGTTGTTGGTGGTTGTAGGGTGGTTAGGCGGATGGATGACGGTAGTGTGACTGTTTCCGTGGTGGTGGTGTTTGTTTGGTGGAGGTTGTGCGCTGTGGGTGGTGGCTGGCCGTGAGAGAGAGGAGTGATGGTGGTGGAGGATGGAGTTGCGAAGAGGAGGGTGGTGTCTTTTTGGGTGGTGGATGGTGCGAAAATGATGGTTTTGGGTGGTGGATGGTGGTGGTCGGCCGTGAGAGAGGGTGGCCGTGGGGTGACCGTGGGATGGCCGTGAGGGACGATTGATGGTGGGTTGTTGTGGTGACATTTTGGGTGGTGGTGGCCGGAGCTCACGGCGGCGGTGGTGCTCGCCGGAGACAGTGGTGGTGGTCCTCTCTCTCCTATTTTCCATATTTCTTTCTCCATCCCCCTTTCTTTTGTTTTCAGGACTGAATTTATAGAGGGATTTTTGTATTGTCTATTGTACAGAGTGGTCAATTTTCTCTGCATCAAAGCTTTGAATTTTTTGAAAAAATGTTTCCCTCTTTGTGTCTAAAGTGTTATGAGCTCCATTTTTCTCCTCCCAATCTCTGTGCATACACGAATCTGGTGGGTTCCTTTTGTTTGATTATTTTGTTAAGATGGTTTGCTACAGTCTGATTGAGACTTGACACTGTGTGCTAGTGTAGGAGCAATGCAGAACTGGTCAGGATCTTCTTTGGTGAAAGAAAAAGAAATATGATCAAAGGAGCATAAACTTGGTCTAAATTAGAAGATTCTGTTTATGCATCCCTTTACCCTTTTCTTTTGTTTACGTTAACTTGTATTTTTTTGTAAATTTTGTTTTCTATTTCTTTTAATTTTTAATGTGTTAAAAAAATTAATAATAATAAAAATATTTAATGATAATAATATTGATAAAAATGCAAAAAAATCAACAATAAGCCCATAATGACACGCCAAATCAATTAAAATTACAAAAATGCACAAAAACGATATTTTTGGAATTTTCACGAAAAAGACGAAAAATGCCGGTTAAAATTTGGTGTTCACAGTTGCCGCTCTGTGCTTATTCTCTTATGAAATAATACAGAAAACCAAGTTTTGTTGTATTATCAAAGTAAGAAATAAGTACAGATATGAACCTCAATTTTAACCGGTGTCATATGTGAACGCGGTGCGATGAAACGGTTGAATCGATACCAATAAATAAAGAAGAGTGAAATGCCAGGGCAGGACCAGTAGCATGAGAGAAAGAAGAGACGCAATGGCAGAGCAGGATCGTTAGCATGGAAATAGAGGAGAATACCAGGGCGGGACCGTTAGCATGAAAGAAGGAAGAGACTGCCATGCCAGAGCAGGATCGATAGCATGCAGATAAAGGAAAATGCCAGGGCGGGACCGTTAGCATGAAAATAAAACAGTGCCAGAGCTGAATCGGTAGCACGAAATTTAATAAAACCATGCCAGGGCTGAACCGGTGTAGCTTGAAAGTAAAAACAATGTCAGAGCTGAATCGGTAGCACGAAATTTAGAAACAAATGCCAGGGCTAAACCGATAGCATGAAAAACAAGTGCCAGAGCTGAATCGGTAGCACTAACTTTAAAGACATTGCCAGGGCTGAACCGGTAGCATGAAAAGAATAAGACAATGTCAGGGCGTAACCGATAGCATGAAAGAATAAGTGCAATGCCAGGGGGTAACAAGTAGCATGAAAATAAAAGTGCACTGCCAGGGCGTAACCGATAGCATGAGGATTAAAGAAAATGCCAGGCGAGACTGATAGCATAAAATTAAAAAATGCGATGCCAGGGCGTAACCGATAGCATGCAGTGCTAGGGCGTAACCGATAGCATGCAGTTCCAGGGCGTAACCGATAGCACAAAACTAAAAATGCGATGCCAGGGCGTAACCGATAGCATGCAGTGCCAGGGCATAACCGATAGCACAAAACTAAAATGCGATGCCAGGGCGTAACCGATAGCATGCAGTGCCGGGGCATAACCGATAGCACAAGAATAAAATGGCATTACCAGGGCTGACCCGTAGTACAAAATCAAAATGACCAGTGCCAGGGTTAAATCGTAGCATGGAAGGGAAATTAAATGCAATGCATGCCTTGCTTTGAATGACTCTATTTTTTTTATTATTACTTTATTCACAAAGAGACTGGAAAAACACATGCTTCATGTCATGAAGTGGAATGCATGGTTTGATATGAGTTGTATGCATGTTATGACATGAAATGTATGCATGCAATGACATGAAATGTAAGAGTTATGCATGCGTATAGAGATGGACATGTTCTAAAGGTTATATTTGCTGAGAATATGTTTTCGTGCATGTTTTATCTGAAACCAATCAAACTTGTCCTCGGTTGGAAACTTATCCTTATCTTTGCCTTGTCGGATCTCTTTTGTTTTATGATCCTCGTCCTCAAAACCATGTCACATTCCAGTTTGGCCATTTCTCACAGATTGTCTTTAGCGCTCTAAATCATATCAATAATTCCAAGTTGACTATTTTTGAAGCATTACCTAATGAGTATGCATAGATTCACGGGTATTAACAAGCTGGGCTTTTTGTGTTTCTGGATTGTTTGTTTTGGGTTTTCGAAAGCTTGGAAATGAGCGCTATTTACAAAGTGAAAGAATCAGGGAAGACGAAGAGAAACTGAGATGGTTGGGAAAAGGGATTTAGGCTTGCTTCAAGATTAATCCTTTTGGGCATTTCTAGTTTCTTGAGGCAGCTTACTTGGTAGAATTTGGTAAAAGGTTTTACACAAGGGGACGACTACTTGGTGTAACAAGAAAATCTGGACTTGTGAAGTGGTCTCGCAGAAGATTTTCCCTGTGTGGCAACAAGTATCCTAAAAGAGAAAATGACACTGGTGTAGAAAGCAAAATTCGACTCATGGAGGGTCTTGCAATTTTTTTCTTCTCTCTTTTTTTTGTGTGTTGGTAAAAAGCATGGCCCCAAGAATAGACTACACTGGTGTGGCAAAGATAGTTTGAATGGTGTAAGGTTTTGCAACATTTTTGCCCCAGTTTACCGAAAAGACATATCCCCGGGAGAAGATTACGCTGGTGTAACAAGCGAAGTTGGACTCACTAAAGGGTTATACAAAACTTTTGCCCCAAAATTTGTGTACGGTATTGCCCCTGGGATGAGACTATACTAGCATAGCACGCAAAGTTTGACTCATGAACGTCTTGCCAAATGCTTGCCCCAGTGTTGGTGAAAGGCATTGCTCTGAGAGAAGACTAAGTTGGTATAGCAAGAAAAGTTCAATTCATGAAGGGTTGTGCAAAAATTTGTTGCCTCGATGTGGGATTTCTTGAGACTCCCAAGGCTACCTCAAACCACAAAAATTTCCCCAATGTGTCATTCTGTTAGATTCGAAAGGAAGAGATTACGATAGTGAATGAACATGTCAAACATAAACTTCTCAAATGTAGTTTGATTCCCCTTTTATGCCCAATTTTTGCCTAGACTGCCCTTGCAGGTTTTCAGTCTAGCGGGCTTTGATCCAAAGAATTTTAAGACCCTAATTTTTGCCTAGACCGCCCTTTCGGGTTCTCGATCTAGCGGGTCTCATTCTTTTTTTTAAGACCCTAATTTTTGCCTAGACCGCCCTTTCGGGTTTTCGATCTAGCGGGTCTCATTCTTTTTTTTCACTTTCTTATTGTTCATTTTTTAGAGCAGAGAATAGTTAAAAGAAAATAAATGATTTATCTCAAAATTAACATTATGAAAATGGAAATAATCATTCATCTTTCAGAGTGGACCTTTAGAGGCTTATAACGTGGCTATGAGTTATGAGTTAAGAAGAAAGAAGGGTTAGAAGGTTCAAGAAATTTTTTCATGGGTTATGGGTTAAGAAGAAAAAAAGATTAGAAGCTCAAGAAATTTTTTCAGGGGTTATGACAAAAAGGGTTTCGAGGCTCAAAAAATGCTTTATAGGTTAAAAGGATCAAAAGATTTGAAGGCTTAAAAATTTTATGGGCTTAATGAGTCAAGGGGGATTTAAAAGATAAAAAAAATGTCTATGGGATAAAGGATCAAGGGCGATTTAAAGGCTAAAAAAACTGTTTATGAGTTAAAATGATCAAGGTTTTTAGTGCATTCATTTCTATTGTATTCCCAGTACATCACTTTTTTCTTGTAACACCCACCCATTCTCCTTCTTGATTGTTTTTCTTCATTTTTGGATTTTTCCATTTTTCTTTCTTCATTTGCTCCTTTTTCTCCACTTCATTTATGACTCATTTCTCTCTCTTTTTTTTTTCATCATCATTGGTTTATTCCCAACTTTTTTTCTTTTATTTTTTTGACTTTTGTCCTTCCTTTACTCCATTGTCTCATCAATTTTCTACCTTGAGAATTCAAATGATAATCTTAATGCACCAAATTCCATTGTAGTGTCAATCCTTGTCTAGGGTCAAATGAAAGGAAATTTTGGGCTCAAAGGGGGACGAACATCAATGGGTATAATACTTTTTATTTGGAAAAAATGCCACTCTTAATTTCAAATCATGATTTCTCATTTTCAAACATTAATTTTGAAACAACATTAGCGCATGGCTAACATTATTCTCTTAAAAAATTCTTTTGCTCTCTTTTTCTTTTGTTTTATTTTTTTTTCTGCTTTTTTTTGGGGGAATTGGACCTTTCAAAACCGACATCCATTCACCAGCTCATCCTCGAATGACACACACAAAAAGGCTATGAGGAAATCACTGGGTTGGGGACCAAATCTAAAGGGATAATGGGGTGTAAAGAATGGGAAAGAGCTTTTAATTTAATGCAAATTCATTACACAACATGATTACAAAGTGCTAATGACAATCATATTCTTTTGTTTTGAGCTTTTAGTTTAAGAACTAGTTCCCAACCTTATGTATCCCTTCCCTTTTTGAATGCCCCACGAAATCTTCCCACTCAGTACACTTCCTTACGCCTCTTTCCAACAAGTCTCAAAAGAATGATCTGATTCCACGAGTCAAAGCTTGATTGGTATCCACATTGATGCAAGCACACAAAATTCAACTTGCTCTTGTAAAAAAAATGTGGATGGACATTCAATGACTTTTAAAATTCTTTATTTCAAGAAAGATTATGACAAATGAAAATGTGTCCAAGAAAAAAAATGATGCTATGGAGTGCATGGATATATTTTATGTATGCAAACATACGTCCTACGATGCAATATGCATTTGTTTTGTGATTTTTTTATTGTTTTTATGTAAGAAATGCAATGCAATTCTATTTACGCGTTTAAGTATGTACACCATGCAACAAATTTTTTTATGTATAGACAAATAAAAATGAAATATGGAGAATTCTTATGATGTTATGCTATGAAAGTGCATGAACTTAGAGATATCATGCAGATGTTTATCCTACGATGCCACATTCAATGCGTTTTCCGTAAGAGATACCATGCAAATTTATTTTTTATTCATGGGAATATATGCAAAGATTATTTTTTAGGATGAAACATGATCTTTCATGCATGAAATGCAATGTAATACAATTCTCCTAGTTTTTTTTACTTTTTTAAAGGAAATATGCTATGAGGATTGACAAATGACAATACATTTTGATGCACTTACTCATAAGATATGGACAACATGCGACAATGAAATAGAAACAAATTTTTATTTTCATACATTTTTTGAATTGTTTTTATGCATGAAATGCAATACAACTTCATAATTTGTATTTATTTGAAGGAAATATGTCATGCAGCTTGGGGATTGACTATGCGACTTGTTTTATTTACTCATGAAAATACATACAACATGCAAGAACAATTTTTTATGTATATGCAAAGCAAAAAATGAAATATGGGAAATTTTATGATGTTATGCTATGAAAGTGCATGTATTTTTGCTATGCATGCAAGTATTTGTCCTAAGAAGCAACATTATGTGTTTTATTTTGTACAAGACCCATGCAACTTTGAAAGAGAATAGACTATGTTGAATGATGAATGACAACACATTTTTTATTTACCTATGAGAATGCACACTACATGCCAAAATATTTTTCTATTTCATGAAAAATATAAAATATGGAGGAACAATATTTTCAACGACACACCATCTAATATGGAGGAACAATATTTTCTGCCCAAAATTTGATTTTCGTTTCAGCGTGTTTTCTTCCTTAATTCGTGTTTGCATCTTGTTAGTTGTCAAATTTGTGACATAATACACGGTTAGTTTATTTATTTTGACGTTCATTTCATCAAATTTCGAGTTGCAAAACCGTAAAACGTTGTGATGCCTTTCTTCATTTCTTTTTCAATTCTTGCACCAAGCTAGGATTGTACCTTTGAAGTGGGGGACTGGGTGCTGCATCGTCTCCAACCATATCGCCAGTAGACAGTGTTTCGCCGTGTATCTCAGAAACTGGCCAAACGCTACTATGGCCCCTTCGTCGTCGTTCGTCGTGTTGGAAAGGTTGCCTACGAGCTGAAGCTGCCTGAGAACTCGCACATCCACCCAGTTTTTCATGTCTCCTTGTTGAGGCCATATTATGGGGTGCAGCCTGAGAAACACTTCAAACCCTTGCCTCGAAACCAGGGAAATTTTAGAAGAGAAAGATTTTTCAAGTGCATCTGTGGGAGAAAAAGTGGTCAGTTCTAAAGACTTAGACTCTGCAATGCAACCTAAGTTAAATATCGCTGGCTTTCAATCTAATGGTGCTGAGGGCAAGGACTTTAATGATTCCACTCTGCAGAAAATCCAACCGTCCATTATTAATTATGATGCTGCCTCGCATTCCAAAGTTGTTAACGTTACCAAGCCGCTGGATCTGCAACGGATCTCTTCAGACTCATCTGGACCGTTGCATCCCCACGCGGAGTCCCCACGCCACATTGACAACACGCCAAACGAATTCCAAGGCGTCCCTCACGCGCCTGCTGTGCAGAAAGTCACGCTAGAAAAAGCTCCTGCCAAACGCGTGGAATCAAGTGCGCCGTTAGATGGTCAACGCGCTCCATCTGAGCCGTTGATGCCCTCTGCGAGATCGGTTTCTGTGCCCACTGTCACGCCTGTCACTGTAGCGTACAGTCCCCATGCTGATTTCACGCTACCCAAGTCTTTTCCAGCGGGTTCTCTTCCCCATCTAGTTCCACATGGTTCAAATAGGTTCAACGTTGAGGACAAGGTTCAAAGTCAACCGGAGGGTATTGATAGTGTTGCTGGAAACGAAATGGGCTTGGAGAGGCCCAAAAGAATTATCCAAGAGCCTGTTTGGTTGAAAGACTTTATTAGATGAGTTGGGTTGAAAGAGAAAAGTTGAGGCCCAATATTATTAGTAGTTGTTTGTATTTGTTCTTAGCCCATTAGGGTTGTTTGAAGTATCTAGTACCTTTCCTTTCAGCAGTACTATATATTGTCTTGTATGAACCTTTTAGGGTTAATGAAAAACACTGTTATCTTCTTATCTTCTTTATCTTTGGTAGAACCCTAGTTTTCTTTAAGCTCTTTCTAAGTAGAAATAGTGCAGCCTATCACTAGCAATCACTTACTGCAGTGATTTCGAGAACAAACAATAAAGGTGAAACCAGAGAAAGATAGGAAAAAAGGGAATCACACATATAAATTTAGCTAACGACAAAAGTCTGACGTTGTGAGATTGGGTTCAGAGAAGTTACGATTTTATCGTTACAATCCACAATGAAGTTGAATCAAACGTTGATTTGAGTTATAATTACAGCAGGGACTAAAAGTGCAAACGGTACATAATGTAGGGACAAAAAATGGTAAAAAAAAATTTAAAAGCGACTAAAAATAAAATTTGGGCAAAATTACACTAGAGGTCCTTTAAGTTATTTAATTATAACAAGTTGGTCATTTAAGTTTTTTTCGTAACACTTAAGTCCTTTAAGATACATAACGTGTACACCGTTAGTCTTTTTTTCATTTTTCCTTACAAAAAAACCCAGTTGGCACTAACAGAGTTGACATGGCCGTGACAGAGCCTACGTGTCATCTGTCTCATAACAATTTGGTCTTTTAAGACTACTGTCATTTTTCGTTACAAAAAAACCCAGTTGGCATTAACAGTGTTATGTAACTTAAAGGACCTAAGTGTTACGAAAAAAACTTAAAGGACCAACTTGTTACAATTAAATAACTTAAAGGACCTCTACTGTAATTTTGCCTAAAATTTGCTATATTTTTAGGGATCAAAATTTATTTAACCCTCTATTTAATATAACTACTTTTTTTTGTGTGTGTGAACCAGGTATCCTCTACACGCAACTGTAGTGACTAATCCCTCAAGCCGGTTAGGACCACAATGGGTGGTAAAGCTCTCATTCAAGAGATTTCATTCTGCTGCATTCCCAAGGCTGGATTCGAACCCAGAATCTTGGTTAAGCTGGAAGAGACTCACACTAACTCATCCGAGCGCTCTTGGGTATATATAATGTAACTACTAGAATAGAATCAAATATATTTATATTTTATTGCCCAATTCTATTAGAATTTTTCAAATATATTTTGTAAGGTTATATGCTTTGAAATCTTCTGTAATATATAATAATAAACATTATTTTTTTCTAAAATGTTAACATACACGTTTTATTGGAATTAAAAATACATTGTTTAAAATTGGATGAAATTTCTAATAAAGAGTGCACACTAATCTATACATATATATATATATATATATATATATATTATTTTTAAAGGTATATATAGTTATAGTTATATACCAATAGGAGTTGGTCCGAACGGTAATTCGATTCGGATCCCACACCAAATGTCTTAAGTTTGAGTTTTTAGTGTGACAAAAACTCTATTGAAGGAGAGAACCGCACAAACAGCAAAACCAGATCTATGTGGCCAAGCAGGTTCCCTGACTAGAATTGTCACTGACAAAGCTGAGAGATACTACAACAAATAATATTGAGTACTTCCTTTTCCAACTTATATATACATTATATTGTATTCATATTGATTTTCTATCCAGTTATTAAATTGAAATAGATTTTTTTTAGTAGACACCTTAAATTATTAATTTGCACTATCCGTACCTTATCTTTATTTTCCTTAAACATTAATTATTAAAATACTAAATTAAAAACAATTAATATTATTTGTTATTATTGTTGCGCCCGAAAAAGTCCCCGAGGGAGAACCTTCCTCGTTCACAACTTTTCCAAAGACAATGAAGCCGCCACCAATATTTATTAAGGAAAATATTAGGAAAACCTTTTTTGGAAAGCGATTGGTCTTGCGAAACTAGAGAATAGGGTTCGGGGGTCGGTTACGCGCAGGGAAGGTGTTAGCACCCCACACGTCCTCTCTACTGAGAGGGAACCTTTAATTAAATGTGTGGTTTTAGTGTGTTGACTTGAAAATACTTAATTTTGCCTCTCTACTTCTTATTGAAAAATTCTTAATGAAAATCTTTATTTATTATGAAAAAGAAAAGGGGGAAGAATGGGTTTTTAGAAAAAAAAACGCTTGACGGGACATGGCCCGCTCCTACGTATCTCCCGGTGCGATGGAGAACTCAAAGCTACGTAGTTCTTCTTTGTCCTGAAAAAGGTTTTTGTCTTTTATCTTTTTAGTGAATTTTTGAAATAGGACGAGCATTTAGTGGATGATCAAACTAACCAAGGTTTTGGGTAATCACCGCTAAGTACTCTTGAAAATGAGAGTCACTACCACCAGTCAGACGAACAAAGGTTCTGATTGACTATTAGTAGCAACCCGTTTTTTATTTGCCTTTTTGAAAGTGGTTTTCGAAAGAGATTAATTGGCACGAATGATCAAACTAACAAAGGTTATGAGTGATCATCGCTTGTTGTTCTTTGGGGAAAAAGACATCGCCACCAATGGCTAGACGAACAAAGGTTTTGATTAACCACTAGCGACGATGGGTTGAAAATGATTTTGGAAAGGAAAAGGTTTTTGTTCTTTCATCTTTTTAGTGAGTTTTCGAAATAGGATTGATTCCTGTTTAGGGAAAAATTTACCCATTATTTGGGAAAAAAAGTTTATGGAAAAAAAAAGTTCGCTTAGGGGAAAGAAACGAAATTTAAAAAAGGAACAGGGGTTGTAGTAGTAGAATAAGGGTGTAAATAAAAGGAGGGGTGTATTATTAAAACTGGGGTGCAGATAGTGAGCCCAGCTTGTTTTTGTAAGCTGGGCTGCGTTTTTTATTTTCTGATGGGCTGGTCCGTTTTAGCAAAAAGAGAAATCGTGGGCTTTCAAAAGGGGGGCTGAGTAAAACGAGGGGTGCGAATAGAAATCTGAAAAAATAAAAAAATGTGAAAAGACCAAACTGCCCATGCGTTTATACTATATAAACCTAAACCAAAAATGGAAACCCTAATTTTGCTTCTTTCCTCTCACACGGCGCCCACACCCCCCAAATGTTCAAACCCTAAAAAATTTCCTCTCTCTCCTTAGCCGTATCCATCTCTCTCCCTCGCCTCAATCCTCTTCTCCATTTTCTTCCTCTTTCCTTGCTCCGATTCCCTTCTCCCTCAACTCCGATCTCGCCTCCCTTCTCAACTCCGATCTCGCCTCCTCTCCCTCTCGTAACCCGAATCTCACCTACTCTTTCCTTCAATCGCACCTCACCTTCATCTCTCACTCGGTGGTGGTTGCGAGTTGGTGGCTGGGTTCGGAATGGGCGATTTGATGGTTTACGGCGGCGTGGGGGGTGTTTGGTGCGATGGGGTGGCTGTTTGTGGGGTTTTGGCCGTGGTGGTCTGGGGAGAAGGGATGAGGGTGGTCACGGTTGGATGGGGGTGCTGTGGTTGGTGAGGAGAGGGAGAGGGGAGCGACCGAAACAGTGGAGGTGGTGCGGCGGCTGTGATGGGGCGGAGAGATGTTCGGTGGTGAGGAGAGAGAAGGAGGGGGTTCGGTTTGGCGGTGGACAGTGGCTAGGGACGACGGTTGTAACATCCCGGATTTTTAAAGACTCGTATTATGAAACCTAAGACCGATTAATTATTTGTGGGAATAATTAGTCGTGTCTCGGGGACTTATACGTCAGAAAAATTATCAAGAAAACCTATTCTCCATTAAAGGGTGGCCTATTCATAGAATAATGAGCAATTGGAGCAGAAGGGCAAATCTGTCTTCTCACACCCCTAGTTATTAAAATATAATCTTGAAGGTTATAATTAATTAAGAACCGAAGGAGTTGAGGAATTTCGGATCGGAACCGGATTAATCGAGAAAGTTATACCGAAGAGAATTATTAACGCCTAAATTACCATTTTTGGGCCAAGGGCAAAATGGTCTTTCCACCATCATTTAAACCCTCAGCCATATACTCTCAACTGAACCCTCACCCACTCATTTCATCATTTCCAGCTGAAAGAAAGAAAGGAAAACAGAAGGTAGGGAGAGGAGAGTGGGGCGAAGGGAAGAGGAAGGAGAGGAGGGAAGAACTTCTCAATTGGTCATTGCATGTAAGCTTTCTTCACACCTCTTTCTCTCATTTTTCATCCTCTTTTCAATGGTACCACTTTCAGAAGCTAACTCCCCCTAGATCATCCACTACCATGTTCAGCCCCCTTGAAGCTCCAAGAGAAATAATGGAGTTTTGAACTTTAATGGTGCTGCATGTCATGTTGTAGTTGTGGGAGGTGGAGTGTCAAGCTTGCATTTTCGACTTGGAGGAAGTTGTGAAGGACCAGGTTGCTGTCCCAGTCGCTCTAGTGGTGGAGATTGCCGTTTGGAGATCGGTTCGAGTTCTAGCGGGGATCGTTCGTGTACTTTTCGTTTCGGTGACTTTGCTTTCGATCCAACTCTCGAACTTCGGTGTAACGGTGAGTTCTACTCACGATAGGGCATTTTGATATTCTGAACTTGTTTTCGATATGGAATCCCTTGGTCACATTTCTGTTTACAAAAGACTTAGAACTGAAAAGCGTTTTTGGGTCAAAACGGTGTTTTACGGTTTAATGAAAGTTTGATCTAAATCGTTGAAATGAAATGCATTGTGTACTACTAGAAATATATATTCTGGGAATTTTCTGAGTTTCAGGTGATTGAAATTAGGAATCGAATCGGACGAGAACGGAGAGCGAAAATGAGGAAAGTGAGAAATTCTGGTAACAGACACAGGTCACACGGACCGTGCGCCCCTGGGCACGGGTCGTGCGCCTGCTTCGGGTTGGAAGTATTGGAAACAGAACGGGACGCACGGGTCGTGCGCCCCTGGGCACGGATCGTGCGCTTCCCTCTGGTAGATGGGTCTTGAGTAGTGCACCACGCACGGGTCGTGTGCCCCTGGGCACGGGTCGTGCGTGTAGTTCTGTTACCGGCTTCCGCTTTCTTGTTTTGTTGCTCCGTTTGATCCCGAACCCTTTCTAATTTCTTTCTCAACCATTCAAAAAGGGATTGCCTCACTAAAAACCTTATTTTGAACTTGTTCAACTCATGGTTTTGAAAAAGAGCTTTGAAAGCCTATTTGATCGAAAAACCGAAACCCTAGTATACGTGTGGGTACACCGTCTGATGGATAGAATGTATATGTAGATTTATATATATATATATATATATCAACTGTATATGATTATAATGCCGGATGTCTATAGGTTCATCAAAACGGGTTATAAGTCAACAATACATTACAATATGATTAGAATGCCGGATGATTATAAATTCATCAAAACGGGTTATAGATCAATAAGATATAAATTATCTAAAAAGATATTGTGATTGATCCATTTGGTGATCGAAAAGATATAAATTATCTAACTCTCGAGAACTTGGTGCGTATTGTCATACGTATTACGTTGGGTGACGACCCGACAAGTAGCATACTAGGAAGGGAAGTCATGAGCCCTCACCCTAGGCCCTGAATGTGTTTTGGCGTGGTCAACTCACGGGTTACCGGGATTAGCAGGCGTTGTGCGGCCGGTTTGTGCTAAGTAATTCACGAATTGCCGGGATTAGCAGTCGTTGTGCGGTCGGCATTCGAATGCTAAGTAATTCACGAATTGCCGGGATTAGCAGTCGTTGTGCGGTCGGCATTCGATTAATGAATAAGACATTGTCATGTCAGCTTTTGTTATAACGGTTTAATAAATCAAACCGAGTGTCAGTGAGGGGGCACGGTAGGACTCACTGAGATAATGTTATCTCACCCTATCCATATTTGTTGTTTTTCAGAAAAGCAGGGAAAAAGGAAGACTATTGTGCACGAGTAGTTGGTCTACTCTTGGAGGTGCTGAAGACTTAGTCATTTGATCCCTTGTACTTTTGTTATCCTAATTGGTTGTATAAACTTGTATTGATTATGAGTTATATGAACCATTTTATGTTTCTGTTTGGTATTTGGACTTGGATATTGTAATCCATTCGGTATGGAACCGATAAACTTCTATTTTATGAAGTAATGTTATTTCCGATTATGTTTTATTTCGGAAAAAGTTTGTATGTCCAAAACTTAAACAGGAACTGTGTCCTCTGAATATTCCGCATCTGTGCACTTTCAGTGTCTCTACATGTTAGAAATACTGGGGTGTTACATTTGGTATCAGAGCAGTTCGACCTAGTCGGACTTAGATGCTAAGAGTCTTTTACGTCTTCTAAGTCTGATTTTTTCTTAGTATGCTATTAGACATTGAGCCTGATCAACTTAATACTTTGTGCATACTTCGCAGAATCATGGCTGGAAGAGGTAGGAGAAACCCACCTGTTGATCCTCATCAAGAATGGATGCAGAATGTCATCGAGACTCAGCAGAAGATGATGAATGACATGATGCTTATGCAACAGCAACAGATGGCTCAAATGGCTCAAATGCAGCAGATGCATCAGATGCCTCAACCACAACCAGCTGAGCCAGTTAATATGCCAACACCTGAGGATCCCAACAGGATGTATTTCCGGTTTCTGAAGATGAAACCCCCAACCTTCAAAGGGGGATCCGAGGCAATGAAAGCCCATTTCTGGGTAGATGCCATGAACGGATCTTTGATACTTTGCAATGCAATGAAGGAGAAAAGGTAATTTGTGCTGCTAAGGCTCTGGACGAGGATGCTCACACTTGGTGGGTTAACGCTCGTAGAATGCTCCAAAATCAAGGAACTCCTCTTGAGTGGGATAACTTCAAGGAGTTGTTTTTGGGTCATTATTTTCCCGACTCCCAAAGACTTGACAAGCAGATGGAATTTCTGAGTTTGAAACAGGGAGAGATGACAGTTGGGGAATATGCTGCCAGATTTGAGAGGTTGTCACAATTCTATGAATTGGGGACCACCGCTACTGATGATAGGTGGAAAATGGTAATGTTCAGACAAGGTCTCAGAGGAGATGTGAATCAAGGTCTCAGTTCTTACTCCATGACCACTTATCCTGCTTTGGTTCAACAAGCTCATTCAGCTGAGAGCGATCTTAAAAGAATGTATGCTGAGAGGAAAGAATTCTGGAAGGATAAGAAAAAGGGTAATGAGCCAACTTCTTCAAACCCTAGATATAGAGGGAATAGGGATAAAGGGAAACAAATCCAGTCAAGTGACTCTGCCAGGCCTAACAGGTGCGACGTCTGCAAGAGATTTCATAGAGGCAAATGTCAGGTGGGACCGAACCAATGCTACCTTTGCAAAGAAGTGGGCCATTATGCTAATAATTGTCCGTCAAGGAAAGCTTTCTTGGAGTCTCCTGATGCTCCGAGACAGGCCCGAGTCAACACTCTGGATGCTAAGACCATCAAGCCAGCTGATAATCTTATAAGGGGTACAGGTTCTATCTTTCATCAAACTGTTAATATTCTGTATGACTCTGGTGCTACTCATTGTTTTATCTCTGAAGCATGTGCGGAACGGCTAGGATTAATAGTATCTCCTATATCCGAACCAATATCTATCCTTACTGCGGCAAAGGGTCGTGTGCGAACCCAATCATTATGCCTTAATTGTCTGCTCACCATAGGAGGCAGGGACTTTGTTGTTGATTTTATCTGTCTGCCTATGAGAGGAATGGAGATCGTGTTGGGAATGAATTGGATGACATCCAATCACATTAC
Source organism: Astragalus membranaceus (assembly GCA_039519185.1). Taxonomy (NCBI): domain Eukaryota; kingdom Viridiplantae; phylum Streptophyta; class Magnoliopsida; order Fabales; family Fabaceae; genus Astragalus; species Astragalus membranaceus. The sequence goes on from CM076847.1 coordinate 29,718,262, forward strand.
GATTGATTGTTTCAATCGTGCAATTAATTTTCCTTCTGAAGTAGCGGAACATTTACTACCTGCAGATGATGGTGTTATTTCATTCGCCTCAGCCAGCCAGTCTCTATTCCAAGGTGCGGAAGCTTTTGTTATTATTTTGTCTGCATCAACTGAAACTGAATTGGACCTGTCATCGATTCAAGTTGTTAATGAATTCTTAGATGTATTTCCCGAGGAAGTCTCCTCTTTGCCTCCAGAACGAGAGGTAGAATTCTCTATAGATTTGGCGCCTGGCACAGGGCCAATATCCATAGCACCTTATAGGATGTCTCCTCTTGAACTGAAAAAATTGAAGTCCCAACTTGAGGAATTAATCTCCAAGAAGTTCATTCGACCGAGTGCTTCTCCATGGGGTGCTCCGGTATTGCTAGTCAAGAAGAAGGACGGAAGCATGAGATTGTGCATAGACTACCGTCAGCTGAATAAAATCACTATCAAGAACAAGTATCCATTACCTAGGATAGATGATCTACTTGACCAACTTCGAGGTGCTAAAGTTTTCTCCAAAATTGATCTAAGGTCAGGGTACCATCAAATCAGGGTAAGAGCCTTAGACATTCCGAAGACTGCCTTTCGTACGAGGTACGGACACTACGAGTTTGTAGTGATGCCTTTCGGATTAACTAACGCTCCAGCCGTATTCATGGATTATATGAATAGAGTATTTCATTCTTACCTAGATCAGTTTGTGGTCGTCTTTATTGATGATATCTTGATTTACTCCAAGTCAGTTGAGGAGCATGCTCAGCATCTCCGATTTGTCCTAGGAGTACTCTGAGAGAAGAAACTCTACGCTAAACCATCAAAGTGTGACTTTTGGATGCCTGAAGTAAAATTCTTGGGTCATGTAATTTCCCAAGAAGGGGTTGCAGTGGATCCTAGCAAGGTGGAAGCTGTGTTGAATTGGGAACGGCCAACGTCAGTGACTGAGATCAGAAGCTTTCTGGGTTTAGCTGGTTACTATAGAAGATTCATTTAAGGTTTTTCGCAAATGGTACTTCCGCTTACTCGATTGACTCGCAAGGGTCAACCGTTTACGTGGGATGCCGATTGTGAAGAGTGCTTCCTTGGATTGAAGGAAAAGTTAACTTCTGCTCCGATCCTAATTCTTCCGGATCCGTCATTGGGATTTCAGATTTACAGTGATGCATCTGGGAAGGGTTTAGGATGCGTTCTCATGCAGAATCAACATGTTGTGGCCTATGCATCGAGGCAATTGAAGACGCATGAACGGAATTACCCAACTCATGACTTAGAGTTGGCGGCTATTGTGTTTGCACTGAAAATTTGGAGACATTACCTTTATGGTTCTCGTTTCGAAGTTTTTAGTGATCACAAGAGCTTGAAGTATCTGTTCGACCAAAAGGAGTTGAATAACAGACAGAGGAGGTGGACTGAATTTTTGAAGGACTGCGACTTCGAATTGAAATATCACCCTGGGAAACCCAATGTGGTAGCAGATGCTCTGAGCAGGAAGTCTATCCACACGGCAAGGTTAATGGTTCACGAGATGGCTTTGTTGGAGTCGTTCAGAGACTTGAAACTCAAGGTGGTAAGAAAGAGGGATCGCGTAATGCTGCGGCACATACGTATAGCCAGTGTGCTAAGGGAACAAATCCGCGTAGCTCAAGGAGCTGATATAAAGTTGCAGTCTCAGAAGGGATCGCCAGATTTCACTGAGGATAGTGATGGCATAATTTGCTTTAATGGGAAGATTTGTGTTCCCGACAATGATGATATCAAAAGACAAGTATTGGAAGAAGCTCATAGGAGTCAGTACTCCGTACATCCGGGATCCACCAAGATGTACCGAGACTTGAAGTTGATGTATTGGTGGCCTGGGATGAAGGTCGAGATTGCAGAATTTGTTTCTCGGTGCTTAACTTGTCAGAAGGTTAAGGCGGAACACCGAAGACCGGGCGGTCAGTTACTACCGCTAGATGTACCAGTTTGGAAGTGGGAAGACATCTCAATGGACTTCGTTATGGGTTTGCCGAGGTCACAGGCCGGCAATGATTCTCTTTGGGTAGTAGTGGACCGATTGACTAAATCCGCTCACTTTATTCCCGTTCGCTCGACTTATAAGGTTTCCAAGTTAGCAGATGAATATGTGAAGAACATTATCAGACTGCATGGAGTTCCAACGAGCATTGTGTCAGACCGAGATCCCAAGTTTACTTCCAGGTTCTGGAGAGCATTGAATGAAGCTTTGGGAACAAGGGTGCTGGTTAGCACTGCTTATCATTCTCAGACTGATGGTCAAACGGAGAGGACTATCCAGACTCTTGAGGACATGCTTCGGGCTTGTGTGCTCGATAGCGGGAGAAAATGGGAGGACCATATTCCATTAGTCGAATTCTCCTACAACAACAGTTACCACTCCAGCATTGGAATGGCACCGTTTGAAGCACTTTATGGTAGAAAGTGTAGGACTCCGTTGTGTTGGTGGGAGATTGGCGAAGATAAGTTTTTGGGACCCGATATGGTTCGCGAGACTACTGAGAAGATCAAGTCAATTCGAGAAAGGATGAAGGTTGCTCAGATTCGGCAAAAGAGCTACGCTGACAACCGAAGGAGACCGTTGGAGTTTGAGGTTGGTGATCATGTGTTCTTGAAAGTTTCTCCAACCATAGGCACCGGGAGAGCCTTGCGAGCGAGGAAGCTCAGTCCTCGATATGTTGGACCTTTCCAAATCATCGAGCGGATTGGACCAGTTGCCTATCGCCTCGCATTGTCTCCGGCCCTATCAAACCTCCATGATGTGTTCCACGTGTCTCAGTTAAGGAAATATATTCCCGATCTGCATCAACCGTTGAGTGTTGATACAATTGACCTGCGACCGGATTTGTCATTCCAACCTTATCCTAGTTATATCTTGGAGCGTGGTGTGAAGACTCTGCGTTCAAGGTCAATTCCGATTATCAAAGTAGTTTGGGATGGCTTTTCAGCCGAAGAGGCTACCTGGGAACTGGAAGAAGACATGCGCGCTCGATATCCATCTCTCTTTCAGTAAGGTACGTTTCGTCAATTTTGAGGACAAAATTTTTAAAAGTTGGGGAGATTGTAACATCCCGGATTTTTAAAGACTCGTATTATGAAACCTAAGACCGATTAATTATTTGTGGGAATAATTAGTCGTGTCTCGGGGACTTATACGTCGGAAAAATTATCAAGAAAACCTATTCTCCATTAAAGGGTGGCCTATTCATAGAATAATGAGCAATTGGAGCAGAAGGGCAAATCTGTCTTCTCACACCCCTAGTTATTAAAATATAATCTTGAAGGTTATAATTAATTAAGAACCGAAGGAGTTGAGGAATTTCGGATCGGAACCGGATTAATCGAGAAAGTTATACCGAAGAGAATTATTAACGCCTAAATTACCATTTTTGGGCCAAGGGCAAAATGGTCTTTCCACCATCATTTAAACCCTCAGCCATATACTCTCAACTGAACCCTCACCCACTCATTTCATCATTTCCAGCTGAAAGAAAGAAAGGAAAACAGAAGGTAGGGAGAGGAGAGTGGGGCGAAGGGAAGAGGAAGGAGAGGAGGGAAGAACTTCTCAATTGGTCATTGCATGTAAGCTTTCTTCACACCTCTTTCTCTCATTTTTCATCCTCTTTTCAATGGTACCACTTTCAGAAGCTAACTCCCCCTAGATCATCCACTACCATGTTCAGCCCCCTTGAAGCTCCAAGAGAAATAATGGAGTTTTGAACTTTAATGGTGCTGCATGTCATGTTGTAGTTGTGGGAGGTGGAGTGTCAAGCTTGCATTTTCGACTTGGAGGAAGTTGTGAAGGACCAGGTTGCTGTCCCAGTCACTCTAGTGCTGGAGATTGCCGTTTGGAGATCGGTTCGAGTTCTAGCGGGGATCGTTCGTGTACTTTTCGTTTCGGTGACTTTGCTTTCGATCCAACTCTCGAACTTCGGTGTAACGGTGAGTTCTACTCACGATAGGGCATTTTGATATTCTGAACTTGTTTTCGATATGGAATCCCTTGGTCACATTTCTGTTTACAAAAGACTTAGAACTGAAAAGCGTTTTTGGGTCAAAACGGTGTTTTACGGTTTAATGAAAGTTTGATCTAAATCGTTGAAATGAAATGCATTGTGTACTACTAGAAATATATATTCTGGGAATTTTCTGAGTTTCAGGTGATTGAAATTAGGAATCGAATCGGACGAGAACGGAGAGCGAAAATGAGGAAAGTGAGAAATTCTGGTAACAGACACAGGTCACACGGACCGTGCGCCCCTGGGCACGGGTCGTGCGCCTGCTTCGGGTTGGAAGTATTGGAAACAGAACGGGACGCACGGGTCGTGCGCCCCTGGGCACGGATCGTGCGCTTCCCTCTGGTAGATGGGTCTTGAGTAGTGCACCACGCACGGGTCGTGTGCCCCTGGGCACGGGTCGTGCGTGTAGTTCTGTTACCGGCTTCCGCTTTCTCGTTTTGTTGCTCCGTTTGATCCCGAACCCTTTCTAATTTCTTTCTCAACCATTCAAAAAGGGATTGCCTCACTAAAAACCTTATTTTGAACTTGTTCAACTCATGGTTTTGAAAAAGAGCTTTGAAAGCCTATTTGATCGAAAAACCGAAACCCTAGTATACGTGTGGGTACACCGTCTGATGGATAGAATGTATATGTAGATTTATATATATATATCAACTGTATGTGATTATAATGCCGGATGTCTATAGGTTCATCAAAACGGGTTATAAGTCAACAATACATTACAATATGATTATAATGCCGGATGATTATAAATTCATCAAAACGGGTTATAGATCAATAAGATATAAATTATCTAAAAAGATATTGTGATTGATCCATTTGGTGATCGAAAAGATATAAATTATCTAACTCTCGAGAACTTGGTGCGTATTGTCATACGTATTACGTTGGGTGACGACCCGACAAGTAGCATACTAGGAAGGGAAGTCATGAGCCCTCACCCTAGGCCCTGAATGTGTTTTGGCGTGGTCAACTCACGGGTTACCGGGATTAGCAGGCGTTGTGCGGCCGGTTTGTGCTAAGTAATTCACGAATTGCCGGGATTAGCAGTCGTTGTGCGGTCGGCATTCGAATGCTAAGTAATTCACGAATTGCCGGGATTAGCAGTCGTTGTGCGGTCGGCATTCGAATAATAAGTAATTCACGAATTGCCGG